>OY756978.1:1456455-2077071 GCA_963580505.1 Ennomos erosarius | reverse complement strand
TGTAGATCTAATGTCAGAATACGATAAATGCTGCTATCCAATAACACTGCGTGATGCCCTGCGTGAATTTTGCTGTTGATAACCCTACAAAAAAAAACCACTTCAGATCACGTTAACCCTTAATTCACACAAACTGACTTGAGCTACTGCCTCTATAACATCCTCCTTGCATAGTTAAGACGTCAAGTTATGCATAAGCACGCATCTCTAGAGTCACACCTACGGAACGTTGTCTTATAATTGATCGGTTAACAACCATGCAAGGCGTGATGCTTTTAGAAACTCCGTCTTGACCTAATTAATATTCGCTTAATGAAAGCCCAATGGAAGCCCGTAATAATGGGAATCCTAATAGTTTTCGTAGCGTTGATTGCTCAGTTAATAGTGAGGTCTACTTGCGATTTTGACTGAATTTTCGGTGAAGGAAATATAGTGATATAAAACCAATTATAAGACGATAGGCCATTATCTAGTCCCACGTATCTAATTACTACGTATGGTACTGTATGTAATACATATTTGTTACGTGAAAGAAAATTCACTTGTCATTACGGTCAACCGAACTTGTAGAATATCTTTGTTTCATAAATCAGGTGCTATGTTTCGCTACAATTTGCTATATTGCAATTTGCACTCTAAAAACTGGTTGCTAACAGTTTAATGATAAGTTTGACAGCCTCCGTGGTGTGGTGGTTGAGCAGGTTGGCTCATAACCCGGAGGTGGCGGGTTCGATTCCCGCGACAGGAGAAGTATTTGTGCTCGAAAAAAAAAAAGCGCAAATTCTTGTTCTGTGTCTGGGTGTTGTGGGACCATAGTCTTCGTAGTTCCTGGGTCCCTAAATACAGGGAATCCTAGTTAGGGTCCAGGATCTATGTATGTGTTAAAAAAAAAGTGAAAAGTGAAAAGTGAATGCTGTGTTCTGATAGTATCAGTTACGAGTTAGTTCTCCTCATCCAGACATAGGTTTGCACCTATGTCAATTATCATCTCGAAATAATATCATCAAAATACGCAGATATTGCTAAAGCTCTTCATAGCAAGTTCCCACAAGATCTCCAAAGATTTATCGTTTCAGAACTCAGTTTGAAGAACTTTGTAATCCCCGCATCCATCAAAATCACCCCAAGATGACCTTAAACACGTCAGCACTTTTAACTAATTGAAAAAAGAAGTGTCCCACTTTTAATACGAATCCACAAAATTGAAGCCTGATTCGCAAACCACTCAGGAAAATTAAAAACAATATTAACTTTATCCAACCTTGCTGGTTTACCATCCGAAAGAAATAAAACGTAACTTGCTCTTAGACGGTCTAATATCTTTCAATAAATCATGACATTAAACACTCGTTTATTGAGAGAATTAAATGTGGCTCTATGTAAATCTGATATAAATGTCTATTCCTAATGGTTGCCACTAAATTAAAACTGCTCCCTTAATCCATTTTCCACAGTAGCTACATCACATTAGAAGAAAGAATATTAAAACATATTTTTCTTCGCAAAACCTATTACAGTATACTAATATATCTAAGCTTCTAAGCTCAACTGTGTCAAGAAAGTCTAAGTTGAATTTTGAGAAACCAACAAGCGCCGTAGAAAAAATAACTTTTTATTTGCATTGCAACTCTGGAGCGGTAGGTCTCGGATGTATTACTAGTTTTTGCTTAGAGAGGATGAGGCATATTCATCGAACATTAAAAATATATTTATTTATTTATTCAATACCTAGTAGGCTTGATAATAATATCAGAAAAGAATGAACTGGGTGAGAAACAGTGGAAGCGTTTGAAAATTTACATAAACAAAGTATCACTGGAACAGTTGTGCCAGCGACCCAAAGCAGTGATTCGGTACATAAAGGAGCTGGGCTGGCTTGGGTGAATGCTGGCAGGCAGCAATGCACAATACACCCCATGTGGGACGTCAATGCATGCCTTCCCGACCCAAGTAGAATTAAAATTAGAATTAGAAGGTATCATCAGAAACATTTAATTTGCCAGAACTATTAATAGGGATATATTAGAATACTTAATAATCACAGAATGCGATGTATGGTTGAGTATTTAAATATTATATCCTATGAAAATGCTTATTTATATTTTATTTTCTTGATATATGAAATCAGGTTTGTGAACAGACTGGTTCATATACAAATCGTAATAATAATAACGTTTACCTAATTGTTTCGCTAGGCGTATAACCTACTTGGAGTGAACACAGATACACAAAAATGATTACAAAAATATTTGTTAATTTGATGTTAAAACCACACACGAAAGACAAAAAGTAAGGGGTAGAGAGACAACTATTATATCTTTACACCTTCTACCTATCACAGTAGAAGCCAGTAGAAATAAAAATAGAAATGGGGATTACCTACCTACTGCTAAATACTAGTGCTTACTGTGCCGATGAGGAAGAAAGGTTCTCGAGTGGCGACCACGAACTGGAAGACACAGCGTAGGCCGGCCCCCCACTAGGTGGCCCGACGACCTGGTGAAAGCCGCGGGGAGCCGATGGATGCAGGAGGCGAGCAGCCGCTCTAAGTGGCGCTCCCTGGGGGAGGCCTATGTTCAACAGTGATGATGATGACTGTGCCGTGCGGTGCCGGTTTGAGAATAGTAAATACGACTACATCTCTTTCTGTGGGTACCGTAAGAGTCGGCTAAGGCAATATCCAGGAAACCTCAACCCCTCAATAAAGAAAAACCCCTCTCCCTTAAGATAAGCGTTCAAAATACGTTTTATGAAAGGAGCCTATGTTCAGTAGTGAACCTCTTTCGGTTGGTAATGTCCTACCCATTACTGTGCTCATTAAAAAACTGCCGCATCGCCCGCCATCTTGAATCTACTGTAGATTGCACCCGCAAGCGTTGAGTTGCTCACAAAATTAGATCGCATAGAGTGCTGGGAAGGTGTAAAGAAAATGGCATATTTTATTTTGCACCTCAGCTTTCTAGCGCTTCTTAAATCTCTAAAAAAGTGCTTTAGGTCAGGATATAAAAAGCAAGCTGAGTTAAGTAGGTTCAAAAGCTACGTAGTGTCCTTTTTTATTGAAAGTAAAGATAGGAGAAAAATGTCGAAATATTACGTACCCAATGTTTTTAAAGTAGCAAATAGTGATAAAATAGTACGAGTTACCAGTGGAGTAATCTATGATACGGTAGTGTAGATAAGCATACTATTAACTGAAAACCAAGGTGGATAAAACGCTAATCGCATCTAACAATAAAAAAAAGAATCGAAACCTAGACAAGTTATCGTAGTGACCTATTTACACTTGACCACAATATCAAGCCTGGTTGAACCCACGGGGAGCCATTTTGCAAAAGGCATGTAGCGGATCAAAATGACGAATGTGAGTGAAGCGATTGTAGCTATGTTCATGAGCGAACGTCTTCAGTATGATGATGGTGGTAATGGTGATAATCATTATGATGGTGATGATGAAGATGATGATGATGATAATGATGACCGTGATCACATCATCAAGCTAATGTAAAGCTATTTAAGTAAATGGTCGGTGCTCTCCCAAATAGCTCTAACTTTAAATGTAGGTTATGAAACGTAACACAAATCTCTGTTTTTCGATAAAAAATACTTCCCAGCTCACTTAGGCTTAGTTGAAATTGGATCGCTGATGGTATATAAAAACTAGAGAAGGCAAGATGTAGATCTTTACGCTCACCACGTAATCTTGTGCCAGGGAGGGTGCTGAAAGTACTCCCCTCGTTAAACTGTGGAGTTGGCTAGTAGTTTGTTGACGGATTTCCAAGGATTATGGAACTAGATTATACTCCTACTTCATACTTTGTAGTTTTTATGCTTGTAAAACGTGCATCATGTTCACTTTTTTAATAATGTACATGATCATTTTCATGTTGAGTAAGTATTAAAATTTCACGTGTGATGCGAGTCTGACAAGGTGTGATTTTATGCACTATATTAATAACATGTCGGAGTCTTTCGTGCATATTGTAACTTTTTGTTGCTTATAATTGTAGAAGACTTTATAGTCGTTAAAAAACTTTTTAACAGTTTGTGTTAAAGTTAAACCTATGCAATCTACTCGTATAGTCAAAAAAGTAAGGCCTGAAGCCCGATTTTCGTTCGGGTAACTTCATCTGCCCCAGTTTCAGAGCGATCACACTCGCCTATCTTAAAAAAATACTGACATTGTGTGATTAGAATGCTATGAATGATAGATACCTCTCATCATCATAATCATCACCATCAACAGTCTCATAGATAGATACCTCTATAAAGTTATAATCACCATCGGAATTATCCCTCCGGTGTCAATAGTTTAAGCCATTTGAAGGCATGTTTCTGTGGCATTCTTTTTCACTTAGGCGTTACGAGGCTACGGCTATCGCTACGGTTTGTTAAAACCAAGTATATAGGTCACCCATGTAACTACTATTTAACTTAACGTTAAGAACGATTTCATCGATCTACGCTATTGGCTTTGATAATAATGATACCTGAGATAATATTTATTTTACATAAAACCAGGAATGTTATACCATCTAATTGTTTATAGGCTTGAAACTCATGACTTTACGAGTAATTTTTCTGTGACATTATCACTGGTTGTAGCAATATCACCTTTATTGCTAATAAAATACAGCGCCATCTAACCAACCATTCCTATGAGGTATTTGCTCCGCGTAACTCGGTTAGTAATCGGCCTGTCTATCGATGTAACGACGCAGCAAACGTAATTGTATTTACACACGTTTCGACTGCTCGATATTGCCTTGTTTATATCTATGTTTCCTCTAAATCTAAGTATATTATTGGCCTCTAGCGTTCGGGAGATTGTATAGGATAATCAATGTTGAACAAATCAGCCGCTGGGTAGCGTTGGCAGAATAACTAACAGTAGCGTAAGTGGCGTTGGACAAAAGATTTTGGGTCAAAGAACATGGATCTCATGCACTGCTTTGACGCTAACTTTAAGTTCTATATCATCAATCAACGTACAGCCTGAAGCCATCACCTGCTGAACATAGGCTTTTCCTAAAGAGTGCCACTTTGTGAAGCCCCTTCACTATCTCTCATTTAATATCTTAATGTGGGCTAGACGGCCCTGTGTGAAATGTCCACACATATTTATTATTTAATTATTTATGTAATACAGAATAACCTTTTTATCTGGTTGATTAAATCTTATGATGTAACTATAAGTTTACCAAAACAAGGTACTTATGTAAATATAGCTGCTTTAGTTTTACCTTGACTAAGATCCATAAGAAGATATGTATACTTAATCTATTTGGTATAATATAAAGTAATATTATGTATTTGAATGCCTTAAAAAACGAGCATGCAGATGGATGCCAGAGGCAGGCAGCCGCTCAAAGTGGCGCTCTTTGGGGGGCCTATGTTCAGCAGCGGACGTCTTCAGGTTGATGATGATGATGATGATGATGATGATGGTGATGGTGAAACGAGCATTGTTGATGACCTTCTCAGAGTACGAATGTCAACACAAAACATTTTACCCAAACTCTTTTATAAAGGGCGTACTCTTGGTCCGGCAATAAATTAGCCACTGAAAGAAATAAACCAAACAAAAATCCTTAACCCCAAACAGGTCTCGATCATAAAACCGGGTCCCCAGTGGTTCCGCAACACTTTCCCGGCTGTCTTGACGGATCGTCGGCTTATCCGGATGTATATACGCTGAATAAAATTTAGACGGCACTGCTGAGAAAACAACTAGATCACCGGGTTTTAAACCCGGTTTTAATCGGGTTTACCTCAAGATTTTGCCCTTAGATGGTACAGCAAATGTTGCAATACATTAGTCTAACGACATCATCGTCATTAGATTTTAGACTAGCTGGACTTATCATCAACAAATTAAAGATATTAGTACAGTTTGATAATAGAGATGAAAGCCGAGAGGTCATGACGGATCGTTGCTCCACCGGATGTTGTTACAACCCGGATATTGTGCCCATCTCCGCTGTGGTCGCAGATTAGCAGGGCACTTGCTGCGGTATCAAGATGTGAATAGGTAAATGAGGTTGAAACTAGTATTGTTGGTGAGATACTTAACGTGGTTAGGAAAGAAGGAACGCTGATACCCAAACTTCTATGAATGTGGCCAGAAACTGCATCTGGCTGATTAGTCGCCAAGATAATCTGACAAAATTTATTAGCTAAAAGCTGAAAAAGAAAATGTAAAATATAAGCCAATATTTTAGCCAAAAATCACCAATTATTTGAATTGTCTTCACCAGTAATTATTTGGATCGTAGATGTAGCAACCTTATGGAGTTTTACAGATGAACTAGAATAACTGACAAATTGTTTATAAAGTAGAAGAGCTCGCAGGAACGACAACCACTGGGGAAACTTCATGACCTGACTTAGGCAAGGCAGTTGGCTTTGCCAATGGGCAGAAGAAGAAGAGAAGATGTGGTTAAAAATGCTTCAGTTATTAAATAGACTTTGCCCACGCCCACATTGCCCAGTTCACCCAGTATCATGTTCGTGTTCGCACGTTTTCCAGTATCGTATATTTTCACTCGTACAATGTCACTAGAAATATGTTGTTTTATGTGTTCCGCTAGTTCAGTTTATACGTGAGTAGCCGTAACCCTTTGCGTTGGTCGTAAATAGGGCATTTGTAAGCCTATCGCTTGAGGTCAACGTTTAGTTACGAATATACTGTTTTGTTGGCTCGTTTGGACAGGGAATTGTGTTTTGTCATTGTTTTTCAGAGGAAATGTGGTCGGTGATTGGTTGCGAGTGAAATTTTGATGCCAGGAAAAGATTCAAGGATTTTAGTCTGGAAAATTATTTTGGGACAAAGGTTGAGTTAGGCGTATGTGCAAACTCTTGGATGTGTAACGTGAGTGACTTTCATTTGTTCCATTGATTTAATAATCTCAGAAAATTAAATATTTCTTTCAGAATGTAGTATTACTAAACGGACCATTCATCATTATCATCATCAATAGCCCGTAGACGTCCACTACTGAATATAGGCCTCTCCCAGAGAGCGCCATTTTGAGCGGCTGCTCGCCTTCTGCTTCCATCCAGGGACCATTATCTCTGGTAAACTACAGAATGGTGGCTAGACTTTCTATGGCCATCATAAAACATTACAGGATTTACGGGCCAGTGCAGGAGCCACTAAAATTTGTTCTAGTACTGTTTTATGCGATTGACACTTTTTGTGCAATTTTTATTGAAGTCATTTTAATTTCTCTACAAGTAGGCTGTATTTTAGGATAAATATTTTAATGAATGTACGTCCAAAACGCCAAACAAAATTGAGTTTTTGAATTCTATAATATACTGGTGCAAAGCCTTAGTTAAAGATTGGTTGTAGGTGTGACACGAAACCTTATTCATTCAACCTTGAAGTGTCCTCACGCCTAAACACAATTTACTTTCTTTAACGATCACTCAAGTTCGTAAAAACTTTCCCCTAGAAAATAGCTACGACAGTCCTCAACTAAAAGGTTTTAAAGGGCCGTGATAAGGAAGAAAATCCCTTATCATCTCCCAAGCCGAAACTTTTCGTTACTAATTGTGTTTTTTCAGGATCCGTGAGAAAAATACGAACTGAGAGCAATAGTTTTTGCGAGACAATTTTTGCTGATTGCAAAGCTGCCAAGTTTTTAAGGTTGTAAATGGGATACATTTTTGTGTCGCTTTAGTTTTATGGAGTGTTGAAGTTAAGGGTCGCTGGAGCGTTTGTTCTTTTGCTTTTCTTTAATGTTTTTTCAAGACGAAACTTGAAATTCACGCAAAGAACTAACAGACTTGAACTGCGGCACTTAAAGATTCTGACGATTATTTAATATTTTGTGTCAACTTTTTCATGTTTCTACTATTTCCACTAATGTTATGGTTCTATGTTTGTATGCATTTCACGTCGAACAGTAAAACCAAATGCGGTGAAATTTTGCACA
This sequence comes from Ennomos erosarius, assembly GCA_963580505.1. Lineage (NCBI taxonomy): Eukaryota > Metazoa > Arthropoda > Insecta > Lepidoptera > Geometridae > Ennomos > Ennomos erosarius. The sequence continues at coordinate 2,069,134 of OY756978.1, read as the reverse complement.
TAGATTACTTCTTCTTCTATGATGCCTCTCCACTACTGGAGGTTAGCCGTCAGCTCTGCGAATCTCTCTCTATCCTGTGCCAAGCGAAACAGGTCTTCTACGCTGGCAATATTTGTCCACTCCCGGATGTTTCGCATCCAAGATTTCTTCCTTCTTCCCACTCGCTGCTTTCCTACTACGTTGCCCATCATAATGAGCTGGAGAAGTCGGTATTTCTCGTGTCTCAGTACGTGTCCAAGATACCCAACTTTCCTCCGCTTGACGGTTTGCAACAATTCGCGGTTTCGGCCGACGACGCGCTGAGGAACCCTCACATTGGAAACCTTCTGAGTCCAGCTAATGCATAGCATCCGACGATAGCACCACATTTTGAATGCTTCGAGACGTTTTTGAGTATCCAAGCCTCACTACCGTACAGCACTACTGACCAAACAATGGAGAATTCTTACTCTGAGCTTCGTGATTAGTTTACGCCTGTGCAAAATATTCTCAATTTTTTAAATGTAGCTCGGGCGATTTCTATCGATATGGGTTTTAATTTCTTGATCATACTTACACAACCGAAATCAACCGAAAATGGTTCATACAGTAAAATACCAAAATTAGGGAAGGAACGGCAGGACACACTATATTGCAAGAAAGCCACAGCAGAAAGCAATGAATAGCAGTCATCGTAAAGTGATGCATAATATATATAGCTCGGTGGTAATCAGTGCCACTTTCAAACTAACGCTTCGAATTTCACTCAGCCCTGTAGCAATAATTTTTCAATTTGCAGAACTTGCATCTTACAATGGATAATAGAGAAAACTGGCATATTTAAAAATAACAAAAATTCGAGGACAGTGTGTAACTAACTCGCCTTGACCAGCGTTCTGGATTATGGCTTATGCTATGGGGGGAAACTTTTACTTTGTGGGAGAAGGACCCGTATCCTCGCAGTGGGAACGTATGGATATGGATGCATGATATTACATAACAAAGCGTTTCCACTTTCGACTTTACTTGGACGACCTTCCAGCCTTCCAAAATAAATGATTACTCATCCTACCCCTAATTCAACATTATAATCTCGTTAGCACACATCTAATCTACCCCCTCCGGTAATGATAATGAATTAACCCAAGCCATGTAAACAGTATTCAATTAAGTTAAGAGTCTTAGCGGAGCTTGTTTTTTGATGACTCAGTTGGAATCAGATTTATCTGAATTACCTTTTTATTTAACTACTCTTTGTTGGACTTACTCAATGAGTAATTAACTACGTAAAACCCGGATTCTCGACAACTTAAAAATACGGGATGCTCATCGGTTGCCTGTTGATCATAGGCTGTCTTCAACCAATGAGCGTTCAGTATTTTTAAGTTGACATCAGTTTAACTTTAACGAACCCGGTTAACCCGGACTTAATCAGATAAGGACTTTTGAAAGTATGCATGGTGTGTGATATACTATGCGTCATCATCAACAGCCTGAAGACGTCTACTTTCACCAGATCACATACACTATGCGTGCTTTCAATCTAATCTGAATTTCAGGTCCGATATCTATTACCTAGCTCCTATCCCTATAAATTCTTGCTTTATACATCCGTCATTAGTTTGGAGTGACGATTAATCCTATGTATTGATTGACAGACCTAACGTTCATGACTGAGCTCGATTCATAGACGAGAGTAGAGAATATATTCTAGGTCTGCGACTTGTATAGTGAGAAAGGAGAAAGAAGAAGAAAGATTTAAGAAGGAAGATTGTTTAATGAATTTGGTATATTTATTCGTAACTAAGTACGTACAAACGAGAGAACAACGAGAGGACAAGTAGGCTGTGCACAGGAAAAAAGCACAAATACATGTTCTGTGTGTGGGTATTGTGGGACCATGGTCTCCGTAGTTCCTGGATCCCTAGATACAAGTAATCCTAGTAAGGGTCCACCATGTTTATTTTTATTTTAATAAGAGTCATTTTGCCATGACAATGAGAAGAAAGCACAAGATCCTAAGAGTGCCACATTGCAGCAAGTACGAGGAAGTTTGCGGTAACAGCTGCCGCTGCATATCCAGATGCTAATGAACTCAATAAAGTTCCGTTACGGCGGTATAATAGCGTCGCATGAATGTGCCAATCTATTTCTCTATTACAGGTACACCTTATATATATATAGATATATAGATAGAGGATATAGAATTCCTCTATAAATTCACTTTTGAAAATCTACTAGGTGCGCCGACAACCTGGTGAAAATTGCGGAGAGCTGATCGATGCAGGAGGCGAGCAGCCGCTCAAAGTGGCGCAGGGAGGCTTATGTTCAGCAGTGGACCTCTTCAGGCGGTTGATGTTGATGATGTGAGAGACCTCACGATGTATTTGCGTAGCTACGTTTCGTTTACGTATACATTTGCAACCCCCATAGTTTAACCATTGTGAAATATTTTCAATAACTAAATTGACAAATAAAAACAGTAATAATTATAGTTGACTGTTCATAAAATTTCACGAGAATCTGACGAGAAATGCGAACTGTAGAGGAGAACAGATGGAGATTTGTTGGAATACGAATTCATTTTTGTCCATACTGAAACGGAGTCGCTTTGCTCACGCTTCACAATACAATAAAATACAGTACAATATATAAGTATAAATCTGATGTAACAAACTATAGTAGTAGGTGACGTGTAAATCACAGACTCACAGACATTTCGTAACTCTCAAAAAACCTAAGCCTATGGTATAAAATACTGTTCGTGATTATATTTTTCTTGGTAGTTCCGTGAATATCGACATGATATCGCTATTCAAAAAGGCATCGTCAATTTTTATCTTCCCTAAAATACTCTCTACAAAAATATTATTAAATAAAAGCCTATCCAAAGTAACCATCTTGTTTCCACTTTCCCGAAGCTGTCAAACATAGGAAATGTAGAATTTCCCCCGTTTTGTCGATATAAAATAAAAAGGCGGGATATTTGGCAAAAGGAAATAGGGTTTAGAATGACACGGCTTTAAGAAGACCGCCCTTCGTGTCATTGTTGAGCGAGATTCGGCGGGGGTTCCATTGCACGTGTAGGTACGGCATTTTGGTGAGTATTTTATATACGTTGAGCTTACATACTGGGTGTAATTGAATTCATTAGCATCCTTTGAAACTAGGTACCTACTCCTGGTACCGGTCACGTGTGGACCAAAATTCTTGAATTCTAACACATTGGTTTTGTAATAATAATAACCCCAAAAAATGGAATAACTTACTTAATCTAATGCTACAATACCAAATTTAATTGGAATAATGGAGTACTGTTTTTATTTAGTACATAAAAGGTATAAAAACGTTTAAATATATCAAAATCATCCGTGCCAACCGCTTTAGGCGCCGCGGCAATCTTCATAATTTTCAATAAAAATATTTTCATTTACACTCATTACTCATTAATATCTTTAAATGATGTACTATCATGGGCTCAATTTATGCTAATGAATTAAATTACATCCTGTATAATTATTTTGAACTCATTACACCACACCACACCATGCCATGCCACGCTATACCACACCACACTATAGGATATTCCAAAAAAGGATTTTTACCTATTTAATCAGTTTTGTCCAAATTAGTAAACCCTAATAAGTAAAATATATATAGTATAGTATAGTATAGTATAGTTTAAAATAATGGACTATAAAATTGAGGCGAGTGTTTGATAAAAATGACATAAACACTTATTAGGGTGCGTTCCAGATGAGTGTTTCTTTTGTTATTTTCGTTATTTTTATCACAAAAGTCGTTCCACTAGCAATCAAAGTGATCACTGTGAAAGTCTTTGAGTTTGAATGTGATCGTTTTTGGCGTTTTTGGCATTCTTAGCAGCTACTAGGACGGGCTCTTAGGCTGAGTTGCACCAGCTTACTTTAACGCTAACTTTAACTCTAACTATAACCGTTCCACGCTTTGCGGGGCGGGCTAATGTCAAAATTTGACCGTAACTTTAACCGTGATTATGGTGCAACTCAGCCTAAGCCATGTATTAGTATTTGACACTGACACATTGTCGACTCCTAAAGTTTTTTAAAACCTTAACAACAAAACTGAAAAGATACCTATATATTGCAAAATGCTTGCCAATCTTCACACCTACTGTGTTTTCAGCGCAAGTTTTTGAAACAATGAAAACCCCTCTCCAGCACTTGCAAGCATCAGGAAATTGGATCTGATTGTATCTGAACCGTGTTAAGTGAAGGCGCCTGTGTTCTGTCCATGGACGCACTATTCCTGGAATAACGAGTAACATCCTGTATTTTTAATAAAACGTTCAGTAGGAAAACTAATAAATGACCTTCAGATTAATTTGTACTTGATTTAAAAATTTTGCTCCCTTTGCTTTTGCCTTTTCTAGTTGAAACAACGACACAAGCCAAAGGATCCAAGAGTCAAGCAGCCGCTCAAAGTGTCCAACAATTCAGTCCATGTTACTTATGATAATGATGATGACTTATACTCTAACTGTAATTTCAAAGCTTAAGGTTTAGTTAGGTATTAAAAAACAGTTCTTTAATAGAAATAACAAGGTGCAGCTACTTAAGCAGCTATTATTAATAGCCAGTTCAATGAAATATTTTTCAACCATTAAGTAGAAAATCAAATGTAATCATCGCACTCGTGGTTAAAAGATTATGAGAAGGTTGAAGAATTTTTCTACCTTGGCTCGCTCATTACCAGAGATGGCAGATGTGCTGCTGAACTCTCTCGTCGGATGGGAATGGCTAAGAGCGCGATGTCTAGTCTGAATAAAATATGGAAGAACAAAAGTATTCGCCGTGGCAACAATATACGCTTGGTTCGCTCCTTGGTCTTCTCTATTTTCCTGTATGGTGCAGAAACCTGGTGCCTCATGAGTCGTGAGAAAAAGAAAGTAAATGCATTCGAGATGTGGTGCTGGAGGCGCATGCTGAAGATACCATGGACTGCCATGAGAACGAATATATCTATTCTCCAGGAGCTCAGCATCACCAAACGACACTACACTGTGTGCCAGGAGCATCAGGCAAGCTTCTTCAGCCACATTATGCGATCTCAGAAACACAACCTCGAAAAATTACTTATAGCGGGTCAAATGCAGAGAAAACGCCCCAGGGGGCGCATACCAGTACGATGGTCTGATAGCATTAAGGAGGCAACAGGAGAAACTCTACAGCGGACGATTGCTCTGGCACAAGACCCGACAAATTGGAGGGCCTTTGCACATGGTCACGATCCTCATCAGTGAGGGAACAACAAGAAACAAGAAAGAGACTCGTGGTTCTCTGGGACGGGGGCCACGGGGTCGGGGTATTCGGGGAGTAATCCAACGCAATGACTTCATGAATAATAGCACGTAATCCGGCTTACTTTACGTAAAAATTACGTCGATTAACTCGACCGGTGTTCGGGCAATAAAGATGCCCATCCTCACGGAGTATGCGCGGCGCCGATGGCGGCTCTGCGATGACTGCGGACCAAGGCCCGCGCCGCCCGCTGCGAGAGCGGTGCGGGGGACGCAGATTGCGGCGACAGGTGCTCAGAAGTTGGTACGATGCACCCGCGTATGTCAATGTCATTGTCACTGTCCGAAACGTCAACCCAACGCGTAGGGTCGTCACACACTACACCGACCGTATCAAACTCACGCACAAAAGGTTCGACACCGGTTGAAGCAATATTAAGACCATACTCCGTGAGGATGGGCATCTTTATTGCCCGAACACCGGTCGAGTTAATCGACGTAATTTTTACGTAAAGTAAGCCGGATTACGTGCTATTATGAGTTCTACTTACGTTACCTTCTATAATATTATGACTTCATGAATCATTATTGCGTTGTCATGACGTGGTAATTCGGACAAAGAGTAAGTCTAACGACCTTTACTACTATTTAACAGCATACCAAAGTATTGTTTATTGCTAACAGATAATTATTATGATTAGGTAATCAGTTCAGTATATTGTGTTCCAAATGTGAGCTTATTTTGCTAGTGCAGTGCATTAAATTACTATAACGAGCGCGAGAGGAAATGTTTTCAAAATTAAATAAGCTTGATGACAGGACTACCAAACGGGACCGGATGTAGAACGTTAAATGTGTTGCTTTCAAATTAATATTATTGCATCCAATAAAAAATGACTATATTGATTTAGATGTTTTACACACAGATTGATTATTCTAGGAGGTCCACATAGGATATATAAAAAAAGTTACCAGATTTCTTCATTTAATTGAACCCCCTGATACATGGATTCAATTGGATTTTTTCTCCACGCAAATCCTCTGGGGGATTCATTGGGATAGTTTGTTGACATAGATCTCCTGGGGGATTCATTTGATATTTTGATATTTTTCCCCTTCTCTCGTCGCTCTTTCTTTCAACAGGGTTAGATAAGATCGTAAAACTCGATTGAATAGAATAGAATAGAATAGAATAGAATAGAATAGAATAGAATAGAATAGAATAGAATAGAATAGAATAGAATAGAATAGAATAGAATAGAATAGAATAGAATAGAATAGAATAGAATAGAATAGAATAGAATAGAATAGAATAGAATAGAATAGAATAGAATAGAATAGAATAGAATAGAATAGAATAGAATAGAATAGAATAGAATAGAATAGAATAGAATAGAATAGAATAGAATAGAATAGAATAGAATAGAATAGAATAGAATAGAATAGAATAGAATAGAATAGAATAGAATAGAATAGAATAGAATAGAATAGAATAGAATAGAATAGAATAGAATAGAATAGAATAGAATAGAATAGAATAGAATAGAATAGAATAGAATAGAATAGAATAGAATAGAATAGAATAGAATAGAATAGAATAGAATAGAATAGAATAGAATAGAATAGAATAGAATAGAATAGAATAGAATAGAATAGAATAGAATAGAATAGAATAGAATAGAATAGAATAGAATAGAATAGAATAGAATAGAATAGAATAGAATAGAATAGAATAGAATAGAATAGAATAGAATAGAATAGAATAGAATAGAATAGAATAGAATAGAATAGAATAGAATAGAATAGAATAGAATAGAATAGAATAGAATAGAATAGAATAGAATAGAATAGAATAGAATAGAATAGAATAGAATAGAATAGAATAGAATAGAATAGAATAGAATAGAATAGAATAGAATAGAATAGAATAGAATAGAATAGAATAGAATAGAATAGAATAGAATAGAATAGAATAGAATAGAATAGAATAGAATAGAATAGAATAGAATAGAATAGAATAGAATAGAATAGAATAGAATAGAATAGAATAGAATAGAATAGAATAGAATAGAATAGAATAGAATAGAATAGAATAGAATAGAATAGAATAGAATAGAATAGAATAGAATAGAATAGAATAGAATAGAATAGAATAGAATAGAATAGAATAGAATAGAATAGAATAGAATAGAATAGAATAGAATAGAATAGAATAGAATAGAATAGAATAGAATAGAATAGAATAGAATAGAATAGAATAGAATAGAATAGAATAGAATAGAATAGAATAGAATAGAATAGAATAGAATAGAATAGAATAGAATAGAATAGAATAGAATAGAATAGAATAGAATAGAATAGAATAGAATAGAATAGAATAGAATAGAATAGAATAGAATAGAATAGAATAGAATAGAATAGAATAGAATAGAATAGAATAGAATAGAATAGAATAGAATAGAATAGAATAGAATAGAATAGAATAGAATAGAATAGAATAGAATAGAATAGAATAGAATAGAATAGAATAGAATAGAATAGAATAGAATAGAATAGAATAGAATAGAATAGAATAGAATAGAATAGAATAGAATAGAATAGAATAGAATAGAATAGAATAGAATAGAATAGAATAGAATAGAATAGAATAGAATAGAATAGAATAGAATAGAATAGAATAGAATAGAATAGAATAGAATAGAATAGAATAGAATAGAATAGAATAGAATAGAATAGAATAGAATAGAATAGAATAGAATAGAATAGAATAGAATAGAATAGAATAGAATAGAATAAACGTTTATTCATGACAAAAGTCAGTAAAACAAAACAAGTGTTGTTTGCCCGTTGCCACGAATTGATCCCAACTCAGCATTTTGCTGGTCATACACCCAGCGCTGGTCTTCCGATGGGGCCATTTCGGTGTCGTCACGGCACGGTTTACAATTACGTATCCAAACTGAGAATAATCTAAATAATCCTATGCTCAGCTCAATTACACTTTGTTAAACAACGAATAATAAAAGAAAAAACAAATAGGCACTAGACACAAATAAGTACTTAATTAAAACGAGTAAAGTAAACGATTGTTCCCATTGTCCCTCACGTATTTGCACCCTAGGGCCCATGGGAACTTTATCCCCTTGGGCTCCACGTGGGGCCAACCTAAGTTGAGCTAGTATCTTAATATTTGTGATTTTTATAGCAGTATCGCCTGCTCAGCGTAATCTACAGATTAATTTGTAAAGGAAAAATTCCCCGCTCGTGATTCTAATTTTTCCTTTACAAATTAATCTGTATCTAGTATCTTATTAATAATACCAAACGTAATTATAAATATATTAATTAAAGAAATACTCGTAGACACAAACAAGAATTTACGTCATACACCCACACAATACTGGTTGATATCTCTAGGGAGGCATAGAATTAAACTACAAAGCCGTCCGCTTCCATTTTAGTTGAGTAAAATATAGCAGGTATGTCAGTTGGTGCTAACTTTGTTGGGGCTTTATTAGCAACCGCTAAAAGCAGTGGTAGCTCGTCATATTTTTTCAACTAACTTCGAAAAAAGAGATTTTGTACTCAGTTGTAAGTATATGCTTTTTATGTTTGTTACCCCTTATCTCTTCGGATTTGGAAACTACTTTTTTTAGGGTATACCTACTTTCTGATTGCTCTCATCAAAATTTCATCAAAACCGGTTCAGTTTGGTCTTAAAATCACAACAATTGGAAAAATATACTAATGATTGTATCATCAAGTATTTCTCAGTAAGTATACCACATCGCCACATTGCTCGTAGAACCTTCCAAATTGTAGCTATTCAGAAACACAGATGCTGGTAAAAAAAGACTGTTCTTAACTTTCACGTTTGTTCAATACATCTTTAACAATATCATTATTATCCACCCGTATCTTCAGTCTACACGGGAACACGGTGCATGTAGGTAACTGTGTCGAAATCTTGGAAACTCATAAATGATTCTAATCACGGTAAAGATAAAGATGCTGATTAGAATTCCACTGTATAGAGCTAATGCAAAAATGCAGTGACTGTAAAATATCATCATCATCATCATCATCAACAGCCTGAAAACGTTCACTGCTGAACAAAGGCCTCCCCCACAGAGCGCCACCTTGAGGGGCTGCTCGCCTTCTGCATCCATCGGCTCCCCGCAGCCATAGAGTAATGCTCGCGGCTTTCACAAGATAGTCGGTCCACCTTACGGGGGGTCGGACTAATACGCTGTATCTTCCGGCTCGTGGTCGCCACCCGAGAACCTTTCTTCCCCATCGGTTGTCAGTTCTACGAACGATGTGGCCTGCCGATACTATTAAATATGGCAATATGATAATAAATAATGTTAATTAATAAGTCTTGTGTGAAACGTAAAACTATGACAACAATGACCTGAATGGAGCTGTAAACAAAATATCAATAACTTTAATCAGGAAATTAATTCGATGCGTTCAACCAAAGCCTACGACCGCAAACTCATTAATTACAATTCCGATGATTTTACTGCTCATTCAATACTAATTGCACCCCGTGACACTACCTACCTACCTACCTACTCCAACGCATTTAGGTACGTACCTACTAGACATAATATATGTGCGAACTTATATAAGAATGGTCACATTTTAGAGCAGACGGGTATTCAACTTTATCTCCGTGAAAGCAGGCCCATGTAATAAGAACGTATTTATCTGATGATGCAAAATCACGGTGGCATGTAGAGCTAGAGTACGATCCAAACTCATTGGCGGCTGTGAAGCCGGCGCGAAACGCTGCGCAGTAGTAAAAAGATGTGCGCGGAAAGAGGTAAGCGGCGTGCGCAGCGTGCGGGGCTTGCAGCGCACTTCACGCTATTCTAGAAATTGACACATTAATTATCTCTCATAAACTCTGTTTTGGCTGAATTACGAGCATGAGTGTAGGCAAATGATATAATGTGATGAAAGGTTTTTCGTGTTGCTTCCAAAATTCCGTAGAAGCTTCTAGTAAAGTTGCCACCACTTTACTGGAGCATGACTTAGACTGGACTATGACTTAGACTTGACTTAACATGAAATATTCATAACACTGAAAAATTATGATACTTGACACTGGCTAAATACACTATGTGTGGAGCCAATATATAAGAAAAAAAAACTCTTTTTTGCACGAAACATAGTACTTACACTATTATATATCGAACACTATTATATATCTGGACTACTTCAATAATATTTAAAAATACGTAAACATCTCGAAGCACTCGGTGATCCTATTAGTAGAATCGAGACGTTCAGTTCATCCATAATGTATTTTTAACATCCTATACCTGCAATCCTTCCTATACAGGTAAGCAGCGCCGTTTCCTCAAGTGATACATAATTCCATGCCGCGTTTATCCTGAAACCAACACTGATTAACAGTGAATGAAGTTACAACAAAATTCATAGTTATCGATTTTGGGATTTTTAACATTCTTAATTCAAAAAAAAATGCTAGAACGCAACGTTTTGTAATTAAATTAATCAGTCTAAATTAAATGTAATGTGTGTTTAATGTGTGTGTGTGTGTGTGTGTGTGTGTGTGTGTGTGTGTAGCTTAAGTAAAGCATATCCCGGCTTGAGGGATGGATAGATGCGGGTTCAATCCCCGCTCGTGATTCTAATTATACCTTTACAAAGTAATCTGCACTCTGTAGATGACGCTGAGCAGGCGCACCTGCTGTAAAAATCATAATTAATATACATTAAATGTCTCAATTCTGGCATACCATGGTGCTATCTTTGCATGGTGCTAGCTTTTCAGCATTAATGCTGTGTGCCATGAGTAGTGATATAAAGAAAAAATCACAACTTAACAAAACCAACCGCAATTAAAAAAAAAAACATGGTTAACACCCAACGCAAAAACCTCTTAAAGCTAAGAATATACTTGACCAAATTCTTCTCTCAATTAAAAAGAAACAACAGACGGGTACAACATTATACAAACTATCACGGAATGGACTTGAAAGTCCACTTAAGGTGCAGCTACAAAAACTTCATTATCATAGTTCCTAAAAATCTTAGCAACCAACTGGAATTAAACCAGTGCCTTCCATTTCATCGGATAAGCGCTCTCTCAAACGAAATTATCACGACCGCTTATTAAGTAAAAAAACAATTATTGTCTCATAGATTTTTACATTGTACAGTATATAACAGTATATAACGGGGAGTAAAAAAAGCAAAATTAATCTAATCAATCCAAAAAAGTTTCCTACTAAACGCGTGAGCTTATGTACTGTCTCAATACAGTACAGTACCGCAGCCGTGATCTCATATTCCGAGACGAACATAACCTCTCGCTCGGAAATTCAGCTCTTGACAACTGACGTTTGATGCTTTCAGACATCGAGAACTGACATTGCATTTATTTCGGGTCGTGCTTGCTTTTACCCTTTTTTACTTGTTTTACCCACTGGTTTTACCTTACCTTACGAATTCGCAATTGTCAACTTTGTAGGAGTTGTTTTTTTATTGCAAGTAGAACATTTTTTTGGATGAATGAGGTATATTATTGAGTTGACTATTTTTAAATTGCTGTAGGTGTAGGTGTTGATGCCAGAATAGCACGAAGTAGTAGCCCAAATTTTCCATAGAATAACTTTTAAGTTTTTAAGTTATTCGATGTAAAATTTGGGCCACTATCGCGTATATGTAACTATTCTAGACCATGAACTTTGCCTGCATTCTGCTTTCACGCTCAAACGGCAGGATACGTTTAATTTAATTTTGGAAAAGAGATAGCTTAAATACTGGATTGACAAATAGGCTAGTATTTATCCGCGGGTGAAACCACGGGGCGCAGCTAGTCACAATATATTAAGACTGAGTGGTTCTAATTTTCTTTTCAGGAAAGTGCCCACTGTTACTCTGGTGCGCCTTTGAAGTCAAATATGTATCAACCAAAACCAAAGCCAATACAAATAAAACATATCACAAATCTACCAGCTCAGAATACTCCATCAAACCCCAACAATAGGAAAAAAGCAACTTACATTCAGAGAGGTAAATCGCCTGAACTTTATTTCCTCAACATTCTTCAGATACCGGCCTTAAACTGTAACTTCTCAACCTCGCAAAATAAACACAATATCACCGTGTCAAACGTACTAGGACGTTTGCGTAAATATGGAAAGAACGTGCGTGACGTCCACTAGGTATTTAACAAACACGACTGCCAATAGCTTCTCCATTTCAAAGGTGCTACTATTTAAAGCATAGTTTTCTCTGTCTTGACCAATGAAAGCAGTGCGTCGACCATGGGATAGTGTAAGCCATACTCCACCATGCTGCCCAAGTGCAGGTTGGTCGATAACACGACTTGTTCTTGAATTTTGTAAATTTTAAACATGTCGGTTTTCTTGTGATGTATTCTTTCGCCATTGTAAGAGCCAGTGCAAATCCCATACATATTAACTTTAAAATGTCATTGTTGGCTCGACCGGGATTAGAACCTGGATGCATTGCTTTGAAAGTCACAGGGGACACATAAGAGCCAGTATTTTGGTCACCCGTTGCATTGACCGGGCGCTCTGGTAGTCCATTGATTTGTTTGCTTAAGATATCATGAGTGTCACGATGGCTCGTGTCACGGTATCACGTGGGTAGTGTTGCGTTGGAAAGTCCCGGTTTTTTCCTCGTATCTAACGGTTTGTGAATGCGTGCAAAGATTATGAGATGTGACATTTAAATAAATAAATAAAATAAAATCATTTTATTTCAGGCAACTACAGTTTACAAATAAACAGGCCCATACATAAATACCTTACAGACTAAAATAGATATTTTATATACTTATTTTACTTAATTTTTTTTTATTTTACATATTATTATTATTTTTAATGTGTTAAATGTTGAAAATCCAAAAAAAAATCACGTGGTCTCTTCCTGTTGGCGTTACGAGTAAGCTCAGTCACGCAGCAAGCCATGGTGAGAGCTATGCTCGGAGTTTCCTTGCGAGATAAGATTCGAAATAAGAGATCCGCAAGAGAACTAAAATCACCGTTATAGCTCTTAGAATTAGCAAGTTGGATTTGCAATGAGCAGGGAACATCGCCCGTAGAATTAACAACCTATGGGGAAGAAAAGTTCTCGAGTGGCGACCACGATCCGGAAGATGTAGCGTAGGTTGTTATTGATGCACTTATATTAATCCGGTCAAACATAACCGAAATCGCAAAGATACCAAATTATAACTGCTCACCAAAAATACAGCTTGTTTCGAAAATTACGAGAGTTTTCCTTGATTGCTCTTTCCTCTCAACACAATTCATATTGTTTTTTCATCACAAACATCCTTCCCCTAGTTGATTTGTAAATAAATAGGCGTCAGGCATTAAAAGGAAACAATTTATCTCGGAAAATAACAAATTTAGTTGAATTCTCTGTTGATAAAGTACAGTTAAAGCGAGAATAATTCAGGAGAAACTGAATTAATTGCCGAGAGATAAGGTCCACGATAAATATTAGAATGGTTTCTCTTTCAAATCGAGTCTTCGTGAAAGAGCAAAAAGAGCAAAGTAGGATTTTCTATTGTGCTTCAACTTGCAGACTTATTATCGTTCGAATGTTGATTTTGGAAGTCTGTTTGGAAGCATTGTTTTGGTTTTCAATTACTTACACCCCTGTAATGTAATTTAATGTATTTTCATAGGTTAGAAAAAGGTTATCCGACTACTAAAATAAACAAAACCATTTCGTTTAAAAAGTTCACTTTTTACCTTATAGTCTTTACTTTTAATTAAAAATAATAGGTGGTGTCTGATGACTATTATTGACCCGTTTAATAAACATTATTAAATGTTCAGCATAAAACATAGTAAAAATGTGCAATTAAGTGGTAAGTAGCTTAAACTTATTCAAACAGGATACTCCTAAGTCTGTAATTAGGCAAACGCTAATATGGTTTAATCCAGTGCTTACGTGAACGCATTTCAAAGTACGCGCAGCAAACAAAAAGTAGTAGAGCATGCGGCGTTTGCCGGTAGGCGGCACTACCGCAGATAGGTAGTAGGGGGTGGGTAATGAGAAAACCTGAGCAATTAAGTACCGAAGCTATATTTAGGTGTTTAGGTACTATAATTGTCTCTTGCACAACCGCACTGTAAGTCACGTCTCATCACAATTTAGCACTAGTCACTGGCCTGAACGGGCACCTCCTGGTTGTCCTGGGATCGCTCTTGGTAGCTGGAGTATTCCCGGTACCAGCCTCCAGTTATCGGATCCTTCCCCACGGCGGATAGATTAGGCACGATATATAGACCAGTGGGCCTAGCACGAATATTTACGCGCGCGTAACGTTAACGTAAGCCATTTGTATGGCATTTGATCTGCCCCCCTATTACGATTGAGCTAGCAGCGCTGCTGACAAACGTCTGCCGCTCAACTGCTGTCAAAACTGTATGAGCTTTGACAGCAGTTGAGCGGCAGACGCAATCGTAATAGGGGAGTTTTACGTTAACGTTACACTTACGCGCGCGTAAATATTCGTGCTAGGCCTACCGTTCCGCGGCCGCCCCCTTGGCCAGCCGTTTAGTGTATTAGAAGATGGAATTGAAGATAAGTAATGATAAGATCCTGGAAAGAGCGGCACGCATTAGAGAGGTGCTAAGTTTGGTCTGTTCCTTGCCACTCAGAGGAGGTAGATAGGTGCGTGGGCGCGGTCAATACCAGGACCGTGCTTATACGAAAAGTCGGCAGTTAGCAATAACATTATAGTGACTCGGAACAGCTTTACAAGGCGATAGAATAGATAGGAAACAGAGTATGGCAGCGGTAGTAAGAAATTGGAACTCACCCTAGCGGGAGCTTCAAGCGGTAGGTATTTCTAACGACTTTTTATAATTATTTTAGGCACACGAGTAGTACGTGTTCACGTTTATAGCGCTCAGCGCGTTCTGTCGGAGGCTAGGATTGAATGCAGGCCGCGCGGCCGTCGCCGCCGATGCAGCGCCACAGCTTACGAAAGAGTAATCGTAGGCTTTGCGTTTCTTGGCAAATAAAGATCCGCATGCGAGAACCGAGAACCATTGCTCTGTTTTTGTTCAACTAGTTATTATTTTAAAGTGTAGTTTTTATATTAGATATTTTATATATTTTTTTTGATTATTTCAAATTTGCTCGTTCCTGGCTAATTATGTTACAAATAATTAGACATAAAACGAACATGGATGGATTCGTTGTTCATTCCTCTAACCGGAAACATAGAGTATATGTTATAGAAAAGAAGAACTAGAGGCACAAAAGCCGATTATTCCGAACGAGGCGCGCGCGCGGCTGGAGTTCCCGCCAAAAAAAAATATTCGGTGACCCCAGCGCCGAATGCGCGGCAGCGGACCGCCTATAGTCGTTAGGATTGAATTTAAGTAAATTTAGGAATGTTGCTACGCACAACGTTACAAGCAAAAGATGTGATTCTTAGTTTGAACTCTTGCCAGAAAATGAATGAGAAATTTTATTAGTGGTGATCATAGACTACAAAACAATACAAAATAGATAGATAGGTACTTTATAAAGCACCAATATTTATAGGTAAAATAATGGTACGCCAACCAGGTGGTCTTTTCCCATCGAGCGATTTTTTCATTGATGGATTTTTTTATGCTAAAATTGCCATACGTTGACAACCACTCACCTGATCAGTGACAAAGTTGTCTAAGGCGGAGCGAAAAAAAAATTATATAATTTTTGTAGTTACTGAGAAAATCTATTGTAACAATTAATAAGGCATTCAATATTACTTCTAGTGTTTAATTTACAAAGTAACATTTTCACAGACCATGCCAACATAAAAAACAGGGTATAGGTATCAAAGTGTATAACGCTTGTTAGTTCACATGCCCCGTGTGGAAGTCTGCCAAACTTAGTTTCCAATTTGAAAAGATCCGGCGTAAAATTGAGTTTAGTTCTCTCTGAACAATAGTGAACCTTAGAAGAGTTATTAAGATCTTAGTGTGTGTAGATCAGTTGATATATAGGCTCTATTAAAACAGTTTTAGAAGCTAACGTGATATCTAAAAACAATGCCTATACCTATAGTGCCTAGCTATGGGGCATTTTTGTTTGTCTTGTTTCCTAACAAATATAATCTGGATATTTTTAAGACAAGAGTGAATAGGTACCTCATGAGTCTGCGTGCTACACCTTCGGCTAAATCGTCGCTTTCCATCAGGTGAGATGTAGTCAAACGCAGGCTAATTCTACATAAGAAAAAAAATATTTTGGTATCATATTGGTGCTCCGCGGATTTCTTTGAATTTCCTATTTTCAAAAACTAAAAAAAGTACCTACTGCATAATTTTGCATCGCAGCACCTTTTCATGCATATTTTTGAAGATTTTGTCTACATAACAATATTGTACGCAATTAGAATGCTGAATTTTATCCCATTTAGTGTCGGTTCGGCATGAAATCCCCTCTCGAATGAACTGAGTTGCTAAACTCTAAAGAATTGAGCCAACACCTCATATAAGTATGTTAGTAAGGAATCGGAATAAGAGAGCATCCTTGTCTAAAACTATATTATGAGTCTAATGTCTAACTAATCACTGTGGGTACTCACTTGTACACTGTAGGTACTTATTAAATTTAAATAAAGTGTAGATCTCATTACCTATCTAAATATAAATAATTGCTATTTTGTATATTTTTTTATCATTTTTAGGCATAACATTTGACCACCGTTGTTGTAAATTTAGTAAAAATTTCTTTATAATTTTATTTCAATTTACAACGATTATTTGAATTTCATTTAGCAATTTCAGTAAAACTGGAAACGATTGAAACAAAACAGTGTAAGCAGTCTTAATTATTCAACCTTAATTTAGGAGTTTTTGAAAACGTCGGATTGAGCATTGATATTTCTGTATTTTTAAAATGTTAGCTCTCCCGGAAATGAAGCCGTATCTCCCAATTTTTCTCAAATAAAAATGCAAATCCATCGGGCATTTATCAATCAGTTGAATTGCGCATAAATTTGGGCTTATAATAAATTCGTCATGGGTTTAAATCACGGCAGATTCCCGTTGCCGGCCGGCACGGCACCGGGCGACTTGCCGGCAATTCATTAAACGGACCACTGTGTCTGTGTGTGCTGATATATGGTCGGAGGACGGTTTGGGTGAACCGTGGTTAAAGTTATAAGCGGTGGCGTTTGGACGAAGCCAAACGTATTTTTTATTTTAATGCCGATTCTTAGATAATTTAGGTTTTGCCTGGTAATTTGCTATGAATTTGTTTATCCGTGTATTCACTATTTTCTTGGCCAATACGATAGGAGCAACGATTTAAAATTAATTAAAGAGTTAAATAAGTATCTATTTACAGGGAGATTGGTCATACTTAATAAACATTATAAATAATTAAAAAATTAAGTAAGTAAAGTATGGCAATAATAAATGATAAATGGCGAATATTTGCCTATCCTGCAGCCAGTCAGAAATAAATATTCAAAAAAGAATAATTAAATTATGAATAAGTTTAAATACTATGACTACCACAAATATAAAATAGTAAATATAACAAAATACAACGTGCATCCTTATTAAAATTATCCAAAACTTTCCTTGTTAATTAAAAAAATATTTTTTCATAAAACCACTAACCTATAACTATAAAAGATCTTGTTCAAAAGACTGAAAAAAACCGCAGGCGTAATTATAAGTATAAACGCTCATAACTTACACCGTACATTATCATAGTGATTTGTAGTTGGAAATGCGTGTGATCGCTTGATTCACTCGATCCTGTTAATTATTAAATGCAATTCATTTGTGTGTCGACAAATAACTATTACTATAAAGACATGATGACTACTATTAAAATGAACAAGTAAATATTACTTTCTTAAAAATGAATGCAATAATTGAAAAAATAAGCAAAATCGGTAAATAAATCACGGAGTAATAAGCTTTTAAAGTTTCTACAGCAGGCATCACCTGTCCCTTTCTCGCGAAACAGAGCGCCCCCACAGTTACTATGAAAAATCTACTCGTGACGTCACATGCCAAAGAGATTGTATGAAAAGCTACCACAGCTTAGTAATGAGGTACTATAACGACCTTCCTCTGGCGTCACTGGCCGTTTGAACTATCTCTTTCTATTCCGGTTTTTAAAATGCTTGTAACTTGGTCCTTTTTTGAAATATTTAATTTTTGTTTTCACAAATGTTTATCTTTTGAGGAATATAATTAATTTATCCAATAAAAAAATTTTAGTCGTCATGCCTATTGGTGCTACTTCTTTATTGCACGGGTTGCATCAGCTGTAGAAATCGACATAACCTCTTCTCTCAACAATGAATCACACGGATCACGTAATAAAACTCTTGTTGCGTTCTCATTGGTGCAACGCTTTCTTCGCAGAAGAGATAATAATTAAGTCGATTTCTACAACTCATGTTACCAAAGCAGGCGTGCTCAAGACTTATTCTTATAAAGAATAATACTAAAAACTTACTTTTAAAAAGACTTATTCTTAAAAAACTTATTATTAAAAAACTTATTCTTAAACAACTCATGGAGGCTTATTTAAAAAAATACTAATTTGTGATTGAACTATAGCCATAAAATAAATTAGTAGAACTTGGAGCTCCTCTGCGCGTCTCGTGGGCTACATTTAATTTAATTTTGGAATTTGGTTTGTTTAAGAATAAAAAAAATTATTACCCTCGGTTTTTCAGAACGATACAAGTGTTAACAACAACATCTGGCGAGATAAAAAGATTTACAATAATTAGTTTGTTGCGTATCTGCTGCCGAACTAGTCTCATTGTCTGTGTCACAGCTTCCATCGGGGCCTGCCTCGGCAAGCTGTTTCATAACTAGCCTTATACTTAATGAGGTTTTGTATAGAATTTTTTAATGATAATGAATGGCGTGACGGGCTGTTCGTTCACCTGATGCTAAGCGACATGACCGCCCATAACAGTTGCATTGTCACTCGGAATTTTAAAATAATAAAGTTTCGCGTGACACTGCACTGCGCACGTCATCCTGAGACATCACACAGTCTAGTAATCAGATTACTAGACCATGAGATCAGGTCCTGAAGTCTCATTTGCCCAGTAATTTCACTAGCTAGGTAGAAATCCCTTCAAACTGGAACACGGTAGTGCTTACACACTACTGTTCGGCGGCAGAATAACTGGCAAAGCGGTCGTACCTACCTAGACGAACTTCGCAGAAAAGTCCTACCACCAAGTAACAAAGTTAAAGGTGATTATTGAACGAAGAGAATGATTGTATCCAGTTTCGTCATGTACTGTGTATTGCTCTCCCTTTTGTAAAATTTCTAGTAAACATATTCCAAGCAAGTGCAGTGACGTAATGCGTTGCACGTTCTCTTTAGAATTTAGATTAGTTTTCGTAAAAGGAATGGCTTTAGCGTTCCATGGGGGATGACTATACCTAATGTAAGATTGGTTTGTGACTTGTAAGCTGTTTCGAGAACTTGGAGTACTAAGTAAACATAAAAATAGTGTAGTCAAATCAAATACACTTAAGGAAAATTCAAAATTACCACTGTCCTGGTGTAGTGGGGCTGGATCATAAAGGTCAGCGCGGATAATAAACAGTTCAAATAATTCAGCAAAATAACAGAATTAAATATGTGTAGACATGTTATACAACGTGACCTTATAACCACAAACTTAGAAATACTTAAAGTAGGTTTCTAAGTTTGGCGTATAAAATAATTAGATAGATAGATTAACCCTTTATTGTACACCAAATAATCTAACATATACAAAAAAGAAACAATACTTAATTTACTTATAATGCTAGTACAATGGGCGGTCTTATCGATAAGATAACAGATAAAATACTTATATATTTGGGTTTGCAAATACTAAGAGTACAATGTAACACCCAGACAGATCAGAACAAACAATGATTTTCATCACACAAATGTTTGTCCTGGGTACGAATCAAATCCACACCTACAGTTCAAAAGGCTGGGACCGGCTTGTGAGGTCTTAGCGCGATTCAAAACCGAGCCATATTGGATCGTTTGATTTGCTTGTCAAAATCTTTATACAAAAAACAAAGCGATCCAATATAGGCTCTGTTTTGAATCGCCATAAGCTCACAGTAGTTCCCCCAGAGCTTCTTACCAACTGCGCTGTAAAGACAATCGAACTTATAGTTTTTCATTTTAGTGGTAATTATGTATGAATGCAGTATTATGGAGTACAGCAGTGGCTGCAATACTGCATTCCTGTTATTTTTTCAAGTAATCATTATTGATCAAGCTAAGAAAAATAATGTCCTGAATGTTCCACTTTGTACGATAGCTATCCTCATATTAAATGTTAATATAACCGATACATATAAACCTTAGGGGTGACCCGCACCCGAAATTATACGCCCCACGGTTCAACAACCTCAATTTATTTTTAGTGTAACCGATATCTATAGAGTTCTTGTAATTTTGGGAACAGAGAAACCAAAATTTATGTGGTATGCTCCAATGAATGCTTGGAATGAAAATCATATAGACTCCGGCGGGATATTGGTTTACATTGTTTGAGAATTCAATACGTGGTTATTTTTAAAGTAAGTATATTTTTCTTTCGAGACTTTAACTTGAAAACTAAAGATTAGAACGTAATGGCGCGTTAGGCAGCCTTAGATCGTATTACAGATCACACTTTGTACAGACCTTAATTTTTTTTCCACAAAATCTACGGATTTTGAATTAATATGGTACACTCATCGGCCGAAAGATATCCACTGCTGAACACAAGCATAAAATGACACTTTTTGTAGTTGTAGATTTTCCATAATTACCACGGTTGGCAGGCGGTTTGGTGATCGTAATCGATTTTGATATATCAAGGAAAGTGCTGCATAGCGATTCAGGAGGCCTCAGCGCTGAGGCTCAGCGCTGAGGCCTCGATTCAACCAACTTTTATTTGAAAATAGAACGGAAAGCTCTCCCCTAGCTCATGCCTTTTGCAGAAACGATGACGCTATTTCCGTTCTATTTTCATATTTCCGTTCTATTTTCAAATAAAAGTTGGTTGAATCGAGGCCTCAGCGCTGAGGCCTGAATCGCTATGCTGCTCCTGCTGCATTATAACTGCATTAAAATAGAAAGCAGAATTAATACACATTTTAAGGGGTTATTGTAAATTCACAAAAAAGAAAATTCTTATATGAAAAGAAGGAAATAAAAGAAGTGGGTACATAATTACTTAACGCAGCACAACAAATTACTTCTTAATCAAAGTTAAATAGAGTTTGTTTATTTATATTTCATAATTCGAAGTTAAATTGAAGTAGCAAGCTCAACCTGCAAAGGTAAAACCACAGAATACTTAATAGCTGACCAATGGGGGGTGTGTGCAGCTGGTTTCATTAAAAGTTGTGAGTGAAGTTTAATCTGACATCTAATGAAGTCACGGAGTTATTTTGGAGTTTAGAAGTTAAATTTGATGTAAATGTTTTACATCATACTTACCGAGGCACTATGGGAAGTCATCAACTAATTACCGCCATCAACAGCCTGAAGACGTTCACTGCTGGTCATAGGCCTCCCCCCACAGAGCGATACTTTGAGCTGCTTGCCTCATGCTTGCCGTTGCCATCGGCTCCCCGCGGTTATTGGTCCACCTAGTAGTCGGGGCCTATGCTGTGTCTTTCAGTTAGTAATTATGTTTCCAGGATAATTGTTCTAAAATATTTTTGTTCTGCATTTAGCGTGGATCATCGATAACGGTCACTCAAACAGAAGCAACAAGGTCAAAAGTTCTTTAAACTAAATCTTATTGTTTTCAATTGTTTTTTATTACAAGTTCCACCTTTGATTAATGGCTAAATTAATTTTGATATACCTAACTACTCTAGTAGCAAACTCATAAAACGAATAAATTAAAAGTTATCTTAGCAACAATAAATAATTATGATAAAGGTAGAGAATCCTACCGACTGCCCCAATCGATAAGAGGCAAACTCACAAGTCACTTAACCTAGGTAGGTAAGTGAAGTAACCAACATCAAAATTTGGATTGAGAACCTTATTTTTTTGAATTCGGTTGAACACCAGTTCAAACGCCCAAAATTTATAACAAGCTAAACTTGTAACCGCAAACTGCACATCTACTTTCATCACAAATGACGGGTGTATGCACAAAGCTTTCATTAAAAGTTCGTTCGGAATGGTTCCGCATTTACTAACATGCTTAAACTTTCAACGTTTGTGTATGTGTTATTAGGTTTATTACTTTAAACTATTAGGAATCTTTATTTATTTAAAGTAAGTATTGGTTGGATAATTGCCATCATCATCATCATCATCAGCATTATTATCATCACCACCATCATCATCATGATGGTATCGATGTGATTTATCTTAAGTAAGTATCGATTTTATATTGGTGCGTTCACAAAAAAAAAAAACAGAATAAGGTCTCAAGTCACCCTGTTTGAACGCCGCGCCGCTACATAGGACTCCCGTTCTACTTGCCTCTTGCACTCAACGGCTTCCTGGCTTTATTTTAATTTATGATTCTGACCAGCACTTTGGTCTACCTATTGAAAAGTCGGCTAACGCTGCGTCTTTTGGTTTGTAGTCGCCACTCTAGAACTTTTCAACTCCATTGGTTGACGGTTCGACGTAGCCTTTCTGCTATTTGAACCACCCAAAATTGTAAGGTTATGATCATAACCTTAAAATTCACTTATGAACTACAGGTAATCCTATGTAAGAAATCACTGAAAGCTAAAAAAGATTGGTGAATCAAGAGACTGGCTTTAAAACCGGATGTAAAAATAAACATCCCTTCTTGATACATGATTGATGTTACGCACACATGCACACAGTAAGACGTGTGTCACATAGACGTAACATTGCACACAAGGAAATTCTCTCAATTCGGATTCAATTTAGATATTTTCTTGCCTTTCCGGCTTCAGTTTACACAGGCTGTTCCAATATTTTTGTTTGTTCATTCCCTGGATATTTTCGTTACGAACTCTGTGCGTAACAAATAGGAAACCCTCGTATTCTATGTTTGTCACGTAATATTCCGTATTTTTATAAAGGAAAAAAAAATGATACATCTTACTAACTAACTAATTTAGTAGAAAAAATGTATTGATTTTAAAATTATTTATATACGTTTTTAATAGTACTTACGGGATATTTAACGTGACTAGAATCATTTTAGATCATGATAAAATATCGAGAACTCAGAAATAATTCGAATCACGGTAAATATCCCGTAAGTACTATTAAAAACGTAGTAAACCGCAAAAGTTTAAAACATTATTTATACAGAATATAATATTTCATGTTAATTATACACAGAATTATCTATGTTAATTAAGTATCTACGCTTTAATTAAATTTAAACAGCCATTGCTTCTATTTAGTTGGTGCGATGAAATATTCAAAGAGGATCATTCTAAGTGTACGAGAAATTCGTACTGTTCATTGAAAGTACTGAAACTCCAGGCATTTCCCTTCAATATACTGATTAAAGAGAATATCATTATTATCAACATTAAATAAGCATTAATTAACTCCTATTCACCCTCAGGATATTTAATTTTAATCTTCTAAAAGCAATGATGTGATTAATTTAATTAATTAAAGAGGTTACTTTAAATACCACCCTGTAGAATAGACCCTGCCTCTAGAGATAGCTCGAGTGTTTTCACCTTTGAAATGAGTGAAAATTGAAACCACAGAAAAATGTTTTTCAGTTAGCGAAGTCACTAAAATATTATAATTAATTTAAACATTGATTTTTAATTTAATTTAAAGTATTAAGTATTAAATTATTTGTAATTGCTACGACAAATGCCTTCATAGTTACGATGGATTGTCGAAATAATTTGTTGAAAAATTACAATATAAATCAAATAAAATATAAGTCATAATAATCTTTTTTATTAAATATTTTTGGTAAATCAGGGTATGGTTTAGAGAGATAAGTGCAAACTTAAGCACTGTCAAACATTAAAGCAGACGGGCATAAAAGTTGAAGAACTCTGTAACTTCAGATTATAATTTTTTCAAATGAAGTTTTTAAATAAGTTTCGCTAAAGAACTAGTTTCGTTATCTTATTGTTAAAGCTTATTATAGAAAGGCGTTCGTAACTTTTTGCACTTCCTTTTTTCTACTGTAAGAAAAGAGTAGAAGCACGTAAACGACAAAATGAATGAACGAAAATGATCCTTTAAAGACGAGACTCGATTCCCTTAGAATCATACGAGATTCCAAATTATGGCTTTTAGCAGAAAAGTAATAAAATTCAATTTAGAATGGCATGTGAAGTTGCAATGTGTTCGATAGTAAAAGTTAGTAATTTTCGAAGTTAGTTAAATAAGTCTTCGGTCTAATGGTGCAACAATTCCAGTCGTATAATATAATGTATTATATGTTATGTTACCTCTATTCTGTCTCTTTCTTTTATAAGGATTACTGCGGAAATAGATTTTTTTGTAAGCAAAAGATGTCCTGTCTTTTTTGTTTACGTTCATAAAAGTCATAACGCCCTCTCATATTTCTGTGGAGCTTTTTATAAGATTGATACGATAGTATAGGATAGTATGTAATTATACGATAGTAGGTTAGGAAAGTTGGGTTAAAGTGGCAGTGGGCACAGGGCAATTGGGCAGGCCACATCACTCGTAGAACTGACAACCGATGGAGAAGAAAGGTTCTCGAGTGACGACCACGAACTGGAAAACGCAACGAAGGCTGACCCGCACTAATAGCTAGACCGACGACCGGGGACGGGAAGTCGATGGATGCAGTAAGAAAGCAGCCGCTCAAAGTGGTAATTTATGTCTTCAGTGAGGTTACATATTAAAAGATAGCCTATTAAGGATATTAGTAGAATTCACAACAAACACATTTTTCCCGGATCGGTCACGTAGCATCCGGAGTGCATCCGCTTTAATTTCCGAACGGTGCTCCACGTGATTTCGCGGCTGTTTGCTGTGAAGAATGGCCGGGAATTATAATCTCATCAACGGCGGTTTTTATTTGGGTCAAGGCAAATATTTACTTTTATTCTGTGATAAAACTGTTTTCAATCAAATCTTTTGGTAAACTATTTGACTATCAGATTTATAGTTAGAGAGCTTTGAGGACCAACAGTTAGGCCTTCGTTCTCTATATTTGAGTAAAGTTCCGAATTGGCTAGCCACCACGTAATGTCACTTGTAACTGCAGTAACGAATTTCAGAATGTCTGAGTAGCGCTAGCCGACCCGTAAATCAGGCTGCTACTTACAGGACACATCAGCTGCCGATTAGTACGGTTAACCGACGGCTATAGCAAAACTTTTGCATGTGTTTGTAATTTATTATTATAGTTTGCACGCCACAAATACTGAGATCTATGGAACTGTAAACTACCAACCCTTTTGATTACGCTACTGCTATAAAAACATCGACTATTCCTGTTTCTATTTCCAGATCAGATAGTTATGAATATAGAAATCATTGTATTTAATTAGTAAAACAGTCCGCTCAGAACCGTAGAAAGCCGATGGATACTGGAGGCTAGCAGCAGCTCAAAGTGGTGCTCTTTGGAGGAGGCCTATGTTCAGCAGTGGATGTCTTCAGGCTGATGATTAGGATGATGATGACAACTAAAAAGTTTTTGTTCAATTATAATATGTTAAATACTTATATAATATTATGATATTTTTGTTTTGTGTTGTTTTAATTATTATTATTGCGTCAAAATAAAACCATATTTCAGGTACCTATAGGTATTACTTATTACGTTTCCCGTTGAACTAAACAATGTAATCTAAATTCGTATTACATTCCTCATTACATTAATTTAATTAGTTGATACCCTTTTTTGTAAAAGTAAATCCTTACCTAATTACTGTTTTTTGGTAGGGAATAAATACTCTTTGAAGGGCATCTACCCCACCGCAGCATATAGCTGGCACATAAACATGTCAAAAAAATAAAAAACGAACCCAAAATTGCGTCACTGACAGCAGTCAGGGTGACTATTGAACGAACGAAATGAACAGTTGACGTTGCTACAGATCACCCTAAATTTTTACCCACTGAGTAGCTGATCGAAACTCTGTTTTCGTTCGTGAAACTGGGAAGAACTTAACTCTACTCCTTTACGTGCCGATCAGTATTACTCACTGGCCAGCCAACTCGGAACTTTACTCGGATATAGAGAACGAAGGCCTTAGAATGCTACCTTCAACAAAAAATCATAACCCTCGTTTTTGGTAGTCGGGTAAAAACAAAAAAGCTTTAACTAGGTAATAATTATAAGTAATGAGTTGTAATTACACTTTCATAATAAACAGCGCTCATAGCAAAGCACTACTAGCCGTCCCTAATCGATCGGTAAAATTAAGAAACGTTCGTTGCGGTCACTACTATGATGGGTGGCCGATAGGTAATAGCAAAAAGTGGTTTACAACTGCACTCAGTTGTAATTTACTTTTTGCTATACCTATCGGCCCTACCGTGCTTCAGAGGGGAAGTAAAGCTATCGGCTGCTGTCGTAGGACAATAGTCGATAGGCCAAGTCAGAAGCCTTTGGGCAGCTTAAAAGTTCTGACACAGGGCTGGTAGAAGAATAACAAAAAAATCATTATACGATATACGATATGCATGCAGACAGAGTCGAGGCTATTCAGCGTAAATTTTTGAGGTCACTGTGCACTAGACTCGGTTTGAGGCGTAAGCTTAAAGAATACTCGGATAGACTAGATAAATTCAAGATGAAAACGCTTGAAAGCCGTAGAAATATTACGGACTTGTGCACCCTATACAAAATTGTCAATGGTATGTTTGGTAGTAGTGAACTTTTAATGAATGTCAATTTCAAAGTACCCTCACGTTCTGTACGTAATTTTCAGCTATTTAACATGCCACCTACCTACAATAATGTTTCACGGAAAAATCCTTTACTTAGGATGTGTCGCACATATGATGGATTAACCGATCCCCGAGACATGTTTTCGTGTAGTTTTATATCTTTTAAGTTTGCTGTCAATAGTTTCTTTAAGTAATTAATTTCTGTTCTTTACTCACACACAGTTACTCGCTACTGCATAGTTAATGTAACGCATTTACATAGTGTCAATATGTCTATACTTATTTAAGCTGTGTACGGTTATTACTGGACTTTAAGATTATAATGCTGTGTTAACGTTGGTGGTGTATATTGTATAATAGCCTATTGTCTGTTACCGAACCAATTGTAATAAAATAAAAATAAAAATAAAATTTCATCTTGTAAAAATAACACCCAACTGCGGTCTAAAATTACTTTAACTATAACAATGTGTGATAGTAGACCATAAGCGTGTTAAGCTCATATTAGCCCATTTACACTGCCCTAAGCATATAATTTTCATTTTCCTAACTGAATTTTCCAGCAGCTCCCATATTACACTGAACAATGTTTGCGATAAATTTTGATTTACAGTAAAAATGCAGTTTAGTATGTAAGCATTTGGGCGCGTGAGTCGCGAGTATCATGATGGATGATGGAGTCGCGTGCCGAGACCGCGGTTGCGGTACAAATGTTCTACACCACGTAGGGCTGTCACTTGAATCATCTGTGTACGTGCTGAAAAGATGAAAAAATAAAATATGACTTTTGAATGACGTCACACAATAACTAATATGTCCTCAGAAATCTTCTTAAAGACTTAAAAAACAACGTATTAACGCATATCTGTGCTAAGACAGTGCCATAAAACTCAATAAGACCAAATTCCTTCGCATAATTTGTAAAAAAAAATATGGTTGGATTGGCTTGCGTTTTTGTCCAGTGACCAACTGATGGTAAGTGACGATGCGGTCTAGGATG
This sequence comes from Ennomos erosarius, assembly GCA_963580505.1. Taxonomy (NCBI): domain Eukaryota; kingdom Metazoa; phylum Arthropoda; class Insecta; order Lepidoptera; family Geometridae; genus Ennomos; species Ennomos erosarius. The sequence continues at coordinate 2,041,019 of OY756978.1, read as the reverse complement.
TACTTTGGCATGCTAAATCCACTATTTGTCAATAAAAAAAATTATGAAACTTATCTGAATTCTGCTGAATAGTAGCTTAATAAAGAACTTTTGCACGTAGCAATTAAAATGTAGATAGGCGTTTAGAACATTCCCTTTATAATGGCCCACACAAAACATTAACGACTAAAACAAAAGCAATAAATCACACATCGAAAACGCCCTAAGCTGACCAACCAATTTGCAGGGTATTAAGAAATTGACGGTGCTATCGAAATTAATACTCAAAAATTTACGAGGGGCAACCCTAGCGGGTAGGAAGAAATATATTATTGTACCATTATATTAATTACGGGAACAACTGTGGTAACCTAAAAATTACGACCGCTAAGCAGAATTAATTTAAATGACAGAAAAGCCTTTCAAAATGCAAATTTTAGCAGAATGCGAGTTTGTTTGTTGTGCGCTTTGTTTTAATAAATTATTTTATTTTAATAAACTTGAATATTTATCATTACCTAGAAGACGTCTACTGCTGTCATAAAGCCTCTACAATAAACGCTATGATGAAGGTTTCAAAGCCAACAGTCTTTTACTTTTATTTATTTTTATGAGCAGTTGAATTATCCACTCTCCTTTTCTAACGAAGCCACTCATTGCACTTAAAACGAGACGCTGAAAAGTTCAACCGATGTCGAAAAAATTGTACGTTTAATACGTGCTCCGGGAAATAATTGAATTAGTTTAATATGAGAATAATTACCCATAACATTATAAAAAAATCTTATAAAAACCTCACTTTTGTCAATTTGTACTTAAAATTTATATTAATCATTCATTTTAGAATAGGGTTTAGGTATTGACTGTAGGACATTTGCTAAGTTCCAAGTAAGTAGTCTATTTCAATGTGATATAGATTAAATAATAGTTCAAGTACCCATTTAGAATGGTTACTATTACACTTTTATTTTGATATAATTATAATAATGCTAAGTTGCTAGTAAAGTTGAAGAATGCTAGTTATTGGTAGCGAAGATCGCGAAATAATTTTACATGTAATAAATTCTAGTGAAGCAGTCCTTATATCCTACAGTGTAAATAAAATGCTTTTGAAAGCAATAAAATCCGTCCTCAGTGTAGTTTAGGTTGCTTACACACCATCAGTTTGCAAGATTGCTTTTCGTCAGTTATAGAATACAAACTGCATTAATACAAAATCAATTTTAAGTCTGTGGTTTATTGCATTCAAATAGAACTTTACTTTAGGCTCAATTATCTAAAGCTAAAATAAATCCCTAATTAAAAGAGAAAATAGACAAGTAACCTACACAGATCCTGGAACCTAACTATAGGGTACCCTGTACCTAGGGACTCGGGAACTTCGAGGGCCATGGTCCCACAATACCCAGACACAGAACAAGTATTTGCGCTTTTTTGCATGTGCACAAATACTTGTCCTGTTGCGGGAATCAAATCAACCGCCTACAAGTAATGAGCTTCCTGCTTAACCACCACACCAAAGTGGCTGAAAGTACGATAGACTTTTCCTGTGGGACCCAAACGCAAGCCGCTATGGGTTTCACGAGCGCCTGACTCCTAGAAGAAATACATTGAATATGCCGTGAGATACTTTTAAGTAAAAGTTATTAAGCACTTATAGGATAATGTTTAATCCGGAAACCAAGTCATAGTGTCTATATTTGAAGCAAAAATGCTTGCAAAATATATTAAAATAATATTTTTGAACAATGAGTTCATCAAGCCAATCCTATTCCATGTGCAACCACCCTAAATCTCAAAACCAGCTCACGTACGCAATGAAACGGAGTGCCAGCGCAAATATTGTGTGTAAAATAAGGTTCATATAAGTACATTATGGCGGGATTATTTTAAAGTGGAGTGCGATTCATACTCAATGCTGCGGGGGCTTGCCGCCATTTCATAGATGCCAATAAGTTTGCGGAGAGCATTGCTCGGTGTTTCCCTGCGAGATAAGATCCGAAATGAGGAGATCCGCAGGAGAACTAAAGTGACCGATGTAGCTCTTAGGATTAGCAAGTTGAAATGGCAATGGGCAGGCCACATCGCTCGTAGAACTGATAACCGATGGGGAAGAAAGGTTCTCGAGTGACGACCACGAACTGGAAGCCGCAGCGTAGGCCGGCCCCCCACTAGGTGGACCGACGACCTGGTCAAAGCCGCGGGGAGCCGTTTGCAGGAGGCGAGCAGCCGCTCTAAGTGGCGCTCCCTGGGGGAGGCATATGTTCAGCAGTGGACGTCTTCAGGCTGTTAATGATGATGATGACAAATAAGTTTCCAGTGTGGTCTTATAAAACACCATCTATCGGCAGAGTGCTGGTTTAACCTTCTTCGAATCACATGTAGGAAGCTTGTTGTGCTTGAAAGAAAGAGATAACAACGCGCTGTAAATGAAAGGCCGATATTGGGACACAGGCACAGAATGTTTAATTAAGTGGACCACTTTCCTACACGAGATAGTGATTTTTTATTCACGTCAAAACAAAGTGGGTACTTCCTAAGATCTCTCGTAAAGGCGTAACTACACAGTATTACATCTCGCAGGATTCGTAAAGGTAGAAAGCAAACAGGCATGTTTGTTTAGGACCTGTCCCATTAGCCAGGCTACTGTCGCCGTATTGTAGTTATATGCCACTTGCTGTGTTTAAGTTTAATGATTAATTAGAAACTTTTTGATGTGTACATTACGGTCGTAAACTGAGTAGTTTATGGACTGGGATTTTACTCTATTCGTTGGTTCTGAAAATACGTGTTTTAGACAGGCGGATCTTTCAAAAGTGAACCTTGTTATCTTAGGCATAGGATTTAAAATGCATTTATCCTAGGTACACTAAAAGTTTACAGCACAAAAGAATCACTCGGTCAAATCATAATGTAAATAATGACCGTTGATATTATATTACAATTTAGTAGGTATTGAGTTCTTTTTTTATAAAAATACGAAAAAGACAAACCCGCTTATTGACGTAAATTTATGTTTCACCATCATCATCATCACCAGCCTGAAGACGTCTACAGCTGAACATAGAGCGTCACTTTGAGTGACTGCTCGCCTCCTGCATCCATCAGCTCTCCGCAGCATTCACCATATCGTCAGTCCACGTAGTGAGGGGCCGGCTTAATTCATGTTTACAATAGTTTGAGTATCAAAACCATAAATTCCTGAACTAGTCGATACAAAAAGAAAATAAATTCAAACGCATTCGGCTTCATAGCATAAACATGAAACTAAAACAGCTTAAAGGTGTCCTGCAGCACCGGCGCGGATGGTAGACAAAATTGTTTTTCCCTTATTTTACTCCACTTGACAAGTAAGTTGTATGAAGAAAGTGTCATAAAACCGGGAAAGACAATTTTGTCTACCGTCCGTGCTAGCCGAGCTGAACAAGGAGTAAACCTGCCCATCTCTTAATAATCTCTAAGAAACCGCTTGAAACCTAAACCAGCTATCACAAAGGTAACATTTCAAGAGACACAAGGTGGCGCAGCGGGAACCCTTATCAGGGACATGAGCTCATTCACACAGACAGATACGCGATCTTTTGTGTTGTGACACGGATGAAATTGGGTAAGGTGAGGCATATAGTTGCGATTTGTGACGCGGGATCAAATTTAATGTAGCTTGTAGTACCTAGTATAAATACGTAGTTATAATATCTACCATCATCATCATCATTAACAGCCTGAAGACGTCCACTGCTGAACATAGGCCTCCCCCAGGGAGCGCCACTTAGAGCGGCTGCTCGCCTCCTCCATCCATCGGCTCCCCGCGGCTTTCATCAGGTCGTCGGTCCACCTAGTGGTGGGCCGACCTACGCTGCGTCTTCCAGTTCGTGGTTGACACTCGAGAACTTTTCTTCCGAAATGAGGAGATCCGCAGGTGAACTAAAGTAACCGATGTAGCTCTTAGGATTAGCAAGTTGAAATCGCAATGGGCAGGCCACATCGCTCGTAGAACTGTGTGGCGACGATCTAGTGAAAGCCGCGGGGAGCCAATGAATGCAGGAGGCGAGCAACCGCTAAAAGTGGTGCTCTCTGGGGAAGGCCTATGTTCAGCAGTGTTATGATTTTTAAGTTTTAGAAAGTTATAAGCCTATTCCTCGTAATGGTTTTGTAATTACAACAAATAAAAAAAATAACATACCCAATTTCCAGGACCCAAATCGAACCCAACTCGGAAAAACAATTAGGGCACTATCTGAAACAAATTCCCCAAAAGTCGTAAGTGTGCAGCTGAACATATAGGAAAAGGAAATTGATATTTTCTATCCCGTTTCCAGTGAGTACATTCTCTCGTGTCGTTTGACGTGATAACTGAAAGAAATCAAAGTGTCTGCCAAAAGTGATTCCAATGTTATTCGATCTGCGTTTATTTTTGTAAACGTAAAGGCGTTTTGTTACGGATATTACGTTTAGATTGAAACGGTTTTTTGTCTTTTGTTTTTTGATGACAATTTCTTCAACTAGACTCTCATTTGTTTTTCCAAGAATATGTCGTTTATATCCATGTTGTTAAGTAAACAACTACATTAAACTGGATAGGTCAGCCAGTTTCACTAAATAGACCAAGGACCTGCGTCCTTATCGCGTAAGTCTGGTACAGATGATGATCGTATGCTCTCTTGCTCGCACTCACGGACTTTAATTGGGGTGTGCAGGATGGCAGGTAAAGTCCATGTCCAGAACAGTTATGCGATGGGGTGCTGATCAAAGTATGTAGAGTCTATGGGGGAGGCCTATGTTTAGTAGTGGACTTCAAAATCATGATGACTATATTACATTATAGACTATTTAAAGAATGATAATTTTATGATTTAAATCTCTAATTGTATGCTGATTAACGACTAAACCTCGTTTGGTAATAAGGGCCATAGAAGTGCAGTAGGTATATAGCTGTACTTTGGTCGTGTGATCCATGCTTGTGATGATGATGATGATAAATAAATACGCCGAATGATACATAGATCCTGCCCCCCTAACTAGAATTCCCTGTATCTAGGGACCCACGAACTACGAGGACAATGCTCGCACAACACCCTTATGATAACTGTCACTAATTTATGTCCTTCCTTAACCTGTTATATTAGTAATTATTGAGACGCAAAGAGACCGACGAACTTCATCAATTATTATTTAAGTTTTTTATTATGCCAAGTTTTACAAATGACGCTATTTTTCAACATCCAAGTAGCTTCAGTAAGCAAAAAAACCTCTTGCAATCCATTATACTGTGCATTGCCAGCACCAAACCGCCTGTTAGAATTCATGCCACGTATATTACGAATCAACGCGGCCTCAGCGTCCGCAGTCCAAGAGCCGGAAATAAGCGAGATGGAGTGTGTTGAGGATATGTAACTTAGGTAGGCTTTATTTACCTGTGACGAATTTACTTTCAATGTATAGAGTTTAAAAATGTGACGAATTTACTTTGTGATGAATGTACATTTACAACAACCCATAATTAAGAACCTTTCCTCCAAACAAAACACATGATTATAATTTTATTCAAATTGTCACAAGCAAGACATACTAAACACGCCAATTTACAGTCGAAATAACCCCGACTGTAATATACCGTGAATTTTCGAACTAAAAAAATACAAGCAGACCAAGAATCTTTGCATTTAGTTTTTTGGAAAAAAATATGTAATTGAGGAAGTTGTTATAATAGTTACATGAATTATTCATTGGCTTGGCGAATTGGCCTCCTGATTACGCAACATGGCAGCCATGCCATTGTAAATAGCTGATAATACTCTCACAAATCTGCCACAATCGTTCCAGTACAAAGGCTAGAAGAGATCCTTGTCCAAATCCCAAACAAAGAGAAACATATCCATTCTCATGCCATAGCCGTCTTACGGGATTGTCGGTAAGTCCACAGGGGACGTAGCCACAGTTGGTGAAGTTGGACATGTTTGTATTATGGTGCGCCAATATTATTAAGCTCAAAGAAGCGCAACGAGCTATGGAGAGAGCAATGCTCGGTGTTTCCCTGCGAGATAAGATCCGAAATGAGGAGATCCGCAGGAGAACTAAAGTGACCGATGTAGCTCTTAGGATTAGCAATTTGAAATGGCAATGGGCAGGCCACATCGCTCGTAGAACTGACAACCGATGGGGAAGAAAAGTTCTCGAGTGGCGACCACGATCTGGAACACGCAGCGTAGGCCGGCCCCCCACTAGGTGGACCAACGACCTGGTGAATGCCGCGAGGAGCCGATGGATGCAGGAGGCGAGCAGCCGCTCTAAGTGGCGCTCCCTGGGGGAGGCCTATGTTCAGCAGTTTACGTCTTCAGGCTGTTAATGATGATGATGATGATGAATATTATCACGTGAATATTCGTGTTGCGTTTTCACGATAGCTTGAATATTCGCCGAAGCCCAATGTGTAGCCACAACCTCAAGTACTCTACGCCCCATTCAATCCATCACGCGATTCGTTGACTCAATCTGCTGGATAGGAGCCGCAACACGCTTCCACGCGGTGCAATTTGCTGGATAGTCAACCACTACACGCCTCCGCACGAAGAGTTTCGCGTGACACTGCACTGCGCACGTCATCCTGATTTATAAACCAGTCCCAGATTACTAAGACTGTGAGATCAGGTCATAAAGTCTCATTTAGTTTGTTTGACGAGCCCGATAGCTCAGTTGGTAGTATACCTGCCTTCTGAACCGAGGGCTGTGGGTTCGATTCCTACCCAGGACAAACATTTTGTGTGATGAACATAGATGTTTGTTCTGTGTCTGGGTGTTATATTGTATTCTATGTATGTATTTACAAACAAAAAGTATATAAGTATTGTATCAGTTATCTGGTTCCCATAGTACAAGCTATGCTTAGTTTGGGGCTAGATGACGCTGTGTGAAATGTCCACACATATTTATTTTATTTATTTATTTTTTATTTAGTCTTTTTTTTCTCATTTTTAACTCATAACCTGGAGGCGGTGGGTTTGATTCCCGCGACAGGACAAGTATATCTGCACAAAAAAAGTGCAAATACTTGTTCTGTGTCTGGGTGTTAGGTCGCTTTCATCGGAATTAGGGTATTTTTTTTCTGACGTTAACGGATTTCCTCTTACGACGGATTCATATATTAGGCTGTTAATTGTTTTGACGAAAAAGAAGGTACATGTCCTAATGCTGTGGCTACACTAACGGGCGAATATTGTTGTCGTGGTGCTTCGGTGCGCAAGAAATCGTCGTTGTCTAGACGCGATATTTTGCGACGAGCGACCACTTTGACTATTTGCCGTAGCCTGCTACAAAACATAACAGTGGCATCGTATTGGTCTAATACGAATAATTTCAAAGACCACAATCCTCATTTTCATGCTTATTAAATGTTTTCTATGTGACTCTGCCATAAAATTAACTTCGCATCACGCACGTTACACTTCTGAATACCTCCAGCTTATTATATTTTCTGTGCACAGTGTGTGTGCCCTTGACAAATGTCCGCATAATTTGTGGCCTCCCGAGATTTAACGTTTGTACCTTTGTGTTCTGTTATGTCTGTTTACTGCTTTGGGGTTAGGTAGATATAAAATTACCTATTCGTGGAATAATTTTATTTATGACTGCGGCGAACGAGGATGAAACATGATGTATGTGTAATGTATAAGAGATGTTTTGCTGTTACTACGCGAATGAAAAATGTGAGAAAAATTCATAATCTATTTTTGACAAAACATAAGTTGATTATTAGAAAACGTGCGTAGGTGTCTGTGCGTTTGTCTGTGGCATTATAGTATCGGATGAACCGAATTTGATGATTCTTTTTAGTGCGAATGATATGATGAAATGATTCAAAAAATCCGTTCAACTGCATGATTAGAGATTATCAGCTCCTTTTAAGATGTTAATTATAATCGAGTTAATTTGAAATGGTACATACAACATTGTCACGTTAACAAAAACTTTTATTGGCTTCTGTGGTAGAAGTTAAAGAACCAATGGGGAAACTGTTCCTTCTATTTCCTTAACTCTCACAGCATCCACAGAATGAAAATGAAAAAGGGTGGTCTTATTATTACTAGCTGATATCAGATCGTTATCGACGAACAAACAATCAACGCTGTAACGATTTGGTATAACTTTACCAATATTGGTAACGAGGGTAAATTGCAATTAGAGTCAAATTATTTCTGGTTAACTAACGAGATACGCTATTTCGTGTTCACAAAATACTTATTGGATTATCTCTGGAACGTTATATTTGGGATAACCTATTATGTACTACCCTACCACAAACTAATACAAAACCATCATGGTTCGTTACAGTAATGCTTCAAGGTTACAATAATATTGTTCGAATTCGTACCATGAACTTATAAAGTATTCCGGCACGAGAACAAGACGTCTACATTTTTATATAGCGTTATCACTGTCGCACGTCAGTCTCATCATGATGTAACCATATGAGATGACAGTTGTATTTGAGTGAACGATTTAACGCGACGTCGTCAAAACTGCTCTGCGTCAACAACTTTACAAAATTCTTACTTTTAAGTTATTTTTCAAAGTATGATTGAAGTAATAATGCTATAAGACGTTGTGGTGACCCCCATGTTATAGATAGTTCTGTACATATCTGTTACTGCGATTTGTAATTCTCATGATTATTTAATTATGTTTGTTTCCACTACAAAATTTCTGACGCTATCACTTTGCGCTTAAACGTACCTAAATCATGATATAAAGATATTAGGGATATTATTAAATCATTCCCATAAATCATGAAGTGTGTGGTCCCGGTGTGAGAAGACTGTTAGTTGTTTTTAAAATCATAAATAGGCTAACATTTGACCACGGTCTTACCTGATGACGTGGTTGACGATAGAGCATGCACTCCAATTTGAATACAAGGTTTTTTTTTCTTTTGAAGAATTTGAAAGAGGACATGAATTATTTTCAAAATAACTGGTGCTCCACGTGACCTTGTGACTGAGTATTTGTGGACGTGCTTTCGTATCTTCGTAATATCTTGTTTAGAGCTTATAGCTACTCTAGTATCAAGACATGTTACACGATGTCTAGACTAATAATTTTATCGATCTTAATATGAATTTCTTACATAAAAATATACCTTTGAAAAGCAATTCCAGTCTAATAGAATACTTAAATGTAAGAATCCTTGATAAAGTGTAGTCAGAAAGTTATATGGGTAATAATATGTTGGATTCCTTTATATTACCCCACTCAGGCTGCCGCTTATACCGTAGGTGCAATCAATTATTTTGCACCCATGCCTCCCTGTATCTAGGGAACCAGGAACTACGACGACCATAGTCCTGCAACGCCCAGACACAGATCTATTTGCGCTTTTTTTCCTGTGTAAAAATAATTTTATCATCCTGTCGCGGGTATCAAACCAGTCGCGTTTTATTTCCATGTTTACACGGTAGCGTTATTTTTTTGATTTTTGTGGATAAAACCTTTTAGTTATTTATTTTCTTACTGTTTTATTTGCAGATACTTGATTAAACATTTATAATTCGAATCGACTGAACTTGACTTCTACGCCTCGTTTCGCTGTTTCGAATAAACGCGATCAATTCAAGCTAAACTCAGTTCAAGCGTGTGTTTAGTTTAGGTGTTTTCCATGGTTTTAAGCGCCCCAACGCTATCAAACGTCACAAACATGACGTTTGCCTTCAGTAATAGACGATAATTAACGTTCTGCGAATAGCTACGGCCTTAAACTTAGTTTCCACAAACCCGATCAAAATGTTGTGACATCTGTATGATGTAAGTCTAGATCAAAACTAACATTTGAACGCGTTTACTCAGAACTTAGTTCTATTGAAATCATTTTGTGATACGAACGGTCAAATTGGCCCTTACATTATACAATGGGTTACGCTTCGGTGTGTGATACATCCAGCTTTAGTCTACAAGATTTAATATCACTTTTGTTGAATTTCCTATTCTCTAAACCCGGTTTAGACCGACGAAGCCGTATTGGAAGTGTTTTATTGCAGTTTTTAGGTTAGGAAATGTGTTACTGAGTATAGCTTTCATTTTGCTCCGAGAACTTTGTTGCGCATATAGTTTTGGGATATTGTCTTTTTTTATGTAAATCGACGAAGTGACGAGCTATTCGTTCACCTGATGTTAAGCGACACGGCCGCCTATAACAGTTGCAGCGTTCACTCGGAACTTTAAGTTTTGAGTGACACTGCACTGCGCACGTAATCCTGAGACATCACACAGTTTAGTAATCAGATTACTTCACTATGTAATCAGGTCATAAAGTCTCATTTACCCAGTAATTTCACTAGCTAGTATGCCCTTCAAACCGAAACACAGCAGTGCTTGCACACTTGGCGGCAGAATAACTGGCGGAGCGGTGGTACCTACCTAGACGAACTTTGCAGAAAAGTCCTACCACCTAGTAAAGTGTGTCTTCTAAAATATCGGTTCGTGTCAAATAATCATGTCCCTATTTCACATATTGATTCTCATCTCATTTCTCTCTTTCCTGCTTGATCTCCGGTACCTGCAATTTTTTTTTTCTTAAGTGCTAAATTTTTGTGTATAGGGAAAAGCTCGCTTATAAAATAGAGATAATTTAGATCCAACAGGTATTTGCTATTTGTAGTGTGTATATTATTTCAAGCTTACACCACCATACAACTTACTCAGTACCCTAGTTAAAGATTATGTTTTATATAAGAACAACTGGCCGTCTGGTCCCGGCAGTGTGAGAATAGGACCACCCCATCTCTATCCGTGGGTACCATATAAGAGCCGCCTAAAGGACTATCCATAGATCGGGAAGCAGCATTCGGTACATTAAAATCTGCTATCACCAAGCCGCCTGGCAAGCGTCGTGATTATGACAACAGCAGGCTTACCACTAACTAATACAAAACCATCATGTTTCATGGCATTAATATTTCAAGGTTACAATAATATTGTTCGAATTCGTACCATGAACGTAAAAAGCATTCCTGCGTGTGAACGAGACATCTACATTTTTATATGGCGTTATCACTGTCGCACGTCAGTGTCAATATGATGTAAAGGTATGACATGACAGTTGGTCTTTGAAGAAAATCCGACAATGGCGGTTGTGAATTTTGAATGTATTTTTCAAAACTAGTGTATCTTGAACTTTAATGTGTAATAGGGGTGGATTATTATCCGTTAAGTGTTCGTGAACGTGCACGAGTGTTAGCAAATGGTTTTAAGATTATAAAACCATGCATTTTCGCGTTTGCTTCAACGGCCTTTTTTAGAGCCTTCAGTAAAATATCCACAATTTTAGTGTTGGCGTTTTGACTGACAAAATATGATTATGACTTGACATAACCGTACAAATTTTACTCACTTGACATTGGCAGAATTATTGCAAAAAAGCGATAGAAAGCCATTAAAGAAGAAGAAAGAAAGAAAGACATGACAGTTGTATTTGAGTGAACGATTTAACATGACGTCATCAAAACTGCTCTGTGTCAACAACATTACAATATTCTTACTTTTAAGTCATTTTTCAAAGTATGATAGAAGTAATAATGCTATAAGACGTTGTGGTGGTCCTGGTGGGGGTGAAACTTACATAATTAAAACAAACATTTTTCGTTCTACGGTTTTTTATATTTATGATTTTTATAGCAGTATCGCCTGCGTAGTGTAATCTACAGGCTTGAGGGATGGATGGATGCGGGTTCAATCCCCGCTCGTGATTTTAATTTTTCCTTTACAAATTAATCTGTAGTCTACGGTTTTTATCTAATCTTAATATTTTCGCCATTAAATGGGTTATAAAACTTCGGTTAAAAACTATAATTTCCTTATTTTATATGTGAGGCAAGAATACAGACTATAGAGCTTATTGTTCTATTTAACTGAGTACCTATTGCCCCATATTATAATTAATTTTTTGGCACGTGTCAACACTTAAATAAAAATGTAATTAACAACAAATTTTTGGAAAAAAAATCTTGGATTTTTGAATGTTGTTCAACAAAAGTTGTTTGCTTCAGAATCACGTGAGTAATGCCCTAAAAAAATTTAGTAAATTAAAATCAACCCTGTATATTTCAAGGTTTATAACGAGAACCAGTGGAAATTAAAATAATTTATCCCACAGGCAAAAGTTTAGCAAATTAAAGCAACTATTTTGGGAAACATTACATTAAATTGTTATGGCTAGAAGTTGAGCTTTGTACTCTCTCAGGAAATCTAACTGGATCCATTGCGAATAAGTTGGTTTAGCTGTTCATGAATAGGTACCTAGAAATAACTCATTATATAAAAAATAAATATAAAAATAAAAATTTTAACAACCAGCGGGATTTGAACCCGCGACCTCCAACTCACCGGATTGGAATGCTCTATCAACTGAGCTATGGTGGCTGCGAAAATCTTTATAGGTATACTTTAGGTGTGGTTCACACTTTAAAATCATTCCCAAAAAAAAAAAAATTTTATAAAAATGAAGAAGGTTGGACATATTAAAAATTTATAAAAATAACCGATGGGGAAGAAAGGTTCTCGAGTGGCGACCACGAACTGGAAGACGCAGCGTAGGCCGGCCCCCCACTAGGTGGACCGACGACCTGGTGAAAGCCGCGGGGAGCCGATGGATGCAAGAGGCGAGCAGCCGCTCTAAGTGGCGCTCCCGGGGGGAGGCCTATGTTCAGCAGTGGACGTCTTCAGACTGTTAATGATGATGATGATGATGATAAAAATAATTATTGTCTTTTAAGATTTTATTTTTTAATTTATTGTCTGGTTTTCCGACCCCATATCTCTGCGGCTTTCACAAGAGCTCGAGTATTATCTGCACATTTTTAAACAATTGCTTATTTATCGATGTATTTTAGAATAAACTAACGTGCGTAGTATTCATCACCCACAGAATTCACCTTATTTACATTTTTTACTTCATCTTTATTACTAGTCCAGTGTAATTTTGTATTCTTTTTTTTTTTCCTCGTTGGAGGAATAATGTTTTTGTATTCTTGTTGTTTGTGTTATTTGTGAGTGTTAAATAATTTTTTTTTTCTTTCTTTCTTTCTTCTTTAAATGGATAGCTTCACGAAAATTTCGTCAAATAACTTCACCAGTGTTTGGCCAATATCAATCCAAACTTCAAGTACCTAACCTACACGGAAATTTGTATTGATATTTTTATGAATTTTAAAGGCAGATTGACAGATCTAAATCTGCTAAAATTACTGCTGTTCTTGTCAAATAGACGGCAATGTAAGAGATGGATATATTTTTAGTAAGTTAAAGACTGTCAATTAAAATCTTCAAAACTGGTAGAATTGTCCGAACACTGGTTATGGTCAATTATTCGACATTTTTTTTAATTTATGTTGTAACTAATTATTTATTTATAAAGTTTAGTAAATATTGACATCGGATAGAGTAACCAGATGCACTATGTCTTTCTGACTTTAGGTTTTATAATAAACACCTGACGTCAAGAGAAATATCTACCTTACTAAAAGCTCACAGTTACTAAAAGCAGTGAAAGTCTTATTATAATTTTTGTCTTAGTCGCAACTCACGCAATTAGTGGTATGTTGCAGTGATCTTAATTCAAATAATCTGTTGAATTTGACGAACTAAACGCAGCGGCACGTGGCTTGTGTAAAACAGTTATATATCGACTTACTCAAGTTGGCGAGGCAACTGCATTGAAAACTTTGATAGTACTTAAAGTTTGTCGAATACAACAATTTAAATTTCAGCAAGCACTTGGAATCGAGCATGTTTAAACTATGGTTATAGAAGTGATCTTAACGCACGTGCTTGCAGTAATTGCACGTTGACATCACTGACCTTGATAAATTGACAAATGAAGTATAATTCATCATCATCAACAGCCTGAAGACATCCACTGCTGAATATATGCCACCCTAGAGAGCTCCATCTCAGTGGCTGCTCGCCTCCTGCATCCATCGGCTCCCCGCGGGTTTCACCAGATCGGTGGTCTAACTAGTGGGGAGCCAGACTACCTTGCATCTTCCAGTTCGCGGCCACTCGAGAACCTTTCTTCCCCATCGGTTGTCAAGCATCCTCCTTAGTACATGAAAATCTTCTGGGATCACTAAGCCGAGCCAAGCGTGCTGAGTATTGCAAACCTATGATAAGCGTCCAAAGTGGTAGTGGACCTATTTGGGCTGTTGACATGATGCGATTGTTTATTTATAATCATATCAGCTGAGGTCATGATAATCGTATTGGCAAGGTTGGTTGTGTAGCTAGCAAAGACTGGCAAGAAGTATTTTAGCATTCAAAATAGTGATTAAATTCTCTAAAAATTAACAATAGTTTTAGCAAGATCGCCGTTATCCAATCTCCTATGTCGCCATCTGAACAAGTCCCAGGGGGATACCTTGCGTAATTTGTGGGCTGAAGTAACTATATTCGAAACTAACGCCAGTCCCAGCCGGGGTGGGTGTTAATAGTAGCGCCAGTTAACTGATGTCAGACTTACCAGTTTCAAATTCGGGCTATGAAGTGGATTTAACGGAGACCGAAGTATCTTTTTTAGATGAGTTGTGTCGTAGTAAATAGATCTCACGTATCAGATGCACCGTCTTTATTTATAATTCCATGTTTATCACCCAAAACATAATAAATCTATGCTTTTTTGTACGGGCTAATGCTGTTGGTCTCTACCGACCTTTACAGCGTCAGAAGGGCAGGTGCTTAAGGCGCCCAGCGACAAAAGTGGGAGGCAACTAGTTCAAGGGTACCCCTGGTGTGCAAGCCTCATCTAGGGCCGTTGCCGGGTAATAAGATCTGATAATATGATATGATATTTTTATTTTACATAATTTTTTTGAGCCTTACAATAGTATATTAATATTCATGTGATCGGCTTGGTATTATAGGAACTACAGAGAGCTTCTATAGAATTCAATGTTTAAAGATACTAACAGCCGAATTTACTTGCAAAAAATCAGCCTAAGTTACCTATCATTAATAAGATTATAAATATTCAACAAAAATGTCATAAAAACAAGATTTCATAAGTAACAAAGTTTTGTTTTCGTTACAAGTTTCTATAGGTACTGTGAAAACTTGTTTGGATTAATATATAGTACACTACTGCAGCGGCCAGCAACAGAGGCATTGATGGACGAACGTGTAAATGTGAGCCGAGGCGATGCCGCGACACAAATAAATGATTTGAATTTGAATTTAAAAGCGAAACGTGGCGCTAGCCACCGCACGCCTATTATCATAGTGACTCGACCTGATTCGTTTTTTTTTACCGCTTCTTCTCCTCAGAGCTGCTGCCTCCCTCTGCCTCTAAAGCAGGGTTGGCCTACTCCCTGGGATGTGCCGCCGCTGCCGTTCCCACCTGAACACGGAGCGAGCGTCCGTCCGTCGAGGTCTTCACTCTGAGACACACACCCACTACACAAGCGGTACTCGCAGCCAGGTCTCCTTGGCTGCGCTTTATTTTCCTAAGTGCTGTCCGACAACTAACTAATTTTAGTCCTTAAGAGATAACTTGGTCACAGGCAAAACAAAAAGTATCTAAGTATTATATCCGTTATCTGGTTCCCATAGTACAAGCTATGCTTAGTTTGGGGTGAAATGTCCACACATATTTATTTATTTTTATTTTAATACTGAATCGGTGTAGGTATCGAACCCACCTACCCTGAGATCCTGCGGCAGAACCGCAGGTATCTCCGTCATACACCCAGGCCTTCAGCAGTGGTAGTATTACTTTTGTAGAAACTTGTAGCTTACTTTCCCTAGAAACAAAAACCATTTTACCGCTCAAAATGTTTTATGTATAATAACACAACGTGTAAATTATGAAATAGAGAGACAGTTGAACCTATTGAGAGTCTCATTTTCAACTCCTCAAACCCGTAGGCTCTAAACCTACCTATCAGCAGTCTCCTAGGTTACAGCATAATCAAATAAAAAGCCAATCAAAGATAAGAATTTGTTTTTAAATTGACATAAAATAAGTGCGTGACAACGTGACAGCGATGGCGTTACAAATGTGCACCGTATGATACTCATCAGAGATTACTTACAGGTACAGAGAATATGACGGTTTCTTCCGTAGAAAAGTTTGAAGAACTTCCAAAACTGCAGCTCAAAAGTTTGGTTGCTATAGGCTAAATAAGGGAATCCCTTTCCAGTGAACGTGAAATTATATATTATGATAAAAATGAACAGATATTCTTCAATTGTAATACGTATTGTACTTGCTGCAGCTTTCACGCTCCTTGTCGTTTGTTGGAACTTATTTACTACAGCAATATGCAACACACATAGGCTATGTCATGTCTTGTAGGGCAACGTCCCAAATAGTCCGGAGCCATGGTATAATCTTCGCCTTTGCGACACGATTCCATTACACATTTACCATTACAGGTATTATTACCATTTAAATTATTACCTGAAAAAAAGAATTTCTTACTTTATTATTTGAGACCGTCATAATATTAGCAAACAGTTTGCGGTCATGCGTGGAATATTCCAGCCATCTCTGGGATGGGTCGGCTAAGTATCAGCTTGAGGCCCTCGACTCAATACAAAAACGGGCTATAAAGCTCTCTGGCGACGATAAACTAGTAAAAAGCAAAACTCCAAAGCCTTGAACATCAAGTCAACTTGAAGAAAGATTGCCAGCCTCTCGGTATTTTACAAGCTGCCCTTAATAGAGTGTGCGATGGAATTGCACAACTTAATTCCCCCATCCCCATTTTACCACGGGACATCAAGAGGCACGGAAACACGGCATCCGTGTATGGTAGAAATTCCTCGAATACGTACAAAGCGTTTTGATTCCTCGTTTATAATTCGGACAGCAAAGGACCACATTACCAGCGTCATTGTTTCCTGACAAATATAATCTGGGAGTTTTTAAGGCTAGAGTGAACCGGTATCTTCTAGATAACCATGCTCCATCGTCAACCGCGTCATCACTTACCATCAAGTGAGACCGTGGTCAAATGTTAAAAAAATGTTTGCGGCCAAACCATTACCCGTGCGAATGAAGGGAGCAAAGTCTCCATTTAAGCTTGGGCAAAAATGATTTCGTATGTCCGGTCGACGTCCGTTTGTCCGGCTGTCTAACAGTGGTATTCATAAACAAAGGTTGAACAAACCCCAAAAATCTATCATTCCACTTTTGCCTAGAGATTTAATGCGTAATCATTCTTCTTTCACTTTCATAAACAATCCCTGGAGCATGGAATAAGGAGAGAGCCAAAATCTGCCAATGCGGCGTTGCCGCTCCGCATCCTTCGTGTAAACATACTATCTTGTATCTCTGTCTAATACACGAATCGTCGCATAGAGTATGCGAGAAAGCGACTGTAGGTACGGCAACCTCGCCTTTTCTACCACCGCGTGTCATGTCTTGACAGTTTGGTGTGTCAAGAAATTAAATGCGAGAGCATAAAACGTGATAATATAGTGATTATATTGTTATTAGGGCTAAATATTGTGCCAATTGTGAAATTGTGTCGTGTTGTGCTGTGTTTTGTGCATCAAGAGCAACCCGAGGAGTCGAAGGAAAACCAGAATCATCATTTTATACGTTAAAGTTTACTGGCTATTTTTATGTTAAACATCGAAGTTTCGAAGTAAATATGCATTTCATATTAAGAATATACGTTTTTTCCATCGTATAATTACCATGCGATTGCAATTACTGAAAGATTTAATGCTTTAATTGATATTTTTGGGATGGGCGATTTTACGCCTCTCGAATAGTGATGTACCTACACTGTCCATTACATTTTGTCGATATTCGTAAATCTTCATACATTTGCACAAAAGTAAGGTTTTGGGGAGATTAAAAAGTAGAAAATCTCTTTCCCTAAAAGTGGCTGAAAGGATTTAGATCAAAGTGCAAACAGAATGAAAAAGTAGGTGCAAATCTGGCAATTTAAAAATAGGCACCTAACCTACTTTTATAAAATTCAATAGGTAGGCCAGTGTCGTCTGCCTTCAATATGAGTTATGAAATTTAATAAACTAGCTGACCCGCCCCGGTTTCGCACGGGTTTATTAGTTTTATGCCCTTACCCTGTTTATGGGTAAGAGAGAAGCAAAATTGAAAAATATAGGGGAAAAGGATGAATAAATGGGACGGCGAAGGGAGACAAGCGCAGCCATCCCATCCATTCATCCTTTTCCCCTATATTTTTCCCTAAAATAAATATAGGGGCTTCAATACAATAAACGTGATTTTTTGCCTGTTTTTATAGATAATGGTACGGAACACTTTTTACAAATTTAACCATCATTTTAATGAATAGAATAAGAAAAGACGCATGTAAAATAAAAACTAACTATTATGGAACAATGTTATTTGAACAGCCTGAAGACGTCCACTGCTGATCATAGGCCTCCCCCAGGGAGCGCCACTTAGAGCGGCTGCTCGCCTCCTGCATCCATCGGCTCCCCGCGGCTTTCACCAGGTCGTCGGTCCACCTAGTGGGGGGCCGGCCTACGCTGCGTCTTCCAGTTCGTAGTCGCCACTCAAGAACCTTTCTTCCCCATCGGTTGTCAGTTCTACGAGCGATGTGGTCTGCCCATTGCCATTTCAACTTGTTAATCATAAGAGCTACATCGGTCACTTTAGTTCTTCTGCGGATCTCCTCATTTCGGATCTTATCTCGTAGGGAAACACCGAGCATTGCTCTCTCCATAGCTCGTTGCGCGACTTTGAGCTTAGTAATGAGGCCAACAGTTAGAGACCACGTCTCAGTTCCATAAGTCATCACTGGCAACACACATATAAAAATGTTACTTACAAACGTTATTTCATAATATAATGTGTTTCAATAAACTTTTACTAGGATGGGTCATCATCATCATCATCATTAACAGCCCGAAGACGTCAACTGGTGAACATAGGCCTTCCCCATAGAATGCCATCTTGAGCGGCCACTCGCCTCCTGCATCCATCAGCTCCCCGTGGTTTTCACCAGATCGTCGGTCCACCAAGTGGGGGCCGGCCTAAGCTGTGTCTTCTGGTTCTACGAATATCTAATTTTCTTTATTGTATTAAAACTAAAAAGTATCGAAATTCTGCAGTACTGTTTGGTTAGGTTTATTATATATCGATATATTGTGTAATAGGGGTCACTTCCCTACTCACGCATACTAATGCATATTTAAATACTCACACCAACAGAAAATGGACGGGCATTTTGTGAATGTCCGCCGTCCTTATGATTCTATGTTGATGCCCTGGAGAAACCCCTAACGGAACTGCATTTTAATTAAATACTCTACGATTTTCATCAAGCTGTTTATGAAAATTTTGTCGAGTGCCATATTGACGGGACTTATCAAAAGTCGCGCCAAAATGTCACCCGTCACTCGCTCACAAAAAAGTTAAAAGAAATACTATTTTTGTATATTTTGTGTGCCTATTTTGTGTTAAATATATTATTTTAACTGGTAAATGTTGAAGAAACAGTACCGGTACGGTATACCTTATTCGTATTTTAAATGTCACGACACTTCACAAAATAATAAAATAACACGAAATGAAAGCAAGTGGACCGATTGGTTGACGAAATTCGGACAATCAGCATCCAGCCTCGGATCATGCCAGATTGGGCGCTGCTTTTGTTTATGAAATGCATAAAGCTAGAATTTGCCGCGCAGCGCCTGATTGATCCTCTAGAGGAGCCCCCACCTTGACTATGAATTCCAGTGTTACTGTTCTCCTCTACAGATCGCCTTTCTCAACCGATTCTCGTGTAGGTTCGATAATCACATGGAATTCGTTTATCATTTCAGTTTTTTACCCGACTCAGTATTCGCATATGCATGTCCTAGACTTAATAAATTTACAATAAATTCAATAGGGCGGAAAACAAAAAAAATCACGCACAAAATAAATATTTTTTCGATAAAATATATGCCAAGTTTGGTAACGAAAGAAAAGTTTTTGTGAGTTCATTTCGAATATGTGTAATTTTGATATCCATGTGTAACTTTTGTGATGCTAGTGGCAACCTGCTGACACAGATCAAGACATAGCTACTGCGAGTGGTTTACGCACCCCGCGTCCATAGCTATACAATAGAGACCGCATAAGTGCCTGATTCTGTAAAAGTTGAAGCATACCTACGTGGCAATAATAGGCATGATGACTGTCATTTTTTATTGCTAAATCATATTACTTATCACTATCACTAATATTATAAATGCGAAAGTTTGTGTATGTGAATGTTTGTTACCTCATATCTCTGTAATTACTAAACCAATTTTGATGAATTTTTTAATGTAGGTTGCTTACATATTGGATCAACTACGCAAGAACGCTACGAAGCTACGAATAATCTGAAGACTTACTTGTTGCGTTAAAATAATAGAAATATTATTACTAAGTATAATTATTTATGATTTATTAAATAAAATTTATATTATGTAACTTGTAACATTCCTTTTCTAATTTATTAATGATACACATACTTATATATATATATATATATAATTTATACATAGAGAACACTAATTCATAATACACATTAACAAAAACATACATATCCCGCAAACATTCATGTACCTACACACCCTTACACGTCATTTTTGTTTCATAATCTAGGTTACTGTTAGGATTAAAATAAGTATTGGCATGCAAATATTAATATAAAATTTATGTTTGGCTTTGTAAAAATTCAATACTTTATTGTTAATGTAGACCTAGATTACATTTAGGTTAAGTAATCAGTTGTACTAACTACTAGTTGTGTAACCTACTTAAGGCTTTATCTTTTTGTTTCTGGCGAAAGAGGCCTGGATCTCATAATACGGGCCCTGAGCCTAGTATGGGATCCAGGTGCTCTAATTAATGTATATGTTACCCACTTATGCCTATTTTCCAAATAAATGTAAAAAAAAAAAAAAAACATACAAGATACTTTTTATCCCGGAAAATTAACCCGTTCCTGTGGGAAGACACAATTGACCATAACTTCATAGCTTTGTTATAGTTTAGTTTGGTTCTCTGAAAACTCGGTATAAATAAACTTAAAAATAAATATATTTTTTTATTTTTTCAAAATTAACCCTGGTTGGTGTAAAACAGAGTTGTAAAGTTTGTATTGAAAAGTGTTTAATCACGTTGCTGAATCTTTGTAACTACTAAACCAATTTCGATGAAATTTGGAATGTAGATCGTTTTAATACTAGATTAACACATAGAATACTTTTCCCGGAAAAAGAACCCCTTCCCGTGGAACAATAAACCAAAATATAGCAAACTCAACTTTGTAACTATATTACTCTTAGGTTTGATCCACTGAAACTCGGTATAAATATTCTTAAAAATAAATAATGAAACACGCATTTTTTTATTTTCTCAAAGCAAAACCTAGAGAGTGTAAAATGGAGTTCTAAAGTTTGCATGGAAAAGTATTTAATCACGTTGTTTAATCTTTGTAACTACTAAACCAATTTTCATGAGATTTAGAGTCTAGATAGCTAATATACTGGATTAACACAGAGATACTTTTTATCTACTTTTTTTTTAATGTATCTGGCACTAGTGATGTATACTTAAACCTTTATACCTACATTTAAGCAAATAAATGATTCTTATTCTTATTCTTATACCGGAGAATTAACCCCTTTCCGTGAAAACAACCTAACTGCTAAAAAACAGAAACAATTTTACTACAATTGCGTGTAGTGCATTATACGTATTGTGCCCACACATCTCATGTTTATGTCGTTACATACTTAATTTCGTAATTTTATTAGTCATTGGACTGATTCACTCAAAACTTGGTAGGTAAAAATAAACCTAAAAATAAGTAATCAAATAACTTTTTTATTTCTTAACACTAAACCTGGAGCCTCTTCCAACCAATGACGTTCTAAATTTTGTATGTAAAAGTTCCTTCAAACTCGATTTAGTGTTAGTTACAGAGATATAAGGTACCTAACAAAGCATCGCATGGATAATAATTATTAGAACAGAAAGTAAGATAGGAGGTGCCCATGGAGTCGAACATTACGAAGCAAAAAACATCTGATTCGCAATCTTTAACCTGAATCTTTAATCTTGAACCTGAGGGTAAATGTATCAGAATAATTAGGTTAAGATGTATATTCACTACTGATAATATTTAATACATGTACTATTGGTGTTTTTATATAAATAAATAAATCTTTGATACCATAATATTGCTCTACACGTGAAACAAATCAGTAACTCCGCAGGCAAAGCCGCGGGGCGCAGCTAGTTAATAATATTTCTCAAAAAATAGTTGTAAAGACAAAAAAATCTTAAACAACGTGAAAGTTACAAGCCTTTTATAAACAGGAATAGAAAGAGACAGCTCAAACATGCAGTGACGTCGAGAGTACTTACTCGAGAGTGACCCGTGGCGACCGCCATAGACCTTCACCTATCTGCGCGGGCTTATACCCGGTCACTGCCAGTCTGCGTGTAATGTTAATCTTCTACTCAGCATCGAGGAATTAACCACGCAAACTGAAGTGAGCGAAGTGACCTCTTCATAGACCTATGACGCGATTTAGATGTAAAAGGCATACCACCATCTCGACCTTACCAGCCTAGTGCCCACAGGAGTGACGAGTCATCGTGTCGTGCCGGGTCGGTTGCAAAACCTGACTTGTATCTAACGGAGATCCGATTCCGGGTTTATCACAAGTTTTACTTCTATGACATCTTATAGGTATTGAAATGTGATTACCTTAGTCGCCTCTTACGACACTTCGGGAGGAATGAGTGAGATGCTCATTCTTCTGCCGGATAACCCACGGCCCATTTTACATTCATTTATTTTAGGTTACTTACGTTTTTTTGGAAACGATGAAACGAGCACTAAAAGCG
This sequence comes from Ennomos erosarius, assembly GCA_963580505.1. Classification (NCBI taxonomy): domain Eukaryota; kingdom Metazoa; phylum Arthropoda; class Insecta; order Lepidoptera; family Geometridae; genus Ennomos; species Ennomos erosarius. Next base: position 2,018,170 of record OY756978.1, on the reverse strand, counting down.
CACATATCACAACTACTTGTTTTAGCATCTTGACTACGTAGTATCTAGTAATATGTCTATTCTGTCTTGACGCAGAATGAAGCTACCTACGCAATTGCTATGACTATTTATACTTACTTCTATATTATTTAACTAGCTGACCCGCCCCGGCTTTGCACGGGTTCATTAGTTATACGCCATATCCCAGTCTAAAGGAAGAGAGAAGGAGTGGCTTTGAACGTATACTGAAAGGTTGGCATGGCAAGTTTAATTTGAATCAACTCGGCAGTTTCGTCGTGGTGCTCAGTCAAGATACAGACAGACAGACAAAAATGAAAAAAATATAGTTTTGGCTCCAGCTTCAATAATAGGAAGCCCTCCAATAATTTTTCAAAATACTGTTAGCAACACCACGAGAAATCGCAGTCTATGTTACATCGGGCGGTTGACAGCTGACGTTTTTGAACAGTCTCGAGTCTGTGTAGTCTGTGGATCCTTGGTCAATTTATTTTATTATCTTTGTTTAGTAATTCACTTTGGCTCGAGCCCCAGGAATAGACGGTCGTTGTAGGTCATAATAATTTGTTAAATCCTTATTTTTAACTTTGAAGTATTAAAGTTCAGTTTTTGTTGTAACGCTTATATTTTATTTATTTAAAATAACTAGCTACAGTCGTAGTTGATAACAATACCTTCAATGTACAGAATTGGACATGTTACAGTTTTATTATAAGTTTAGATTGTCAGATCATATTTTTTTCATAGTGTGTTAGTTAAATTAATAATAATAATAAATATGTGTGGACATTTCACACAGCGCCATCTAGCCCCAAACTAAGCAAATCTACCGGTGTGAAGTTGGCAGCCAAAATGTAGCAGCCCATAACCCGACAAAATTAGGTAGGTCACTTTTTTAAACACTGAAAATATATATGTATGGTCACTGAAATACAAATAACTATGTACAGGCTTTCACGCGAGCACTATAGGTACCATCTTTATTATGAGTTAGGCCTACAACGTCTTCATGAAAATTGACTCAAAACTTTTTCAAACACATTTTGCTCTAGACATACCTGTATTCCCCTGAAACCTGAAAATTTTATGACTGAATTGAAAGGCTTATACATGTATGTAAGCCATAAGTATAGTGAAAATCCGGCTTTTCAACGATTAAGACATTAAATCATTGATGAAAGTAAGAAATATACAAAAATATCCCGACTTTTTTTGGCTGCTGCTGAATTTCAATACTTTCATCAGCGAAATCAAAATATTTATTTAGTGAAAAGCAAAGATGTATGAAGAGGCTGTCACTAGAGTACTAAAAATATTGTTTTTGTTATGATTTAGGCCTACAGCGTCTTCGAGAATATTATTTGAAAACTTTTTCAAACACTTTTCGCTCTAGATATACCTGTATTCCCCTGAAATCTAAAAATTTTATGACTGAATTAAAAGGCTTATGCATGTATCTAAGCCATAAGTATAGTGAAAATCCGGCTTTTCAACGATTAAGACATTAAATCATTGATGAAAGAAAGAAATGTAGTAAAATATCCCGACTTTTTTTTTGGCTGCTGCTGAAATTCAGTACTTTCATCGGCGAAATTAAAATATTGATTTAGTGAAAAGCAAAGATATATGAACAGGCTGTCACTCGAATACTAAAAATATCGTTTTTGTTATGAGTTAGGCCTACAGCGTCTTCGAGAATATTATTTGAAAACTTTTTCAAACACTTTTCGCTCTAGATATACCTGTATTCCCCTGAAACCTGAAAATTTTATGACTGAATTGAAAGGATTATAAATGTATCTATGGCATAACTGTAGTGAACATCCGGCTTTTCAACGATTAAGACCTTAAATCATTGATGAAATTAAGAAATATACAAAAATATCCCGACTTTTTTTGGCTGCTGCTGAATTTCAGTCGTCGGCGAAATTAAAATATTTATTTAGTGAAAAGCAAAGATGTATGAAGAGGCTGTCACTAGAGTATTATATATATCCTTTTTGTTATGAGTTAGGCCTACAGCGTCTTCGAGAAAATTACTTGAAAACTTTTTCAAACACTATTCGCTCTGGATATACCTGTATTCCCCGGAAATCTGAAAATTTTATGACTGAATTGAAAGGATTATAGATGTATATATGCGATAAATATACGATATTTATGGTACTCGAGTGACAGCCTGTACATATATCATTGTGTTTCAGTAAATGAATATTTTAATTTCGCCGATGAAAGTACTGAAATTCAGCAGCAGCCAAAAAAAGTCGGGATATTTTTGTATATTTCTTACTTTCATCAATGATTTAATGTCTTAATCGTTGAAAAGCCAGTTTTTCACTATATTTATGGCATAGATACATGGCCTTTCAATTCAGTCATAAAATTTTCAGGTTTCAGGGGAATATAGATATATGTAGAGCGAAAAGTGTTTGAAAAAGTTTTCAAATAATTTTCTCGAAGACGCTGTAGGCCTAACTCATAACAAAAACGATATTTTTAGTACTCGAGTGTCAGCCTGTTCATATATCTTTGCTTTTCACTAAATAAATATTTTAATTTCGCCGACGAAAGTACTGAAATTCAGCAGCAGCCAAAAAAATTTGGGATATATTACTACATTTCTTACTTTCATCAGTGATTTAAGTATTAATCGTTGAAAAGCCGGATTTTCACTATACTTATGGATTAGATACATGTATAGGCCTTTCAATTCAGTCATAAAATTTTCAGGTTATACGGGAATACAGGTATATCTAGAGCGAAAAGTGTTTGAAAAAGTTTTCAAATAATTTTCTCGAAGACGCTGTAGGCCTAACTCATAACAAAAACGATATTTTTAGTACTCGAGTGACAGCCTGTTCATATATCTTTGCTTTTAACCAAAGAAATATTTTAATTTCGCCGACGAAAGTACTGAAATTCAGCAGCAGCCAAAAAAAGTCGGGATATTTTACTACATTTCTTACTTTCATCAGTGATTTAAGTACTAATCGTTGAAAAGCCAGATTTTCACTATACTTATGGCTTAGATACATGTATAAGCCTTTCAAATCAGTCATAAAATTTTCAGATTTCAGGGCAATACAGGTATATCTAGAGCGAAAAGTGTTTGAAAATGTTTTCAAATAATTTTCTCGAAGACGCTGTAGGCCTAACTCATAACAAAAAAAGTCGGAATATTTTTGTATATTTCTTACTTTCATCAATGATTTAATGTCTTAATCGTTGAAAAGCCGGATTTTCACTACATTTATGGCATATATACATCTATAATCCTTTCAACTCATTCATACAATTTTCAGGTTTCAGGGGAATACAGGTATATCTAGAGCGAAGTGTTTGAAAAAGTTTTCAAATAATTTTCTCGAAGACGCTGTAGGCCTAACTCATAACAAAAACGATATTTTTGGTACTCGAGTGACAGCCTGTACATATATCATTGTTTTTCAGTAAATAAATATTTTAATTTCGCCGATGAAAGTACTGAAATTCAGCAGCAGCCAAAAAGAAATATACATAAATATTCCGACTTTTTTTAGTCAGAATATTTATGTATATTTCTTACTTTCATCAATGATTTAATGTCTTAATCGTTGAAAAGCCGGATTTTCACTATACTTATGGCTTAGATACATGTATAAGCCTTTCAATTCAGTCATAAAATTTTCAGGTTTCAGGGGTATACCGGTTTGTCTAGAGCGAAATGTGTTTGAAAAGGTTTTGAGTCAATTTTCACGAAGACGTTGTAGGCTTAACTCATAATCAAGATGGTGTCTTTAGTGCTCGCGTGAAAGCCTTTACATAGTTATTTTTATTTCAGTGACCATACATATATATTCTGTGTTTAAAAAAGTGACCTACCTAATTTTGTCGGGTTATTGGCTGCTACATTTTGGCTGCCAACTTCACACCGGTAGCAAATCTTGTTGCTTGTGTAATTTGTTTATTAAGTAGTTGACCCGTGTTGGCTTTTGCACATGTTAAGTATCTAATTCATTTTACGCCTATTCTTTCCTCCAGACATTTTGCAAGGGAACTTCAACTTCAACTTCAGTTTCTTATTATGTATGGCTTCTACAGTGTTGCCACAATTTCGCCAATGTCGCGTGGATAGAGCAGAAAACACACGATGGAGATTGATCGGTTGATATAGAATTTTATTCGAATCTGAATTATATCTGGAACAAATAGGACACCACGAGACATACAAAAGCACATAAATATATACTCGTACATACAAACAGGTAATGGCAGTAACAAACAGATAGATACGTACAAAAGTGTTAGTTTCTATATTACTATTTTACAATTTTATTTTGTTAATTAGTATAAGTTTACTTAAGGTATTAATACATTTCGTAAAAGCAAAGGAAAGAAGGAGACTAATATTGGTAGAGGAAGTGTGTACGGGTATTTACTTGGAATTTTGACGTTGACATGGCTACTGCCAATGCCTCTTCTCAGGTATCACAAACAAATAGTTTTAACAAAATGAGGGTTGGTAAAAACATAAATAACCGGCCAGGTGCGACTCTCGCACCAAGGGTTCCGTCCCATTATCTATAAAAACGAGTAAATATAATCACGTGTGTTGTATGGGAGCCCCATATTTTTTTATTTAATTTTTTAAGTATTTGTTTCTATAGCGGCCACAGAAATACATTATCAACCGTCTGAGAACGTCCACTGAATGCCTATAGCCTTAAAATTTTCCATACATTATAAGAATATTTAAAACTGTTAACTCTAAAAAAATATTTAATTTTCCGAGTAAATAAAACCAATTTTGATCATGGTAGAAAAAGCCATAAAAACTAACAAACAAAAGTTCTTTCGTAGTATTAGTATGAGAAATAAGGAAATAGACACACAAAAATCTATTGTATGATTTTTTATTTTACATAGTTTTTTTTTGAGCCTTACAAAAGTATATTAATATTCATGTCGTCGGCTATCTGTATTCTATAGATTCTATAGAATTCCATTTTTGAAGATAATGACAACTGAATTTACTTGCAAAATATCTGACTACCTTACCTATCATGAATGACATTATAAATATTCAACAAAAATATCATACAAACAAGATTTCATAAATACAACGATAACAAAGTTATGTTTTCATTCCAAGTTTCTATAGGTACCTACTGTGAAAACTTGTTTGGATTAATATAATATTTTTTCATCTCCCTTGCTCGTAAAATGGCTCTTATTGTACCATATTTAAGTTGATAATCAAAGTTATTGTATACGCGTGCCTATTAAATTACAATTGCGGCACTAGTGTTTTATTATGTCCCAATCCAGTCAAGCCTGTATCTCAACGCAGAAGAATACCAAAATTTGTGGTCAGAAGCAACTATTTGAAAATAAAGCCGGTCCCATCCACGACGAAATATTTTAATTTCGCCGACGAAAACACTGAAATTCAGCAGCAGCCAAAAAAAATTGGGATATTTTACTACATTTCTTACTTTCATCAGTGATTTAAGTATTAATCGTTGAAAAGCCGGATTTTCACTATACTTATGGATTAGATACATGTATAGGCCTTTCAATTCAGTCATAAAATTTTCAGGTTATACGGGAATACAGGTATATCTAGAGCGAAAAGTGTTTGAAAAAGTTTTCAAATAATTTTCTCGAAGACGCTGTAGGCCTAACTCATAACAAAAACGATATTTTTAGTACTCGAGTGACAGCCTGTTCATATATCTTTGCTTTTAACCAAAGAAATATTTTAATTTCGCCGACGAAAGTACTGAAATTCAGCAGCAGCCAAAAAAAGTCGGGATATTTTACTACATTTCTTACTTTCATCAGTGATTTAAGTACTAATCGTTGAAAAGCCGGATTTTCACTATACTTATGGCTTAGATACATGTATAAGCCTTTCAAATCAGTCATAAAATTTTCAGATTTCAGGGCAATACAGGTATATCTAGAGCGAAAAGTGTTTGAAAATGTTTTCAAATAATTTTCTCGAAGACGCTGTAGGCCTAACTCATAACAAAAACGATATTTTTAGTACTCGAGTGACAGCCTGTACATATATTATTGTTTTTCAGTAAATAAATATTTTAATTTCGCCGATGAAAGTACTGAAATTCAGCAGCAGCCAAAAAAAGTCGGAATATTTTTGTATATTTCTTACTTTCATCAATGATTTAATGTCTTAATCGTTGAAAAGCCGGATTTTCACTACATTTATGGCATATATACATCTATAATCCTTTCAACTCATTCATACAATTTTCAGGTTTCAGGGGAATACAGGTATAATCTAGAGCGAAAAAAGTGTTTGAAAAAGTTTTCAAATAATTTTCTCGAAGACGCTGTAGGCCTAACTCATAACAAAAAGGATATTTATAGTACTCCTGTATTAGCCTGTTTATATATCTTTGCTATTCACTAAATAAATATTTTAATTTCGCCGACGAAAGTACTGAAATTCAACAGCAGCCAAAAAAAGTCGGGGTATTTGTGTATATTTCTTACTTTCATCAATGATTTAATGTCTTAATCGTTGAAAAGCCGGATTTTCACTATATTTATGGCATAGATACATATATAAGCCTTTTAATTCAGTCATAAAATTTACAGGTTTCAGGGGAATACAGGTATATCTAGAGTGAAGTGTTTGAAAAAGTTTTCAAATAATTTTCTCGAAGACGCTGTAGGCCTAACTCATAACAAAAACGATATTTTTGGTACTCGAGTGACAGCCTGTACATATATCATTGTTTTTCAGTAAATAAATATTTTAATTTCGCCGATGAAAGTACTGAAATTCAGCAGCAGCCAAAAAGAAATATACATAAATATTCCGACTTTTTTTAGTCGGAATATTTATGTATATTTCTTACTTTCATCAATGATTCAATGTCTTAATCGTTGAAAAGCCGGATTTTCACTATACTTATGGCTTAGATACATGTATAAGCCTTTCAATTCAGTCATAAAATTTTCAGGTTTCAGGGGTATACAGGTTTGTCTAGAGCGAAATGTGTTTGAAAAGGTTTTGAGTCAATTTTCACGAAGACGTTGTAGGCTTAACTCATAATCAAGATGGTGTCTATAGTGCTCGCGTGAAAGCCTGTACATAGTTATTTGTATTTCAGTGACCATACATATATATTCTCAGTGTTTAAAAAAGTGACCTACCTAATTTTGTCGGGTTATTGGCTGCTACATTTTGTTAATTAGTATAAGTTTACTTAAGGTATTAATACATTTCGTAAAAGCAAAGGAAAGAAGGAGACTAATATTGGTAGAGGAAGTGTGTACGGGTATTTACTTGGAATTTTGACGTTGACATGGCTACTGCCAATGCCTCTTCTCAGGTATCACAAACAAATAGTTTTAACAAAGTGAGGGTTGGTAAAAACATAAATAACCGGCCAGGTGCGACTCTCGCACCAAGGGTTCCGTCCCATTATCTATAAAAACGAGTAAATATAATCACGTGTGTTGTATGGGAGCCCCATATTTTTTTATTTAATTTTTTAAGTATTTGTTTCTATAGCGGCCACAGAAATACATTATCAACCGTCTGAGAACGTCCACTGAATGCCTATAGCCTTAAAATTTTCCATACATTATAAGAATATTTAAAACTGTTAACTCTAAAAAAATATTTAATTTTCCGAGTAAATAAAACCAATTTTGATCATGGTAGAAAAAGCCATAAAAACTAACAAACAAAAGTTCTTTCGTAGTATTAGTATGAGAAATAAGGAAATAGACACACAAAAATCTATTGTATGATTTTTTATTTTACATAGTTTTTTTTTGAGCCTTACAAAAGTATATTAATATTCATGTCGTCGGCTATCTGTATTCTATAGATTCTATAGAATTCCATTTTTGAAGATAATGACAACTGAATTTACTTGCAAAATATCTGACTACCTTACCTATCATGAATGACATTATAAATATTCAACAAAAATATCATACAAACAAGATTTCATAAATACAACGATAACAAAGTTATGTTTTCATTCCAAGTTTCTATAGGTACCTACTGTGAAAACTTGTTTGGATTAATATAATATTTTTTCATCTCCCTTGCTCGTAAAATGGCTCTTATTGTACCATATTTAAGTTGATAATCAAAGTTATTGTATACGCGTGCCTATTAAATTACAATTGCGGCACTAGTGTTTTATTATGTCCCAATCCAGTCAAGCCTGTATCTCAACGCAGAAGAATACCAAAATTTGTGGTCAGAAGCAACTATTTGAAAATAAAGCCGGTCCCATCCACGACGGGTAATAATGTAGCGCCAGTTAACTGATACTTATCAGTGGACTTATCAGTTCCAAATTCGGGCTGTGAAGTGAATTTGACGGAGACCGAAGTATCTTTATTTTGTGATTTGAGGAGTTGTGTTGTAGTAAATAGATCACACATATCAGGTGCACCGTCTTCATTTTAAATTCCATGTTTATCAAACAAACAACCTGCTGCCGGAGTCCGTGCGCAGTGCGAAGACATTTCCCATATTTAAAAACAAATTAAAATATTTTTTAATCGAGATGGCTGCGTACAAGGTTCAGGAGTTCGTTCCAATTATAAAATGATAATAAACATGAACTATTATATTTAACGGAGTATTTACTATAGTATGTACTAGAAACATTATTTACTTAGGTAAATTATTATCTAAAATGTAACGCTCACTTGATTATGTATTTAATTTATTATTTCCTGTTATTGATTTATAATTTTTTAATTTTGAATAAATATTATCATTATCATTATCATTATCAAAACATAATAAATCTAAGCTCCAACACTTCGCAACATTATCAAAACGAGAGTAACTATACTACGTTACACGTGCCTGCGTTGAAGCCGGCGCTACGCTGCGCCTTCCGGTTCGTGCGCCACTCGCCACTCGAAAAGCTCTCTTCCCCATTGGTTATGAGCCTATTTTTTACATAAGTAACCAATGGTTAACTGTTGCCAGCATGCACTTTCATTTGGGTAAAATGTGACTTATTTTAACAAAAAAAAATACCTATTTTAAAAAAATTCAAATATTTCCATAACCCTGCAGGATCGACATTGGCAGATCGGTTAACGATCTATAGACAGCCTATTGGGATACTCGATGACGTAAGTATTTCTGTAGTGGACTCTCACACCATGATGACCAGTGCACATTGACAACTTACATTTTTGTCTTACTTGTAATGATTATTAAGTTATAGGATTTTATTTTTGTATTAACTTAAGTAACTGCCTAAATTAAGCTCGAGTTGATATTTGCTGGGTTTCAAAAAAGATTGAAAAATACCATTTTCAGGTACCTAAAAAACTGCTAAAGGGTCACCCATTTAGTTGATTCCTACTCCATCATTTTCCTTAAGGCTTGCATGCATTACTAGTATTAATAGAAATGGATGTCAAAAAAAAAACAATGAATTAAATATAAGCTGGTTTTGTACCAAAGGTTTTTAATCTGAGCACAAAATATAAAAAAAACTAGTATTTTCCTCCGTGCGCGGGCCGCGTGCGGCCCGCGAGGACGTTTTCGTGGCTGTTGTATTTATAAAAATGTTATACTTTGTGCTAAACTTTAAATTTTGCAAGTAAAAGTACAAAACGACGGTATTTTTCAAAGAAAATGATAATGCGCTTGACTTTGCATGGCGGCCGTCTTGAAAAATGCTGTCAGTCAAGTAAAAGGTCGAAATTTGAAATCAGCATCCTTTAAAACCCCCAAATATAAAATATCAGCCGAATCCGAGTTACTATAAAATCGGGCGCCATTTTGAATCCGCCATCTTTGAATTATTTTAAGACTGTAAGAAAGCCTCCGTTGTTCTCTGTAACATGAGTCCAAACACGCTATGCTTGCCTCTATTAGTTTCGATAGTGTGCGCCTTTTAATTTTGCATGGCGGCCATTTTGTTATGTTTCTTCAAAGAGTGTCTATTTTATTCAAGGTTCCCGAAAATATTCAGTTGTTAAGTAAAAAAAGGTTAGTGGTGTTGAAGTTAGGTTAGATTAGCTAAAGCCAATTAAAAAACGTCGCATTAGTAAAACATTGTAAACGTAGCAATGGGTAGTTTGATCGTCGTCGCGATAGGTAGATTGAAGCTCCTCCTCGCTTCACTCGTCATCGCAATAGGTAGTTTGTAGCTCCTCCTCGCTTCGCTCGTCGTCGCGATAGGTAGTTTGAAGCTCCTCCTCGCTACGCTCGTCGTCGCGGTAGGTAGTTTGAAGCTCCTCCTCGCTTCGCTCGTCGTCGCGGTAGGTAGTTTGTAGCTCCTCCTCGCTTCGCTCGTCGTCGCGATAGGTAGTTTGAAGCTCCTCCTCGCTTCGCTCGTCGTCGCGATAGGTAGTTTGAAGCTCCTCCTCGCTACGCTCGTCGTCGCGGTAGGTAGTTTGAAGCTCCTCCTCGCTTCGCTCGTCGTCGCGATAGGTAGTTTGAAGCTCCTCCTCGCTTCGCTCGTCGTCGCGATAGGTAGTTTGAAGCTCCTCCTCGCTACGCTCGTCGTCGCGGTAGGTAGTTTAAAGCTCCTCCTCGCTTCGCTCGTCGTCGTGGTAGGTAGTTTGAAGCTCCTCCTCGCTTCGCTCGTCGTCGCGGTAGGTAGTTTGAAGCTCCTCCTCGCTTCGCTCGTCGTCGCGGTAGGTAGTTTGAAGCTCCTCCTCGCTTCGCTCGTCGTCGCGATAGGTAGTTTGAAGCTCCTCCTCGCTTCGCTCGTCGTCGCATTGGTGGTTTTGAAAATATGTATGGCAGCCATTTTGAAAAACGGTGGATGTCTAAAAGAAGCTAAAGCATGTTAATCAGTATCCTTAGGGACACTCAGATATCAATTTTCATACGGATTGGAGATCCATAAAAAAGTTCGGTAAAATGAATGAAATTTTTCAATATGGCGGAATCAAAATTTTTTCGCCATATTCTTGCTAAGTATCTAGGGGGAGTCTTAGATATCGATTTTCATCCGGATCGGATATTTTTTTCTATAAGTCGATACGTCTCCATGCGCCATCTTGAAAAAATCAATTTCATTTGTATTTTGTTTTGTTCCTTTATACATCTTTACTTGATCCTCAGAAACAACTTTTCTATTACATTCATATTGGAGGCGTAAAAAAGGAAAGTTCATATTTCGTTAAAATCACCTTTGTATGGCAACCCTATTGAAAAATGGCGCATGTCAAAATTTGATTTTAGAATGTTGATCAGCATTCTTGGGGACCGTCAGATATCGATTTTGATCCGGATCGGAGAATTTTTTTTTTCCGCCATGACCAAAATTTCCGCCATTTTGAAAAAAAAAAATTGGTGTTCTTTTCTCTTTTGGCCTCCAAACAATATTAGTTCGAGCTTTTTATACTAAAGTATCATGGTTTCGACGTCATTTCCGGTTTAAATTTGTATGGAAGTTTTTTTTTTCCGCCATTTTGGATTTTTTTTATTTTCTCTAAAATCGTCCCAGGGTTTTCTATGACATTCCTGAGAACGCATATGACCCATCTCACATCGTTTAGCCAGGCCGTTGATGGTCACTATGATGGAAGGTCGGAAGACCAGGTCATCAAATGTTTTGAATTAAGAACGTCTATTTTTATACGAACCAATAAAAAAAGGATCAAAATTTCCCATAGGTATCGAGAAACAATGAGCCAAAAATGAAAAAAAAAATTTGTATGGCAGCCATCTTTAAAAATGGCGGGATCCAAAATATTTTTTCAAATATCAAATCAGGGACCCCAAAAACCCCCCGATGCAAAAAATCAGCCCGATCGGACCAACTTTCAAAATGGCCGCCATCTTGGATCCGCCATCTTGGATTTTCATGACGACCATCCGAAAGCGCCCATCCTCCTCTATGACATTTGGTCGAACACACCCCATCTACCTCTTACCGTTTCCGATTTATAAGCGTTTCAATTTTGTATGGAATTTTTATTTTTTTGTATGGCAACCCCTATTTTTTTTTATTTCTCTCCAAGCGTCCCAGGGTTTACTACAACTTTAGTTAGAACAGGTCACCCATCCGACTTGTAGTTTCCGAGAGCCGTTGACCGGTTCCATCAAGGAGACGACTTTTTGCTGATGTCAGATTTTTCTGGTTGTCACGTGACCGATCTCTATACAACCTCATACTCGGTTTTTTTCCACCACTTCCAGGAGCTCGGGAACAAAAATGTCAGTCAGTGAGTGAGTGAGTGGGTAACGAACTTTATATATTATAACTAGTATTTTCCTCCGTGCGCGGGCCGCGTGCGGCCCGCGAGGACGTTATCGTGGCTGTTGTATTTATAAAAGTCTTATACTTTGTGCTAAACTTTAAATTTTGCAAGTACAAGTACAAAACGACGGTATTTTTCAAAGAAAATGATAATGCGCTTGACTTTGCATGGCGGCCATCTTGAAAAATGCTGTCAGTCAAGTAAAAGGTCAAAATTTGAAATCAGCATCCTTTAAAACCCCCAAATATAAAATATCAGCCGAATCCGAGTTACTATAAAATCGGGCGTCATTTTGAATCCGCCATCTTTGAATTATTTTAAGACTGTAAGAAAGCCTCCGTTGTTCTCTGTAACATGAGTCCAAACACGCTATGCTTGCCTCTATTAGTTTCGATAGTGTGCGCCTTTTAACTTTTCATGGCGGCCATTTTGTTATGTTTCTTCAAAGAGTGTCTATTTTATTCAAGGTTCCCGAAAATATTCAGTTGTTAGGTAAAAAAAGGTAAGTGGTGTTGAAGTTAGGTTAGATTAGCTTAAGCCAATTAAAAAACGTCGCATGAGTAAAACATTTTAAACGTAGCAATGGGTAGTTTGATCGTCGTCGCAATAAGTAGTTTGAAGCTCCTCCTCGCTTCACTCGTCATCGCAATAGGTAGTTTGTAGCTCCTCCTCGCTTCGCTCGTCGGCGCGATAGGTAGTTTGAAGCTCCTCCTCGCTACGCTCGTCGTCGCGGTAGGTAGTTTGAAGCTCCTCCTCGCTTCGCTCGTCGTCGCGGTAGGTAGTTTGAAGCTCCTCCTCGCTTCGCTCGTCGTCGCGGTAGGTAGTTTGAAGCTCCTCCTCGCTTCGCTCGTCGTCGCGGTAGGTAGTTTGAAGCTCCTCCTCGCTTCGCTCGTCGTCGCGGTAGGTAGTTTGAAGCTCCTCCTCGCTTCGCTCGTCGTCGCGGTAGGTAGTTTGAAGCTCCTCCTCGCTTCGCTCGTCGTCGCGATAGGTAGTTTGAAGCTCCTCCTCGCTTCGCTCGTCGTCGCATTGGTGGTTTTGAAAATATGTATGGCAGCCATTTTGAAAAACGGTGGATGTCTAAAAGAAGCTAAAGCATGTTAATCAGTATCCTTGGGGACACTCAGATATCAATTTTCATACGGATTGGAGATCCATAAAAAAGTTCGGTAAAATGAATGAAATTTTTCAAAATGGCGGAATCAAAATTTTTTCCCCATATTCTTGCTAAGTATCTAGGGGGAGTCTTAGATATCGATTTTCATCCGGATCGGATAACTTTTTCTATAAGTCGATACGTCTCCATCCGCCATCTTGAAAAAATCAATTTCATTTGTGTTCTGTTTTGTTCCTTTATACATCTTACTCGATCCCCAGAAACAACTTTTCTATTACATTCATATTGGAGGCGTAAAAAAGGAAAGTTCATATTTCGTTAAAATCACCTTTGTATGGCAACCCTATTGAAAAATGGCGCATGTCAAAATTTGATTTTAGAATATTGATCAGCATCCTTGGGGACCGTCAGATATCGATTTTGATCCGGATCGGAGAATTTTTTTTTTCCGCCATGACCAAAATTTCTGCCATTTTGAAAAAAAAAATTTGGTGTTCTTTTCCCTTTTGGCCTTCAAACAATATTAGTTCGAGCTCTTTATACTAAAGTATCATGGTTTCGACGTCATTTCCGGTTTAAATTTGTATGGAAGATTTTTTTTTCCGCCATTTTGGATTTTTTTTATTTTCTCTAAAATCGTCCCAGGGTTTGCTATGACATTCCTGAGAACGCATATGACCCATCTCATATCGTTTAGCCAGGCAGTTGATGGTCACGATGATGGAAGGTCGGAAGACCAGGTCATCAAATGTTTTGAATTAAGAACGTTTATTTTTATACGAGCCAATAAAAAAAGGATCAAAATTTCCCATAGGTATCGAGAAACAATGAGCCAAAAATAAAAAAAAAAATTTGTATGGCAGCCATCTTTAAAAATAGCGGGATCCAAAATATTTTTTCAAATATCGAATCAGGGACCCCAAAAACCCCCCGATGCAAAAAATCAGCCGGATCGGACCAACTTTCAAAATGGCCGCCATCTTGGATCCGCCATCTTGGATTTTCATGACGACCATCCGAAAGCGCCTATCCTCCTCTATGACATTTGGTCGAACACACCCCACCTACCTCTTACCGTTTCCGATTTATAAGCGTTTCAATTTTGTATGGAATTTTTATTTTTTTGTATGGCAACCCCCATTTTTTTTTATTTCTCTCCAAGCGTCCCAAGGTTTACTACAACTTTAGTTAGAACAGGTCACCCATCCGACTTGTAGTTTCCGAGAGCCGTTGACCAGTTCCATCAAGGAGACGACTTTTTGCTGATGTCAGCTTTTTCTGGTGGTCACGTGACCCATCTCTATACAACCTCATACTCGGTTTTTTTCCACCACTTCCAGGAGCTGAGATCAAAAATGTCAGTCAGTGAGTGAGTGAGTGAGTGGGTAACGAACTTTATATATTATGACTAGTATTTTCCTCCGTGCGCGGGCCGCGTGCGGCCCGCGAGGACGTTTTCGTGGCTGTTGTATTTATAAAAATGTTATACTTTAGTTTAAACTTGTAATTATGCAAGTATTAGTACAAAACAGCGGTATTTTTCAAAGAAAATGATAATGCGCTTGACTTTGCATGGCGGCCATCTTGAAAAATGCTGTCAGTCAAGTAAAAGGTCAAAATTTGAAATCAGCATCCTTTAAAACCCCCAAATATAAAATATCAGCCGAATCCGAGTTACTATAAAATCGGGCGCCATTTTGAATCCGCCATCTTTGAATTATTTTAAGACTGTAAGAAAGCCTCCGTTGTTCTCTGTAACATGAGTCCAAACACGCTATGCTTGGCTCTATTAGTTTCGATAGTGTGCGCCTTTTAATTTTGCATGGCGGCCATTTTGTTATATTTCTTCAAAGAGTGTCTATTTTATTCAAGGTTCCCGAAAATATTCAGTTGTTAGGTAAAAAAAGGTTAGTGGTGTTGAAGTTAGGTTAGATTAGCTAAAGCCAATTAAAAAACGTCGCATTAGTATAACATTGTAAACGTAGCAATGGGTAGTTTGATCGTCGTCGCGATAGGGAGTTTGAAGCTCCTCCTCGCTTCACTCGTCATCGCAATAGGTAGTTTGTAGCTCCTCCTCGCTTCGCTCGTCGTCGCGATAGGTAGTTTGAAGCTCCTCCTCGCTACGCTCGTCGTCGCGGTAGGTAGATTGAAGCTCCTCCTCGCTTCGCTCGTCGTCGCGATAGGTAGTTTGAAGCTCCTCCTCGCTTCGCTCGTCGTCGCGGTAGGTAGTTTGAAGCTCCTCCTCGCTTCGCTCGTCGTCGCGGTAGGTAGTTTGAAGCTCCTCCTCGCTTCGCTCGTCGTCGCGGTAGGTAGTTTGAAGCTCCTCCTCGCTTCGCTCGTCGTCGCGATAGGTAGTTTGAAGCTCCTCCTCGCTTCGCTCGTCGTCGCATTGGTGGTTTTGAAAATATGTATGGCAGCCATTTTGAAAAACGGTGGATGTCTAAAAGAAGCTAAAGCATGTTAATCAGTATCCTTGGGGACACTCAGATAACAATTTTCATACGGATTGGAGATCCATAAAAAAGTTCGGTTAAATGAATGAAATTTTTCAAAATGGCGGAATCAAAATTTTTTCCCCATATTCTTGCTAAGTATCTAAGGGGAGTCTTAGATATCGATTTTCATCCGGATCGGATAACTTTTTCTATGAGTCGATACGTCTCCATCCGCCATCTTGAAAAAATCAATTTCATTTGTGTTCTGTTTTGTTCCTTTATACATCTTTACTCGATCCCCAGAAACAACTTTTCTATTACATTCATATTGGAGGCGTAAAAAAGGAAAGTTCATATTTCGTTAAAATCACCTTTGTATGGCAACCCTATTGAAAAATGGCGCATGTCAAAATTTGATTTTAGAATGTTGATCAGCATCCTTGGGGACCGTCAGATATCGATTTTGATCCGGATCGGAGAATTTTTTTTTTCCGCTATGACCAAAATTTCCGCCATTTTGAAAAAAAAAATTTGGTGTTCTTTTCCCTTTTGGCCTCCAAACAATATTAGTTCGAGCTCTTTATACTAAAGTATCATGGTTTCGACGTCATTTCCGGTTTAAATTTGTATGGGTGATTTTTTTTTCCGCCATTTTGATTTTTTTTTATTTTCTCTAAAATCGTCCCAGGGTTTGCTATGACATTCCTGAGAACGCATATGACCCATCTCACATCGTTTAGCCAGGCAGTTGATGGTCACGATGATGGAAGGTCGGAAGACCAGTTCATGAAATATTTTAAATTTCGATTGTCCAATTTCATACAAATTTAAAAAAAAAAGTTCAAAATTTCCCATAGGTATCGAGAAACAATGAGCCAAAAATGAAAAAAAAAATTTGTATGGCAGCCATCTTTAAAAATGGCGGGATCCAAAATATTTTTTCAAATATCAAATCAGGGACCCCAAAAACCCCCCGATGCAAAAAATCAGCCCGATCGGACCAACTTTCAAAATGGCCGCCATCTTGGATCCGCCATCTTGGATTTTCATGACGACCATCCGAAAGCGCCCATCCTCCTCTATGACATTTGGTCGAACACACCCCACCTACCTCTTACCGTTTCCGATTTATTAGCGTTTCAATTTTGTATGGAATTTTTATTTTTTTGTATGGCAACCCCTATTTTTTTTTATTTCTCTCCAAGCGTCCCAGGGTTTACTACAACTTTAGTTAGAACAGGTCACCCATCCGACTTGTAGTTTCCGAGAGCCGTTGACCGGTTCCATCAAGGAGACGATTTTTTGCTGATGTCAGATTTTTCTGGTTGTCACGTGACCAATCTCTATACAACCTCATACTCGGTTTTTCTCCACCACTTCCAGGAGTTCGGGAACAAAAATGTCAATCATGAGTGAGTGAGTGAGTGAGTGGGTAACGAACTTTATATATTATAACTAGTATTTTCCTCCGTGCGCGGGCCGCGTGCGGCCCGCGAGGACGTTTTCGTGGCTGTTGTATTTATAAAAATGTTATACTT
Source organism: Ennomos erosarius (assembly GCA_963580505.1). NCBI lineage: Eukaryota > Metazoa > Arthropoda > Insecta > Lepidoptera > Geometridae > Ennomos > Ennomos erosarius. The sequence continues at coordinate 2,000,870 of OY756978.1, read as the reverse complement.
TAGTTTAAACTTGTAATTTTGCAAGAATTAGTACAAAACAGCGGTATTTTTCAAAGAAAATGATAATTGATCTGGCTTTTGCATGGCGGCCATCTGGAAAAATGCTGTCAGTCATGTAAAAGGTCAAAATTTGAAATCAGCCTCTTTTAAAATCCCCAAATATAAAATATCAGGATCTGAGTTACTATAAAATCGGACGCCATTTTGAATCTGCCATCTTGGAATTATTTTAAGTCTATGAGAAAGCCTCCGTTGTTCCTTTGTTATGAGTCCAAACACGCCTTGTCGGCTTCTATAAGTTCCGATTGTGTGCGTGTTTTAATTTTGTATGGCGGTCATTTTGTTTTGTTTATCAATTATATGTCAATTTGAATCAAGGATCCTGAAAATATTTAGATCTTAGGTAAGACAGGTTAGTTAGATAAGCTAAAATCAATTAAAAAGGTCGCATTAGTAAAACATTGTAAATGTAGCGATGGGTAGTTTGAAGCTCCTCCTCGCTTCGCTCGTCGTCGCGGTAGGTAGTTTGAAGCTCCTCCTCGCTTCGCTCGTCGTCGCGATAGGTAGTTTGAAGCTCCTCCTCGCTTCGCTCGTCGTCGCGGTAGGTAGTTTGAAGCTCCTCCTCGCTTCGCTCGTCGTCGCTTTGGTGGTTTTGTCAGTATGTATGGCAGCCATTTTGAAAAACGGTGGATGTCTAAAAGAAGCTAAAGCATGTTAATCAGTATCCTTAGGGACACTCAGATATCAATTTTCATACGGATTGGAGATCCATAAAAAAGTTCAGTAAAATGTATGAAATTTTTCAAAATGGCGGAATCAAAATTTTTTCCCATATTCTTACTGAGTATCTAAGGGGAGTCTTAGATATCGATTTTCATCCGGATCGGATAACTTTTTCTGTAAGTCAATACGTCTACATCCGCCATCTTCAAAAAAAACAATTTCATTAGTATACTGTTTTGTTCCTTTGTACATCGTTACTCTATCCCTAGAAACAACTTTTTTATGACATTCATATTGGAGGCGTAAAAAAGGAAAGTTCATATTTCGATAAAATCACCTTTGTATGGCAACCCTATTGAAAAATGGCGCATGTCAAAATTTGATTTTAGAATGTTGTTCAGCATCCTTGGGGACCCTCAGATATCGATTTTCATTCGGATCGGAGAAACTTTTTTTTCCGCCATGACCGAAATTTCCGCCATTTTGAAAAAAACTTTTTTGCTATATCTTTCCTTCCGGCCTACAAACAATATTAGTTCGAGCTCTTTATACTAAAGTATCATGGTTTCGGCGTCATTTCCGGTTTAAATTTGTATGGGCGATTTTTTTTTCCGCCATTTTGAATTTTTTTTATTTTCTCTAAAATCGTCCCAGGGTTTGCTATGACATTCCTGAGAACGCATATGGCCCATCTCATATCGTTTAGCCAGGCCGTTGGTGGTCACGATGATGGAAGGTCAAAAGACCAGGTCATGAAATGTTTTGAATTTCGATTGTCCATTTGCATACAAATTTAAAAAAAAAAGTTCAAAATTTCCCATAGGTATCGAGAAACAATGAGCCAAAAATGAAAAAAAAAATTTGTATGGCAGCCATCTTTAAAAATGGCGGAATCCAAAATATTTTTTCAAATATCGAATCAGGGACCCCAAAAACCCCCCGATGCAAAAAATCAGCCGGATCGGACCAACTTTCAAAATGGCCGCCATCTTGGATCCGCCATCTTGGATTTTCATGACGACCATCCGAAAGCGCTTATCCTCCTCTATGACATTTGGTCGAACACACCCCACCTACCTCTTACCGTTTCCGATTTATAAGCGTTTCAATTTTGTATGGAATTTTTATTTTTTTGTATGGCAACCCCCATTTTTTTTTATTTCTCTCCAAGCGTCCCAAGGTTTACTACAACTTTAGTTAAAACAGGTCACCCATCCGACTTGTAGTTTCCGAGAACCGTTGACCGGTTCCATCAAGGAGACAATTTTATGCTGATGTCAGATTTTTCTGTTTGTCACGTGATCAATCTCTATACAACCTCATACTCGGTTTTTCTCCACCACTTCCAGGAGTTCGGGAACAAAAATGTCAATCATGAGTGAGTGAGTGAGTGAGTGGGTAACGAACTTTATATATTATAATAATAATATAATAATAATATAATATAGTGTATTGTAATGTAGTGTTGTGTGATGTTCTGAATAAATGTATTTTCTTTCTTTCTTTCTTTCAAAATATACTGAACGTAATCAAATAAAAAGCCATCATACGATAACAATTTGAATGACGGGCCCGATAGCTCAGTTGGTAGTAGCCCTGCCTTCTGAACTGAGGGCTGTGGGTTCGATTCCTACCCAGGACAAACATTTGTGTGATGAACATAGATGTTTGTTCTGCGTCTGGGCGTTATATTGTATCATCATCATCATCATTAACAGCCTGAAGACGTCCACTGCTGAACATAGGCCTCCCCCAGGGAGCGCCACTTAGAGCGGCTGCTCGCCTCCTGCATCCATCGGCTCCCCGCGGCTTTCACCAGGTCGTCGGTCCACCTAGTGGTAATATTGTATGCTATGTATGTATTTACAAAACAAAAAAGTATCTAAGTATTGTTTACCTAAGTATATTAATTAAAAAAAAAAAAAAATATGTGTGGACATTTCACACAGCGCCATCTAGCCCCAAACTAAGCATAGCTTGTACTATGGGAACCAGATAACTGATACAATACTTATATACTTTTTTGTTTGTAAATACATACATAGAATACAATATAACACCCAGACGCAGAACAAACATTATTATATATTAATTATCTATAATATATATATATTATATATATATATATATATCTAACCAGATAACTCATATATAATATATGAGTTAAGCTTTGCTTAGTTTGGGGCTAGATGGCGCTGTGTGAAATGTCCACACATATTTATTTATTATTATTTTATTTATTTTTTAAAAAGACATAAAAATAAGTGCGTGATTGTGTGACAACGGTGGTATTACAAATATGCACTGCATGATACTCATCAGAGATAACTTTCCTGTGTACAGAAAATATGACGGTTACTTCCGTTGAAGAGTTTGAAGGACTTCCAAAACTGTAGCTCAAAAGTTTGGTTACTATCAAAGAGGTATTAGAAGTTTTTGGTTGCTTTAGGCAATAATAAAGGGAATCTTTACAGCGATTCTATGTCGGCGCTCCAAGCTCTCGGGAATAGAAGTAATACTCATCCCCTGGTGTCGCAGACCCATAAAATTATGCGGCAGTACAATACGGTGGGCTGCCTCAACCTCTGCTGGGTGAGGAGTCACGTAGGCATTGAAGGAAATGAAGCTGCGGACAGAGCAGTCAACCGTGCTACAGAACTGCACACAGCACCTGAATACTTCAACTTCCCAATCTCATATGTTAAACACAGACTACGGAAGAAGAACCATGAAACCTGGGAAGCACGTTATGAAAGCGCGGAACAAGGACAACACACGCGCAACCTACTTCCAACTTTGGGACACATCAAAGAGCTTAGGAAACACACTAATGCATCTTTTTACACAACACAAGCCCTCACCGGACACGGTTTTCACAAATCGTACCTTCATCGCTTTAAAATCATTGATTCGGATAGGTGTCCATGCAATCACAATAATATCCAAACAGTCAAACATTTGCTTGAGCACTGCCCGGAATTTAGCAGTTACAGATACGAACACGAGACCCTGTGTAGCTTTCTGGGCGTATCACCATATGACCTGAGCGATCTTATTCGGAAAGAGTCAGCCATAGACTCATGGCAAAAACTAGTTATAAGAATCTTTAGTAAACTAAAACAGTTTAATGGAACATGAATAATTTATAGCGCCTAATATCTCATTTAATTTTATTTTTATTTTATATTTATATATTAATATGTACTTGATTATTTACTTAGATATTTGTAATCAATAGTTTCATTTTATATAATATTGTCACCAATCATCAGTAAATATAATTAACAACACAGTTTTAGAATTATGTAAGAATGTTTAATGATGACGTAATTATTATTGTACCTATCTCAGTTATTATAATATGCTACTCAATAATAGATTGCAGTATTAAAACCTGTATCAAATCGCAGATTTTTCTACTGCAGAATCTAGAGTACAACGCTAACCTATTTGATACTTATACTTAAATTATGCTGCGATGAAATTGTAAATGTGGATAAATAAAGATAGATAAAAAAAAACCTTAGGGCCTATCCTTACTTCTAAAGGGTCACCCAATTAGTTGAATCCTACTCCATCTTTTTTAATAAGGCTTGCATGCATTACTACTATTACTAGTAATAGATGGAAAAAAAAAACAAACGAACAGATAGGTAAGCTGGTTTTGTAGTCATAGACCTATGTCCAGTTTTACCAGTTTGAATGATGTCTATACATCATTTATTAATTATATAAATTACACATAAAAAACAATAATAACAATAATATTAATAGAATTATCGCAGTCAATGTTGAGTATTATATTGATCATATTATTTCATTTAAACACATAATAATCAAATATGGGATTTACATTGTGTACCTGAGGTTCTTAATCTGAGCAAAAAATATACTAAACACAATCAAATAAAAAGTCAATCAAAGAAAAGAATTTATTTTGTAAATAGACATAAAAATAAGTGCGTGACAGCGTGACAACGATGGCGTTACTAATGTGCACTGCAGCACAGCATGATACTCATCAGAGATTACTTTCCTGTGTACAGATAATATGATGGTTTCCTCCGTTGAAGAGTTTGAAGGACTTCCAAAATTGTAGCTCAAAAGTTTGGTTGCTATAGGCTAAATAAGGAAATCCCTTTCTAGTATCATAAAACTATATTTTATGATGAAAATTGTCAGATATTCTTCAATTGTAATACGTATTGTATGCTGCAGCTTTCACGCTCCTTGTCTTTTGTTGGAACCTATTTATTACATATATGCGCAACATATATATGTTACGTTATTTACTGTAGGACAATATCCCAGAAAACCAGTTAAATTATTCATTCCTTCAGGACACACAACTACACAATGAGCTAAATCATGATCACAGTAATCATCTTCAGACTGTGAATTACCTGAAAAAAAAAAAAACAGAATTTCTTTGTTATTTGATACAAAACATTAGCAAACAGTTTGCTTCCTAATTTTTTGACTGAATAAATGAAATGAGCGAAGTCTCCATATTAGATTGGGTAAAAATAATTTCGTATGTCCGGCGGATGTCCGTTGGTCCGGCTGTCTAGCTGTTCTCCTGTACAGATCGCCTTTCCCAATCAATTCTCATGTAGGTTTGATCATCATTATCATCATTAACAGCCTGAAGACGTCCACTGCTGAACATAGGCCTCCCCCAGGGAGCGCCACTTAGAGCGGCTGCTCGCCTCCTGCATCCATCGGCTCCCCGCGGCTTTCACCAGATCGTCGGTCCACCTAGTGGGGGCCGGCCTACGCTGCGTCTTTCGGTTCGTGGTCGCCACTCGAGAACCTTTCTTCCCCATCGTTTGTCAGTTGTAGGTTCGATAATTACATGGAATCCATTTATCATTTCAGTTTATTTTCCGACTACTGCAAAAGGAATAGTTATGAGTTTGACTGAATTTATATTATATGTAGGATTGTATGTTCTTTCTTTTCTTTTTAAAATAAATATGTGAAGACATTTCACAGAGCGGTATCCAGCCCCAAACTAAGAATGGGAACTATGGGAACTACAATACTTAGATAGTTTTGTCTACTTGTTGTCTCGAATCTCCTCAACTACGTATCCTTTTTCAATAAACAAAGTCCCAACTGATAGATCTTAATACTCTGCATGTTATAGTCATAAACTATATAAAGTTACACTAATTTCAACATGGCGGATTGCATAAAAAAAAATTATGAAAAAAAAAAATATTTTTTCGGTAAATATTGATATGTTTGGTATCTAAAGAAAGATGTAAGACGCCTAGGATGCGAATTAGATATCGGACTGTATGCCCCGAATCTAAATCACCCTCTCAACCTAATCGGGCTAGGGCCCACAGGAGTGACGAGTCATCGTGTCGTGCCGGGTTGGTTGCAGAACCTGACTCGTGTCTAACGGAGATCCAATTCCGGGTTTATTACAAGTTTTACTTCTATGACATCTTATAGGTATTGAAATGTTAGTCGCCTCTTACGACACTGCGGGAGGAATGAGTGAGATGCTCATTCTTCTGCCGGACACCCCACGGCCCATTTTACATTCATTTATTTTAGGTTACTTACGTTTTTTTGGAAACGATGAAACGAGCACTAAAAGCGCACATATCACAATTACTTGTTTTAGCATCTTGACTACGTAGTATCTAGTAATATGTCTATTCTGTCTTGACGGAGAATGAACCTACCTACGCTATTGCTATGACTATTTATACCACAGAGCAAAAAAAAAAAACGCTTCCCCTCTACATAGAGGCACCTTTTCGACACTTCTCATACAATTCAAGCGTGTCAGGTATTACAATGAAACCTCTATGGTTTACCTGCGCAGATGACATATATAGCAATTGTCTTGTCATTAGTGCCACTGCTGTCAGCAAAACGTGCTGTGGGTTGAGTCGATATATTTATATTTAGGTTTGATCATCATTATCATCATTAACAGCCTGAAGACGTCCACTGCTGAACATAGGCCTCCCCCAGGGAGCGCCACTTAGAGCGGCTGCTCGCCTCCTGCATCCATCGGCTCCCCGCGGCTTTCACCAGATCGTCGGTCCACCTAGTGGGGGCCGGCCTACGCTGCGTCTTTCGGTTCGTGGTCGCCACTCGAGAACCTTTCTTCCCCATCGTTTGTCAGTTGTAGGTTCGATAATTACATGGAATCCATTTATCATTTCAGTTTATTTTCCGACTACTGCAAAAGGAATGGTTATGAGTTTGACTGAATTTATATTATATGTAGGATTGTATGTTCTTTCTTTTCTTTTTAAAATAAATATGTGAAGACATTTCACAGAGCGGTATCCAGCCCCAAACTAAGAATGGGAACTATGGGAACTACAATACTTAGATAGTTTTGTCTACTTGTTGTCTCGAATCTCCTCAACTACGTATCCTTTTTCAATAAACAAAGTCCCAACCGATAGATCTTAATACTCTGCATGTTATAGTCATATAAACTATATAAAGTTACACTAATTTCAACATGGCGGATTGCATAAAAAAAAATTATGGAAAAAAATAAATTATTTTTCGGTAAATATTGATATGTTTGGTATCTAAAGAAAGATGTAAGACGCCTAGGATGCGAATTAGATATCGGACTGTATGCCCCGAATCTAAATCACCCTCTCAACCTAATCGGGCTAGGGCCCACAGGAGTGACGAGTCATCGTGTCGTGCCGGGTCGGTTGCAGAACCTGACTCGTGTCTAACGGAGATCCAATTCCGGGTTTATTACAAGTTTTACTTCTATGACATCTTATAGGTATTGAAATGTTAGTCGCCTCTTACGACACTGCGGGAGGAATGAGTGAGATGCTCATTCTTCTGCCGGACACCCCACAGCCCATTTTACATTCATTTATTTTAGGTTACTTACGTTTTTTTGGAAACGATGAAACGAGCACTAAAAGCGCACATATCACAATTACTTGTTTTAGCATCTTGACTACGTAGTATCTAGTAATATGTCTATTCTGTCTTGACGGAGAATGAACCTACCTACGCTATTGCTATGACTATTTATACCACAGAGCAAAAAAAAAAAACGCTTCCCCTCTACATAGAGGCGCCTTTTCGACACTTCTCATACAATTCAAGCGTGTCAGGTATTACAATGAAACCTCTATGGTTTACCTGCGCAGATGACAATTGTCTTGTCATTAGTGCCACTACTGTCAGCAAAACGTGCTGTGGGTTGAGTCGATATATTTTTATCGATAGTTTGATATGAGTTAAGTACGCGGTAAGGTACCTCTTACCTGATTGTATCATTAGGTACACTTTAGTACCTACCTATATCTTTTGTGCCTTTTGTGCGTATTTCTATGTGTAATAGTGTTATTTTATTCTATTATACTCTATTCTGGGTCGACAATGGCCAGCCGATAAACATACCGGTATAAATCTAAAATAAATAAAATTGAATGTATTGGTATTGGTAGGTACGTTATGTTCGCGTCACGGCTATACAGTCCACCTCTCAACTATTTTATGGCAAATGTAATGTGTGTAAGTATAGAGGTAATTTATCGTCAGTTTATGGTTATAAAGATTAAGTTTATAAGCAAATCCGATAGGCGTCCAAAGTGAGGATTTATGGGGGAGGCAGTGTTTAGCAGTGGACGTCTGCCGGCTGATGTGTGATAGTATAATTATATCTATAAACTAAAGTTTGAAATATGCCGAAATAGAAGAAACATAACAAGTTATAAAACGAAAAAATATATTAAAACTCCAAATACATAGGTAACACGTTTTGCTGATGATTCATCAGTATTGTTGCGTCATGTTTCTTTTTGATAGAATTCATCTGAAAATATAATTTTCAGATGAATTTTTAGGAAAAATAATAACAATATTGAGTATCATTGAGGTGTTGTAGGTAAACACTTATTTAATAGAAGGTAGGTCCTTAGTTTGGCAGTAAATAAAGGTAATTTTTCAGCTCACCATGCGATGTATATTTTAATTTACAGCTATTTACAAAATAAAAAGCAAGTGAATTTTTTCATTCAATATCGACTAAGACGTAGATTCTTACGTAGAATTAATGAGATCAGTTGTCCTTAGCAACCAAGAGCAATGATTTTCTATGAGGCTACCATGGATGAAATAAAAAAAAGAAGGATTGAGTTTTGATTGACATCGAACTGAAGCCCAAAATGGCGGACATATTACATATGTGCGTCAGCTGAAAGTAGGGCGACCGGCTGCATATGTGAGCGTGTGCGTGTTCCGCTCGTACGTACGAAGCGTTCCGGCTTCCTAAGGGAGCTTCAGTTTCGGATCAGACGGGATTCCCTCCTTCTTTTTTTAATAGCTTCATGGAGGCTACATGAAAACTCTTTCATGGGCGAGCACGCCACATCATTATAATGTCCTCATCAAATAATAAATGCGGATAAGAGAAATTATAGTCATCATCATCATCAGCCCGTAGATGTCCACAGCTGAACATAAGCCTCCCCCAGAAAGCGCCAATTAGAACGGCTGCTCGCCTCCTGCATCCATCGGCTCCCCGCGGTTTTCACCAGGACATCGGTCCACCTAGTGGGGGGAAATTATAGTACCTCGTTAAAAATAGGATAGAGTTTCAATGTGGGAATAGCGTCAAAATATAAACGTATATGGTTATACATTTTCATAAAACATTCAGCTTCAAAATGCTGAGAGCAAACCGTATCATGTTTTTGAGGAAACTAATTGCACTGTCCAGTTGCGAATATCTATTTATCTTTTATATTAGGATCTGTAGGAAACCTAATAAACATAAAAGATATTAAAAGTTTAATTAGTAGAAGTCAATTTAACCACAAAATAAATTGAAAACATTTAAAACTTATTGTAACAAATTTCCGGATGGCATAATAGAAACTATCGATGTATCGATAATTATAAGGTTAACCAACGCATTACATCACTATCGGTACTTCTGCCATAGGGTAAGTTCGCCGGTTTTGCGACCACTTCCTATATCCGACCATTTAATGTACATTTGATGAAAAAATATAAAAAATAAAAAGCTTGCGGTGAACACATCTCTAAAATATATTATGCCTACACAATTATGTCCAAATAGGTTCAGTTTTGTAACAAATATTATACGAGAAATCCCCAATTCTATTTTAAAGCTTTGAAGCTTAAAAGCACATACATTTTAACTGCCAGTTTTCGACCACGTTTATCCACCATCTGGCATAAAAACTTCAGATACCCAAAATCGGTCGTGATCGAAAACTGATCCAGCTGCAGAAAAATGCTATTCGACCGCAAAATCAAACTATATCAAAAACATTATAAATACGTATTTATTTACATATAAAAGTACATAAATAGTCGATTACTTTGTAAGGTTAACTAATTAGACCAGACACGATTAAAAAAAACGATTAATGCTGGTGGTCGCAAAATAGGCGTGACCAACTGATCGAACCATCATTGAATATTTCTCGCCCAGGGTGTAATGTGGGCTGGCTTTATTACAAAAAAAAAAGTAGCGTATTTAGTTTGTAAACATTACTATGTTTATAAACTACGTTAGCCAATATTTTTTTTGTTATAGCTGTATTTTTCAGCCATATCCTTAAATAAGTTTTGGCGGTCTCAGTAAGAAAAAAGATCATGCTTTTTTATATGAGTAAGTGCCTCAAAGCTGGAGAAATCATGAAAATACAAGACAGAGGATCTAAAGAAGCCTTTCTGATCATTGTTTCTATCATTTATTTACCACAGGCAGTCAGGCACCTACGTCTTTCAATTTATAGTGGTAGGAAACTAGCGAAAAAGTGGTCGTAAATATAATTTACTGATCGAAAACTAGCAAAATAGTCACTATTAGCCTTTGGTTTAGATATTATAAAAGGGTGGGTTATTTTAAAAAATGATTGATAATCTGATAAAAATATAGAGTATAATATTTGAAACGTAGCTTAGTAGCATCAAGTCAAAAAATGATACTGGTACATTTTATTATGCATCCTAAACTTGACAACTCCACTAAGTGGTCGGAAACTAGCGAAATTACCCTATAATATCAAACTGACACAGAAGAGTACCCCGTACCGAAGTTCGGCAGCAATAATATGATTAATTTCGTCTCTATATAGAGGCGAAGCGTCATTTGTTTCATAGCTCTGTGATTTATACTTATAGTAATAAGCTGTGAATCTTAGATAAATAAATAAATATATTATTTAACTAGCTGACCCGCCCCAGCTTTGCACGGGTTCATTAGTTTTATGCCATATCTCAGTCTAAAGTAAAAGAGAAAAAAAAAGGTAAAAAATGAATTATATTTTTTCCTTATCTATTTAATAACTCTAATAAACTCTTAATTTTCCGGAATAACCACACAGAGCAAATAAGTGTCGCCAAAACAAACATACAATCTTGTAGGCAAAAATTCACTTTCGTAGTATTAATATGGTAAGGAAATAGACACAGAGAAATACAAACAAATCTATTGTATGATTAATTTACACATTTTGAGCCTTCCAAAAGTATATTAAATAAATAATAATAATATTCATGTTTTTGGCCATTTGGTAACTGTGGAGAGATTCCATAAAATTCAACTTTTGAAGATCGTTGCATGCTCACTTCCACCGCCATTCCAAATAATCATCATCATCAACCATCCTTCTTTATATTGCCTGTATTTATGTACCTCTTTACAGTCACCTATACGTACCTATATAAAAAAGAAAACAAGGAAACTTTCGGTTTACAGGAGAGAGACGTCGATTGAGAGTCTGGACGAGGCGGTGATCGACAAGGAAAAAGCTTGCGGTGAACACATCTCTAAAATATATTATGCCTACACAATTATGTCCAAATAGGTTCAGTTTTGTAACAAATATTATACGAGAAATCCCCAATTCTATTTTAAAGCTTTGAAGCTTAAAAGCACATACATTTTAACTGCCAGTTTTCGACCACGTTTATCCACCATCTGGCATAAAAACTTCAGATACCCAAAATCGGTCGTGATCGAAAACTGATCCAGCTGCAGAAAAATGCTATTCGACCGCAAAATCAAACTATATCAAAAACATTATAAATACGTATTTATTTACATATAAAAGTACATAAATAGTCGATTACTTTGTAAGGTTAACTAATTAGACCAGACACGATTAAAAAAAACGATTAATGCTGGTGGTCGCAAAATAGGCGTGACCAACTGATCGAACCATCATTGAATATTTCTCGCCCAGGGTGTAATGTGGGCTGGCTTTATTACAAAAAAAAAAGTAGCGTATTTAGTTTGTAAACATTACTATGTTTATAAACTACGTTAGCCAATATTTTTTTTGTTATAGCTGTATTTTTCAGCCATATCCTTAAATAAGTTTTGGCGGTCTCAGTAAGAAAAAAGATCATGCTTTTTTATATGAGTAAGTGCCTCAAAGCTGGAGAAATCATGAAAATACAAGACAGAGGATCTAAAGAAGCCTTTCTGATCATTGTTTCTATCATTTATTTACCACAGGCAGTCAGGCACCTACGTCTTTCAATTTATAGTGGTAGGAAACTAGCGAAAAAGTGGTCGTAAATATAATTTACTGATCGAAAACTAGCAAAATAGTCACTATTAGCCTTTGGTTTAGATATTATAAAAGGGTGGGTTATTTTAAAAAATGATTGATAATCTGATAAAAATATAGAGTATAATATTTGAAACGTAGCTTAGTAGCATCAAGTCAAAAAATGATACTGGTACATTTTATTATGCATCCTAAACTTGACAACTCCACTAAGTGGTCGGAAACTAGCGAAATTACCCTATAATATCAAACTGACACAGAAGAGTACCCCGTACCGAAGTTCGGCAGCAATAATATGATTAATTTCGTCTCTATATAGAGGCGAAGCGTCATTTGTTTCATAGCTCTGTGATTTATACTTATAGTAATAAGCTGTGAATCTTAGATAAATAAATAAATATATTATTTAACTAGCTGACCCGCCCCAGCTTTGCACGGGTTCATTAGTTTTATGCCATATCTCAGTCTAAAGTAAAAGAGAAAAAAAAAGGTAAAAAATGAATTATATTTTTTCCTTATCTATTTAATAACTCTAATAAACTCTTAATTTTCCGGAATAACCACACAGAGCAAATAAGTGTCGCCAAAACAAACATACAATCTTGTAGGCAAAAATTCACTTTCGTAGTATTAATATGGTAAGGAAATAGACACAGAGAAATACAAACAAATCTATTGTATGATTAATTTACACATTTTGAGCCTTCCAAAAGTATATTAAATAAATAATAATAATATTCATGTTTTTGGCCATTTGGTAACTGTGGAGAGATTCCATAAAATTCAACTTTTGAAGATCGTTGCATGCTCACTTCCACCGCCATTCCAAATAATCATCATCATCAACCATCCTTCTTTATATTGCCTGTATTTATGTACCTCTTTACAGTCACCTATACGTACCTATATAAAAAAGAAAACAAGGAAACTTTCGGTTTACAGGAGAGAGACGTCGATTGAGAGTCTGGACGAGGCGGTGATCGACAAGGAAAAAGCTATATAAAAAAAAGGATCTGGGCTGGAAGACAACGAGAGGCTTTTCCATCATCCTGACCGAGACTGAATGGCTGCTGACTAGTCCTGACGCTACAGCAAAGCAGCTTGAGTGTCGCCATACCCGCCCGCGTGAGCTGTTCTTATAAGTCTGGCCGTTTACGCCAGTACCCACGCATTGAAGCTGACAAAGACCGTGGGGCACCTACACACATCGTCGTAGTCGCCGCCTCGCTGCAGCCACCACCCCGCAGTTACGTACTTACTAACAGCTACCGACCCATTTGTTGTCCCCTCTCTCTCTCTCTCTCTCTCTCTCTCTCTCTCTCTCTCTCTCTCTCTCTCTCTCTCTGACCACTTACCTGCAGTGTTCGTGCCGCCTTTAGCTAAAGAAATTGAGACTATTTAAGTGTACCTTACCTCTATTGATCTCTGTGTTATTCGTAATCTATTATAACTTATTGTTTTACTCTAACGTGCTCTTTCTTTCAGACCTATTCTACTCTCCTATATACCTATCTCATGTCGCCGTCTCCCTCCAGGGTCTGATTAGGTAGGATTAGGACCTATTCAGGCATCCTAGGACCCTGGGCGGAGCCGTAACGTGACAAGATATAACAACTGAATTTACTTACGAAAAATCTGACTAATTTACCTATCATGAATAATTGCACGTAAAATGCTTTAATTTTGTAATTGTACCGTATTAAGGTTGATGTGATACATCCTGGTGACAGACGTACGGAGAGCAGAGACTTATAGGGTTAAGACTTATAGGTGACTTATATTAATCACAGTTGTTAATAAAGCAAAGTGGCACTTTTTGGAAAGGCGCTCAGTAGGTCTTCCGGTGATTAAAGCTTTGTTTTGAGTGACTGACTCACTGACAATGTTAGAACCCAGATCCCTGGACGTCCGTGGTTAGATTTTTGGAGGGAGTTTTTCTTATATTGTGTACTAAAAACCATTTTGATGGCGTCGTATCTTCGGATCCAGGTACATTGCAGGTGGGGTCCCGACGGTTTTTAGCATGGAAAAACCTGTTTAACAGCATACTAAAGTTTGGTGCTGATATCACAAAGTGAACTATTTTTACCCTAAGCGAAGGCACTACTACTGCGACCACAGAGCTATGAAACAAATGACGCTTCGCAAGAGAGAAAGCGTTTTTTTTTTGCTCTGTGACTGCGACACAGGCACGCGTAGTGCGGGATCTAAGGCACCATTATAATTATTGTATTGTGAGAAGCTATTGCTCCCACTTCAATCGCTGTAAATACCTGCATGGATCGCCAACTCCATTTCATTAAATATCCCTATTCAGATGTAATATTAGAAGTGAGGGGAAGGCGAAGGGCAAGTGAGGGGAAGGTGAAGGGCAAGTGAGGGGCAAAGAGGGCAAGTTGCAGGAGGGTGGGGGGGGATCAAGTAAGGGGGAGGTGGCCAAGTGAGGGGCGAAAGGGCAAGCAGCAGGGGGGTGGATCAAGTGTGGTGGAGGTGGGGGGAAGTGCGGGGGAGGGGGAAAAGTAAGGGGGAATAAGGTAGCTAGACGCACCTCCCCCGTACTTTCACCTACCCCTCACTTGATCCACCCCTTGCACTGGCCCACCTCTGTAATTTTTGACAGACGTCATTTTTGACAGATCTCAATTTTTGACAGATTATTATATCATCGTGATAGACGTCATTTTTAACAGATGGAATTTTTCCAGATGTTTTATTATTGACACCTTTTTTTAGTGTATTCATAATTGAGCTTTTGTATTTCGGACTTGTATACCTACCCCGTATGTGACTTGACTCCTTGGTTTATGGCTTCTGTGGCTAGTTGTCACAATTTTGCCAAACCTCGTATGTGTACCTACCCCGGAAAAATAACATCTGCTAAAATGGCATCTTTCAAAATAGCACCTATCAAAACGACATCTGCCAAAATGGTATCTTTCAAATTGACATCTGTCAAAATGTTATACTATCTGTTTTTATTGTAACGGTGGTATATGTAACGGCTTAGTTTGTTTTTTATCTGATTGTACTTCTGGTTAGTGGTGAATGTGTTGAGTTGAGAATCTGGTGAGTTCCGAATCTGGTGAATTGAGAATCTGTTGAAGTGCTCTGGAGCGCTCACTTGATCTCTCCGCTCTCCGTCTGTGAGTCTGCAGTCCGTCTGTCAGCAGGCTGTATCTCATCAACCGTGATAGCTAGACAGTTACGAAACAAAGATAGAACTTTTCACAGATTATGTATTTCTGTTACCGTTATAACACCAAATACTAAAAAAAACATAATAAAATAAATATTTTAGAGGGCTCCCAAACAACAAATGTGATTTTTTGCTGGTTTTTATAGATATTGTACGGAACCCTTCGTGCGCGATTCCGTATCGCACTTGGCCGATTATTAAACATTTTGACATGTTGTTTGGTACATAAAATGGTTTTTCATTATTATAACCCTTTCTAGGTAATATTAATTTATTCGGTATTCCCGATACATTTGGATACAGTTACGACCTGGGGGGTCACCACAACGTCTTATAGCATTATTACTGCAATCATACTTTGAAAAATGACATAAAAGTAAGAATGTTGTAATGATGTTGATGCAGAGCAGTTTTGATGACGTCACGTTAAATCGTTCACTCAAAATTAAATACAATTGGCATGTCATACCGTTAATCATGTTGACACCGACGTGCGACAGTGATAACGCTATATAAAAATCTAGACGTCACGTTCTCGCGCCGGAATACTTTATAAGTACATGATACGAATTCGAACAATATTATTGTAACCTTATTGTCACGAACCATGATGGTTTTGTATTAGTTTGTGGTTGGGCTGCAGTTAAATTACCTATTCACCCTGTAATTAAAAAATTGTTAGCTGCGCCCCGTGGTTTCATCTGAGAATAAAATGTATCCCACCCCCGCCCGTCACTAGCGATGGCAATGTGAATTCGCATAAATTTCATATACACGCAAATTCATGAGTCTTTAGCATGCTATATGCTAATGCTATGCTATCTGGTAATATATCTACAAACATTCACTTATAAATTTATCCTGTATGTAGGATATTTTATAAATAAAACCAGCACATTGAAACGGAAACGTGTAATGGCGGCCAATCAAAGACAAAGCAAAAACAGAGATGTCAGTTACTAAACCACAAAGTTTCTACATATATTACATCCCTCCACAACTAAATCAAAATAACTTCTAAAATAAACCTAGGACTTATAATTAACGTTATTCCTAGTCGTCCTAATAGGATACCGGCGTACAAATTCTGGCTGAGGACCTTGTGTATTATTTTCTGATGATTGCAGATGAGTATTGTTGTCAGTCATAGATTCAACATTAACAGACGCTGCATCTACAAATTCATCTTCAGAATCACAACTTCCCTCCTCTTCTGGAATCAAACTACACGTAGGAGGGGTACCTGACAAGGAGCGCTCGCAGGCGCGCGCTGCGCCACTGGTGCTGGGCTCAGGAGCCGGCACCGGCTCTGTGATATCTCCGAAACAATGACATCGTCATCTGTGTCGGTCAACAAACGTCCTTTGTACGCGAGTAACTGGTCTATGTGCTTTTTAACAACATTATTCAATTCTGGAATAAATACTGTAAACATTCGTGAGCCAATGCGACTTTTCACTACTCCTTGTTTCCATGTATGTTTTGTGCCATTATTGTAGTAATGTTTAGCCAAAACTCTATCTCCAATAGAAAATGTAATATTCCTTGTGCCTCTAAACTGTTCACTCTGGCAAACATGTTTATTCTCAACATTATGTGCGGCCGCGGAGAACGACGACGAAGGCGCAACATCAGGTACTCGCAACAAATTGAGCCGACAACGCAAAGGCCGTCCCAGCAACAACTGGGCAGGTGAAAATTCCGTTGTTGAATGAACGGAATTCCTATAGTCGAACAAAAATTTATTCAACTCCGCTGCAACCACTTTTGGACTGTTATTATCCATTAATATCAATTTTAACCCTTTTTTAACAGTTTTAACACTATTTTCCGCCTGTCCATTTGATGCTGGGTGATAAGGTGCAATCGTCAAATGTTTAATACCGTTTAAACGACAAAATGATTCGAACTCAGTAGAACAAAATTCCTAGCATTGTCAGTAAGCAAGGTACGAACTAGCCCAAATCTGCTAAACATCTCGCATAACTTAGCTATAACCGATTCACTATCAGTACTCAGCATTACAAAACATTCAACCCATTTCGAATGTGCATCTACTGCAATGAGGTATTGTTTGTTTCCTAACATGAACATATCTAAATGCACGCGTTCCCAGACACGCTCAGGGTAGGGCCATGGTGCAAGCGGAGCATGTGGTGGATTATTACGCACCGCGTTACAAATCATACATGATCCAATTTTTTCTTCAATGTTTTTATCAATATTTGGCCACCACATGCGAGACCTCGCTTCGGATTTCGTTTTGACCACTCCGAAATGCGAGCTGTGTAACTCCGTTAGTAATCTTTCCCTAAACTGCGAAGGAATTACTACTTTATGGCCCCGTAAAATACAACCATTTTCATCTGAAAGTTCATGCCGACATAAGTAAAATGGCTTTAAAACGGGATTTCTAATTTTAGGAGGCCAACCCTTTGCGATGAAACCCTTGACAGCTTGTAATATTTCGTCACGTTCCGTTTCCTTCTGTATATCGCTTAAACTTATTGGAGCTAAGACAGTTTCTCCAACAAAATTAATATACTGAGTCATGTCGACAGGTTCTTCAGCATCATCATTCCCTACCTGCAAACTGACAGAACGTGACAAAAAATCCGCTACATTATCCTCATTTCTCACATATTGGATATCAAAATTATATGCGCCTAAAAACAGTGCATAGCGCTGCAACCTACTAGCTGCTAAAATAGGCACGCCATTTTTATTGCCAAAAATAGCTAGCAAAGGTTTGTGATCAATTCTCAAAATGAAAGGGACCATCCGACCATATAGGTAATTATGAAATTTCTTAACGGCAAATACTAGGTCACCACGGACCTTGAGGAATTAAATCTCCTCAAAAAGAGTGGACTTGTCGCCTTGGGAAAGTGACAAATTTAAGCCCCAAAAAAAGTATGGAAATGTCAGATAAAGAATGTGATTTGTCATGCGATCCGGCTAACGCCCGGCGCTCACAGGTGCCCGGGCCTGTGAGTGAGAAATATGTTACCGAAGACTGCACTAGGGTGGGTAACCAGGCCCCTGTGTCAGTGAATGCTACTGGAAACAGCAGCGGCGGCACCAAAAAATATGTACAGCAAGCATTTCATCCTAGCTTGTTCATAACAAAGACAAGATCTACCTCAATGCCTAATTCTCCCACTGAGGCTAAGGATTTAGACAATAGGAAAAAACCCCAAGTCCCACCTGAATGGAAAAAAGTCCCTATTGAGAGAAACCCCAAGCGGAAGAAAACCGATGGGCCGGAAAGCCCACCATATGAATATATTCAAACTCACAACCGATTCTCAGAATTGCCTGTAGATGTACTTGACCGTGAAACTGGTCCTAAAAAACCTAGTAAACCCCCACCAATCATTCTGTATGGAATCAAAGATCTCCACAGCCTTACTAAACTACTCGAAAATGCCGTAGAGCAAAATAAATTCACCTATAAAGTGGTAAATAGATCGCAACTTAGAATAAGCTGTACAGAAATGGACACTTACAAAAAACTTATCACCACAGTCCGGGAAAATAAGCTTATTGGGTACACATTCAACAAGAAAGATGAGCGGAATTATAGAATTGTCATCCGTAACCTTCACCCCACAACACCCTTAGAGGCAATCAAAGAAGGAGTTGAAGCCACAGGAAACCAAATAACAGGAGAAATAATAAATGCAAGATATGGACCTGAAAAAAAACCTACATCAACATTTTTTGTAACACTACTCCCAAGTGTGAACAATAAGTATGTTAAAAACTTGAAATACATCTACCACCAATCTATTACCGTAGAAGACCCAAAAAAAAGGAACACAATAGTACAATGTCAAAGATGTCAGCAGTATGGCCACTCAAAAAATTATTGCATGCGCCCCTACAGATGCGTCAAATGTGCACAATCTCATAAAACATCAGACTGCCCGAAACGTGACCGTAGCACGCCTGCCCAGTGTGCACTGTGTGAAGGAGCGCACCCAGCTAACTATAAAGGCTGTGAAGTCTACAGGGAAATATTAGCAAGACGTATGAAACAACCCACTAATAAGTCAAGACAAGCCGATTCTCAGATCATCCCTACAAAAGTAGTCGACAATAAGCTTTTACACACTCATAAAGAGCAACTGCACAACCCTCTAACCTGGCCAAAACCTGGTAATAGCAAATCTAGCACCAAGGAACCAGATATTGAAGCTCTTGAGCCATCTAGTTCTCAACCTACTGTCCCTCAACAAGGCAAACCTCAATGGTATAATAGGAAGCCCCACTACAGAAATAGCGAAAACGCAAGAACAACCGAAAATATAGTTAACCCCAAGACATCCGAAGAGATAGACAAAATAACCCTCACCATAGAACAGATGCTTGTTAAACAGGCAGAGAAGTTTGATATTATCCTACAACAAATGAGCACTCTGATGAGCCTCATAGTGAAACTCATAGACAGGCTATCTCAATGATTACGCTGAGAGCAGCTACCTGGAATATAAATGGACTCGCGCCTAATAAAAGTGAACTAGAGACCCTCATGAAGGAACATAAACTAGACGTTGTTCTTATATCTGAAGCACACTGCACTGCTACCACATGTATAAAATTTAAAAATTACAACACCTACCTTACAAATCACCCAGACGGAACAGGGCACGCAGGAACAGCACTTATAGTAAAAAGTAATATTGATCATCACCTACTTCCAGAATATAAAACAAATCACATCCAAGCGACATCAATATGCGTAATAGAAGATGCAGGCCCTATAACCTTCTCCGCGGCATATTGCCCCCCAAAACACAAAATAACATATGATATGTTCTCTGACTATTTTGAAACCCTTGGAAACCGGTTTATAGCAGGAGGTGACTGGAACTCCAAACATTCTCATTGGGGTTCTAGACTGATCACAACAAGAGGGAGACAGTTGAAAATGAGCATGGACAGCAATCATTTATCCACAATAACAACTGCAGAGCCTACATACTGGCCGTCTGACCGTAACAAAATTCCTGACCTCCTGGACTTCTACATTACAAAAGGCATGGCGGGACATTACTCTAAGGTAGAGTCATGCTTGGATGGCTCGTCAGATCATACTCCTGTGTTACTTACAGTCAGCAACCTGTTAATAGAGTATGAGGAACCTGAATATCTTTATAACAGACTCACTGATTGGAAATCTTTCCGGGAATATTTAGATAACAACATAAAAATGAAAGTGGCCCTAAAGACTATAGATGACATAGAAGATGCTGCTAAATATATAACGCTACTAATACAAGAAGCCTGTTGGCTATCTACACCATCTATAAGAATTCACACTAATGACAATATTCCTCTTGAAATAAGAAATATGATTAGAGACAAAAGAAAACTGCGCAGAAATTGGCAGCAAGGAAGGCATAAATCAGACAAGACACTACTAAATAAGGCATCTGAAAACCTCAAAAGAGTGCTGGAACAATGGCATGACAACACCCTCAGTGCGAAACTAGAGTCATTGACTGCAACACCTGCAACAAGCTACTCATTGTGGAAGTTCACCAAGAACTACAATAGGCCGCAGCTTACGAAGCCACCGCTCAGAGAAAACCACAGATGGGCAAGAACAGCGCAAGAAAAGGCCAATATTTTTGGAAACCACCTGGCCAAGGTATTCACCCCAAATGAATCACTGGACCAACACTTCAAAAAAGAAATTGAAGATATACTGGAACAAGACTTTCAGCTGACTCCGCCACTCAGACCAGTAACTGTTCAAGAAGTTTGGAAAACTATAAAAGAATTAAAGGACAAAAAAGCTCCAGGATTCGATCTCATCACAAAGGAAGTACTTAAACAACTACCAAGAAAGGCAATCGTGTTCCTAACGATGTTATACAATGGAATGCTTAGAGTTCAATATTTTCCTCAGCTATGGAAAGTCTCCTCAATACTTATGTCACACAAACCCGGCAAGCCACCGAATGAAGTCACCTCATACAGACCTATAAGCCTGTTGCCAACTATGTCTAAAATTTTCGAGAAACTACTGCTCAGAAGACTAACCCCAATCCTGGAGGAAAACCAAGTTGTTCCTAACCATCAGTTTGGTTTCAGGCAGAGACACTCAACAATCGAGCAAGTCCATCGCGTCTATGAACACATAAGGCAAACCCTTGAACAGAAGCAGTACTGTTCTGCAGTATTCTTGGACATACAGCAGGCATTTGATAAAGTATGGCACAAGGGCCTACTGTGCAAAATAAAATCTAAACTCCCACATAACTTTTACCCCTTGATAAAATCGTATCTATCGGATAGACTGTTTCAAGTCAGAGAGTCAGGTGCAACATCAAAATTCTATGACATCAAAGCTGGAGTACCCCAAGGGTCGGTGTTGGGACCGGTACTTTACACCATTTACACCTCAGATCTTCCTCTAGTGGACCATGTTACCACAGCTACGTTTGCTGATGACACGGCAATACTCGCTAGCAATCACGATCCATTGAAAGCATCCATTGCCCTACAAAAAGGATTAAACGAAATAACAAACTGGCTGCAAAAGTGGAGAATAAAAGCTAGTGCAGCCAAGTCAGTTCACGTGACATTCACTCTTAAAAAAGGAAACTGCCCTCCAGTGTATCTAGAAAATGTGACACTGCCACACCAAGACAGGGTTAGGTACCTGGGACTCCATCTGGATCGACGGTTGACCTGGAAATACCATATCAAAACTAAAAGAGAGGAACTCAACCTACGCTATAAAGGCTTGTACTGGCTGCTTGGGCGGAATAGCAAGCTGTCGCTGGACAATAAGCTTCTGATCTACAAAAGCGTCCTAAAACCTGTCTGGATGTACGGGATTCAATTGTGGGGCAGCGCTAGTAACTCAAATATATCAATGCTTCAAAGAATGCAGAACACAATACTCAGAACAATTAGCAATGTACCATGGTATATCACCAACTCAGAAATACACACAAACTTAGAGATGAGCACAATCAAAGAGGAAATCGAAAACACGAACAAAACTTACCTGGAAAGGCTAAAGAGACACCCCAACACACTAGCAACACAACTCCTTAACCAAAAATATACGCCACGCCTTAAGAGGAAAAGAATATTTACTCTTGACTAAGAGACAGAAAGAGCCTAATAATCTTAAGAGGAGATATCCTCGCTGGAGGATACACTCAAAATGCCACAAATCTCACAACAAATCTGCTGAAGGTGCACACACCGATTGTAGATGAAGACCTGGAAAAAAAAAAAAAAAAAAAAAAAATACTATGGAGGTCGCTTCCTTTTGGATTTGCGCATAGTTGATCTCAGATTTAGAAAGAGACCTCGATGCATAAGCTACCACACGTTCGCTACCATCTGGCTGTCGCTGAGCCAGCACCGCACCTAAACCAGCAGGGCCTGCGTCACAAGTCACTATGGTGGGGTACTCCGGACAGTAGTGCGCCAGCACGCGATCCGAGCCTAACTCCCTTTTAATAATCTTAAAAGCACTATCCTGTTCTTTGCCCCATACCCATTTAACACCTTTTCTCAAAAGACTATGCAAAGGGTTCAACACTGATGACGTCTGCGGCACAAAACACCTATAATAATTCACCATACCCAAGAAGGATTTCAACTCGGTAACATTCGTCGGTGGATTGCATTTCAAAATCGCCTCAACTTTTTTTGTCGATTTGTGTAGTCCGTCCTTATCTATGACAAAACCTAGATACTCGACTGAATTTTTAAACAATTCACATTTATCTCGCTTCAACCGTATGCCAGCCTCCTGCAATCTGCTCAGCACTACATCCAACCTCTGTAGATGAACTGACATTTCCGAAGCTGTCACTAAAATGTCATCTAAGTAAATACATACGCCGTCAATGTCACCGAGTAACTGCTCCATAGTACGCTGAAAAATGAATGGAGCATTAGATAATCCGAATACTAACCTATTGTAACGGAATAATCCTCTGTGTGTGTTGATGCACGTCAATTTTTTTGACTCATCTAATTCAAGTTGTAGGTATGCTCGTGACAAATCTAACTTTGAGAATGATGTCCCTCCGTGAAGCTTCGCAAACAACTCTTCAATTCGCGGAAGCGTATAGTTGTCTAGATATAAAGCCTTATTGAGCGTCACCGAAAAATCCCCGCAAATTCTTACATCCCCGTCTGGCCGCAAAACAGGCACAATAGGTGTCGCCACGTCGGAATGGTCTACTTTCTCTATAATACCTAATTCTAACATTCTACTCAGTTCCTTTTCCACCAAGGGCTTCAAAGCAAATGGAACAGGACGAGGTTTGAAAAATTTTAATCGTGCATCCGGCTTAATTTTCAGGCTCACCTTATATTTATTAAAAGTACCCAATTCATCCTTAAATAACTGAGAGTACTTTCCTATCAACATCTCGCCTTCCTTATTTTTTATGCTAACATCTACATTGTTTACGTCTGTCCGGCAAATCTGTAACTTAAAAGTTTTCATAAAATCACGACCTACTAGAGGCGAACGCGTTATATTAGTTGCAATAACATAAAACTTAAGGGGCAAAGTTCGACCTTCAAACGTTACTGGCAATGTCAAACAACCCTCAGGCGATATCTTAACCCCTGTATAGAAGTTAAAAACATCCTTACACGACTCCAAACGATAGTTACCGAAATATTGCTGATAGATTGATTTTGGTAAAATAGACACGGCACTACCACAATCTATTTCGCAGTTTATTTGGGTATTCCCTACTACGACACTTCGCATTATCGGCTCATTGTGGTTTGACTCATCAATATTAAATAAATTGTAAATACCTTCTAGATTGATGTCGTCGTCTTCCGCGCCCACATAATTATTGTTTTGCAACTTAGCTTTACACATTCTTTTTAAATGACCTTTTTTGTTGCATCTTTTGCAAGTGTAACTAACAAAACGGCATTTCTCTTTAGTGTGGTTCTTGAAACCGCACACCTCACAGCGTTTAAAATCCTTAGGCAAAGTGACGGCGGCGGTGCCGCTATTGCCAGTGGCCTGTACTGCAAACACTAGTTGCACCGGAAACTCTAGTACGCCTGCCTTGGCAACATTATTACCTCGTGCCGTTTGTAGTGCCATTCGCGCGCAATGCACGCTCTGCGCCAATTCTAACGCCTTGCTGAAAGATAACGTATCCAAATTTTCGCCAAAAAGTTTTTGTTTCTCCTTGGCGTTCTCTAACCCTAAAACAAACCGATCTCGCAGGGCCGCCTCCAGCTCAAGTGATTTAAATCCACAAAACTGCGCTAAATTACGCACTCGGGCTGCCCACTCAGATAATTCTTCCTCAGGACGCTGTTCGTGTCGCGACGTTTCGCGATGCCATAGACAATATTATGAAGTTGGCAACACTGAGGGATTGGAAAGTCTGCTAGTGTGCGCAACCATGTGAGTCATTTTGTTCAGTAAGTTTAAATATGGCGGATACAGAATATGAGTAGCTCAGTTCAGTTTAAATCGTTGTGCGATCCTGAGGAACTCTGGACCAGCGGATAAATGTTAAGTACCTAGACTAATTTATTTACCTAAAAGACATTAATTTGCAATTACTAATTAAAGAGATTACTTAAACCTTTTATAATTGTTTTATAACAGCTTAGCCCATGTGCTCCAGGATATTCTGTGTGGGCATGTTGAAGCCTACCTGCCTAGCCCATGAGCTCATTATTTATGATTCTATGCGTGTTTAGCCCACCTAGGTACCTAGCCCATGTGCTCCCTGATTTACGTACGGGTGCAGCCCACCAACCTAGCCCATGTGCTCTATCATTGGTGGGTGCAGCCCACTGACCTAGCCCATGTGCTCCATGATTTGTGTACGGGTGCAGCCCACCAACCTAGCCCATGTGCTCTATCATTGGTGGGTGCAGCCCACTGACCTAGCCCATGTGCTCTATGATTTGTGTACGGGTGCAGCCCACTGACCTAGCCCATGTGCTCCATAATTTGTGTACGGGTGCAGCCCACTTACCTAGCCCATGTGCTCCATGATTTGTGTACGGGTGCAGCCCACTTACCTAGCCCATGTGCTCTATGATTTATGTGTAATGTTTGCTTAATAGGATGCAGCCACTTCACACACAGCCTAGTACTTAGGGGTCACTGCTTGGTGGTGGAAGCCTTGCGTGATCCCCTTTTGCCGGTGGCACCACATACCGTGGTGTCACCGGTTCCAACTTTTACAGATTGCACAGCGGTTCCAGTCTCTCTGTCCATTCAAATCATATTGCGAAGCAGATATATTAAGGGAAAGGAGGAGGAGTACAAGAGAAATGAAAGTCCTCTGATACAGCAGGCATTTTGGTAAGCTGGATACACACCCAAACAATTCAATATATTTTTAAATTTCCCCATTATATACCATACGACTTTATAATCAGATCGCGACTATGTCGAAGCTGTATGTCTTGCCAGAGTATCGGTGCCTTCGCGTGAGACTATAATACATTCCTTTATGTGACGTAAATAGTGTTAGGGCAGGCAAACCGCTAAGAATGGTCGCGACAGTTCGGTTCTATAAAAATTGTATCGCTCTGCAAATGTACATTTCTTTGGTAGAAAATGTTTACTCAATTTTTCTATTAGTGTGTCGAACTTCACAGTGTCTAAGTCCTCCGGAAACACTAAATCCTTAGTCACCCGGTAGGTTTCTTCCGCAAACGTAGTCAATAACAGTGCTCTTCGTTTTAGTCCAGACTTATCGGTGTCGTTGGTAACATCGTTCGCCGTGCAGTACTGGATGAAACGACTACGAAAAATACTCCACTCTTGTGAGCGATGGTCGAAGGTGAGGTTACCGCCAAACATTATTGCACTGCCCATTTTATCCTTGGAATCCAATTATTGTAAGTATTGCGACTATTCAGCAACAGCAACACAAGGAAAAATTGCACTGCCCATTTTCCACTTCAAGTTAAAATGTTGCGACAAATTTCAACAACATATAAATTAATACTGCGTTTCACGCGTGAATTGACTACTCGTTGCCAAAATATCCTGTATGTAGGATATTTTATAAATAAAACCAGCACATTGAAATGGAAACGTGTAATGGCGGCCAATCAAAGACAAAGCAAAAACAGAGATGTCACAAAGTTTCTACATACACACACATCGAGTGACCATCAACCTCTATA
Source organism: Ennomos erosarius (assembly GCA_963580505.1). Classification (NCBI taxonomy): domain Eukaryota; kingdom Metazoa; phylum Arthropoda; class Insecta; order Lepidoptera; family Geometridae; genus Ennomos; species Ennomos erosarius. The sequence goes on along the minus strand of OY756978.1, from coordinate 1,974,221 downwards.
AACAATACAATAACAACAATACAATAGCATAACCCGAAATCGCTCGTTACAGGTAGAGACGCTCGCACTACTTGTCACAGGTATAAAATGGTGCATTTTAAGGGTAGTGACCTCATTCGCACATCAACCTTTTCTTTGAACAGTCGTCAATTGATAACATCGTAACCCAAAATTAAAAAATGAGTACCACACCAGAAATAGCCGCTCAAGTGGTGGCCCTACTTCAAGCAGGGAAAAACCAAATTGAAGTGGCAAGACAACTGAATCTAAGCCGGTTCTCTGTCCGTTGAGTATGGCAGAGGTATCAAGAGACTGGCGGCTTCAAACGGCGCCAAGGATCTGGCCGACCCCGTGCCACAACAAGGCGTGACGACTTATTGTGACGACTGCATTGCGCAATCGGCGTTTGAATGCAGTTCAATTGGGACAGCGTCTCCAAGAAACACGGGAAGTCGATGTCAGCCGATGGACAGTTAGAAGACGACTACGGGAAGGGAATCTGACTGCGCACAGACCAGCAAATGGACCGAAACTGACCCCAGCCCACCGACAAACCCGCCTTCAATTCGCTCGAGAGCATTTGGAATGGACTGAAGACCAATGGAGCGCAGTTCTGTTCTCTGACGAGTGCAGGATGTGCCTACATGGCAACGATGGAAGAGGAAAAGTCTACCGAAGGCCAGGCGAGCGATTTCAACAATGCTGCATCGAAGAACGAGTCTCTTACGGCGGTGGATCATGCATGTTCTGGGGAGGCATATCACTGGAGGCAAAGACTGAACTTATTTTCATCTCCGGAGCGAATCCTGGCCGCCGATCAAGGGGATTCACTTCTCAAAGGTACATTGAGGAAGTACTCCAGGACCACGTTGTACCATTTGCGGGATATATTGGAAAACACTTCATCTTCATGCAAGATAATGCAAGACCGCATACGGCTCGTATTGTGTACCAGTACCTTGAAGAGGTTGTGGTGCCTGTCATGGAGTGGCAGCTCGCAGCCCGGACCTCAATCCGATTGAACATTTATGGGACGAGCTAAAAAAACGAGTTCGGGCCAGAGACACTGCCCCAACGAGTCTCCAGGAGCTGCAACATGCGATTGAAGAAGAATGGGAGGCCATACCGCAAGATTTTATAAAAACTTTAGTTCAGTCAATGAAAAAACGCATGGAAGCAGTCATTCGGGCTAGGGGAGGGAACACCCCTTATTAATAAAAAAGTTTTTATGCTGATTTTCATGTTTTTAATTTAATTTCAACCCCTAACTTTTATGTTATATATACACAAAAAACAGGTACTTCAGACATTTACCCAAAACTCACTAAGTAGACGTGGTATAAGGACAACAAAGGTACTGCTGGATAGGTTTTGAAATAAACTTTAATATTAGATACCAAAAAAATAAAAACAAACATGTTTTTTTTTTATTTTGAACATTTGATGAAAATTTATACATGTGCGAATTTTTTGCACCCAAGTGTATATCACAAAATTATAAAAATTGTGATTAGTTATTAAATAACATTTGCACGTCTGCTTGCAGACTAAATACATGAACAAAACTTTTTGTAAGACTTTTACTATACATGTATTTTAGCAAATAAACAATTTGATTGATTGATTGATTGATTGATTGATTGATGGATTGATAATGTGACGATAAATGTTTATTTAAGTATGTGATTTTTGCATCGAAATTTGTTACTATCATTCCTTGCATCACCTGCTAAATTGCTAATATCGTTTTCGGCTGCTGTTTTCGGTATTGTGTTTATTTTGACAAAAAATAGAGATAAAAATCTAATAGGTCGGCTCGACTACTTAATTATCATGAAATCCCACATGAATATTTTAACTATAGATTTCTATGTGTGTGTGTGTGGAAGATATTATAAATAGTACCCATATGGCAGTTGTTTTAACCCTCGACCAAGTAGAGGGGTGTTGTATTGTAGGTATAAGTACAAAATGTGAGTCCCGATTGTAGGGTTTTTTTTTATGAATGTAATATTTTTTAATTAATTATTATTAATAAATATAATATAGTTAGGAATCTTTTATGTATATAAGTGCTTATATTATATACTATCATCTATGCTACAACTCTACAAGCGCTACATAGTTATGCGTAAGTAAGTAAACTGAGGCCAGGGTGCTATTTTTTTCATTTAGTTCCTACATCGTTTAATTCCTATAATATTGGTCCTACAGTAAAATAAAAATAAATACATGAGAATGAGAATGAGAATGAGACTATGACCTGATTACACAGTGTAGTAAACTGATTACTAGACTGTGTGTTGTCTCAGGATGACGTGCGCAGTGCAGTGTCACGCGAAACTTTATTATTTTAAAGTTCCGAGTGTCTGAGTGACACTCGACACTCGCTTAACTTCAGGTGAATGACCAGCTCGTCACGTCATTCATTCTCATAAAAAAAGATATGAACAAATATCTGAAAAAAGGTAACATTCAAACCCCTCCCCTCCCCGGGTCACATCCCACCCTTGCATATTTCAGTTCACTTCAAAGTATAACTCTGCCAATTTTCAAAACTACTCGAATAAATTCGGCTGATTGCTTAATTTTTAGCGAATTTTCTTACACCATGAGGTGGAATGATAATATGTTATAAAATCCGCTATTTAAACCTAGTATATTTAACTATACTCTTTATAACCCAGGATGTTAATACGCATCGATTAGAATCTTTGATAAAATATGTTAACCAGTTTAGGCACAACAAGGAAATAACTGAAACAGAAAATTCGCGGCAATTTACATTCATAGACTTTATAAATAGTTATACATAGATATAAAACTTATATATATTCGAAACATACTCATAAAGTCGTTTTTTTTTTTATATCAAACATGGCATTTTTGTCGAAAAAATATTTTTATTTGTACGCGTTTTTTTTATAAACCGCCATATTGAATTAATTGTAACTTTTTATCGCCTACGATTACGCATAACATTAAGCTCTATCGATTGACATCTCGTTTATTGAAATAGGAAAAGTAGTTTAGAAGATTCGAGGGAACATTTTGCAGTAGTCGTCGGGTAAAAACGGCTGTGTATAAAATTATGATAAATAACGTTTTTTTAATGCTGAAATGGGCATATGTTTGACAACATCTCGCCTGATGCCTGACGTTGGTCCATAAGATGCCCAATCACTCTTAGTGATCATAATTTACACCGTTTAAGCTCCTAGCGGTGAAAATCTCAGACATAAAATTTCGCAATTTAATAGTGTGATTTTTATACCTATATTTTTATAAGTATGTACAAATTAACTAACTGGGATGGCACGACGATACAAACGGAGTTTTAGCTTTTGATAATAAAACAGCCATTTTATTACCCATACGTAGGTATTATATTATGTGGGCCCATACCATGACTTTCAGGTTTATACGAAAAACGACGAGTAGTTATTTAAAAAAAATACGCCTCGCTATAATTATTGAAAATAAATACGTAAGTGGTTGAGTTGCACCGTTAAAGTTACTGTTGCGGTTTATTATTATTTTTTATTTGTTTATTTATTGATCGAGCGAACGAAATGAGCGAAAGCCTCTGCTTCAACTTGCCAAAATTTGCTTTCGTCTGTCCAGATGACCGTACTCGCTTACAGGTCGCATTTTTCAACGAATCTTGATGAAACTTGGAACACAGGTTCCCAAAAAATTCCCTGGATCTGCATAGCGATTCAGGAGACCTCAGCGCTGAGGCTCAGCGCTGAGGTCTCGATTCAACCTACTTTTATTTGAAAATAGAACGGAAAGCTCTCCCCTAGCTCATGCCTTTTGCAGAAACGATGACGCTATTTCCGTTCTATTTTCAAATAAAAGTAGGTTGAATCGAGACCTCAGCGCTGAGCCTCAGCGCTGAGGTCTCCTGAATGCAGGTCCACAGGTCCAATTTTTTTAGTCGTCGGTGATATTGGGGGGGTTTTCGCCCGAAAAAGGAGGGAAGTTTGCTACGGCATTATTTACCAGTTGAGTTTGATAATATTTGGTAGAAATGTTGGGACTCAATTCTAAATAGGTGTTTCGAATATGAGCAAAATCGGTCAAGAGGTTGACGAAGTATAAGGTGCTAAGTCCTGAGTTTAGGACGGGTTGGTACTAATTTACTAATTTACAAACATAAAAGAGGGCCAAACAGAATTACACAAATTAACTGCTATTAATATACAACAACCGATGGGGAAGAAAGGTTCTCGAGTGGCGACCACGAACTGGAAGACGCAGCGTAGGCCGGCCCCCCACTAGATGGACCGACGACCTGGTGAAAGCCGCGGGGAGCCGATGGATGCAGGAGGCGAGCAGCCGCTCTAAGTGGCGCTCCCTGGGGGAGGCCTATGTTCAGCAGTGGACGTCTTCAGGCTGTTAATGATGATGATGATGAATATACAACAAAAAATGTGTTTAAATTAACTATAACTTTGACCTTAACACTGGAGTTTAGCTAGCATCTCTTGCACAATCATAATAATTGACAGACAGTTTTTGTCTTCGGAATACTTGATTACGCTATTATAATTTTATGCGTATGACAGATATTTGACATAAACAATAACAATAACCAGCGAAGCGGCGGCGTGTACCGTTAGCAGTTAAAGTTATGACGTCATTTAACAATTATCAGATGTTGCAACTAATTTTTTGCCTAACCAGTACTTTAACTGAAATGCCCATGATTGGTATTGCCACCCCTGCCTCCACCCCCGTGTTGGCAGGGAAATGCGCGGGCATTTTCCTCCCTCCAAAAAAAAAAAAGATATTAAAATAGTAGTTCCGTATTGCTAAAGTAAGCTGGTGCAACCCACCCTTAGTAAACGTTTTTCAAGGTTAGCTGTAAGGATAAAATTATTTTAACATTCATTTATTTTAGTTTACTCACCTCCTCTTGATGGGAATGACGAAGCAAGCACTAAAAGCGCACAGATCACAGCTACTTGCTTAAACATCTTGACGCAGAATAAAGCTACGCCGTTGCGATGGCTAAACTTATAGACCTCTCGTTATCTTTATCTATATAACTATTGTTTACCAAAACAAACAATATCCCATTTTCCCAGCCAAAATCCCAGCTTCCAAACGAAGTATCAGATGATAAATCATAAGGCCGGTTATATTTATCATGTGTTGTAACTATTATTTATTATATTATAATAAAATTGTAACAGATTCTGTACATTGAAGATATTTTGTAAATATTTTTGGAAGGGTTTCGTTAAAATAAATAAATAAATCATTTATTGTCACTATCAACACAAAAATAAATACATAGCATTAGAACAGCTTAAAACAAGTAGGTAGGTACATTACATTTTTTTTGTTTTTTTTTTTTTTTGTGCGGGCTAATGCTGTTGGTCTCTAACGACCTTTACAGCGTCACCGGGCGGGTTTACAGCGTCACCGGGCGGGTTACATTACATTCATGTTATAGGGCAATGGGGGTAGCTTCAGTATGTGCTGTGATCACACTATGTGTGAACACAGCGCTGTTTTTCAAGCTACCCTTACGCTTGGATAGATTTGCGCCAAGAAAGTAAGTAATAAAGCGGTTACAATAATTTCTTTATCTATTATCGATGCTGAAAACAAAACATTACATTTATGGTCTCGTAAATATTTCAAGATCGTCGGTCTTGTGGTTTAGAAATTGCAGACGTCCTACCTTCAGTATTAGGTTCAAAGCTACTCCTACCCTGTACTATGGAAAAGAGAGAAAGACGGGGGAAAAGGTTAGGAAAAAGTAAATAAAGTAAATTTATTTCGCAAAAAGATTCGGTTACATGCAATTCTTAACTTAGGCTATAACTACCACAAGTTGGGTACACAATTCTTAACTTAAAATAAAATAGTGATAAGTAGTGACATAATGCATATTTGTAAGTACCGATGGGGCAGAAAAGTCTCGAGCGGCGACACTGGCGACGCAGCGTAGGCCGGCCCCCCACTAGGTGGACCGACGACCTGGTGAAAGCCGCGGGGAGCCGATGGCTGCAAGAGGCGAGCAGCCACTCTAAGTGGCGCTCCCTAAGTGGCCTATGTTCAGCAGTGGACATCTTCAGGCTGTTAATGATGATGATGATGATGATGAACAAGAACTCTAGTAAAACGTTTGTACACTAATAAACTCCACACAAATCTTCCGCGATAAGAAGTTCTGACGCAAACTAACCTTTAGTTTGCCTAAGAACTAAAGGTTATCCTATCATTGACCTACTTATCCTAATCATTTTAATATCTATGTAAGTATACAAATGTTTATGTTCTACATGCTAAACTCTATCATTTTCATAATCATCATCATTTCATCATCAACAGCATGAAGACGTTTATTGCTGAAATTAGGCCTACCTCAGGGAGCGCCACTTTGAGCGGTTGCTCGCATTCTGGTGGTCGCCACTCGAGAACCTTTCCTCCCCATCGGTTATCAGTTCTCGAGCAATGTGGCCTGCCCATTGCCATTTCAACTTAATAATCCTAAGAGCTATATCAGTTACTTTAGTTCTCTTACGGACCTCCTCATTTCGGATCTTTTCTCGCAGGGAAACACGGAGCATAAATCTCTATATAGCTCGTTGCGCGACTTTGATCTTACTAATGAGGCCAAAAGTAAGAGAATAATTTTCACAGATGATGTATTTCTATTGCTTAGCAGCAACAACAAATACTAAAAACCAGAATAAAATAAATATTTAAGGGGGCTCCTATACAATAAACGTGGTTTTTTGCTCGTTTTTATAGATACTGGTATGGAACCCTTCGTCCGCGAGTCCAACTTGCACTTGACCGATTATTATATTACTCATCATCATCGGCCTTTAAATATATTACAGTCTATTTAGGCACTGATTAATTTGTAAAGGAAAAATTAGAATCACGAGCGGGGTTTGAACCCGCGTCCATCCATCCCTTAAGCCGGGATATGCTTTACTTAAGCTACCGTGACAAGTGGTCTCATGTCCGAACTTACGGGGTTGAAAGAAGTGCTTTTGGTGACTGTATAAGCCAATACGAGAGAGTCGACACCTTGCGCAGGCGTGTGTTACGACAGATGGAGTAATGTCTGAACTCTTTTAACATCAAGCATGTTAAATTATATTACTAATAGCTTAACAAACCACAAGTATCGCTCTGGAAACATGTTCCCGTTTCACAAATGCATGTAATCACAGTTGAACAATGATAAAGTATTGTTTGACAAATGCGATCCACCGCACCGTGTTAAGGGATAATGATACGGCATCGCGCTTTCAACCAGAACGAAATTAGTGCTATTTGTTATGGTGAGAGAGTACTAGCAGTTTGTGTAGTTAGGTATAGGCATTACGTGCCTCTAAAAGCCACAAATGTTTATCACGAGGAACAGAAGTTTACTTGCGTAACGTAAACAAACAAGGTTTGGTTGAAAACTCTGCTTTAATCCTTACGATATTTAAGAGCGATTATGGCTTAGCAATGGCTCGTGCAAGTGCACAAAAAAAAAGTTAAAAAAGAAAAGAAGAAGTGAAAAGTTTCAATCCTTTACAGTTTGAGTTCTAGTTAGCCCATGACCCGGGGTCTTTTTAAGACAGAGTGAATAGGATGTGTGTTCTATGTAAAATGTAGTGTATTTCCTCTAAAAGAAATTTTACGATTTACTATAAAATATCAAGAAAGACCAGAAGACGCTGAATAGGGCGGCCCCCCCCCCTCTTAGTGGACTGACGATCTGGTGAAAACCGCGGGGAGCGGATGCAAGAGGCCAGCAGCCGGTCAAGGGAGGGCTATGTTCAGCATTGGACGTCTTCAGGCTGTTGATGAAGATGATGACTGTCAATTACAACCTATTATTGGTAGGAAGGAAGGTTAGGCTTGAGTCAACCGAATCTATTATAGGCAAAAGACAAATAATGTTGTCTTTGGTACTACATATTTAAAATGCCAATGTTAAATTGATAGTCTCTATTTTTGTCTGTTTGTTGTTCTGTTCAATGTCTCGGTATCATTGCTTTTATCGTAAGGTCACTGACCCACTGAGTACTCGACTCTTATTTTTAGAGATGATTGTTTTAAATTTTGGTCTATGGTGTAAGCAATTCTCGTTCCTTCATCCAAGTCGATTAAGCCGATTTTGCGTGAAAGTTACACTTTTCAATAGTAAATAAGTATTATAAATCAAACTTGGGGCACTCTTTTATATTCTATTGATTCCATATACCTAATTGTATCATAGCTGTTCAATAGCAAGCAAGGAACTTTAGTATACGTATATATAAGTTCCTTGATAGCGAGTCAAAGACTGAGACCAAAGAGTATAATAATACTTGTATCTGAGACTGATAGCTTTTTCTTCTGGAACCGCCAGATTTAGCATTTATCCAATCACGCGCCAATCAATGTTGCCAACCAGAAAAAAAATAATTCAACAAACTTCAAATAAAAATTTGAAAAAAAAAAAAAAAAAAAAAAAAAAACACCAGTTTAGTGAAAGCAAAAACTTTTAAGTTCACTAAAGTACAACAGCACTATCTCATCTGATATAGAAAAGGCAGAAAAAGGGAAAAGATAACACACATTTCTGCGTGCAAAATCATGCACAGTAATGTTACCACTACCACCATAATAACTGCGATAACAGTAAAACGTTTCATCCCGTACATAACAAAAATAAAAGGGCTCATCTCAATTTGGCTTAGAATTAGGTCAATGCTCACATTCACTCGGACACGCGAACACCACTGCTAGAATATTATAGATCTATGTGGCAGTAGATAAGCTTTTCAAAAGATAAAAGTACAGTAGGAGTTTTGGCGGGAAAGCGGAAACGTTAACGTTTGGTGGCGTTTTAAACATTAAGTACTGAATTACGAGCATGTGTTTAGGCAAGTGATATAATGTGGTGAAATGTGGTTTTTTGTGTTTCTTCCAAAATTCCATAGATGCTTCTAGTAAAGTTGCCACCACTTTACTAGAGTATGTGGACAATGACTAACTGACTTGGAACTATGACTGTAACTAAGACTTGATTTTACGTGAAATGTCCTATAACACGATGAAAAATTACAATACTTGGCACTGGCTAAAAACACTGTGTGGAGCCAAAATATAAGAAAAAAAAGTTCAGTATGAGAGCATTTTTGCATGTAAGCGATACGAGGTCGAAGTGTATGACCTTTTTTGGTTGCATGGGGTTTCATCCGGTACAAACGAAAAATAGCCGGAACGTGAAATAAATGTAGTGATCGTGTCGCGAGCGTTAGTGTCCAGTGCATTCCCAATCCCAGTGTATTCCAGTGTAGGCCCAATACTTCGCCAACACGCAATAAATGTCGCTTGATAAACTGGCGTTATGCAGAAAAAAAAAATTTGTTAAATAGCCCGAGTTATTCCGTTGTATGGGATGAGGATATTTTTGTACGTTTTTAATAGTACTAACGAATCCTTTACCGTGATTAGAATTTTAATTTTTTTCGTGATTTTCATAATTTTTTTATGACAATACAATTTTCTATTTTATTTCAAAATCAAATACCATGCGAAGGAAGCTGGCCTTATTTTGGTTCCTTTTTACTGCCTATAATTACGTTTTTAATAGTACTTACGGATTCTTTACCGTGATTAGCATTTTCATTTTTTTCGTGAATTTTTTTTCATATATTTATGACAATTACATACAATGACATACAATTTAATATTTGATTTCAAAATCAAATACCGTGAAAAGGAAGCTTAAAGTTTACTTAAGTTAATGTAAAAATAACATTAACTAAAGCTTTGTTCCGTAGAATTTTTCCACGAAGCACAGTGGTGAGCCAGCTCCTGTTAGTTTTATGTGTTCTGTTTTATTATTCATCAATAAATAATATTTATTCTTATTCTGGATACTTTTTATTCCATAAATTAAATTCTTTTAATTAACAATAAACCTATATAACACAAAACAAAAAACTACCTACTAAGTGTAACTACTACTATTATATATTATATCTACTTAAAAATAAAAGTCTAAAGAATACTTAAACATCTATAGACTGTAAAAGGTCTATAGATAGTTCAAGCAATCCATGGAATCGGGCAACGTACCCATAATGCTGGCAGCGTTGCCCCGCTGTATAGCGAGGCTGATCCTTTGACCGAAGTAGATGCCAGCATTTTGGTCACGTGCCAATTCAACCAAACGCCCCGCAAATTATTATTATCTTATTCTTATATTATGTAGACTCGTGAGCCTTATCACTGTGTTACACTGTACTGCTAATGCTGATATTCCCACAGAGTATGTTTGTACACAATATAAAAACTAACGATGTAAATCGGCTTAGTTTTTATAGCTCTATTCGCGTACGCAAGTACAAATTTTACTGTGAAGCCTAAGCAACTTTAAGAAATAACTTTTTCATTATGAATAAGTATTGCTAACGGCGACCATGAACGCCAAGACGCAATGTAAACCGGCCCCCACTAGGTGGACCCACGATCTGGTGAAAACTGCGGGGGTCGATCAATGCAGGAGGCGAGCAGCCGTTGAAAGTTGCGTAGATAAATTTCTAATTATTTGGAAACCGGCTTTCCTTTATATACCTTAACACATACCTAAAAATACATGCCAAGATAATAATTTGTGCAGTATCAATAAAATATGTAAACCAAATAATGGCCCATTACTGGTTTTTTTTATTAAACACATATTACAGTACAGTATAAAAATGTTACACCAAAAAACCACAGTTTGACATGGTGCTCACATTCATTACGCCCGCTATAAGTACTTATATTATTTTTTTATTGAGTCATACTTCTCATTTCATTTTACAGAAAGAACGGTCAGTACGGTCAGTCATAGCAGAATGTAGCGCCAGCGACCGCGAGCCTCCACTCGGACGCTCCTCGTCTATAACCACAGTAATGATATGTATATTGTATAACTGGTTCTTGGTCGATCTAGCGGACTGGCGCGTTAACAATGAGATCTTCAGTACAGAATGTTGTTTACTAAAATAAATATACAAATATAATAACGAGTACCTATCTTAGTAATGGATGGTAATAAAAGAGGAAGAACGCTTAGGTTAGGCCCGTATTACAGATGGTCTATTCCACTTTGATCACCTGGGTGATATCACTACGCTCATTAGTCACGAATCTGCTGAAGATGTGTTATCATCCAAAAATTGATGAATTCGTGAATCAAATCTCTACTTAAGCCTTAATTGACGACTGAGCATATTTTTCAATTTATCAACTAAATTAAAGTGGCCTTAACTCCTCCGGTCAAAATTTAAATAATCCAACAATTTCATTGAAATTTAATATCTTCAACTCAGTTCCAATTTCATCCGAGATAATCAAAACGTCTGTTAACCAAACTTTAATCATAACCTGGTCAAGCCTTAACAAACTTCTAACGTTTATCCACTTACAATTTTGATGAATTAGATTTCCGGCAAAGAGCCAGATACCTCTATCTTGAGAAATGCTCTAATTGCTTTAACATTTCACTCCGTCTCAGAAACAAAGTCAGAAATAACTGGAAATATAATTTATCTCAGCTTAGACTAAATAAACATTAATAGACGGTGGTTTAAACGTCAAATTGTGAAGCCAACAAAAGTGGTTGGTTAGAATCCGAATTTAGATGCAAGCCAGTCCAGAGAAAAACAGACTCGATAATAAGTACTGGTACCTTCCAACTAAAATATTGGTAATATAGTTGCAAAACTGCGGTGTTTTTCGGGATGTTAAATTTTTTTTTTTAAGTACTAAATACTAAATAATGGTGCTCAGACTTGGTCTTTGACAGAACATCAAAAGTCCGTACTCGGGGTTTGCCAGCGAGCCATGGAGCGCAGTATATTGGGAGTGAAACTATCAGACCGCATAAGAAACACGGCATTACGCTCCAAAACTCAGATCGCTGACGTTGGTCAGAAAGCCGCGAGTCTAAAGTGGAACTGGGCTGGACACGTCTGCCGCATGTCGGACGAGCTGTGGGCTAAACTCAGCACTGAGTGGAGTCCACGCAATGTTAAACGACGTCGCGGCAGGCCCAGGCGGAGATGGCGGGACGAGCTGGACTCTTACTGGAAGGATTGGCCACATAAAGCTTCTGACAGGGAGGAGTGGAAGGAGGGTAGAGAGGCCTTTGCCCTGCAGTGGAATGACCATGGCTGAGAAAAAAAAAAAAGTACTAAATACAAGGATCATTGCCTAGTAAAGACGGTGGTCTGTATACCTCTCCAATATTTAAACGCACGTTTGGGTTCGTTGCGTTGCTCGAGAAATGTATGATTTTGTTGTGATTTTGTGTGTTTCGTGGTTGTTTATTGTGTTTCTTGGCTTCAATTTTTAGTGTGAACAGCGTCGTCTGATTTATTTTAGTCAAAAATAATTAGTAAGAAAACACTTCGTGGGTGGAAACATCAAACAGAGCCAAGTTCAAAGGTGGTTAACGTAAAGCCATGACAGTTGAAGATTAAATATTAGTACCTATAACGATACCCCAGTAACAGAATATTATAGACGTAATTTTCGATTCAACATGTAAATTCATTATCAAGGTTAATTTTGAAATATATTTACAGGAAAAGTGTCTTTAATCTTTAAAAAACTGTTGAATCAATCAGCTATTACTGAATGCTACTATAGCAACACTAAGTACCTAATACAAAAAAAAACACAAAAGAAATAAACAAAAAAGTTACTGTCCCTCCTGTATTAAATTTCTTGTACAGTAAATTAAAAACAATAATTATTAAAAATAAATAAATATTAACAAGAGCACGGACTCAGGTGTCTGTGGCAATGCAGAGAGTATGCAATGCAAATGCTCAAACCTACTATATAATGAGTAGGTACACCTACTTGCGCTTAAAATGCTGGCAGCATTGCCTCGTTGAATTGCAATGCTGAGTATTTACTACCTTTATTCACAACTATTACAAAAACAGAACCCAATAAAATTAAATCCTTCATTCATAAAAGTATCCCAAAACACTGATAAAATTCACTACAAAATTCTGTTTCACGAGTCCTTTCAAATGTTTAATGGGCACGTTAACAGGGTAAAAAAAGCCACCGCGTAGTTCAAGAGTTTTAAATTCAAAGCGGCAGCGATATGGGCAAACTACTGTGCGTTTATGATAAGAGTGTTCGGGTGAACTATCATGCCACAGTCTAGTGGAAACCGTAGGGAAACTTTGTAAGTTTTTATAAAGTAGGCAAAAGGTTAATAAAATAAATGTATTATAAGTAACTTGGATGAACATGAACAATCATGCCATGGGCTGATGGAGGCTAAAAGTCTGCTAGTTTTCATAAATGAAGAAATAAAGTTAAATCTTATAAGTATAAGGACTAATAATATTATTGCAGTTAAGTAAAAGAACACTGTTTTAACGTTTCACGTTGAAAACGAATAGTCGAAGTAGAGAAGCGAAGAGAAAAAAAGAGAAGAAAAGAAGAGAAGGAAAAGAGAAAAAGAGGACGAAGAAGAAAAGTATTATTACATCCTACATCATTAAAAAGAAGTGACACATTGACACTTCTCTTAATAGAAGGGTTAATAAAATGAACTGTGAAACCAAAAGACAGCTAGCTACTTTTTGTTGTACAAGCTAGATACGTAATTTCAGCTTAAAATATATCACTCAAAATATTTTCAGTTTATAATAATGTTCAAGAGTTACAAATTTTGCGCACTGCGTCTCGACACACTGTGGCTTTACGGCACATAAAGATACGACAGATGAATTATGAATAGGTGTTCGCGAAGAGATAGCATGTGAATAGTTTGGAGCTCCCACGATTGTTAACTACATACAAAAGCCTAGACTATACTATATTTTTCTCTATACAAATGTGAGACCCGCAAATTTTGTGCCCTGTTTCGCTAATAATAAAAGTAGGTATGGAAGTTAAAACAGAAGTTATATTACAACCCTAAATCCCAGCAAGTAATAATCCGTATTAGTTCCTTACTTCATATCGATAGCCATTTTAGCGAAGCTCATTTCCACAACGGCATGTCATCGAAAACCTATTTAAACGAATGCCTATATCACAGAATCTCCGTAACATCGAACCATTTCCATATTAATTTAAACACTGTATTTTTTTAAGAATTTACGTTGACTTTATCACATAAATAAAATACCGAATTGAACAGTCACCCTTGATCATCTTTTTTAATTATATGTGGAATTAGCACTCTACAAAGGTCAATGAAAACGACATTTTCACATCCACAGTTCTGCCACCAGTACCGTTGACACGTTATAAAATATTTATTTTGTAATCTTTGGTACTGTTAGTAAACTAAATTGACCGATATAGCTCTTAAGATTAGCAAGTTGAAAAGGCAATGGGCAGGCTACATCGCTCGTAAAGCTGACAACCGATGGGGAAGAAAGGTTCTCGAGTGGCGACCATGAACCGAAATATGCAGCGTAGGCCGGCCACCCACTAGGTGGACCGACGATCTTGTTAAAGCCGCGGGAAGCTCTAAGTGGCACTCCCGGGGGGAGGCCTATGTTCAGCAGTGGACGTCTTCAGGCTGCTAATGATGATGATGGTACAGTTAGCACTTATTTATTTATTTATTTATTTGAATGCCATACCATCGAGTAGGCATTACAGTTTCCTAATTCGCCCACTCGAGGTCCTATAGGTCTCAGCAGTACCATTGATGGTACAAACGTTTAAAACGCTGACAGGACCCAATGCAAGCACGTTTATTACAGCAGTCGAACATGAAACGTATAATATAAGTAAGGTCGCTTTATACGTACTAAGAATATGGCGATTACGTTGCGTTGCACTTCGACTTTTCCTTTTTGCAGTACTAATAATTAGCTATAAAAGAAATGCTTATTGTTATAAAAAAATAAGCTCACACATAGATGCATTGAAACAGAACTTATCACTATAATTTATTTCAATGGGATGTCTTATTATAATGTAGCATTTTAGGGCATTTGAATGATTTTTTTAGACGTCACTTCAGATACTTATTCTAAGGGTCATATCACAATTATTTCAATCGAGAAAACATTTCATAGATTTGTTTTAATTTCTGCAGATGGAAAGAAGATATGACCAGTATTGACATGTATTTTTTTCAATCCTGTAAATAGTATAAATTTTAAGACAATCACGTTCAAAACAGTTGATTTGAGAGCATTCAGCGCCTTAAATAAAATCAATCATATTAATTTACCAACCGATAGTGTAAAATTAACGTGCTTTGCAACGTAATTGGCTCGATCAAAATGTTTGATATATGATGGAACCTGTAATCCGACGCCTGCAGTAATTGGATGTCTAGTTAACGATGTTCACGAGACTTGATTACGTTAGTTAAATGTTAATGATACTCTTTGAAGTGAAAATGGGACAAGATGGGCAAATACGTAAATGCTATTGTAAATTTCAACTATAACTGCTTTTGTTAAGGAAGAAGCTACTACTAGGTTGTGTACTCCAACTTAATGGCGGCTGTGAAGTCTGTGCGAAACGGTGCGCATAAGCTTGCTTGCACCTCACAGCCGCCATTACGTTTTCATTAATCACACTCTACCAATTGAGATTTCAAAGCTCGAAGTTGCGCTACGAGCTATGAAAACGGATGACCTTTACCATAGCTTAAGCATGGGGTTGCTATCCGTAATGAAATCCGAAATGAGGAGATCTGCAGAAGAACTAAAAACACTGACATAGGTCTCAAAACTATAATAGTTAGTTGAAATGGCAATGGGCAGGTCGTATCAAGCGCAGATAAATAAACTGCTATGGGAAACAATGTATTGGCCATGAATCGGAAGACTTAGCGGAGGCTGGCTCCTGCTAGATGGACCGACGATCTGGATACAGCAGGGAGCTACAACTGAACATATGGCACCCCCAGGGAAAGCCATTTTAAGCGGCTGCTCGCCTCCTGTATCCATCCACTACTTGTGGATTGGACTTGCAGGGCGTCTTCCAGTTCGTGGTTTCGACTCGAGAATCTTTCTTCCCCATCGGTTGTCAGTTGTAATTATTCTAAGAGCTATATTGGTCACTTTTGTTCTTCTAAGGATGGGGGAAGATTAACCTCTGGAATACCAGTATCTGAGATGACAATAGAATAACAATCTATGCGTGTTCGATATCGGGTTGCTGAGAGTTTAAAAGTTCATTGGCAGGTCACTGTTCTTACAGGAAAACTTAGTTATGTTCCAAAAGCTGTGGATCATAGGGAGTTAAAAAAAATGGTTTGTAAAACGGGTTAGAACATATTGGGCTATACTGGGTGTAATTGAATTCGTTACCATTCTTTGAAACTAGATACCTACTCCTGATACCGGTCACGTGTGGACCAAAATTTTTGAATTCTTACGGTTTGGTGATAATAGCTCCAAAAAATGGAATAACTTACTTAATCAAATGCTACAATACAGCATTTAATTAAAATAATGAATTACTATTTTTAATAAGTACATACAAGGTATAAAAACGATTAAATGTGTCAAAATCATCCGTGCCAACTGCGTTAGGCGCCGCGGCAATCTTCATAATTTTCTATAAAAATTATCTTTAATCTATATATGATGTACTATCATGGGCTCAATTTATGCTAATGAATTAAATTACATCCTGTATAAGTTGGTGTATTTAACATTTACCGATGTGCTGACGCGGCATTGCCTTGCAGCATTTTGTATGAAAATTTTTACATGCTACCCGCATTTTATTTTCACCTGCCAAAACATGGGACGGCAAAAATTAAAACCTTAATAGGATAATCCGCTCATAATTCTTTATTACCGCACCGTTTATGTGATCCGCCGTTCAAGCCAGGTGATATTGATCGTTCCTATTTCCCTTTTGCATTTTGTTTATGACTGCGACGAAACTCGTAAACTACGGATATCGCGAACCGTAAACTGGCTCGTGCACGTTTACGTTACGTTACCTATCGTAAAATTGATAGGTTCGTAGCCGAAAAAGTTTTTCCATGTTCGCGGTAATTTCGAAGCCAGATTATGTTCTGTGCTTTTTAGTGCGTTGACGTTATTCTGTGACGTGATGAGAAGGAGCCGCGTGTTTTTTTATGTAAATATGTATGTGATGTGAAAGCGTCACGATCACTCGGAACTTTAAACTAATATGATGTTGAACTACACGGTATGTCATCCGGAGACATATTTCTAATGACAAGGATAGGTTGTACCGTTGCACCACAAGCCCGGTGGTTACTACTATATTTCACCACCTAATTCTTCCCCAAAAATTAGGATTAAGTTTAACAATTTTTTAACTCTAAGCTTTGTTTTATTGCGTTGTCTTTATTCGCTATTTTGACAAGGGATAGATGGTTCAACTTGTTTCTGCTTAACTGTAGATTTCACAGTAGTAATATATAAATTAACTAAGTGGAAAACTATAGCTATAAATATCATCATCATCATTCATCATTAACAGCCTGAAGACGTCCACTGCTGAACATAGGCCTCCCCCAGGGAGCGCCACTTAGAGCGGCTGCTCGCCTCCTGCATCCATCGGCTGCCCGCGGCTTTCACCAGTCCACCTAGTGGGGGGCCGGCCTACGCTGCGTCTTCCAGTTCGTGGTCGCCAATCGAGAACCTTTCTTCCCCATCGGTTGTCAGTTCTACGAGCGATGTGGCCTGCCCATTGCCATTTCAACTTGCCAATCCTAAGAGCTACATCGGTCACTTTAGTTCTCCTGCGGATCTCCTCATTATATAAATAAAAAAAATATTGCTATAAATATAAATTATGTTAAATTCTGTGCGTAGAATTAATTTTTTACTTTCTACTCACAGTCATAATGAGGGACCAATAGGGCTAGCGCAGGGTCTATAGCATATTAATTCAGGAATCCCTAATTTTGATTAAGGACAAGATTGTTCAGGTGTAACCTGACACGTTGAAGCAAATTTAATTTACGTTGGGGTGAAAAAATAAACCGTAAAACATTTTCATAAGGAAACTGCAGCAAACATTTGGTATTTCAATTTTTTCAATTTTTCAATTTATTATCATATAGGCACAATGTACACTTATGAAAGTCAATAATACACAGTTTCTTAACAACAATAACAATAATACATTTTAAAAAATTCAATATGAATAGATAAGTTCTACATTTTTAAAAATAAAAGTTTAAAAAGTAGACTTTTCAACAATAGTAACACACAATAAGTTGTTAAATTTTGCATGCATCTAACATAATACAAAAGTCATTTATTTGACAACAAAACAAAATTATCAAAATAAGTGTAAAATGTCTAAATAAATAACAGTGTATAAAAAAAAGATTAAAAAAAAATATGCTTGTATAAGTTACTATTAAAATATGCTTGTACCATGGAGATATTATTTAGAAGTCTTTGGCTTGTACCGTGTTAAAGTGTACTCAAATCAAAATTGTGTTGTAAATCAAGGGAGTTCCAGTATTTGTGGTCTGAGAGGAAATCAGTTACACCATAATAAGCCTTTTTAATTAAAATATCCTTAATATTTTTCTTAATTTGCCTCTCATTTAGCACTAAAATAGATCTAGGAACAAGGTTGTAAAAACGGGCGCAATTATTTACAAATGACTTGTTTACCTTTGTTAGTCTAGTCCTGCGTAAATTAAGTTTCTCCTTATTTCTAGTTCCGTAATGATGACTGTTACTTTTGTATTTGTATAAGTGTTTACGCGCATACATAATACAAGTAAATATATATAAACATGGCATTGTCAAAATATTAATCGTTTTAAAGTGCTCTCTCAAAGATTCCCTGTTACTGTTTCGTCATCATCATCGTCAGCCCGTAGATGTCCACTGCTGAAGATAGGCCTCCCCCAAAGAGTGCCACTTTGAGTGGCTGCTCGCCTTCTGCATCCATCGGCTCCCCGTGGCTTTCACCAGGTCGTCGGTCCACCAAGTGGGGGGCTGGCCTACGCTGCATCTTCCGGTTCGTGGTCGCCAATCGAGAACCTTTCTTCCCCATCGGTTGTCAGTTCTACGAGCGATGTGGCCGGCCCATTGCCATTTCAACTTGCTAATCCTTAGAGCTATATATATTCTTGCTCACTCGTAAGGAAAAGGCAATAAACCTCCCAAGACTAAAAAAAGGTGGTCTAACGTTTAACCATATTATGACGTGAATTCCAGAACACTTCTTCCAAACTCTTAAGCACACTCGAAACTACCCTATCTAACCTGGTACCCCGCACAGTTAGAACTATCCTACATACATACCATCATCACACCGAACAGTAAAGAAACTTCTCAAACTTTCTAAAACTGTATTCCTTAACAACCGAAATAGTTTTCCGAGGGATCAACTAAAGATATAGGCTGGTTTTAGACGATGTGATGAGCATTTCGACGGTAGAACACTGAGATGTAGCTTAATATCAGGTTAGCGACAAGCTCGCTGCCGTTTATAATATTTAAAAGGAAACAAGACCTATTATTTGAAATTAGTTGTTCCAGCCAGTATATTCCAATCCTTGATATATTTCTGAAAAAAGGAACAGATCGTCGAATTTTTTTATAACTTATAAAAAAGTTCGACGATCTGTTTCTTTCACCATCACCGCCAAAGGAAAAATCTGAAGAACTCTGAATAGTTTTTTCTTATAGAGGTAAGTAATACGAAAAGTGGGGGTGAGAAAAAAATACAGATGTTCACTTCACAAAAATATTATAAAATAAATATAAATATTTTGGCTCTCTAAAAGGTGTATGGTTCAAATTATTGAAAACAAATCGCATCGTCACATCTACACATCTCATTTTATTCATGGAACTTTCGCTTCTCGTCGGCTTAACCAAGAACAATTTGAAGTGCTAGAATTATTGGTGCCGAAATAATTTCTCGATAACAACCCACTTAGAAAATTTAGTACTAACTTTGAGAGAGATAAGCCCTAAATATACATGAAATAAAGTTGATAATTGATTGAATTATTTATTGGGGTTCAATACATCTACCATTTCTCACTCTAATGGCCGTGATTTATTTATGTAAATCTGCCCTTCTAGATACATTTAAACTCAAATTTATTGCTGTAAAACTTGATTAGCCTAGTCGAATAAGATTTGTTATGTAATTAAAGTAACCAAATTCCGAAATATTTCGATTAGAAAACAAAATGTTAATCATTGTTTGAGTAAAAGTCTTATTATGTATCGATTAAGTTAAGATAATTTTAGACTTAGATGGGTGACGGCTATTATAAGTAACATTTATAAAGCACTACCGTGTTTTAAAAGACACTATAAGCATATGAAAATAGGTTCTTTTTGTAGCGGTCATCCATCCACTTAAGGAGCGCAGCGAACGTTTCTTAACTTTACCCGAGATGGGTTATGGGCAAAAAGGAAACGATTAATAAGTTTAACTAAGGATTTAATATTTAAATAGCACACAGTACAATAACAAAACTCGCCTAGCCGCCATTCATAGATGCAAGAGAAAAAAAAGTTAACCGGGCCACAGAGTGGAGCCAAGAATCTAAGAGCATATATTATAGAGTCACGTTTACCACAGACTGCATATGGCAGTACGCATTGTACCTAAGTTTACAATTCCAACACTAGGCCTTAAACTAAGACAATGAGTTAGCTAATTTTACACATACATACTAGGCCTCAAAAAAAAATAACCAACTCTACCTAAGTTATTTAGTACATTATACACAAAAACCGTTACTATTATGAGACCTAGAGCAACTCTCCTAAGATTTAATAATATACTCAAATGACACAGTATCAATCCATACATTTTAGTAAACCAGTAAGTGATACAAATTCAATAGGTACTGTGAAACAATAAAGCGAATTACAACAAAAGTATATATCTACTAAGAGTTAATTTAATTAATTTACTTTACAACTTATTTAGTTACAAATTATAAATACACATGTAAAGTAATACCATACAACTTAGTAGTACCTACTTATAATTTTATTCCTAATTTATGCTACAATACACCTTAACAAAATTTATTAAACTTTGAACATCATAGAAACAAACATACAATGTTTTTCTGTAGGTAATGATTTTGTCATTATATCCGCTAACATTTCTTGTGTAGGAACATAGTTTATACTAACTATTTTCTTATTTACCAAGTCTCTAATAAAGTGGTGTCTAATATCTATGTGTTTTGTTCTTGAATGACAAATAGAGTTACTACAAAGTTTCTGAGCTGACTGATTATCATTATACAACTTGACTTTGCAAACAATGCCGGTACATTCATGAACAAATGTTCTGAGAAACATAGCTTCTTTACATGAGTCTGAGATTGACATGTACTCGGCTTCGGTGGATGATAATGCCACAGTCCGCTGCTTGCGGCTCTCCCAAGACACTATGGAATCCCCAATTTTAAATACATACCCTGTGAATGATCTACGATTGAGCTGGTCTCCGCCCCAGTCTGCATCCACGAACGCTGTTACCTCCAAATCACCTTTGCCAAACACCAAATGGTAGTCTAAGGTACCTTTTAGATACCGTAGTACCCTTTTTGCTGCCTTCCAGTGAGCCTCGGAGTAGCAGTTGTTAAACTGGCTGAGGTAGCTCACACTATGAGCGATGTCAGGCCTGGAACATACAGTCAAGTACATTAGATAACCAATAAGACTTCTATAATCTAAATTGCAATTAATATTTTCTTCTTTCTCCAATTTCAAGCCAACTTCCATTGGAGTCTTTGCTGGTTTGCAATCTGACATATGAAATCTATCCAGAATTTTCTTTATATAATTGGCCTGATCCAATGTATAACTTCCATCATCTGTTCTTGTGATTCTCATACCAAGAATATGATTAGCTTGACCCAGATCCTTCATCTGAAACTCGCCCATCAGCTGTTTCTTGATCACAGCCTTTTTCTGTGATGTTTTTGATGAAAATAACATAATATCGTCAACATATAATGAAATAATTATCATCTCATCATCATCATTATATATGTAGACACATGGTTCTGAGGAGAGACGTTTAAATTTTAATTTATTTGTTAATACATCACTTATTTTCTCATACCATGACTTTGCAGATTGTTTTAGACCATAAATTGCTTTATTTAGCTTATAAACTCTGCTTTTACTGTTTTCTACAATAAAACCTTCCGGCTGCTCCATAAATACGGTTTCCTTTAAATTACCATTCAAAAACGCCGTCTTAACATCAATGTGCTCGACTAACATGTCATACTGAGCTGCCAATGCTAGTAATATTCTGATAGTTGAATAACGTACAACAGGTGAAAATGTTTCATGATAATCAATACCATATTTTTGAGTATAGCCCTTCGCTACTAAGCGAGCTTTGTATTTTAGCAATTCACCATTTAGGCCTCTCTTTTTGCTAAATACCCATTTACATTTTATTGGTTTCTGCCCCTTGGGAAGATCTACTAATGTCCAACATTCATTAGTTATGAAAGAGTTATACTCATCTAGTATAGCTTCTTTCCATTGTTCTGCTTCACTGCTAATCATCGCCTCCTCCACTGTTTTAGGGATGTCCTCTTCATTTGTTATCTCTGCCAGCCCAGCATACTCCGACTCGTGAGCATCTTCAAATATTGAGCGACTCGAGTCCTCGAAGTCAGTGTCATCAGGACCTGGAATGTATGTACAATCCGACGAATTATCTGTGCAATTTGATTCCTGTGTGGTATTCAAATCAAACATAGTTTGTCTGCGAAGATTTGTGTCATCAGATTGTGATTTATCACCTAAAGAAGATTCTGACAGTGGTGATGATTGCATACTGTTTGATGCATTGGTATGTAGTTGTGTACTACCAATATCATTTTTTAAACTAGATGAACTTTCTAAAGTCACTATTGTGCTTTCCTTATTATCATCATGTGACACCTCTTTATTCCAAAATAAATTTTCTAAAAATGTAACATGCCTAGCCTTGACACATTTCTTTGGATAAATGGGATCTATGAGCCTGTAACCTTTGCTGGTCTCACAGTATCCAACAAATATATATTTCTTGCTTCTAGCATCCAGTTTCCTCACATTATCCACCATAGCATATGCCAAACATCCAAATGTACGTAGGTGAGATACATTTACCTTTTTAGATGTCCATTTCTCCTCCGGAGTTGCACCCATTACAGCTTTTGTTGGAGAATGGTTCTTTAGGTAGACAGCCGTGTTAGCAGCCTCCGCCCAATACTCTTTGTCCAACCCAGCATCTTGTAACATGCAGCGAGCCTTATCCATGATTGTCCGGTTCGCTCTCTCGGCAACACCATTTTGTGCACTGCAGTGGGGGATTGTAGTTTGGTGTTTAATCCCGCAGCTCTGCAGGTATTTCTGTAAACAAGCATTTATATATTCTCCGCCGTTGTCACTTCGAATAATTTTTATTTCCCTACCAGTCTCCTTCTCAACCAAAGCTTTGAATATTTTAAAATTTTCAAATACTTCATCTTTTGTCTTTAAGAAATAGATAAAAGTTTTCCTAGAGAAATCATCGATGAATGTCAAAAAATAGCGAGCCCCATTTATTGACACTGACTGCATAGGCCCACACACATCTGTGTGTATCAATCCTAAAAGTTCTTTTGACCTGCTGCTACTCTTAGCAGGGAAAGGTAGTTTTGACTGTTTCCCTTCTATGCATGAAATACAAGGGCTGAAAGTATTATCTTGATATTGCATACCTGTAACAAGTCCATTTTTCATTAATTTCATGCTCCGTAGGTTGAGGTGACCGAGCCGTTTGTGCCACAGCTCCTGTGAAGCAGCCTCCGCAGACACCAATGCAGCTTCACTGCATTTACCTACTGCAGGCTCCCTACAGACCGAGTTCATGGCAACCCCTGACCCTACCTCACTTCCCTGTACATTTACTATGTCAAGTTGATAAACTCCATTTATATATGTACCTGTAGCTATGACTTTGTTACCATCAAGAACCAAACACCCTTTATCATTGAATTTTACATTAAACCCCTTTCTACACATTTCACTAACTGAAAGTAGATTGCCAGAAAGTTTAGGTATGTAGTAAACGTTGCTTATTGTCTTTAGACCACCTTGTAAATTCACTTGTACTTTACCCTGTCCTCCTGTTGTCAGCTTCTCGCCATTGGCAACATTCACATCCAATGGCTTGCCACATTGGAAATCATACATCAGTTCTTTATTATTGCACATATGGTTTGTTGCACCGGAGTCAATGTACCATGAGTCATTGCGCATATCAACTGATAATGCTGCCAGCAATGATTTGCTGTCTGAAGTCAGGATACTTTTATTCTTGTTGTCCACCTTTGAATTCTTGTACTGAGTTGAATTGTAGTTCTGGTTCTGAGGACAATCTCTTTTCATATGTCCTGATTTCTTGCATCGGAAGCACTTAAAAGTTTTCTTTACAGCTAACGCATTCAAATCAGAACGATCAGACTTGTCATCTCGCCGAATCTGCTCCTGTAATAGTTTTGATTTAACATTTTCACTTGTCAGTACAGCGCTTGAATTTTCTAGTGCCATTATGAGCGGGTCATAATTAGATGGTAATCCACTTAGCATTATGACTGCAATAAATTCATCTGCAAGAGGGGAACCTATGTCGGATAACTGCTGTCCAAGTTCCGTTATCCTTGATAAATAGCTCTGCATTCCTTCCGTGCCGAGTTTCACACCAAATAGTGACCGTAGCAATCCCAGCCTTCTACTCAATCCCTTGTCTTCATAAGCTCGTTGTAAGCTCGACCATGCCTGGTGAGGCGTAGTTGCGTTCCTGACGTGTGCCAGCGCAGATGAGCCTACAGAAAGGCATATTTTGGCAAGAGCCTTTTGATTCTTCTTGTCATCTTTCGAGCCTTCTTCCGACAATATGCACTCATACAGATCTTCGTGCATCAGCATCATTTTCAACAAAAATTTCCAGTTGTTGTAATCTTCGATGCCTTTGAGTTTTTCGATCACTACTCCGCTTGAATTCGATGAAGCCATGGTTTCGAAAAAAGATTGAGCACGCGGTAATGGCGGCGGCCGGCTAACGTGAATTTCGTATTTAATGAATCCAATAAATATTTACGTTTCAGGGCGCAGTAAACGTCCCTGGGCCCATAACCAGATGGGTTATGGGCAAAAAGGAAACGATTAATAAGTTTAACTAAGGATTTAATATTTAAATAGCACACAGTACAATAACAAAACTCGCCTAGCCGCCATTCATAGATGCAAGAGAAAAAAAAGTTAACCGGGCCACAGAGTGGAGCCAAGAATCTAAGAGCATATATTATAGAGTCACGTTTACCACAGACTGCATATGGCAGTACGCATTGTACCTAAGTTTACAATTCCAACAACCCGTTGGTTAAGAAAGAAATTTCACCACGGACGCACAGTATATACAACAAGGATAATAAAGGATGCCCCCTTTCTGCCCTGTCTTTGATGATAAACAAACTTTAGAAACGTTCCAAACCATCTTGTTCATTCCCATATAGAAGTTCCCCGTTTTCCTTATTTTCTACTTCAATTCCCACCATCCACTCAGTTTTCACCGCCCAAGGATCCAGTTCGTAAAACAATCCCTTTTACTGCATCCATCGCCACTTGGGAAAAAAGGAAAAACAGCGCCGAACCGCGGAACATAAATAATACGTCCCGTTGCATCTTTGTTTGGCTTATGTTATAAGCTTATAGCGAATATAAGAAATAATCACAGACCTACAATTTTTTTATCAATGATAACATTTGACCACAGTCTCACCTCATAGTAAGTGATGAAATGGTCGACGAAATTACGAATATTTTCGTAGATTTGTATTTTTCAGGCAATATGCTTTCTTATCGTTTTTTTTTTTCGTACGGACTTATGCTTTTGTTCTCTACCAACCTTTACAGTGTCACCGATTGGCCCAGCCGTGGCCAGTAGTGGCGCCCAGCCGACAAAAGTGGGAGACAACTAGCTCAAGGGTACCTCTCGGGTGCGAGCCTCGGCTTGGGCTGTTGCCGGGATAAAAGATTCGAGAAGGCTGCGTCCGCTGGAGGAGTGGACCCTATGGAAAGTCGCGACCGTTCTAGCTAACCTACGGGGGGTACGTCGACCTCACCTACGAGGTCGGTGTCTGATTGTGTTATGTTGGTATCCTACACCGGTGCCGAAATCGGTACCTGAGCCAGAAGAGCTAGATTGATTTGGTGGTCCTAGCACAGCCAAAACAACGGCTGCTATAGGATCTTCCGGGTCGCTTAAGACGGGTCTTGGGCGGCAATGATGGGGTGGGGCCTTTACTATCGATATTGACACAATTCTTATACATATATTGACACATTTGTGTATGCGAGATGCTAAGCACAGAGAGAGAAAGAGAGAGAGATAGCGAGGTAATTGGGTGTTACTTAGGCTGAGTTGCACCATAATCACTGTTAAAGTTACGGTAAAATTTTGACATAGACCCGCTCCGCAAATCGTGGTACGGTTATAGTTAGCGTTGAAGTAAGCTGGTGCAACTCAGCCTTAAAGTCAATGTTTATCTCTACGAGAAGATGCGATTTTTGTACCTCTGCATCAGTTACAGTTATATAAAATATTGTTATGTTTGAATTTTATTGATACCATTTAAAGTTCGCTTCATGTATGAATGCATTATTTCTATTATCCATTACTTGAACCTTTCCAATGGCGATGAATGTAGAAATAGAAATAATTAGTAACTCGCTTTCATATTGCTCGGCAGTAAGCGATTAGATTTTAAAATGATTAATAATAATTAAACATTATTTAAGTTGTTTAGTTTAGTATATTTATATCATGTTATTTCAGGTTAATATGTTAAATAAATGATAATTTTGAAGAGTTATAATTAAAATAACTTTCAATAAATTAAAATTAAATTAAATATTCATTTATTTCAGACATTATCGGGTCCATGGGGTCCATAAATTTATTAAATTGCTTAAGAAATAATTGTCTTTTTAAAGTTTTAGAACCTTGTTTCAAGATGGACGACGAAAAGACAACAGCCGCGGAGAATAAATTGGAACTAGTTCAAAACCTTAAGACCATTAGGTTTTGTTTATTTAGGACAAAGAACTGTCTCCCACCGGGTCACTGTAAAGGAATCAATTAAATACCCATTTCCTTTTAAAACGAATAGAATTCTGTTCTAGTTTGAGAGTCTTTAAGATTCTTAAAGACTTGGAACAACTGGCTGCAGCAAGAAAGTTACAGTTCATTTTCGTACAATAGCTTGATGTTGATGTAATAGAAAGTTAATTGAATTTTCGTGCTTGTGTTTTAAATTCAGTTATAATTTTTTCAGGTTAGTGATCTTTTTTATTTCATAGAAGTTTAGTCATTATTGACTATGTCACTCCCGTAAATCAGTCAACACGTTCCAGCAACTCAGTCATTTAAGTTCCGCATAAATGAGAGATACAGTTCAACCAGTATCCCGGCTTCCTCAGACGTTGGCGAGGCCAAGATACTGTTGCAACTGCCTACGTCATTTTTATGATATACAAGGTGACCTTGAATTGGTATTTGGAAGTATATCTCAACTTTGTTACAACAATGTAGCTTTTTCTTTGGAACTGTGGATATTGATCATTTAATTGATTTATTTATGATCGTTTCAATGTTGGTAGGTATTAAAGTCACAGCTCTTTAGAACCACCCGGCACCCACTACGCACTACCTCGTCTAATATTCTTTATAAAATATGGACTTGTATGGATATGCGATCGCTATTTCAACTCCGTAGCATCACCGGATTGCGTCGGTCGTAAGCCCTTGATATAGTGGTATACTAGCCGCAGGAGGCGAGGCGGTGCGGAGTGGGAGCCGGGTGGTTCTAATGAGCTGTGACGTTTAGGAATGAATTTTGTAGGTACGTTTTCACCCGTTTCAACTAGAGTTCGTTTGAGCCCTATAATCTACAACCCGAAATATAAATATGTAGAGTCGGAGCCAAACCTAGTGGCGGCTGTTAAGTCGGCGCGACACGCTGCGCAGTAGCAAAAATTAAATGTGCGCGGGAAGAGGTAAGCGATGTGCGCAGCATGCAAGGAGCTTGCAGCGCACTTCACAGCTGCCATTAAATTTGGTTCAGGCTCTATCTATACTTGTTTAGTTAACTCAAATAAACGTTAGATATAATCCTCTCTAGAACTAGCTAATAATATGTCATAATTCCTCTGTAAACTCCTGAAATAATTAGATTAATACAACTATGTTAAATTCCAATTTGCCCGGAAATAGCTCGAGAGCCCACGGTTAACCTATTAACGGTATAAACTCCAAAGGAACACCTAAATAAACATCTCGGTGCCGGGTCGCTGGGTAAACGACTGTAATAAAGTAATTACTACAAGTTATAACTACTGTCTTGCAAACTATCAAGGTTCTATGGAACTTGTCCCGTAAGTCACTTTAATGTAATTTATTTCAGGCTCTGTGCTTTTGTATTTGCTTAGTTAACGGTTAAAAAGTTGGAGTTACTCTCGAATCAAGTTTCGTCATCATCATCAACAGCTCGTAGATGGCCACTGCTGAACATAGGCCTCTCCCAGAAAACGCCACATTGAGCGGCTGCTCGCCTACTGCATCCATCGGCTCCGCGCGGTTTTCCCAGGTCGTCGGCCTGCCTAGTGGGGGGGGGGGGGGTCTGCCTACTCTGTGCGTTTCGTTTCCGAATCAAGTTTAGTTCGAAATAAAAATTGATATTCTTGTTTTGTTTATATTACAGAATGTAGTGTGTGTGTGTGTATTCATCAATCTTCATCAAATTGTTAAAAAGTTAGGTCGAACCTATTATAAAAGCCGCAGGTGCAGTATGAACCACATGGGGAATGCATCCGATGGGGAAGAAAGGTTTTTAAGTAGCGACTACGAACCAGGAGACGCAGCATAGGCCGGCCACTAGGTAGACCGACGATCCGATGAAAACTACGGGGAGCTGCTCAAGGCAGGAGGTAAGCAGCCGCTCAAATTGGCGCTCCGTGGGGGAGCCCTAGGTATGTTCAGCAGTGGATGTCTTCAGGTTGTTGATGATGAATAGGTAAACCAAAAGACTTCGTCTTGCCTCCTCCTCCTAAACCAACGACATCAACCAAGTAATGATCAACAAATCATACCTATTAACAAAACTTTAAATATCTTCAAAACAGTCCAAATTGTACAGAATCCAAACTTTGTCAATATCGCCGATTGCGTTTATTCCTCAGCGGAGGGGCCCGTCGGTTCCTTTTGTCAAAGTTTTAACTGCTCAAGCAATTTTCTGGACCCTTTCTCGTGATTGCTTTACATAAGTTTTTGGGCTCTTAGGCGGGTTTAGATGTATTTTGGGATGGAATATGCAGTAAGTATACATAGGTATGTATTAGATATAATAATTATAGTATTCCGTATACGCAATGGTTAGCACTTGCAGCTTTCAAACCCACTGTATCCTGTTTAAAATCTTGCTTGACAAATGCACCAATGACTTTTTAAGTTACGTGAATTCGAAATTTATTCTACAACGATGTGAAAAAATAGTTTAAGGAGACCAGCATAATATTATTATTTCAGAATCCCAAAATTTGACTACATCATAATGTCATCTACTAATTCGCATTTGTCCGACGCAGAATCTTATAGAGTTTGATGCCATTTAGGTTTATAATTTTTTCAACTTGATAATTAAAACTATTTCACATAACAAACATAAAAAACGAACTGTATTCACTAAAATTAAAATAATGTTAAACTATATATTTAAATCTGAAACTATAATATTCAAAGTTAGGTATTCATCATTACTTACACGAACCTATAGGTACATAATATACCCTTTTTTCTAATCACAACTGCATGCAAATCTACCCACATCTCGCTATCCATCCATTACCGCCGAAACCGCTTCTAATAAAAACCAAATCATCTGTGATTTCCATCTTTTCTATTAGCAATTTATGAAAATCGTAAAAATATTATCAAATTTATATTCCAGCGTCGATCAGTCGGCAAAAGCGTCATTACAAATACTGAACGTTTCGCGAGTTTCTACACTGGTTATTGAAAGGCCCCCATGGGCCCCCTTTCCCCCCATTTTCTTTCAATACTTGTTTGAAGTTTCGGTTTTTGCTCTATTTGAGACTAAGATGTCGTGTTTTGCATAATTTTTCCTATGTTTCGCAAACATTTTGAGATACGCTCCAACGATCGCGCGCTGTTAGGAAAATCTTTCGCAATACACATATTTCATATAACTAAAACATGTGAAAATTTTTTTTCTTATATTTTGGCTCCTCAGAAACTATGTTAAGTATTGTAATTTTTCATCATGTTATAGAATATTTTTACGTAAAGTCAAGTCTTAGTCCAGTCTAAGTCAGGTAGTCATAGTCTAAGACATACCCTAGTAAAGCGGTGGCACCTTTACTAGAAGCTTCTATGGAATTTTGCAAACAACACGAAAAACCACGTTTCGCCACATTATATCACTTGCTCACTCATGCTCGTAATTCAGCACTGAATGTGTAAAACGCCACCAATTTTAAACATTAACACTGGAAAAAGCACAAGTTTGGAGAGATAATACAAAACTCTCGTGTCACATTTAAGTCTGGAATCATTTCAAGAAACAAAACAATTCAACGTTCAATTCAAACGTTAACAAAACAGCATCGCTACCGGTGGCGCACACAATCCACAATTCGCAGCCGATGCATCCCACACTAGTATTCGCTCGCCACAAATTTGCATAGTGTTTGCACGATGCTAGAATGCTCACTGAAGGTTAATGTGTTTTAAATTATTTATAAAGCTTCATTTGTATATTGGAGGTTGGCGTTGTTATGGTTTTAAACGCTATATAATTTGTAAGCTACGGCCACGGGAATATATTTTACTAGGTGGTAGGACTTTTCTGCAAAGTTCGTCTAGCTAGGTACCACCGCTCTGCCAGTTATTCTGCCGCCAAGCAGTAGTGTGCAAACACTACTGTGTTCCGGTTTGAAGGGCATTGTAGCTAGTAAAATTACTGGGCAATTGAGACTTTATGACCTGATTACACAGTGTAGTAATCTGATTACTAGACTGTGTGATGTCTCAGGATGACGTGCGCAGTGCAATGCCACGCAAACCTTTATTATTTTAAAGTTCCGAGTGACACTGCACCTGTTATGGTCAGCCGTGTCGTTTAACATCAGGTGAACGACTAGCTCGTCATGTCATTCATTCACATAAAAAAAAACCAGGATATGGGCTGCCGAATCCTCCTCGGATTGCAATATAATCTAATAACTGTCATCACGAAGTTGTCTGCCAAGCGTGGTGAACTTGGGCAAACATTTCCCTCTAATGGGAGCCTATGCTCAATAGAAGACATATAAAGGCTGATGATGTGCTGTCATTTGTAAATCATTTTCCTAGTTTTCCACTATTTCAAGTCTTAGAACTACTTCAGAAGTTAACTTAAAAACCATGTATTTAATTCTATTTAGGATTTTTACAAGTCAATATGCGATGTTGCAATACCATAACAATAAAATCTTACAAATAGGCCAGTTTGTGCCATATTCGTGCATCCTCTATCTAGCTCGCACATTGCAATATTTTTAATCTATTAAATGGTAGAAATTCATCATCATCATCATCATTAACAGCCTGAAGACGTCCACTGCTGATTATAGGCCTCCCCGATGGAACGCCACTTAGAGTGGCTGCTCGCCTCCTGCATCCATCGGCTCCTCGCGGCTTTCACCAGGTCGTCGGTCTACCTAGTGGGGGCCGGCCTACGCTGCGTCTTCCAGTTCGTGATCGCCACTCGAGACCTTTCTTCCCCATCGGTTGTCAGTTCTACGAGCGATGTGGCCTGCCCATTGCCATTTCAACTTGCTAATCCTAAGAGCTACATCGGTCACTTTAGTTCTCCTGCGGATCTCCTCATTTCGGATCTTATCTCCACATAATACCGCAAAGCCTGAAAACAAAAGTTTTCAATCAATATGTGTTGCCAGTGATGACTTATGTAACTGAGACGTGGTCTCTAACTGTTGGCCTCATTACTAAGCTCAAAGTCGCGCAACGAGCTATGGAGAGAGCAATGCTCGGTGTTTCCCTGCGAGATGGTAGAAATTACTTACGAAAAATCTATTCAAAATGTTCCATAATAAAATCATTGTAATCAAAACAAGTTTTCATACATTACAAAAGGTTTTTCATCCTGTCCTTTTTTATGTATAAAAACTTGTTTGGATTAATGTGATTTTTAAGGTTTTTCTACGGATATATTCATTTTTTGTAAGTCAATTCTACTATCTAATAACTTCAAAAATGTCGGAATGCAAAGGCGATAGATGTAGATGCTCAAATATAACCTTAAGTATAAGGACGTTAGGAGCTACCCCAATTCTCTTGTTGTAACTGCATGTACACGCAATCCTACAATTTGCAAGCGGAAGTGTCCCACTCGAGTATTCAGTCGCATGATTTGCATACTGTTTGTCGACTATCATGTCCATTATACACACTACACTACAGATGCTGTTATACATACCTACTTGAGTCATTTTACGAGGTCAAGATCATGTCAGCTTCCGTCAGTAGTCTTAGACAACCAATGGTTTTTTTGACAGACAGACAGTGAGGTGATAGTCTTGTGGCTTCAGAGTACTCCCTTGCCGTGGTCGATAAACGCCGGAAGCATTGACTTTCGGAGAATGTTGAGCTGCAGTGGTAATACCTTGTTTTTTTTTTGAACGGGATAATATTGTGTGTCTCTACAAACCTTTACAGCGTTACCGGACGGGATAGCAGGCGCTTAAGGGGCACAGCCGTCAAAAGTGGAAGGAAAATAACCCAAAGGCAACCCTGTAGCGTGAGTTCGGCTTCGGCTATTGCCGGGATAAGAAGATCCAGAAAGCTACGTCCACTGGAGGAGTGGACCCTATGGAAAGTCGCGACCGTTCTTGCTAACCATCACGGCAATTTTTTGCGTCCACTGCTGAACAATGAACATAGGCTTATCCATCAAATGGTTGCCCAGAATTATCATGCTTGACAGGCGTTTTGATAATCGCAGTAGATTATAATTGAGTCCAAGGAGAATGCCACTGATCATTCCATGTATATTTGTTCCCTTAGCTAACGATTTGTACTCGGAAACACGCCAAGATAATGAAAAGATAAATTAAATCAGTACTCACCTACAAATTATCTTCAGATAGATACGAATTACGTTCATATTGTTATTTCTTAGCAATCTTTTTGTTTCAGTCCTTAATACAATAATTTGAATGAAAATACTCAAACAAGTTTAATGCTCCATTGTTCGCAATTGTTATTTCAAGTATACGCAAGTTAAGCTTCAAATAACTCAAAGAAAACTGTAAAGTCAGTACACCTCGTTTGCATTTAAATTCAAGTCAGTTGTAATGCAAATTTTATCATACAAACGTCTAGATGTGAAAAGCTTCATTATTTTGTTTGACTGTGGATTTATGTTTTCACTGAGTTCTCTTGTTATTATTTTTGGTTTTAGTCCTATTAGTAATAAGTTATACCTAATGTAATGTGAAGAAATTTTAGTAATATAAGAAAAAACATGCATGAGTACGTAGGTACACTCGAGTGTCAACTATAGATCACATCTCGCCAAACGCTCACAAGTTTACAAATTCACAATAAAATTGTTACTGGTAAGATGGTAAGATAAACAAATTAAAATAACTTTATTTTATTACACCTCATTATATAATAAATGGCATAAACATAAATAATAAATTTTTTAAACAAGCCTGGTGCTTTTATTGTTTTAACTCTACAAATACCTAGCTACACTTACCTTCGCAAATACAATAATAGCATTACTTTAATGAAAAAAGATAAGATAGTTTCCCTATCTGGCTAATAAATGACGTGCCCGATAGCTCAGTTGGTAGTAACCCTGCCTTCTGAACTGAGGGCTGTGGGTTCGATTCCTACCCAGGACAAACATTTGTGTGATGAACTTAGGTGTTTGTTCTGCGTCTGGGTGTTATATTGTATTCTATGTATGTATTTACAAACAAAAAAAAAGTATATAGTATTGTATCAGTTATCTGGTTCCCATAGTACAAGCTATGCTTAGTTTGAGGCTAGATGGCGCTGTGTGAAATGTCCACATATATTTATTTATTATTTAATGTAGGTACAACTTAAAAAAAAACTGAAATCACGACTCAATAGTCGTCCTTTTATCACTCCGAAGAGATGAATGGAACATTTGTCTTTTGTACTCCGGTTATCCTTTTTGACACGGCATCGACTGCATACAAGTAGGCCCATACAAACACAAAAAGCGATAAAACAGTACCGAATTCACCAGCAAAATCTAGCTCACTCCACACAATCCAAAGTTACTATTTACATCTGAAACGTGCCTAGTATGAATAAATCATTCTCGCTCCGTCTACGATTTAATGTACCTACATAGCTTTGATATCGAATGTTTTGTTATATATCGATTGTGTTGCGTATCCAAGGCTATAGCCATGTGGCATGGGAAAAGGAGAGTGTTGTCGAAAGAATGGGAATTGTAAACATCGTACTGAGAAAATGGTAGGTGCCTTTTATTTCTGTCACCAAATTTTTACTTTCTCGCTCTAAGTAAATTCCAGATGATAATGCATTATAAGTAAGTAGGTACTTAAACTCACGAGGTTTACAAGGGTAAGTAAGTATAGCGCAATCCAAATGTAATGACGGCTGTGAAGTAGGCACGAAATGCTGCGTAGTATCAAAAATTAGAACATGTGCGGGCAGAGGTAAATTGTGAGCGCACTTCATAGCCTCCGTTGAATTTGAATAGCACTCAACAATGGTGCATGGATGATCACAAAAGTAAGGAAATGTAAAATTTTTCTGAAACATTCAGCACAAACTCTACTTCTAGTTATTAATATTGTTTGAAACTTATTATTTAGACTGTGTGTTCTAACTCTCTATCAATCGTTTCATCACAGCAGCTAGCAGCAAAGCCGCTGTAGCTCGCAGCGCAACTCATTTGCATGTTGCACGATATACGAGTAGCTTAACCGACCTGTCGTTCTATTTTCACAAGTTTACAAGTAAGCATGACTTTTTTTTTACTTTCCACTATGGACAAAAGTAGTGAAAAATTAGAATAATAAGTTACTTTTATTTATTAAGTCTAGATTTTTGTTTTACAATAAATAAGTTGTCCAAACATTCATCCTCTACAAGAGTATTTTCTTTTGTTTGAAGTTTAACTTTGAGTAATTTTAAGAATTTATTTATTTGTGCTTGATTCGTTTTAGTGAATCCACCATATCGGTTTAAAAGTCATTAAACCCTTTTTATTTTTTTGACCATCTATTTTAGTCATTGAAAATGCCGGAGGTATATAATAGCCATTATCTTGTTTTAACTTTAGATTGGATTTGACCCTTTTCTAACCTGAGGGTACTTAGGTAAGCGGTGAGTGACAACGCGGTCGACGAGCTTATTATTTGTCTAGGAAATTCCTCATCAAAGACTGACACAAAAGTCAAAATTGTAAACTTGTAATTGTGGAGTGTAGTAAAACAGAGCGTCCTTGACGTGCACGTCACAGGGACGTCTCGAGCTGCTACGGGACTAAATCCTCTTGAAGAGCGGCTCTCGTGTCGCAAACAACGTCGATGTCAGATTAAAAATTCACTAGAAACCGTAGTTTATCAACCCGTTCGATAATTTGCTGAACGGCGATCTTTGCGTGATACTGCACTGTACGTACGCCATTCTAAGTCATCAGCACAGTCTAGTAATTATGACTACTTCTAAATTCAAATTCATTTATTTACTTTTATTTTATGTACAGTTTACCTAAGCTTATAAGATAGGTACATGTACCCTGTAAGGGTGTTTGCAAGTTGACTATGTTCCGGTTATAAAATCTCAGCCAATAATTTCGCGATTGTTTGGTTTAGGGTAGGTAACTACTATTGTAATATCTGTGGATTAGGGCAGATTCTGTTTAGGCACAGATATCAAAATAGTAGTTACGTTTAGGACAGATCGTGGTTATGGTAGAGTGAACAACATAGAGTAAGTAAGTCTTGTGTTGCAAAGTGTAAGTATGTAATACCCTTCCAACCAGCATCGAAGCTAAGTGATAAAATATCTGGTCAAGCGAAAAATTGAGAAAATTAACCGTTAAGATTTCAAAACAACTATTTATTTTGGACTAACCCTCAAATACCCCAGCTTAAACACTTTAATTCAAATCAAAAGCTTAATTCCATGCACGTGTATCGGTGAATCGATTTCGGTGTTTAGCAGATGCAGCGCTTTCAGCGCTTTGCTAATGAGCAGCTCTTTGAATCCACCTCTCAAAGCGATCTGATTACTCTGCACATTGCTAACGTGGAACGGTTGTAATTGGTATTAATTGGTGTTTATAAAGGTATATAAAACTACTTATAATGGATTATTAAATGATTGCAATGCTTTCTCCTGGGATTCAGGTTTGCTAATCTATCTCTTTCTAATGACGCAGGGAATAGTTTTATTAAAAAGAGACGATGGATTATTCACCAGAAAAGATACCTTATTTAGTGGCACTCTAATTATAATGCTTATACGTCTTGATTAAATTCGTAAGTGGCTATAAACACGAAGATTTTGTAAAAATTGAAGATAAGAAGACGTACAAGCATTGTTTTTTATTGAGTAGACAATACAGATAGGAGACCAAAAATACACTAGTAGACAACATAATATAAAAAAACCATCAAAATAGGATAACATTTAGATGTAAAAAAGCGCATTTTAATGTAACGTATGTAGATAGGTATACATTTTGCTATATAAACAGTTTAAAGTGGTGCAAAATATTTGAAATGTTATCTTAATTTTACCAATAAAATAAAGCCTCGTTCATACAGCAGTTACTGCAAGCCAAATTGCTATTTCGATTTTAAGCCATAATAGCCATTAACATTATTATTAAATGTTCACTGTGGCATAACGAGAGATAAATGAGTGTGTATTCATCCAGTTGTATTAATTTTGATGAAAGTTAACAAGCCAGACTGGCTGGGTGGTGTCACTTTTAAATAACCTTTTGACTCTGAGGATAGGTAATACCCAGACACAGAATAAATATCGATGTTCGTCGCACAAATGTTTGTCCTGGGATGTGATCCAACCTAGTTTAGAAAGCAGAGCTACTATACCAACTGAGCTATGAAGGCAGTCAAATCGCTGCAGCCTTCAACTTTCATGAAGTGCAATAAAGTATTTCCATTCTATTAATTTCTCTTGCTTTGTCTGATACCGAAACTAAAATATAAAAGTTGAAGCTGTACAATGAGGAAGAAAGGTTCTTCATTGGCGACCACGCACCGGAAGACGCAGCGTAGGCCGGCCCCCCACTAGGTGGAATGACGATCTGGTGGCTTACCACAACTTCTCTTAGCATTATTACAAAAGTTAATTCTATAAGAGGTTATGTTAAGTTACAGTATTCTTACTTTTATGTCATTTTTCAAAGTATTACTTAGAAAAATGACATAAATGTACTGTAACGTTATTGACGCAGAGCAGTTTTGATTACGTCACGATAAATCGTTCACTCAAATATATCATGTTGACACCAACGTGCGACAGTGATAACGCTATATAAAAACGTAGACGTCTCTTTCTCACGCAGGAATACTTTTTAAGTTCATGGTATGACTTCGAACAATATTATTGAAACCTTGAAGCATTACTGTCATGAACCATGATGGTTTTGTATTAGTTTGTGATAAGGCCCCTGGCGAAGGACGCGGGGAGCTGATGGATACACGAAGCGAGCAGCCGCTCAAAGTGGCAGTCGCTGGGGGATATTCAGCAGTGGACGTCTTAAGACTGTTAATTGACAGCCTTGAAAGTGACAGCCTCCGTGGTGTGGTGGTTGAGTAGGTCGGCTCGTAACCCGGAGGCGGCGGGTTCGATTCCCGCAACATGACAAATATTTGTGCACAGAGAAAAAAAAAGCGCAATTACTTGTTCTATGTCTGGGTGTTGTGGGACCATGGTCCTCGTAGTGCCTGGGTCCCTAGATAGAGGGAATCCTAGTTAGGGTCCAGGATCTATGTATGTGATCGTTGGGTGTTATAAATATATATATTATATAATTATGATGATGATGATGAAGCTGTACGTACATTTTTATGACAATTTGTAATAGAAACAATCTGGCTAAAACTAAATACACCAGCATTTTTGAGACTAACTTTTCCGTCGCAATTGAAGTCTGCTTCGAAATACAGAATGTTCCTGTTTGTTTTGTGCAGTGTACAGTCAGCAGGATCGATGTTGCTAGTTCTGAAATTTGCCGTGTGTTGTATGAGTGTGCGTGTGTGTGTTTTGTGTACTTCGGAATTCGGAAGCATTAGGGTTTGTGTTTATGCATGTTAATTTTGATCTATAGATTAAAAACAAACTCTGTGATTCATAAAATGGTAATGGGCAGGCCACATCCTCGTAGGACTGACCACCGACGGGGAAGAAACGTTTTAGAGTGGCGACCACGAACCGGAACGCTATCATCAGACGAAGATATCCACTGCTGAATATAGGCCTCCCACAAAGAGCGCCACCTTGAGCGGCTTCTCGCCTCCTGCATCCATCGGCTCCCCGTGGTTTTTACCAGATCGTCGGTCCACCTAGTGGGGGAGCAGCCTACGCTACGTCTCCCGGTTCATAGTCGCTACTCGAGAACCTCCCTAAAGAAAAACCTATAATATTTGTAGAGAAAAATATCTATATTATTTGTATTTATTTGAATTGAAGTTCGAACTTCAAGGAATAGAACTTTAGCAACCCCTTCAAGATGTCTAAATGTTTACCCCAGTTCTTCAAACCCGTCCCCTGTTCAACGACCTTTGTTTCAAGACGGCTCGCCAACCCATTGTTAATAAGCCCAGATATTTGTATACCCTAATATTTGAGCTCGGAACTTTAGCAGCGTTTTGTGCTGAGCAAAGTTTTAATGAAATCTTAAGTGTTAGGATTATCTTTTGCTAGACTTGAAAACTGAGATAGGGGCTTTTAGATCTATTATTGTGGAATTAATGTTGAATTATACTAATTTTGTAGCATAGATTTAAAGTTTGGAATCATGGAAAATATTATTTAAAGCATTCCAGAATTTTTCAATAATTATCCGTTTATAGTTGTTTTTGTTTTAATCATGCTTATTTTCCGAATAACAATTATGTCCGTGTGTACTAAAGTTTTATAACTCTTAAGTCCGCACTCACGTATATTATTACTCAGAACACAGTCAACTGCATTTGTAGTTATCAAACAGTTTTTAAGTCCAAAAGCTCAAATTTCTGAAAACAGGCTAAACAATTCATCATCATCATTAACAGCCTGAAGACGTCCACTGCTAAAAATAGGCCTCCCGCAGGGAACGCCACTTTGAGCGGCTGCTCGCCTCCTGCATTCATCGGGTCCCCGTGGCTTTCGCCAGACATCGGTTCACCTAGGGGGCCAGCCTACGCTGCGTCTTCCGGTGGCTAAACAATTGTCCACACAAAAAGGCAGATCTTTATAGAGTATTTTTACATGAATAGTGTAAAAAAAGTATTAAAAAATTGCGTAAATGTTAATAGCATATTTTATGGGAGTCCAAGAATTTATGAATACGTAACACATACATATAAATCGGCTACGACTTTGAACATGTTTTACGAAACTAGAAACATAAAACAATCGTAAAATGTATCGAGCCGTATAAATAACTATCTATCAAAATGTTTATGAGTTTTTCTTTATATTTGCAATACTATTTTCAAAGCAGTCTCTTTCACATACGTATTGGCTTTTTAAATCAGCATATTGCAACAAAAAATCTGACAAAATCTTAAGAAAATTAGCTAGTTTTTATTTGAAGTTTCTGTATTTGTTTCATAAAAACTTAATACATCTGTAGTTTGTAATAACCCCCCCCCCCTCTTTCTAACCCCCCTATTCCCCTAATATTCATAATTATAATTGTATCTTTAATTTACCGAACCTAAAAATCTAAGTTTAAATTATCGTAATAAATTGAAATTAAATAAACGCTAACAATCTAATACCGTTGAAAAGAACCTAAGCTTGTTGATAGAAAGAACCTAGAAGTAACCTAAGTTTGTTGTATGTTCTAGATTTGTTATGGCCAAGTGATCGTCTCCTAATAGTGGTAGAACCCGTACGTTGTGATAATGTAGTAATCCAATTCCTTTTAAAGTAATGAGACAATTCCTAACTGACGCCGACTCAATACGAGATTAATTTAGTAGAATGTAATTTCTTTATTTTACTAAGCTTTGCAATCTGAACCTATGATGAGCGCTAATCCTATATTTGCTGGAAATATCGAAAACGTAGATTGCTCCAAAACAACTCACATTAACCAAATTTGGAAATCCTGAAGTACTTCCTATAATTGACCTTCAGAAATATTCTTCAAGTGTATATATTAGAATCTCTTAACTAATACTATCTAAAAAATATAAAATTCCCGTTTGTTACACTTCCACTATTCGGCCCAAAAATTCCCACTAGTTACAAAAATGTTATCATTCCTACCGGAAATGCTTACAACCCATTCTACCATTCCTTTACGCCTATTTTAAACATATTAGCGAAGTCATGATAAACCTCTTCTGCTTATCATGACGCCATCTTCTGAGCCCCAATTCCAAACTATAAATTAATCCTAAACCTAAATCTGGTTTATTAAAGTGGCCTTCTATGATGATAGTTTAGAATTCGTTACCCTTACTTTCCTACGTTATGCTCTATATTATAGATTAATAAATAAAAACATAAGTAAAACTCAAATTATTTATTGAAAAAGTTATTTCAAACGATTATGAATTTAGAATTTACTTTATCGGAATAGTTTAAATTATAATTTAAATTATAAGATAATTTTATAGAATTAAAGTACCCAGAGGAAATAATTAAATATTAAAATTATGTTGTCGTTCATAACTAACTTTGAGTTTTAAAAATATATCCGGAAACTTCGATTACTCCTGATTGAGAAGAAGCCCAAAGAAACTCCTCAGGGTTTATCTTTTTTGTTATCATTTTTTTTAAATTCTTTTTGGTTTAACAATATTTGATTTTACAATAATTATAAGGTCGAATTACGATGCTATATAACATTTTGGAAAACTGTAAATTTAGAGTTAATACATCTATCGAGATTAAATACTATTATCTATGAGATATACATGACCTTTTTAAATAAGTTTCGATGAATGACAATCAGACATGTCTTGCTAAATTCTCCTACAAAGAAGAGCCCGTAGGTTATGTATTATGCGCAAACTCGCCGTGTGGAACCTCTGCTCCTCTCTCGAAGATTCGGCCGACATGAAATGGAGATTAATAATGTTGAATAAAACCTCAGGACATTTATTTCGGAGTAATTACACAATGATAATAAGTTGTATGCTGAGCTGAGCCGGGATCTGTTTCTGACATCGTGCAATATCGCTTCAGAATATAATTAGTATATTTATATAAGTTTCTTATTTTATGTTCCGTGTTATATTGTTCCTTTTGCGATATTGTGTGACGGAAATAAAGATCATTTCGTTTCATTTCATTTATTCCTAATCGTTTCCATACCCGTATTTATTGATATTATAATAATATTATGCATATATTTTGTATACTAGAGACATTGAACCGTTTATGAATTCTCAAGCTGACTTTGCTTCTCCTGAACTTTCATAGAAATCATCCATATATCTAAGACGTATTTCAGTATAATGAAATATGCTAAAGTTATGCTTGATCCGTAGAATAAAGTGTATGTATTGTAAGTTGTAAATATATTATTGATATCAATTATCAACAAGACGTTATTCTCATTCGAATTTATACAATTAGCTATCCTATCCGTGTGGTAAGGAGTCACTAACAAGGTACTGCTTGTGCTTGACCTATATAAATACGAAGGACAATAATTACTTTTTGAAAAATATTATAAATTTGTTGTAAAATAAAAGTTAAATTTTATTGAAAATTCATTAAAACAATGTCAAATCTAAACTTCACCAAACTGAACTATGCCCATAGATTTGAGATAAATAAATATATTGCATCTTATCTTATAAAATCTTTGCCTATCTCGTCCCTCAACATCATCATCAGCTTCATCATTCTGAAGACGTCATCATCATCATCATCGCCATCATCATCATCATCGTCAGCTTTATCATCTAAAGACGTCATCATCATCATCGCCATCATCATCATCATCGTCGTCTTTACCATCCTGAAGGTGTCCTAAACATTACCATCATCATCACCATCATCATCTTGCACCATCATCATCATAAACTCATGTCACACTGTACAGCCGTTAGTCTTCCGCTTCCATCGGCTTCCCACGACTCGGACCAGATTATCAGTCCACCCAATGGGACCAGCCTACACTGCGTCTTCCAGCTCATAGTCGCCACTGATTTGCTCGAGATAAATATCTTTTACCTATTACGGAAGCCCTTAATCTAAATTTCCAGTTTTTACGTTATAGGCGCATGAAAACATTACCTATTTTGAATTTACTAGAATGATATTCAAATACGCTCGTGATACTTACAGTAAATAAATAGGGAAAAGATTTCCTCTCCACCTTTGTGTTTCCTTCATGATCTGACGAAAGAAAACTCTACCTGCTTTTGCTGAATGATAAAATGAGTGTGATAAATATACATCAGAGTATGCTTCAATTTTCATGCGGGAATAAGATCTTTCGATCATCTCCGTGATCACAACAACAACCTGCTAAGAAAATAATTATTGACTAATACTAAAACGAACTACAACATTATTCCCAATAATTTTCCAGTTAGGATTAAATCAAAAATCATCACATAAAATCTAAAATGAAAGGTCAGTATTCAAATACATTCACGAT
Organism: Ennomos erosarius; assembly: GCA_963580505.1. Lineage (NCBI taxonomy): Eukaryota > Metazoa > Arthropoda > Insecta > Lepidoptera > Geometridae > Ennomos > Ennomos erosarius. The sequence goes on along the minus strand of OY756978.1, from coordinate 1,931,281 downwards.
ATTTTTAATCATCGCGTAGAATAAAACTTTCATCTCCTTCGTGAATATCGCTAAACTTCCACCGGCTAAGGAAATGTGCAGTGAATAACACTAGCTTCCTTTCTACATTAAAATCCCCTACCATCATCAGACCTTCCGCCTAGAGTGATGTCCACGATGATCTTGTGCTACAATAAGCATCTACACTCATCATCATCATCTAAGCTCCTGCCGACTAGGAGATATGCAAAGAATAGCATTGGATTTCCCTTCTGTACATTAAATCCATCTGCCATCATCAGATCATCCGCTCAGCGTGATGCCCACAACGATATTGTCCTACAATAAGCATTTTCACTCAACATCAACCTACCAGGAAAGCGCTTCGCTCAGCAGCAAACATTTTCCATCCGTGTATATCTTCAAATACTAAAGAACTACACCTACTAAACAATGAATTAGATGATTTCACCTTTCAATTTCCACAGACTAAATATAGCGAAGTACTTCCCTTTGAACCTGATGGTCTTAAGTAATATTAATTCATTATTCCTGTTTTAAATAGAACTGCTCCGTTCTTTCTTGCTGATTGATTTTCTTCACTCCATGGATTTCTTTTCATCTTTTAGTAATACAATAAACCTGGAAAAAAAACTATATTTTGCCATCTTTTCTTTTTCATTTTTTAATCACCACTCCCCCTGACATCTCCCCATCTGAAATTATTTGAAAAGTCTTTGACACATTCTTGACTGCTAGCTCGCGATTTTAGTATGAAATATAATTAAAGAGGTTTTATGCTTTCTAATATTACCTCATTTTACGTTTAAATAACTACTTTTACACCTATCTCCATGTCCTATACCAGTTAGTGCAGTATAAAACGAATATTTGCTTTATTTTTGGATTATTATTTGCTTGTTAAATGATTTGATTGAATAATATTGTTTTTCTTTTTAAACTGAAAAATATTTCTAATATTTGTGACGTCACGAGACACCCTGGATCGTTACAAGTTCTAGCACGAATGTTACGCGAGCGTAAGTGTAACGTTAACATAAGGAAGTTGTATGGCATTTGATCTGCCCTCTATTACGATTGAGCTAGCAGCGCTGCTGACGCGCGTCTGCCGCTCAACTGTTGTCAAAATTGTATGAACTTTGACAGCAGTTGAGTGGCAGACGCAATCGTAATAAGGGGGCCTTACGTTAACGTTACACTTACGCTCGCGTAAATATTTGTGCTAGGCCTACTGATTGGGTCTAGTAATTAATTACTAAATACACTAACGTACAATTAATCCCTCCGGTCGGCCTTAAATTATATATGTCCAAAATAAATCAATCATTTTTCTAAATTGCCATCCTTCGGCTATATATTCGGTCCAGCTATATATTCACAGACTACAAAACTGAGGAGATATCATTGAACAAAAGACCAAAATAATCAATGACTGAAATCTTGACTTTAGCACCAATCGACAACTGAGCATACTTCTGTGGTAGAGGCCTATTAAACATCCACAGCCTAAAGATGTCCACTGCTAAACATAGGCCTCCTTCAGAGAGCGCCACTTTGAGCAGCTGCTCGCCTCCTGCATCCAAGGGCTCCCCGCGGCTTTCACCTGATCGTCAGTCCACCTAGTGGGGGGCCGGTCTACACTGCGTCTTCTGGTCTGGAGGCCTATTACTATACTTCATTACATAAAGTGGCGCTCCCGGGGGGAGGCCTATGTTCAGCAGTGGACGTCTTCAGACTGTTAATGACGATGATGATGATTAGCTATGTAATATTTGTAAGTAATCTCATCACTATTTTGCCTCAAATCTGTAATACAACATAAAATAAAGTATGTATATGTATAAATAGTTCCATAGGCTGTATGATGATTTTATGAACCATTGATCTTTTAGCAAGGGTTGTAACCCATAAGGACGGAGAGAGTTCACCATAAACCATCGTACGTATAGGTATATAACAGGTTATGGAAAAACGCTTATTGTATTGGGTACGCATGATTCTTAAATTGAATTTATTTGTTGTGAGTACACACACCACCACCACCGAGTAAACCAGTAAGTTTATGCCTGAATGGCATGGATAACATTAAAGAAGGCAATTTATAATTAAAAAAAGGGATATTAAATACTAGTCTAGTGTCATTAAAAATGAGTGCCTATTTAACTAAAACGATCGGTACCTATTATTTTTCTATAATTTCCATGAAGAAAAAAAAAACAGATTTTCTAAAAGCGAATATTTTATTTTGTGTTGCACTCATGGACCATCTTTAATGTTGAGGATAGCAATAGCACGTTGGTTCAATAATTTCAATTCAGGAACAATTTACAAAAATGCAGATCGTTTTCGAACATTCTATAGATCTTACGATCTTACGATATTAGATGGTTTATATAAACTTAATCTCGTTTTTTATACCAAAACAAAACGTATGTTTATTCGGAGGCCAACACTTAAAACACATAGATGGTTCATAGATTAAAACGATAGAATTGTCTCGTGGTTTTAAAGTTTACCTAAAACAGCTTTGATGCTTTGACAACATTGTAGGACAGTGATTTAGAGGCTAAAGTTATTACTCCATATCATTCACCTACATTCCTACCGTAGCGTAGACCCCGCCCTGCAGTAGGTGAACTGATGACTCGGTCAAACTTGTGGGGAGCCGAAGGACGCAGGAGGCAAGCAGCCACTCAAACTGGCGCTCTACGGGGCAGGCCTATGTTCAGCAGAGAAATCTTTGGGCTGATGATGATGATGACGTTCCTATGGGCTGGGTTTTTATTCACAAAGGGGGAAAATACAATTGAATAAATTTCAGATAATTTTTATAATAATATTACGATGCAACACATATTTGTTAGTACCATTTAGACTTACAACTAGGTATGTATGGATGGCGTGGAAAATCTTCTGCGATTACCAAGCCGCCAGCCATGTGCTGGTTATGGAAAATTCCCTTTATGATAAGCGTCCAAAGTGGCTTTTAATGGGAGAGGCCTATGTTCAGCATAGCGATTCAGGAGACCTCAGCGCTGAGGCCTCGATTCAACCAACTTTTATTTGAAAATAGAACGGAAAGCTCTCCCCTAGCTCATGCCTTTTGCAGAAACGATGACGCTATTTCCGTTCTATTTTCATATTTCCGTTCTATTTTCAAATAAAAGTTGGTTGAATCGAGACCTCAGCGCTGAGCCTCAGGTCTCCTGAATCGCTATGCAGCAGTGGGCGTCTTCCGGCTGATGTGAGTGTAGAAACTTTCCGTGGGTCAGTCTTGCTCCATTCAAAACATCGCTGTTCAAGAACTATTTTTTGTTATATTTTTCACACATAGTGTATTTAGCCAGTGTCAAGTATTGTATATTTTCATCGAGTTTTAGAATATTTTACGTAGTCAAGTCTTAGTCATAGTCATAGTCCAGTCTAAGTCGGGTCATAGTCCAGTCTAAGTCATGCTCTAGTAAAGTGGTGGCAGCTTTACTAGAAGCTTCTATGGAATTTTGGAAGTAACACGAAAAACCATGTTACATCACATTATATGACTTGACCACACTCTTGCTCGAAATTCAGCAAACCGCCACCAATTTTAAACATTATCACTGGAAAAAGCACAAGTTTTGAAAAATAATACAATGCAACGACGTGAACTTGTTCACGTTCCCGTCAAAAAACCGATCATGAACTTCTTTATAGATGATAGTTATGTTTGAACTTACATTTTCTTATTTAATTTTATTGAAAGCTCTACTACTTCATTGTATCTATGATAGGAGGTTTTCCCAAGCCACCCTATACACAGTCTGACGTATTGGAGCCCAATTTGCAGTGATTGCGGTCGGATATTTCGATCTGGCCGCAAGCCAAAGGTCTTTTCCGGTCAGCCCGTTACGTATGCAAGAAAAAATTCTACGATTATGTGAACTTTTGAATTGAAGACTAGATTGAGTACCTATACAACAGACGTTAAATAAAAAAATGAAACAAAATAAAATAATTAATCAAAGACTTGCCTTGAAAACTGTCTCTAGAAAAGTAATTGAGGTTAGAAATAAATACGTCTGGACTGTGGACAATGGACATTTTAACAACCTAGCCCCAAACTAAGCAAAGTTTGTACAATGGGAACTAGATACATATAATAGGTACTTTTGTTTGTAAATACATACTTACATAGAATACATATATGTTGTCACAAAAAGTTTGTTCTGAATTGGAATCGACCCCATAGCCTACAGTTAAAACGACAGGGCTACTACCAACTGAGCTGTCAGGCCAGTCGTCTATAGAATTTCATAGACTTGTTACGTTATTTGTTATTCTCAATAATATTCCAATAAACAAAATAGAACAATATTTGCTCTAAAACCGATTATACAATATTTTGGTAAACAGCCAACAATAACAACTAATTTGGAATCCATTGCCACGCAAATATAGAACAAACATCGCGTTAAAGTCCTGGCTTACTATGTAAACAATCCATTTGCAATTCTACAATCGTTAGCTAATGACTAAACTGTACTAATGATGAAACTATTTGCTAAAAGTTAGCGTGGCTTTGATTACAATTAGCGAGACAGCGTTTGGATTGTATCCAGAAATAAATTATAGTTACGTGATCGGGTTGCTAGGAATCGAACAAATCTTCGAAGTAATAAATATAATACCAGAAATAAGACATTATTTCAAAAGATTTATGTATAAAGCAGTATTGCTTGCTATAAGCGTAATCAATAGTTTAATTTAAAGTAAATGAAAAGTAAGTTAAAAAAATGTTTCTCGAGTGGCGACCATGAACTGGAAGACGCATCGTTGGCTGGCTGCCCACTAGGTGGACCGACGATCTGGTGAAATCCGCGTTGGCTGATGGATGCAGGAGGCGAGCGGCCTCTCAAAGTGGCGCTCCCTGGGGGAGGCCTTTGTTCAGCAGTGGATGTCTTCAGGCTGTTAATGACGATGACAATAAAATAAATAAATTAACACCCAATATTATTTAAATTAAAGCTACGATTACTTACTTAGTTAACCTTCAGCATCTCTAAATTAATTTTGGTAACTTTGATCGGTTGTTCCAAGTAAGTAATTTTAATTAGATCGTGTCAGAACCAGTGTTAATTATTAATTTTAATAGGAAAATATCTGCGCGTTTATATTATGTTGCACAGTAGGTAACAAATCTAAAAACACCAATAAGATGAAATAACCACTAAGAAATAAAACAAAAAAACGGCACTGTAAGTCAACTTAAAAAAAAAAAAAACAAATTCGGTTTATGTGTCAGAAAGCTACGGTACCAGAGACAGATACACAGATACACAAGTTACATATAAACATCATCATTATCATCAAAGCTTGAAAATAGCCACTGCTCACATAGGAACCATACAGCACTTCTTTGAGCTGCTCGCCTCCTAAATTCATCAGCAATGACACTACCATAAAAACAAGCTGACACGAGTGTTTGAAGTAGTCTTCAAGATTATTTGCCTCTACAATACTACGCTGTATCTCTATCTAACTACAATCGCTACGTCTATTTGTTTCCATTAGATAGTTTCCAAAAAGACACATTTGAGAGAGGCAGTAGCTACTTTACGAAAGCTTTGAACGAATAGCCCAGTTCTGCCGTTTTCAGATAAAACACCGAAGCACTCTACGTAGAGGTACTAGACAATTCACAGCTTTCCATCGGAAAAATACAAAACAATTCCCTTTAATCCCTCCAGTCAGTAGTGCGTCCATCTAAAACTCACTTTTCAGTTCTTTTGTGACGGATATCGATTTGCAGTTTCGGCCACCGCTGCAAAAGTCAATTTTTCGCTACCTACTAAATGATAGATAGGGTATTCGATCCCAGTATAGATATTAGAAATCAGATGTGAAGCAAATTTTAAACACAGTCAAGGTAATTTATAAACGCCAAATAATAAAAACAGCACGAAGGCGGCAAAGTAAGAAAGCGAGTTTCCATCCAGCTGCTTCTTATAAATGTAGTCAACCCACTACTCCCCTTGCCATCATTGCCAGTGTTGCCTAATATGTATAACCATATCTTTGCCAGAAAGCACTCTACGTTACCCTATAGGAAGACAAGGGCTTGTTCCATTTTTGTGCTTTTTAAAATTGATGTAAAAAATCCCACTTTACCGGTCCATTAGTCTGGGATGTTGAGTGCCTAACGCGGCGGAAAGGCTGCGAGTTAAAGATCATCGTAACTAGGTATAATGGCACGGCTCATGCTGATGGGGTGTGGGGTACTTACAGACTATGCTTTATGACTTTTGCTACATGAACATAGTTTTGCTACATAAATGACGCTGAAGGGGAACTGTTGAATCCGCTGCACCATCGTGACATCTTATGATAATGATGACGTCAGTGTACAATGTTATAAGTACTAAAGACAAGTATTCTGCGATATTACCAATTTATTTATTAGTTTTTTTTTATTTTTTTTTATTTTTTTTTCTTTTTTACTCAATCTAACTATTACATTAATAAAAACTAAACTAAACTAGCTACCAAAACTGATAATGAGGACTTACCAATACTACTAATAATACTATTTTAATCCAGCGCGATCCGATGGCCTACCGCACAGTCTGCGATGCAGTATATGCCAATTACCTACAGTCAGTCTCTTTATTAAAACCTTTAATCAAACTTGAATCTCTCAAAAAGTTTGTCAGTTCTAAAAAAATTTTTTTTATTAATTAATTTGTGTATAGGCAAAATGTCTGACCTTTGTCTGATCTGATGGTAAGTTTTTGATTTAGTAATAAAATGAGTCATGCCTTTACTACTAAATATTCCAAAAATTAAATTTTATAAAATATCATTCACTGACAAAGGACACCGATCCGTTTACATGGAATCAATTTCTAATCCCCATAAAAATGGCGATTGAATAATTAATCAAATTTCACCCGAAACCAGATTAACTTCTGTCCACACTGGCGGACAATCTTCTAAAATTTATGTAAAAGCAAAATGAAATTTCGTTACTTTCCTATTAAAATTCGTACTAACTAGGGAGGTCTGGTAAATGAATTGTCGGTGGGCAAAACTGTAGCAAGAAAGAAAAAATGGACATGCCGCGGACTTTCATGTTTTAATTTAAACTTCAAACAAGGTTATTTCTCCCTAGGGAAAAGAGACAAAATGAGGAAGGGGCAAAAACGGGAAAGGTTTTGACATATTCCTGGTGCAGTTTTATTAGCTAGAGACAGTGCCACGTAGCGTATTTGCACGCTCACTGAGGAGATTTAATGTTTACATTTTGCAATGTTTACCGAAAAATTTTGCCGGTGACAATTTTCAGTAGGTACTGCCCCCATAATATTTTTAACAATATATTTTTAATGTTACAACACAAAGCTCAATTATACTTACAGACTTAACAATCATTGCGCGCCAACAAATCTTCGCAAACTTCTAATGGTTTCACCCAAGAAAATAATCATAAAATACTTCATCATACAAATCCAAGAGCAACGAGAATGTTATCCAGGGTCGTAAAATAAAAACACACTTTACTTTGTTTTAGGGCGTCTTCAAGCTTAACGTTGGTTTAAGATTACAGTTTACAATCTAAACTGTGGCTTAATTATCTCATCTTTGGGAGAATTTTCTTCAGCGGAATAGCTACGAATGAATTTTTATACGACGCTGCTAAAAATACTCAGTGGATTTTTAAGACGCAGAAATATTTTTCTGTTGCTGTAATATTTGGTTAACGTTCTAGAATTTTTATTTTGTTTGTATTTTTTCGGGTTATGAATGAATTACTTACATTAAAAACACACTTTTATTTGGCTATCAATGTAATTAATGGTAATTTGTAAGTAAGTAGAAATTAGTAAGTAGAAATTAGACAACCATCGCGTCCTATGGTAAAGCAAAAAAAAGTGTAAGAAGCTCTATTTTAATATTTTAATAACTGAATAGGCCCGAATTTCATTGCATTTGCTCACTTGATGGAAAGAGACGATGCGGTCTACGGTGGTGCATGCTTGCCTAGAAGATATCTGTTCACTTGCGACTTAAGGAGCTTCAGATTGATTGGGAAACAAAGACGCTGGTAATGTGTTCTACACTTCGCTGCTCGGATTATATTGGTCGAGCTGAACCGCTATTGTAAGAGTCGAAGGAATGGATATTTATTTGAGTGGCCAACAAGCAAGCTGAACACCTGATGATGAGTGGCCAGTGGTTTTCAAATGGTAATCAGCAGCACCAAATATTAAAACTATTTTAAAATGCCTATGTTCTTAACCTGAAGATCATAATAATAAATGTTTACTCACATTTTGATATGAGACAAAATTGGCAGGTGCCGTTCTCTCATTCCATAAGCCAAATCGTAATGATCCAAAAAAAGTTCAACACTAGCGCAGATATTTTTACGTTCATTACAGAAAATAGTTATCAATATGCCAACATGTAAGAAAGAAATAAGTAATACACGGTCACATTGTCTCTGCTGTCCTTGCTGAAATGCAAGCCATTGTCGTCGGGTCCAGGGATAGTGTGACCGTGTTATATAGTTACTTTTAGTAGGTATTCAAAAGGCCTCTTGGTGTTAGCTTCGGCCCCACCAATGCCTTCCAAATGCCCGGGCTAGGCCCGAGAGTCATATTAAATATTTACTCTACAATAAAAAAGACCGATACGGCTAATTCTACTTAATTGTACTTTATAATGTTAATCACAAATGGCACTTTCATCATTTACATACGATAAAAGCATTTTGTTGGTGCTGCCAAAGTACTATCAAATGAGAGCCCTAAATAAATATTTTATGATGTAATATTAAGCTCGTGTTTGTATGAGGCTTGTGTTTATTAACTGTTCGGTAATTTTATTGTCTTTATACGTGTTGTTTTTGGATACTCTAGAATAAATTCCAATTTGTCAATGTTTTAATTAAATTTTAATGTTCGTAAGACTAGAAGTTGTGTGAGAAAAGCTTGTCGTATTATGTCAAGAGTAATTTAAAACTTCTTATTTAGTTTATTTCTTTTTTAACTTTAATTAAATGATTAGTTTTAACAGACTTTTGGTTAGTTGTAAACTCGTTTAAAATTATTTGACTCGTTCTCCAAAACCTTGAACACCGGCCGGCGTAAGGTTGCCAGCCTATCGGTCTTTTACAAGCTGCACTTCGGAGAATGTGCGACAGAATTGCACAACTTAATTCCCCCATCCCCTTTTTACCATCGTACAAATAGCCGCACGGAAACACGGCATCCGTATATGGTAGAAATTTCTAGAGCGTTTTGATTCCTTGTTTATAATTCGGACAGCTAAGGAATGGAACATCTTACTAGCGTCATTGTTTCCTGACAAATATAATCTGGGAGTTTTTAAGGCTAGAGTGAACCGGTCTCTTTTATGCTACTTCTAGACTGAACTAATAGTCGAAATAATTTTCGACGCAAAAGATTTACATACTTGGTGATGGGTATTACAACACTGAAGTAGCTATAGACAGATATCATAAGCGTTTTCGATTATACGTTCAAAGAAAATGTTTCTTTGAACTAAATAAAATGCATAATCACGTTCACAATAAATAACGAACCTTCTACACACGTTAGACACGTTAAGTGCTGAAAGACTCTTGTAGATTCGCGGCAGTTCTAGGGTTGATACATTAGAACTTTTAAATTTTTAACAACATAATTATTTTTTGGAATGAAAACAAATTGGTTTCCTAGAATTTATCAAAGCGCATTTGTAAGGCTGTAAATATTTTTTTTTGTGCATTTTGTGCCTACTGGTAGCGTGGTAACGGCTTCTTATATTAATGTTACTTAATACATTAATTTCAATTTTCATCACCATTATCAACAGCCTCAAGACAACCACTGACGAACATTGGCCACTTCCCACGAGCACTACTTTGTGTAGTCGCTTGTCTGCATCCATTGGCTCTCCGTGGTTCCGACCAGGTTTTCCGTCCACCTAGTGCGGGTTCAGCCTTCACTGTGTCTTCCGGTTTGTGGTCGCCTCTCGAGAACCTTTAATTTTAGTTTTAGAATAAATATTTCGAGTCAACCTGCCATAGTCTCTCAACACGTTACATTGCTAAAAAATAACATACCTACTATCTGTAGTAGGATGCTCGAGGTTCATATACTACTCGTCTATAATATCATGCTTCTTTTACAGCACTAAGAAAATATTAATTGGCAACCCTACCGATGCTGCACACGTTGCGGCGCCAAGGAGGGCCCTCGAGCGTGGAGTGTCTCGTAATTTGGGTCAGCGAATGCATAAGTTTCCATCCAGCAAAATTTTAATTTGATTAGACTTTAGTAGGGTTCTTCAACAGTTTTGAGGTTTTTGTATTAAGAAGTTGCAGTTTTTGACCCAAATACCCCAAATTAGAAGCGATGCTGAAGATAATTTAAATGTTGAGGCAGGATATTATTATTTTGTTAACGTGATCAATTGTATTCCAAATTCTTCAATCGCTATTTTGATTGACTACTTCTTTGTCTCTAATTATCATGTATTGCTTTTTCCATATATATATTTTTTTTTAATCCTTGCTGGTTTAGATAATTAAGTGCCAACGACACCAACGTAATTAGAAAGTATATCACAAAACATACATCAAAAATGGCGTACCTATGATCGAAATATATGAAGCATATCATTCATCCTCTAGCCTCATACTCAAAATTTTATGATAAAATCCATCTTTTCCGCGTCCCCGGAACTAAATCGCCCGTTCACCAATAAAAAGCAAGGAGCCGGAAGCGCCGTGAGCTAAAGTAGGTGTCATATTTCACCCATCCCATAAAAGGCCCACAGCGTTGCTGGAAAAATTCTCACCATGAAAAAGATTCAAGAGATAACTTTGTCAAAGGTGTTTCATTTTATAGAGAGAACAGAGTCCTAGTAAAGTACAGGAGTGCCTTTCAGTAGGGAATGGCTATCCTCTTTTAGGAGCGCCGTCGAGAGTGACCTTTTCGCTTCTTTTATGCTCTCGCTAAGTGCAAGCGCTGAAGAGAAAATGTTTTATTAGACGATCAAAACTTACTACATTAGACCATCCTGAAAGCTAGCTTCGAATTAGTAATTCGGTGAGACTGAAACTGAGGTTGAGTCTTCACAATTAAGACTTGCCTTTTGTTACGTAGTATCTTTTCGATACTACGTAAGAATGAAGGTAAAATATAATTTGACTTAAAGGTTACAAGTTAATCTTCCCCGACTTATCCAGCGTGAAAAATTAAAAAACACTCCATTTTTCTAGCGATTTATTTTTTAACGTTTTGTTATTTTATAGTATAATGTAACATTTTTCTTTATTAACTGTCAAAATGAGCCTATTACACTGTAAAAATTATAGTGTAAAAATAACTGCAATAACTGTTCTAAGCAGCCGCGACGCTTAATATCAGGGTATCGACCAGATCGACATACCATTTAATAAAAAAACTTATTATTAAGCCAGATTTTATGTTGGATTGTAAAAAAAAGATGTTATAATTTTTCACGAATTTTATTCTTGTCTTATTTTTCATGATACTTGTCATAAGATTTCGTAGTAACGATTAGATAAACTTGTTATCTTATATACCAACGTATTATGATAATTACGAAGTTAATAATTTACATTAAACAAATAGTTATTTACAATAGTCTTTCTATATGCAGACAATTTTTTTTACATTCCCTAGCCCGGAAAAAACAAATGAAACGTTATAAAAATTACATCTAAACGCATCAGATAAAAATAACTTGTCAAAAAAATTTTACATCTGGTTATTAATATAAACTTATAACCAAAAATATATACAAGTATGTGACACAGACAAAACAAGTGCACAGTAGTAAAAAATGTACGTGAATCATACTTTTGCCAATATTCATGCGCTACATCGTAAAACGTACAACCGTAACTTGTTCTTAAGAAATTGTTATTCTTTTGAGACGTGACGCATGCCATAATCTTAACAGATATATTTTTATATAAGTACAGTATAGTGTTTAACCACTTAGAACCAATTCCATATTTTGTTTTACACTTTTAACATCTTTCACGATTATAAAACAATGGTATAGTAGGTGTAATTGAATTCATTAGCATCCTTAGAGTATTTATAAATGGAGGTGGCAGCAAAGCGTACCTCTCTGCCGGTCATATGGCGCTATTTGGTCATACACAGTATCATAGTGTGCGTGTAAACACTGCGAACTCCGCTAGATTATGTAACGGTGTGCGTGTTTTAAGATGGTGTGCGGCGTGCGTTTACACGCGCGGTTTGCGCATGTTTACCTCGTCCCACGTAAAAATCAGCAGAAACAATGCATGCGGATTATAATGTTAACAACTCCATTGGTTAATTATGCTCTAAATTAGCATCCCATGAATCGAGGTACCTAAACCTAACACCTGGCACGTGTGGACCAACATTTATTTACTTAATCAACTGCAATAGCTACATAATTGATTAAAATAGTTAAATGCTATTGATAGTTATTAATTTATTACATACAAAGGTAAATAACTTTTAGAAGTATCAAAATCATTCCTGCCTACGTCAGGCACCACGAAATTCTTCATAATTTTTAATAAAAAATATTTTTCATTGGCGTCTTTAATAATAATCTTCAAAAAGGATGTACAACCATGGTTACGATTGATGCTAATGAATACAATTGCATCCTGTATGTAATTGTACAAACATTAAAAAAAATTTTATTTCAGAAATGTTGCCAGTACAGAATATTTTCAATGGTAAAACATACAATACATTGCGATACGTGAAACATGAATGATCCATTAACAGGATTTTAATAAAATATTTTAATTCAGTTTGAACAGAATTTATTGTTACGACACAGTTCACTGACAGTACGCTTGCAAAATTCATTGAATTAACCACAATGGTGCAACGAAAATAATAATTTTATAATAGTACATAAAGTACTGCTGTACTGTTTTAAACACTGTTTTTTAAACTTCCCGTAACTACTATTAAAACGTACTGCTGTACTGTAAGTTCTGTAAGAACAAATATCTTAATAATTTAAAGCTTTAGAGTTTTATTCAACATACATTTTTGGAGCAAAGTAAACAATTTTTTCTTAATAATTTTTTTACAGATTTTTTTTTCAGACTAAAAGGCATTTTATGTGCATTATAAATTAAGTAGGGACAATTCAGAGTATGCAAAATTTGCGCATACCTTGCAGAATTTAATAAAACCGGTGTCACATTCATTAACCCTATCTTCTGGTATGATTTCTAAGAAATAAGCAAAAGTTACCTAATTTAGTATACAGTCTTTAAGATTCTAAGATATTTACAACGTGGCCATTTTAAATGACCTTCAAATAATGTGGGGATTAAATTTTATTTTTTAATACCCTAGATAAGTATAAATAAATCTATAACTGTTATTATAACTTAACATAATTTGAATATTCATTGAATTTTAATCACAAATGCTAATAATTGAGAATAATTATATTGGATAGTAATAGTGAAACAAGTTTTGACAAGGATTTGTGGTTTCTACGAGAAATAAGGGTCCTTATTACAACTCTTATACCAATCGTGTCGGTATTTCAAAAGACCATACCATTTTAAATGGAAATTACATTATGATATTCATATTATATTATTATGTACAAAAAAAGGATCTTTACACGAACATTAAAGATTTTTGAACAGCGAGAATACATTACGAAATTACGTTAATTTTGTAAACCAACTGTTCACAAAATCACGTATTAAAGTTACGAAACATTCTTTTAAATATTACACCATATAAATTAATATTCACTAGTAACACGATTATGTACAGTTTAGTTACGATATTTACAACCATGATATAGTTCAGTGCCACGGTGTCCTTTCACTCCACAGACACTATCACTTTACACATAATTGTAAATATCTTCCATGTCTCATACGTTCATTTCGGACATTGCCGCTTGGGGGACTCTCGACTTCTGGAAGTTATGAGTGGGAGGTGACGAAGGGGGCACGTTACCGTTCCCTGGAACTTGTGACTGCCCTGTTTGAGCTTGAACGTCGGGTAAGTTACCAGCACTGCTCAGAAACGTCGCGTTCTTTGGCAACGTCATACAACTCACGTTTGACGCGCACATCTGATTCTGCTGCTGGTAACTGAAGCCTACTTTCCTTGGCAGCGTGGTATGCCCTCGATTAGTCGGCGGACTCGACTTTTGAGTTAAACTAGACATTTGTATCCCCGTGTGACAAACATTCGGACAGTTCGCCGTTGCAAAATGCGGTACCCGATTCGTCATCGCAATAATAGCGTTCTTATCCTGATGGTCGATATCAACTATCGTGCTGGAACTTTGCGAATGTCCTACGAAATAATGGGGATGTTTTGACGAGACGCTGTCAAACGTCGAGTTGTGATTCCGTTTCTGCTGCTGCTGTAAAGCCTTCACCTGTAACCTCGTTTTATCTCTCTGGTAATAAACGCCAGCGAATATCAAAACATTGAGGATGAGTAAGGAGCATCCGATAGCGATTGTTACGCTGAGAGCTGTAGAGTACGCCGTGTAACCTGCCACCTCTAAGTTTGAAACGTCCTGCGCTGGCGTATTGTTGTGAATCTGGTTTTGAGTGACAGCTGACCCGGGTCGGGCTGACATGACGCTGATACAAGTCGTGACGTAAGTGTCCATTGTTGTAGATGGGATGTCCAAAGTAACGTTGTAAACTGGCTTGCGGTAAAGCTCGAGTGTGGGATCGAAGTAGTTCGCCCTTGTGAGCGGGTCTGGACGGACGAGCCCGTCATAGAGCTCCGGATCGTTGTGGTTTCTAAAAAGGTTGTGTTTAGCTACCACGTCCTTCATCCCCGCCCTATGGATTTCCGGGATTAGCCGCAGCCAAACGGACAGCTGATGCGCGCGGTAATGGTTTTTCATCCGCGGCTTCATGCCTGCAAAGGAATTCCTTATTGTGAAACGGGTTGGGAATTTTCCCCAAATTGTGTTTAGTAGAGGCCGGGACGAAAAAGGTCGTGGTAATTAACTTTGAAATTGATATTGCTAGGGGTATAAGGTGAGCAAGATTAAATTTTGTCTTTCAGATTAAATTAAAGTTCCTTTTATCCTTCCGCATACATTTCACGTAATAGAGTGGTATTAAACGTTATCCTTTCAAGGGCTTTGTTTTAGATTAATTTGCTTACCGATTTCCAGGTATTTTTGGTGCAGGGTATCGTACTCGTCCCAGACAATACTCTTGTATTTATTGCGTTCCCTCGATATTGGGAGGACCGATTCTTGACGTTGAGCCTCATTGGGGTTCCTAAACAAACAAAACGTTGATTGATTCATTGTTGAACACAAAAACAAGGGATGTACATTGTATTTTATGAATTTGGCGGATATCTATTGTGATGGGAAAACGACAGATTTATAGCTCTTTGTGTTTTTTTGTAAAATTTGAATAAATGAAATTGACTTAAAATGTTAACAGTCGGAGGGTTTTGAATTTTTTAACAGTATTTTTTTATTATTGTTTATAGGTTTTTAACCGTTATTAAATTGATCGTCATATTTTTTATGTTGATTTGATAATATAGTATTGTCTGTAGTACTACTGAGCTTATTTAATACTTTGTTGCTAAGCGATAATAGCCATTCCTACACCTTGACGCAAACTGTAATTGCCTTTATGTTTTTATTCAGTTTAACATCGGCATCCCTACATCAACATTACCTTAAAAATATACTCACAATAACTCACAAAAACGACTGAAATTTTTGTTTTTATTTCCCAAAAATCAGATTTACCGTACTAACTTTAGCAGTACAAAATCTGCCGTAACATCGTTAAGGAACCTCTGTACCAGTTATTGAAATAAATTACGTCAAAATTGAAAAGAGCATGGTCCATGTAACTCCACGGAACAAAGTTTCCCTCTGAGAATAATAATTTTCCATTCAGAGTTAGTGAACAAGGAAAGCCGAGAAGTAGAACGAGAATGTTGGCCAGCGTAACTGTAGCCACCATTTGTTTTCGTATTCACCGAATCGAAAAATAATGATACAGTTTTTGTTATTATGTTTTATTGTTCGCCAGTTTCAGAATAACGATCGCGGCTTTCGTTGTTTGAAAAAAAAATTATTGCAAAATAGGTTACTTGCTTTACAAAAGTTTAAAAGTTAGCACGCCCTTCTTTGTGAGCATGCCGAGAGAGTGCATTTACTTACACACATAATTTCTTCAACAGAGATTTCTTAATTAAACAATCTTCTATTTTTTTTTTCATCTTCTAATTTCAAAAATCTGAATAAAGAATATTATTTATAAGGAAGGCCGTTTTTAAACTGGCCGTATTTTATTTTTGACTTGTATTATAATAGAAGCTACACAGTAGTCGTTTCAAGACAGATACTAAAGACGAAGTAGGTTTCGTGTTTAAGCGTTTACATAACAACGTAACGAATGACGTACATGGCTGTATTGATTTTTCTAAAGTTAGGACAAATTGGATATATTTTTGCGTACCGTAACTTTTTTGTTTGTTATTTTGTTTGCTTTTCATTTCAGAGGTGGTAACGGCCGTTAAACGATTCGATGGGAACCCATAAAAATTAACGACTACGCAAAAATGAACAACTTCCGTGTTTTGTATTTATTTCATTTAGCTATTTTGAATTTGGAATGTTTTCTTTACATACTTGATTTATTTATTTTATAAACAAAAAGTCTATGTTACAACAAAAGTGCTTTTTATTTGTTTGATTGTAATCTGCAGTGGTAACATTCAATGAAATCAATTCTTTTTCTTCTTGTCCAATTATTTTATAAAGTTTTGATTAAATTATAATTACCTATTAACCAAACAGATACTGGATAGATCGAATTTTCATTTATATTGAGCACTCTAGCAATAATAAAAAAATGGCACACAAAAAGAGAAATGATTATCAAAAAAGATAACATTTACATAATATAAATTTTATTTGAGTAATTTTTTTCCACATTTTGCTTCGCAAATTTTACTTTGATACCAATGTCATGTGCGTGCATAAAAAACTACTTCTACACCTTGGACCGGCCACCGTTATAGGATTTATAAAAATTGACTTCAATTAGTTAACTAATGCATGGACCAACAATCTAGTAAGAACCACGGGGAGCTGATGACTGCAGGAGGTGGGCCGCCACTCAAAGTGGCAGTGGGGAGGGCCTAAGTTCAGTTGTGGACGTCTTCAATCTGTTGATAATGATGATGCATTGCCATCCAAACCAAATGTAAATTCAAAATTTTATCATTGGGATTAAAAATTGATGGCAAAATAAAAGCAGAAAAAAAGTTACTTTTTAATATAGTAACCATTTTTAGTGCTATTAAATACTCACCCACTCCTAATAAAGTTAGCCATGTACTGTATAAAAGACTCGGAGAGCGCCACCTCTGACTTTGTGTAGTTTTTCGGAAAGTGTCCCAGACCATCCACTAGTGGTGCTCCGAACAAGTACGGCAACTCTTCGCCGTGCACTGATCCCATTCGCTACAGAAAAAAAATTATTTGAATTTTTTTTTTATGTGAATGAATGACGTTTCGAGATAGTCGTTCACCTGATGCTACGCGACACGGCCGCCCATAACAGTTGCAGTGTCACTCGGAACTTTAAAATAATAAAGTTTTGTGTGACACTGCACTGCGCACGTCATCCTGAGACATCACACAGCCTAGTAATCAGATTACTACACTGTGTGATCAGGTCATAAAGTCTCATTTGCCCAGTAATTTCACTAGCTACAATGCCTTTCAAACAGGACCATAGTAGTACTAGTACCTAGACAAACTTTGCAGAAAAGTCCTACCACATAGTAAAAGTATTTGTATTGATTACGTGACGAGCTAGTCGTTTTTTTATGGTCTTCTCCTTCTTCTTCATTAATGGCCTTTTTTTTTCTTATATTTTGGCTCCACACATAGTGTATTTAGCCAGTGTCAAGTATTATTATTTTTCTATTGCTTTTTAGCAATAATTCTGCCAATGTCAAGTGAGTATAATTTGTACGGTTATGTCGATTCAAAGTCGTATTTTGTCAGTCAAAACGCCATCAGTAAAATGGTGGATATGTTATTGAAGGCTCAAAAAAGCCGTTGAAGGGAAAACGAAAATGCATAGTTTTGTGAATTTGAATCCATTTGCCAACACTCGTGCACATTCACGAACACTTAACAGATATTAATCCACCCTTATTACACATTAAAATTCAGATTTACTCAGGTTTTGGTAAAAAAAATAAAATTCACAACCGTCATTGTCGGATTTTCTTCAAAAGACCGTTTTTTTATGGTAAGCGACACAGCCGCCCGTAACAGTTGTCACTCGTATGACGTTACCCCTTTGACCGTTGCCTCGAGGGCGTAATCTGTTGGCATTTCAACATTTCATAATAATTACGGACATCTTGCATGCTTTTTTTTCCCCTACTAACCATATTTACATCATTATCAACTATATTGAGCTAACAGCAAACTATACAGTTAGTACGTGGTTTCTCCTAAATCTTAATCTTTTTCAATGGAAATGTTGACTTTTTCAGTATGAAAAATATTCTATGTTGAACTCTGTAGTGAAAGCAATATGTAAGCAAAATGCAAATCAGCACAGCCATTTTGGCGCGTAAATCAATACGAACAAACTACCGTTGCATATAGTTAAAAACATACATATTTCTTCATTGAAACCAGTTACGAGATTCTGGTTTCGTAGACAGTTGAAAGGTTTTCACTATTAATATCACAGAGCATGAAAAACAAATAAGCTTTGCATCTTTCGCGTCATTTTTTTCAATACTCTATGATTTGTAAGGAAAGGATGGATACGTTAATTTATAGAAAAATAAATATATTATTATAAAGATAATATTATAGTCCTCAAAATTTTAGCAACCAGCTTTATAGATATACCTTAAGTGTGGTTTTCACTTTAAAATCATTTCCATATATTATTGTACTTCATATTAATTAAGTCCCCAATCTCCAGTATTTTCCCAGTAATCTATTTCTCTTCTACTGCGTTTGCTGTGAGTTTACTGGATACAGTAGACATCATAGCTACAAGAACGCGTAGCGCCAGCAAAGTATCGTAGCTATGTAGCGGCACGTAGCACTCCCCATGTCAAATAAACGATTGGAGCTATAGCTAACTAACTACTTAGCTGAAATAACAGTGCCATGCCACGTTTGATACTATGATCGATAAAAGCTCTCGCTTTAGTAAAACGTGGCTTATGTCAGATACAAATAAGGCTATAATACTTAAAAATTAAATCATCTAAATGTCATAAAAATCTACTTATCATAGATTTGTTTTTGTTTAGTTTTGGGATTTGTTGTGTGTTTATGACCCAAATTTATTATTGACTTTTAAATATAGAAAATAAAATATGTGTCGACACTTCACACAGCACATCTACCCTCAAACTAAGCATAGCCTGTACTATACCAGTTAACTGATAAAATACTTAGATTTTTGTTTGCAAATACGTACATAGAATACAATATAACACCCAGATACAGAACAAACACCTATGATCATTTCACAAATGTTTGTGGAAATCGAACCTACACTCGTTCAGAAGGCAGAGAACCAACTATCAGGCCAGTTTTTTTTTTTTTACATTATCTATAGTTTTCATTAAACTACGTTTAAAGCGACAGATACAAGTAATACAAATTACCTGAGGATAGTCGCCGTCCTTCGTCTGATAGTCAAACACATAGAAGAAAGCATTGGGTCCGGAATCTGGGGAGCTTTTGGCCACGCTCAAAAAATCTCCGGTCTGGACGAGCGGCGCCACGTATTGGGCGTCTGACAGCGCCAGCACAGCTGCATCTCGCGTGTTGATTGGATGCTGCAAAGGAAAAGAGGTCTTAAAACTCAAGAATGCTGTCAGGTGAGGCGGGTGGTGGTCAGGTGTGAGGTGGTGAGGTGTGTAACTCAGCTCATCACGTCATTCATTGTAATAAAAAACAACTTTTACGAATAAATAAATAATAAATAATAAATATGTGTGGACATTTCACACAACGCCATCTAGCCCCAAACTAAGCATAGCTTGTACTATGGGAACCAGATAACTGATATAATACTTAGATACTTTTTTGTTTGTAAATACATACATAGTGTTGTAAATAAGAAGCCCTGTTCATAGAATCAAGGGTTTATTCCACATGACATTACACGACATCTATTGTCAATCATAAAGATGACCACAGAGCTTAACCTAAGAAGGTACACTACCTATATGAACGAAACAGTATACATCATTCTTCCCCTCTTATGTTTCATAGTCCTGAAGATAACTTGGCGCATGGCGGTTTCTTTCCGATCGCCGAGGGGGATCTGGCGGCGGAGAATCCACCATCAGCGAATCCTCTGTATCATAAAATTCCTCAACATCAGAAACTTCTGCCCCTTCGCCTCTGGGCGCTAGGTGTCTGTTGGAGACCATAATTTCTCGTCCATTTGCGAATCGCACTCTACTGCTCATAGGAGAAGGTTCGATCATTTCAACTTCCTCTACAAGTGGATCATACTTGTTACGGACATGTTTCTTTATTAGAACTTTGTCGTCGTTGAACCAAGATGGCAGTGATTGTCCGGAGGATGAACGTCTTGGGTGAACAAACATTCGTTCGTGTGGGGTCATATTTGTCGCAGTGCAAAGCAGAGAACGAATGCTATGTAGGGCTTGAGTTAGTACATTTTCCCACATTTCTATAGGCATATTTTTGGTTTTCAAAGCTAGACGTATCGTTTGCCATAATGTGCCATTTAGGCGCTCTACTTGGCCGTTACATGGCGGATTATAAGGAGCAGAACGACTGGTCGCAATTCCTTTTGAATTCAAAAAATCTTTTAGCTCTCTGGACATAAAGCCTGCTCCTTGATCCGTATGGATCATACACGGCATGCCAAACATCGAGAACAGATCCGTTAAACTTTTGATAATACTGTCTGAACTGGTATCTTTACATGGGTATGCGAATGGAAATCTGGAGTACTCGTCGATGATAGTCAATATAAATTTATTTGCGGTGGAAGATGGTATAGGCCCTTTGAAATCCAGGGACAACCTCTCGAAAGGACTTGTTGCTTTTATAAGATTACCAGATAAGTTTTTATTAAATCTCGGTTTTTCTTCAGCACATACTCTGCAAGACGTCACCGTACGCTTTATATCTTCATTAGAATAAGGAAGATTTTTGCATCTTACCCAATGTATAAGTCGCGTAATTCCGGGATGACATAAAGATTCATGTAGTCTCATTAAATTATCTCCATTCATACTCGCACATGTCACTTGAGTCCGCGATAAAGCATCCGCCACAATATTTTCCTTCCCACTCCGATATTTAATGTCAAATGTATAGTTAGCAAGTTCCATTCGCCATCTTTGAATTTTTTCATTCTTTATTCTGCTTGCATGTCCTTTCATCATGAACGCTACAGATTTTTGATCGGTTATTAGATAGAATTGGCGTCCAAGTAAGAAATGTCTCCATTTTTTGATACTCTCAATAATGGCATATGCTTCTTTTTCAATTGACGGATACTTCCTTTCACTTTCATTGAGAGTCCGTGAGAAAAATGCAATAGGTCTACCATTTTGTGTTAACGATGCAGCTATAGAATGTTGCGATGCGTCTGTTTCAACTGTGAATGGTTCCTTAGGATCAATTGAAGAAAGAGAAGCATTTGATATTATTCGTTTGATACTTTGGAATGCAGCTATCTGGTTATCATTTAGTGGGTACTCTTCTACATCGATAAGTGGTCGCAGTTTATTTGAAAAATCAGGTACCCATTTTGAATAATGTGCAAAAAGACCAATGGTGCGTCTGAGTGAAGCTGAATCATGAGGTACTGGCATTTCTAAAAGTGGCGCTAATCGGTCCTTGTCTGGTTTCACCTCTCCATCGTGGATGTTGTAACCTAGTATGTTCAAATTTTTTTACCGAAAATTCACTTTTTTCTTTATTTATGGTAAGATTATATTCTTTGGCTACCTGCATGAATTTTGCCAATTTCTGATCATGGTCGTTCTGGTTTAGACCGCAGATTGTAATGTCATCTAAGTACGAATATATGCCATCAAGATTTGATCCTCGTAAGATTGAGTCAATAGTCCTTTGAAAACAAGCAACTCCATTGGTTACCCCGAAAGGAATACGGCAAAATTCATATAAATTTCCTGCTGCTTCAAATGCCGTCATAGGTTTATTGATTGACAGTATCGGTATCTGATGGTAAGCAGATTTTAGATCGATTTTACTAAATACCCTGAACTTGGATACCTTCGAAATCAACTCTTCAATATTTGGTAGAGGATAGGCGTCAAGGTAAGTAAATTTGTTGATAGTTCTCGAGTAATCAATGCACATCCGTTTCTTGTGGTTGGTGCCAGACGTGACGAGTACTTGAGCACGCCACGGCGAATTACTCTCTTGTATGATTCCATCTGATAGCAATTTCTTAATTTCATTTTCGATGAATTTTTGATCATCTGGTGTGTGCTTGCGTGACTTAATTGCAATGGGTCTACAGTCAGCAGATAAATTTGAAAATAAATTTACTGGTTGTATGTTGGCCTGATCTAATGCACAAAGCCTGAGCTGCGGTTGAGTTCCTCCAAATTCTATTGTCATTTTAGAGTGCTGCTCTAGAATGTCATGTCCCAATATGACTTGCGTACACAATTCTTCTATTACCCTCAGTGGAGCATTAATGATATCATGGTCATTTATTCTCACCGTTGCAAA
This sequence comes from Ennomos erosarius, assembly GCA_963580505.1. Classification (NCBI taxonomy): domain Eukaryota; kingdom Metazoa; phylum Arthropoda; class Insecta; order Lepidoptera; family Geometridae; genus Ennomos; species Ennomos erosarius. Next base: position 1,908,478 of record OY756978.1, on the reverse strand, counting down.
GTAGACTTCTTTTATTTCTGTTTTTAAGGCTGAGGTCGCCATTGCAACATCTTGATGCCATGGTTTTGTTTGCAAACCATACTGTCTTATTACTTCTTTATCAATAAAGCTAGCTGTACTGCCAGTGTCTATCAGAGCATTTACAGGTATCCCATTCACAAAAATAGGAATCGTGCATTTCTGGAGGCCTGTTGTCGCTAGTTGTATACACGAGGTCGTATCATTTGCTTTTTGAGTGGTTGACGACGATGAGTTTCTAGGTTCACTTTTACAGACTTTAGCAAAATGTCCGCTTTTGCCACATTTAAGGCACGTTGCATTGACAGCCGGGCAAAAACGGCGAGGATGACGTGACTTTCCACAGAAATAGCAATCGTTTTGAGTAGAAATTGTGTTTCGATTACTACTACTTGCAGCAGCAAAGGGTATGTCTGATATCTGTGATCTATAATCTTCAGTCTGGATCTTAGCCGACTCTAAAGCTCTTGCTTGATCATACGCCTCATCTAAGCTTAAAGTTTTATTTTCTAAGAGTCTTTGCCGGATGTTTGAAGATGTTATACCGGCGATAAATGCATCTCGAATGAAGTCTTTCTCGTTCTCTGCTGCCTTCGTATCCCTAAATTGGCAATCTTTGCTCAGAAGGTGCAAGGCTTGGATATATTGGTCAATACTTTCACTTACTTGTTGCTTCCGTGATGATAACTTATACCTGGCGAAGATTTCGCTTTTTGGTTTTATAAACAATGAATCTAGTGTTTCAATAGCTTCAACGTATTTATCGCAGCGTTCAATGTATTTGAAAATTTTTGGAGAGACATAATTTACCAGAACCTGTAGCTTTTTTTTATCTGTCAATTTGTCAACAGAACCGAGAAAATTTTCAAAAGTTTTTCTCCAATGTCTCCATTGTGAGGAGAGCTCTTGTTCTTGCCCCAGTGTGGGGTCTCCATCAAATCGATCTGGGCGGAGATACTTTTCCATGGTTTTTACAGCTTTATTTTAATAGTTTACATGTGGAATAAATTGTTGTAAATAAGAAGCCCTGTTCATAGAATCAAGGGTTTATTCCACATGACATTACACGACATCTATTGTCAATCATAAAGATGACCACAGAGCTTAACCTAAGAAGGTACACTACCTATATGAACGAAACAGTATACATCACATAGAATACAATATAACACCCAGACGCAGAACAAACATCTATGTTCATCACACAAATGTTTGTCCTGGGTAGGAATCGAACCCACAGCCCTCAGTTCAGAAAGCAGGGATACTACCAACTGAGCTATCGGGCCCGTCAAATATTTTGTAATACTGTTTTTCTATGTGAATGAATGACGTGACGAGCTAGTTGTTCACTTGATGTTAAGCGACACGGCCGCCCATAACAGTAGCAGTGCTACTCGGAACTTTAAAATAAAAAAGTTTTGTGTGACACTGCACTGCGTACGTCATCCTGAGACATCACACAGCCGAGTAATCAGATTACTACACTGTGTAATCAGGTCATAAAGTCTCATTTGCCCAGTAATTTCACTAGCTACAATGCCTTTCAAACCGTAACACAGTAGTGCTTGCACACTACTGCTTGGCGGCAGAATAACTGGCAGAGCGGTGGTACCTACCTAGACGAACTTTGCAGAAAAGTCCTACCACCTAGTAAAACTAATAACAGAGCTGTGAATAGCTCAGTTATTTTATTAGCCCAAAAGATTGTGGGTTCGATCCCTACCTTTTGCAACTATAATTTGTGTGATAAACATAACACATGATGACCATATAAATTAAAAAAAAGACAAAACATAATAAACCTACGTCAGTTAATATAACTGACAATCATCAGTCACGAATAGTATATTTGTTATATGAAACGCAAGTTTGGGGTATTTGACTGTCATTTGTAAGCTTATTATGATTATGTCTTTTATGAAACAAGGGCAAGATAACCACTTAAATAGAAATGTTTTCACAAGACACTGTGAGACGACTTTATGTGAGTTGTGTCACAGTATCACACGGCAAACTACATCAAAATACTACTAACATTACTTTGCCTACTGCACGTGACATTTTCTCCCAAGACACTTGAAAGGTAATGCATTGTAAGTTACTGACCTAATAAAGCTACGGACCATTTTGAACCTTATCATAAGGAAATAAGAACCAAGAAACTAAATATCTAAGAGACACACGTAACACCGTGCATTCTCTGAAACACACCTGGTTAGGAGACGGGTGACTTTGAACCGTAAAGCGTAGACATAAAGCTCAAAAACTGAAACTGACTGGTTTATATGTCCCGGAAGTGCTATCGGTCATAGCGCGCTTTGCTACTACTAATTAGATAACTAAATTGTAATATTGTTAAGTTAGCTTTTTGTTTGCACAGCAAAATAATGAATGTAATTATAAAGAACTTAGCATTTAGTTACATTTAAAAATATATTATAATTCGTTATGGAAATACTTCCAGAATTTTCGTATGCAACATAACTGTACAAATCAGAGACACACAGAGTAGGAAACATTGCGATGGTCATCATAAGATAGTCTCATGAAGTGAAGTTTAGTGGTGCTCATAAGACTGTAGAAGATACAGATAAACAGACATACATGACAAACTTGTAAATAATCTTCCTTGGACTACTATGAAACTCTAAAAATTGACAACGAAAGCGAAATTGCATTAGAAAATCATTAATACAACTCCATTTTGTTGCTTTTCTACAGTAGAAATAGAAAAAAAAGTCGCAACATAAAGCCACTTATGAAAAACCAACTAGGGAATATGTTTTGTGTTGATATCAACACAAAACATATTCCCAATCGAACAACAAGAATACAGTCATAATAAAACTTAATAAACAAAACTGTTGAAGCAGTCGATGCGAAACTCACATGAAAAACATCAGGAACTTTATCATTCACAACTTATCGTATAAAATACATCTGGTAGTCAGCTGTTTCTGAATACGCACTTAGTGATAACAGTAACTCAAGTTGATACAAATCACACACCTCGTGGAAAGTGTATATTTCAGAGTCCAACGCCAACATAACAACGCAAAACATAACGCAGCAAACCAATAAATATGTTACATGACGGACTATTCGTTCAACTGATCTTAAGTGCCATGGCCATAACATAACAGTTGCAGTGCCACTTGAATCTATACAAGGTGACCTTGATTTAGTATGTTATCCCGAAAGGGGGTAAATCTACACAACAAGGTAGACAATGTTTCTTCTACAACTTTACTAAATTAATCGTTTTTCATTGAAGAAATGCCATGTATTGTGTAGTTTATCAGTTAACTTTTTACTATCGCACATCTGAAATGTGCTACTGCTTATATTGTGCACTCAAAGTTTAGACAAGGACTTCAAAACAATAGGAATTTGGCATCGTTTGAGAGAGCCGCGCTGCTCCGTGCCAAATGGGGGGTGCCAAGTCATCACCACCGTATGTCGTCTAGTGCTAAGCAAACTAAGGCTTCAGAACAGGTTGCTTTTACTGCTTCTTGGGAATTTTTGTCTTAGCTAATTAGGTAGTTTATTTTTATGACATGGTAGAATACTTATTTTTTATGAAACGTTTTTGGTATACGCTTCCAAATGGTGGTATGCTGGCATTTAGCTGTAGGTAGATTTATGTTATATCCATCAATGGAGGTTTTAGCAAATTTAATTACAACTACCTCGTAAAATAAACTACTACCAACCTAAGACTATGAAATGTACAAAATAACAAAACTAATCTAACAAACCCAGTAAGAACCAGTAGGCACAGCGGTCACATTAATAAATAAATAAATATGTGTGGACATTTCACACAACGCCATCTAGCCCCAAACTAAGCATAGCTTGTACTATGGGAACCAGATAACTGATACAATACTTATATACTTTTTTGTTTGTAAATACATACATAGAATACAATATAACACACAATGCTGGCAACATTGCTATGCTGAATTGTAAAATAGAGTTTTTATACTCACCAATCCAAAATATTTAATTTCTTAGTTTAGATAGTTGTGATTAGCAGTAACTGTAATGCTATAATTATAGTATAGTTATTTCATAGTCATGTTATGGTTATGTTATATAATAGTCTTGTGATAGAAAAAGACCAAATCAGCCGACGGTACTATTTCTGTCCGACCCAAACTTTGACAATTAATGCAAGTGAGAAAGCAAATTCTCTAGCTTTCATTGATGTCAATTACCTATACATAGAATAAGATGCAAGATAACAAACTAATATTACATACCTGGACAGTTCTTTCCCAGTCCGTATACTCGTTGACAATAGTAAAAAATATTTCACTCAAATGATATGTATAGGCATTTCTGACGTAGGTCCTGAAACAAAGAAAATAAACTTAAGTAGAGAACTACCTTGCCTGCTGTTATTCTGACTTTTACCTCCACAAGCAAAAGAGAAATACTGTTTTTACCTACTTAAATTTTTTGAATATTTTTAAAGAAATATTCAGAAGATAGCACTGTCTCATAAATTCATAAGTTTACTATACTGTTTTCGTTTACCAAGACAATTTGGTTCTCCCCCGACTTGAGGCGACAACCTTTGTCTGCTGGGCACAGTAAATATAAATTAAAAGTAAAATTGAAACAGTATTTGTTTGGTCTAAAGGCTACATTTTCATTTCATATCGTTCTTCGCTTTGAACCAATATCGTTTTGTACTATAATGGCATTCGTTTGTTTAATAAAGCCATTCTAGAAAATGCCTGACCATGATCTTAGCTTGTTTAGAATTCGTATATTTTAAACAAGATAAAAAACTGTTATTTTATTCGCAGCAGGGTCTTAGTTGGGATAAAAAAATATCCTATGGGTCGCGTTCCGCATATGTAATAAGCTTGATGTCAATGCTTGATCATGCTTATGAAACATTCAAAATTTCTGTATTAATATCCAGTTAATACTAAAAATATTAGTCATTGTATTAGTCCCCATTCTTTTAACGGTAGTAGAATACGGCTTTACCAATCGGTAAGCAACGCTTCAACTTCACAGTCCGTCAATTCGTCAGTCCGACTGTGAAAAGAACAGTCTAGTATTTATCTCGTATATATTTCAATACTCTTTCTCCTTATGCTCTCTTGAGCTACCTTTACAATACCCTGAATTTGTTCCCACATCATCTACCATGAAACACCTATTACGTCAAAAGTAAAGACACCAATAACGTCTTATTGTTCACCGCATCCAATACCATCTAATACCGATTCCCACTTTTCATTATCCGCCATTCGTATGTAGCCTGTGACCGACCCCCAGGCAGCGTTCAAACACCAATTTGCTGAATAAACATCAGACCTCACCTTATTATTCGATCCCTCCTCTCGCCTTCGAAGCCGTTCTGTATATCTTGAGCCGAGAATTTCCACAGCGCCTCACTTGTGACAACTCCGAACAAAAGATCATACTTGTTCTGGCCGCCTCTGATACCAAATATTCTGTCACCGCTTCTCTTATCCGCTTTGAAGTTGTTCACTCCGGAGACGCTGGTGAAGCCTTGGAGATCATTGGGAATGAAGAAAGTTAGGAGTTCTTTTGCGTAATCAGTCTTAACGACCACTCCGTCAACGGATGGACCGAACGCAGTCAAGTAACTTGGAGTGCTTATTTCTGCAGACATTAGCTCTTCAAGAGATACTTCTCGAAGGCAGTCCACTATTAGCTCGTGGTCTTTGACGATGTCTTCTGGGAGCGTACAGTTTGACTGCTTTGCCAGCTGGACGGAGAAACTAACTGGGTCTTCGACTAAGGCCCAAGAACTTAGTGCTGATCCGGATAGAAGTATGACGCGATGAAATAAACCTGAAATGAAGATTTTATTACAATTTCTTCATTAATTTTTGTAACATTGTAAAATTTATCAAGCAAATGTCGTATTGTAAAATGATTTTTATGACACGCAAATATAAGGTAGATTTTTGTATGCCATTAAATTTGAGCGACTGCGTACTCTACACGTACAGGATCATCAAAAGTGGCCCTTAATTTAAATTAACGTAAACGTTTTTGCAATTCAGTAATTAGACCTAAATTTGTAATTGACCTTTTGAAGTGAAGGCGTAAATGGTAGGTTTTAATTTATGGTTCATTTTGTTTGTAAGGTGGTAGTAAAGGATAAACATAAATTTAGTAGGATATAATGTACTAAGTAGTTAAGTACCTATTAGCATCTTATGATTTCAATTTCAATTTTCTTTTTTGTTTTGTTTTGTTATTAGAATACATAATATTAAACTGTCACACCCAGTTGCAATCATAAGAAAAATAGCAAAAGAACCTTCAGTGAGCTTTTCATTTCTGATTCCAGATGAGATTACGCCACTTCCGTTCCATTTTCAAATTATCAAATTTGGTGTTGGTGTAGTAGAGTTGGGCTTCGACATTAACAAGGAAGGGACCGAATCGCGTTACAGGGTTAACCAATCGACTACACGAAAAAGAAGGAAAAAATGTGCCTTGGATGCATAACAAACTAAGAAAAATCTTTAACAAGTTTAGTATCATACTAAAACTAACTTAGCACTATTCATAATTTGAAAATGAGTTACCTGGCATAACAGTAGGCGATATCATGAGGAAATTGATACAGGCTGCTCCAGAACCATAGCCCAGCATGGTCACGTTACCGGCATCACCTCCGAAGAGTGCAATATTCTGCTGGACCCAGTGTAGTGCTGCTATTTGGTCCATGAGGCCGTAATTTGCAACACGAGCCTTCAGATGTGGTATAGGATTAGCGTTGAGGAACCCTGTTAAAAAATAAAAATAAATTAATATAACTCTGTGGGCATTTCAAACAGTGCCATCAAGCCCAAAACTAAGCATATAGCTTGTACTATGGCAACTAGATAACTGATAGAATATTTAGATACTATTCTGTTTGTAAAAACATACATAGAATACAATATAATACCCAGCCAGACACTGAAAAACATCGATGTTCATCACACATGTTTGTCCTGGGTGGAAACCGAACCCACAACATATAGTTCAAAAGGCAGAGCTACTACCAACGGAGCTATCAGACCAGTCAAAAATATCTAAGTTTAAGTATGTGTCGTAAAGTTAAAGGCATAAATATTCTAAGACTGAACCAGTAATCAAGGCCACTATTTATGCTAACCATGTCCCAAATTACAGAGCAACAAAAGGTCATGGAAACCATGTACGTAGTAAACAAGCATACAATCCTCTTTATGGCAAGAGGTCACCTTAGCCTATGGACATCTGTAACACTAGACATGCCTTAATGCCTTGCTTACCATGTGACAAAACCCTTTAGATACCCCGGGCTCCTTTTAAAAAGCTGCATGTTGTAGCTCTGAGGAAAGATTGCTGGTGGAAGCTCTTTCCACATAATATTGTTACAGGTTTACCGCAGAAAAAACTGGCTTTATCGTTCATCAAATTATCAAAATCAGTTAAGGTTTAGAGGGGGGGAGGGTTTTAAGTATGGAAATACGGAACCTAAAAACTGACTAACCAATGCTTGGGCTTTCTTCTAATAAAAGACAAAATCGCTCAAAAGCAAAACGGCGTTCTCTATTTTCTTTTCTTTTTTTATATATAATATGACTCATTGTGTTGAGAAATAAAAAACACCAATAAAACACCTAAAAGTAAAAGTCTTGGTTCTTATCCGCCATAATGATTGGACCTAAACAAACAGAGGGCTTAGAAAATATCGACACATTTTGGCGCTCAAGAGAATAATTATATTTAGATCTACACTTCTTTTAATACTGATAGAAAAAAAAGCGTTAAAAGCATTTATTGCTAACGATATAAAATGTTTATTGCCCGACAAAATGGTTTAATTAAGTAATGGATATTATTGCAAAAGGGCAAGTAAGATAAAACTTTTTCGACAAATTGGTACCATGACCGGCAAATTTTAATTTAATTTCTGAATCATCAGATTATTTATTAGAAAACTTGACACAAAAATAAATAATATAAATTTCATAAATTTAATTTCTGAACGGTCTAATTTAAAAATGCAGCTGCTATATAAACTGTCCCAAGAAAGGTTTAATTAAGTAGAGTGGCACGTGACGAAAGCTTAGTTGCTTTTAGCTAGAGCATAATCAGATTTAACGAAAACAAAACTAGTTAAACGCTTTCCAAGTTAAGGTATTTCGCGCTCTTCCAGTTCAAACCGGTTGTAAGTGGATTTGTGTGCAATCCAATTTATTGCACGACTGGTGACAATTTTATTTATTTTCCGTTTTATTGTTTGCAGCGGAATGAGACTAACTGATGAAACTCATTACTCAGACTCAACCTACTTAGGTCCTCACTTCCATCAGTAATATAACGTTTTAAAGTGAGTTCCTGGAGATTTTGGTATCTTAAAGTTGACAATTGGACTTAAGCTTTCTTTGTTGAAAAAGATGAAGAGTTTCCTTAGCTTGAGCAATTGTGAGATCTTTATACTTACTGAACAACTGTTTTAATAACTCCGAGCATTTTATATTTGCAGAACCATTTATGTATTGTGACAGATCCCTTCTTTAGGTATATGTATAACTCTTTAACTCTTATAGAAAAAGAAATAAATAACAAATCTCACCTAGGATGCCCAGCCTATAGTTGATTGTGATAACAACAAGGCCAGCGTAGCTTGCTAGTACTGCCCCGTCGTACACGTTCCCTGAGTTCCATTCAAAAGATTCACCGTGTATGAACATCACTACTGGATACTTTGCTTGAAGAGTTGGACCCACTGAAACAAAGATTTAATTTTTAATAAAGAGAAAATTAGCAAGTTCTTTTATAAACCATTGAGATATAGTGAGAAGACTTAAAAGAACAAAACCATTTGAGTTAGTGTAGTGTATAAGTGTAACGTAATAGATACAAGTGCAGTGCAGTGCAGTGCAATTGCTACATAGAAAGAACACATGAACAAAGTGTCTTCACCTTAATAGAAACAATAAGATTAGTGTTAATGGACTCAATCTTAGGAAATTAGGTTTTTTAGAAGTTTAAGTTAGATTAAAATTGCTTATTAGACAAACGATATGGCTAGATTGTAATATTATAAGAGAGCCTATCCTATAGGCACTCTAGGAACAGGAAAAAAAAAAACCATTGAGATAAAGGAACAGAGCAAATCTAAGAAGTCCTGAAAAAGAGGAACATAGTGAAGAAAATCAAGTGACAGAACTGAGCAGCTGAAACGGCACAAATATAATAGTAATCTCGGTAAGTCTTCGGTAATAGTACATCAATTTGAGCCTTTTCGTGATGATACCATATAGGCCCGGTGCATGAAAAGTATTATTTCGATGGTCAGGTGCTAATCGCATTTTCCAAAGTTTACCAGTGTGCCTGGTTACTGCAACGTGTGACCAAAATGCTGGCTCTAATTAGGCAAAACGAATCAGCATTGCAATTCAACGGGGCATTTAATAGTTGAGTAGCTGTTAGTTAAAAAAGAAATACCGCCAGTTACAAGGATAAAAAAAAAACAATGTTCAATTTTGATATCTTGATTTTACTTCAGTAAATGCAGCGGTACTGTGAAATTGTAAAAGTTCTAAAGAAATAATGTAAAACTTTGCAACAAAATCTATAATGTCAAATACAGAACAATGTAAAGAATTCGCAACTAAAGTTCATTCACTTTCGTTCTTCCCCATCATCGAAGTATAAATTGAAACTTTTCAAAGTGTCCCTCCCTATCAAGTCTCCGGTTCGTCGACTTTTGTTGAATTCGAATCTAACGTTGAAGCAAGATTATTCCAGTGGAAAACGTTCGGGATTTATCCAAGTTATTCTACTCTATTTGTGAATGCGATGCTACACAAATTGACATTTATATTGTTATGAAAATAATTGGTTGTTTCCCATTCTAACATTGTGATTATGTAAGTAATAAGTGATTTTACAAGGTGGTACTTTTCTCCAAATTTCATATAAGTAGGTACCAGGGGCCGTACTGTGAGCTCTTAGCCCGATTCAAAACAGAGCCTATATTGGATCGCTTTGTTTTTTTTGTATGAAGATTTTGACAAGCGATCCAATATAGGCTATGTTTTGAATCACGCTAAGAGCTCACAGTACGGCCGCAGGTGTGCAAGCACTTCTATTCCAGTTTGAAGAACATTATAGCCAGAGAAATTACTGGGCAAATGAGACTTATAAACTGGTCTTACAGTCTATCAGATTGCTATAGTAACCTGAATACTAGACTGTATGATGTTTCAGGATGATGTGCAGTGTCAGAGTGTTGAGTATTTAAAGTACCGAGTGACACTGAAACTGGGCGGCACGTCATTCATTCTCCTAAAACAAAAAAAGTAATTCACGTATTTATCCTAACTTTGTCGGACTCCTCTCATTTAAAGGTACGAGAGTATATATAATAGTTATAATATCACCTATCAAAACCGAATGATATCTGATGACATTGAGAACATTCGTATCTAAACTCCATATAGCTGCCTGGATGCCTAACAAAGCCATTCCCGACTACTAATAGAGTAAACCGCTAATAATGTATGCTGGTAAACTAATTGTGTAATCTAATCTACCAGCACTAGGTCATCTAATGGAAGCGCTATGCGGTATAGGTATGGATTTGTATCCCTAAAACATACATAACATGCATATATGTTTGAATTCCAGCCATTTCAAGTCAGTGGGTACAATCGAATCTCATATATCATTTCTCTGCGATTGCAGATTGATTGATCATCATCACCATCATTAACAGCCTAAAGTCGTCCACTGCTGAACATAGGCCTCATCCAGGGAGCGCCAACTTGAGTGCCCGCCTCCTGCATCCATCGGCTCCCCGCGGCTTCCACCAGATCGCAGATTGATTGATTATTTTTATATATTAAATGTACTTACGTAATCATATTTTATTTTCAATATCATTTTTCATTATTAATGGTAATGCTACTTTGTTTGACTTATAATTTAATTAATTATCAATAAATTTGTTTATCTGTTTATCTGTTTATCATTTAAAAAAAATGATTTTTTATTCGTTGAATAATACCATAACCTAAAGAGAAAACTATACAAAAATAAATTATTCTTTAATTCACCGATACCATTTCAAGAAACAAACAATTCTAAATTTATTCAATGAATAACATAAATTCATAGCTGTTGGACAGCATCCATTTATTTTATCTGGAGCACAAAGAGTGTAGTATCTATACTTCAAGCGAAACGTTGATAACGCACGAAGGTAGAAGCTAGAGAGCAGAATCGCTTTCTTTGCAAAATGATTTAGTTTTTTTAGATACCTTTTCTGGGTAATAAATTATCGTAGTAAGTCAATAAAATATACATTATAAATAATTCGTAATAATAACAATTCTTATTAAAATAGAAAAGAACAAAATCATTTCAAAATATTTTTAATGCATTTAAAAATATTGATAACCGCGAAACCGACATCACTTTTATGTGATATTCTTATAAAATAAACATAAATAATTATTATTTAAGCAAGAATTATTTTTATTTAAAATAGCTTTAGTAATTTTAAGCTAATACTTAATTACAAAGACCTTAAGATTATGAACAGAGCATTAAAACAGGCGGCACGTTATTTTTTGCTCTGTGAGATTATGGCTGTAAATGAAATAAAACGACCAATAATTAATAATACGAAATCAATTTTGTCCCTGATAGTATTTTTTACAATATTCGCTGTTAGCCATTATTATGTCATAGGTTTGTTTGATGTATTGGAAAATCCCATTATGGTTTATTGGAAGTTTTATTCGCTCTATGATAAACTTTTCCGAAAGACCCACACTGATTTTATTAGGTACCTACATCCAAAATATGTTTGGCCGCAGGTCAAACAAGCTATTGATCATAAATCAAGCGAGACTAGCGTGCAATTTGCCGCACAAAAGTACTTAATTGCTTTTTAATGAATGGCTTTCAGCATAAAAATATTTCTTTCCAAGTTGAAATATTCAGGTCGGGCTAGATTTTTTCCGTAGCATTTAGTTGATGCAAAGTACTCAACAAGTTTTAATATGTCCAGTAATTTTACATGCTATAAATGCCATTCACCGCGAGAAAACTTGTCGTCGCTATTAGAGTGAGACACACTTAGGCGCTACTATAGCCTTGTCACGCTCACTCACGAGACAAACTGTCGAGAAAAATATGTCACGTTGCACATGCTAGCCGGGCAGGGCTGACAACTTGCCTACACGAGAAAAAGAAGAAGGATTTTTATTTTTATTATCGGTCAAATAAATTAATTGGTTAGTACGCAGCTTATTTTTAGTGTTAGTCTGTTATTAAAAAAGGTTTTAGGACTTTTGCTACACATGATATAACATCAATATTTCCAAGCTACTCATATTATAATTATATCTTTTATTCATATCACATGCTACTAAAACATGAAGACAATGCAAATATAAATATTATGTGCAGTTACACATAGGTATTATAAAACATTTTATCTTCGAAGAAAATCAAAGTTTATCAAATTGTCCAGAAGTAGACTCATGCACAAAAAAGCAATTGCCAAAAGTGCACATTCTACGACATTAGATGAAACTACAATATTGTGCTCCCTCGAACCGTCGTTTCGCAAAATTATTTGTACTTATTTCTTTCACAAGCTCGACAGAAATAACAAAGAATTTCATTTCAACAAACCGCAGTGAAAATTCGGTCCCAATGCACTGTCTGCCCGAAATATTCGATAAACATTTTGTTCTCTGTCTGCTCGCAAAATACGGTCTTGATCTTTGTCTAGTTCTTTGAAACGTACAATACTATCCGGCACTTTTGCCTTAAAGTTAAATCAAAGTAAAAAACATCATAAAATATTCGTTCACCTGGATGACAATTAACAATTCTGGGAACATTCCCCTCCACCAAGGGTTTTTTGATAGTTTGTGATTTTTATTTTTTTTATAATGTTTTAAGTTTAAGTTTAGCATTTAGGTCTAGTTTTATTTTAATGTAATAATGGTTTCATATGTCATTTAAGTATTTGGATGAGAATTAATTACATGGAAAATGATATTATATTTTCGTGAGTGACAGAATCCGAAAAACAGAAAAAACCAAATCCGCTTGATGCGCCGCCGTCCTAGTTAGAAATTCAAAGATGTCATAGATTCTGTAGTCGTTAGAAATGTTGATCGTTAAGTGAAAAAATATTACATATAAAATAATAGGATTTATGAAGTTTGTTATAGTGTTTGTTTGTTGTTTGTGTACTTTTTAGTTTTAGTTAAAGAAGCTCTTCCAATTTCCGGCCATATTATCCGGCTAAAACATGTATTTACAAGCTCTACGTAAAATATTATTTCATGTAAATCCGTGCATGGCATTTGAACAAAATGTGTCAGTGATCGACCTCGTTGCATGTTGTCGTGTCTTTGACTATTTCAATCATTTTATTTTGCAATGGGTTATGTGACTTTAAAATTAAAATTGAATTTATCCGTTATTTACCTTTACCACGAGAACTCAACTATAAAAGTGAATACCTTTTTTAGACCTCAGACAGTGGTTTTATTTATTAGCGCCTTTTGGGCCGTGTTTCTGCGCCATGGGGAACTAATTCACACAAAATGTGCTTAGAAATTCTAAATCCCTGGTCGAGGCAGCACGTGACCAAAATACTGTTTTTTTTATATAGCTCCAAGGGAAAATTTTGTCATTTCATTGGTACTTTTTCCCACAATGAACACCTATTTCATCCAATGTGAAAGCACCATTGTTACTAAATCAAAGGAACTTAACACATTTTCTGAATACTTAGTGCCTATTTTAAGGTTAGAAGAGTTTTAAACATCAATTATTGCTATGAACAAATGAATAAATAAAATCAACGTGAATAAAAGCCTGTAAAAATAATAAATTTGTGTTTTGTCTCCCTATTTAATTACAAAACAAGCTATTTCACTGTTATGCAGTGATTAGTAGAAGGGCTAGTGTTTAAAAGTATAAAAGTAGTATTAACTCTAATTAGAAGTGCGTCATGCCACTTTACCACCACTTGTTTTGCCAGTGTAAAGTCGCACTGTATTATGAAATGCCGCTTATTCAGTGCGAGTAACCCACTACCTATTTCAAAGAGGAGTAAACTCGCACTAGTGCCACATTTTTAGCGTGCCAGTTACCACCTACGCCGTTTATTTTTATGCAATGTATTTAATCGGTTATTAGATAGATTGCCTTACTAAACGAGTGCAAACAGAGTACGAGCTGTTCAAATAAATGTTCGCTACAGAATGCTCGACTCGCTAATTAATGCTCACGATCATCTTTTTAATAAACAGTAATTTAGACATTTTAATTAATCCATTATGGAAAAATTCATGTAAAATAATTAATGTTTTATGATTACATCTACATGTTTAAGGTTTTGTGTTTTGAAATCCATAATCAGGATAATAGGCATGATAGCTAAAATTTTTTTTTGATAAATTAAAAATACTCCTCAAAAAATAAATATTTAAGAAAACAAAAATTAAATATCTCAAAAAATGACCAAGTTACAAGCATTTTAAAAACCGGAATGGAAATAGATAGCTCAAACGGCCAGTGACGTCAGAGGAAGGTCGTTTATAGTACCTCATTACTAAGCTGTTTTCATACAATCTCTTTGGCATGTGACGTCACGAGTGGGTTTTTCATAGTAACTTCGGGGGCGCTCTGTTTCGCGAGAAAGGGACAGGAGATGCCTCCTGTAGAAACTTTAAAGCTTATTACTCCGTGATTTATTTACCGATTTGCTTATTTTTCCAATTATTGCATTCATTTTTAATCTTCTTTATGAAAGTAATATTTACTTATTTATTTTTAATAGTAGTCATCATGCCTATTAAAATAAGTGAAGAGTGATAATTTTTTTGTGAATCTATAACTTGTTTGACTTTTTTCGAAAAATGATTTATTGTACTACCTAACGAAATACTTAATTATTGTAAACTAGTTTTTTTGGAAATGTTAAAAATTTTTAATGAAAATTGTACCAATTTTTTTTCATTTTTTAAAAAGGGGAGGAATATTGTAGCGACACATTTGTGATTATCTATACATTTCTGTAGAGCGACTGTCCGTGCACCCCCCCGGCCGGCAGTCGTCTCCATAGCGTACTCGCTAACGCCCGCGCATGTAACCAGTGGTAATTAAACCGATTATATAGAACACAGTTTTTGAGTTTTGAGTTTCTTCTTCCAAAAGTAGATCGCGCTGCCCTGGACATACTAGTATTATAGGGTAGGGTCCAACCAGCGCGACAGTTTAATTATTCAACGTATTAGAGCAATTTGTGCTGCATTTCTATATATTAAATTGCTTTGTGTACAATTGTCTAAGTGAAACGCAATTGAACGTAGTACCATTCTAGAAAAGAATGAATTCTCTGTTAATATATTGGTCTATCCAAAATCATTAAAACAAAATAAAGAATAATAGAAGGCTAGTACTAAAAATAACGACCCAGCCCCTGACAGTTGACACAATTAAGTTTGCCATCAAAAGCTATCATTTAACCAAACTTCCTGACAAGTTCCACAAAACATTAACCTATTTCCCTACCAGGATATAATAAACAAAAAATATAAACCGCTTTATTTACAAACGTAACTCTTAACTGTTCATAAACCGGTTCATTTTATCAATTTTACAGGCTTCTACTTAACGTCCTATAAAAGTAGTAAAGTCGTAGATAACGTTGCTTCGAGCGATATTGTGGGGTTTATTGTGCCTTCACTGCGGTACGTTCGGTTTACGTTCTGTAGCATCTGTTAAGATGAAATATTTATTGTTGGTTCTTGGTTTTTCGTATTGCTTTTCATTGCAGTTATTTTGGGTTCGATTACTTAGGTCAAACTCGCGTCAAGTTGTTATTACGTCAAGTACATTCTTTCCACAATTTGCAGTTTTTTTGACAGTTTAAAATTGATAAATTAGCCACTGTTTTGCTCAACACACATGTTTTTGCTATTACTTTCTTTCACGTAGTAAATGGAGTGTGTTCATAATATCTCCTTAGAACTTGATTTTTCTTTTAGATTATGATAACATAGAGAAATCTAAGTAACTAATTACTTTTCTTTTTGTTTAATTCTCGGTGGTTATTTTATCATTAATTACTGTTTGGAAATTTCTTGAGGCTGATGACGCCATACAGAACTAACAACAGGTTAGGGTTGTTGCCTGTACATAATAAAAAAAAATACTCAATGCGTTAATGTTTAATAATGTTCATGTATTCACGTCGATTTTTAAGTACTTTTATGTTCATAGACATTTTTTTCATTGAGTATCGAGGATGTCATCATAAAATCAGATGAAAGTCTTTCAATTAGACCGTGAAATACTTATAATCCATAACTAATTTTTGTCTTCAAGTTATAAGTATTACCAGTAAGCATATTGAAATGAAATGGTTTCGTAATTACAATAAATGAAAAAATGAACATACCCCAAAGAAGCTTTTAGGGTAAAAACAACAATACAAATAAAGACATTAGGGACCTACCCGCATATATAAAAAGAATCGGTTATACAAAAGCATGACAACAACGAAATATAATAAAACAAATTACATTTTCGGGAATAAAGTAACTAGGCATATAACTTTTTCTAAGAAATACTTTGTATCTAAGGGGTTGTAGGCTTTCAACTGTACAAACAACTTGTACATGACTAACCATTCCATTTGGTACTTAGGTCGGGTTTCACCATTACAAATAAAAGCGACCGATTCAAGCTAAACTCAGTTCAAGCGTAGTAACTAAGTTCAGATCTACAATTTGCATTTTACCAACATCAACAGAACGCAGTTAGAGCCTAAGCGAATTCAAATTCTAAACGCCCAATTTTTAGCGTTTAGTTCGCTTGAACGCGCTTTGATGGGGTCCATGGTTTTAAGCACTTCAAAGCTGTCAAACATCTCAAACACGACGTTTGCCTTCAGTTTTAGACGATAACTCACGTTCTGCGCATAGCAGCGGCCTTAAACTAACGCGATCAAAATGTTGCCAGTGAAATCTGTATGATAAAAACCAAGATCAATACGTCATTTGAACCCGTTCAATAAGAACTAACCTTAGTTCTATTCGGGTTCTATTAAACTCGTTTTGTGATACAAATGGTAAAATTGGCCCTTAATTTGTGTTGATAAATAACTACGTATTAAGTTTCTGATTACATTGAGTTTATTTGCTGTATTGCGTGATATCACTTTCGGCTTTGTGTATTTAGGTCGTAGAAATGTACGTCTCTCAGTCACAGTGTGTGTTGAATTAGTAATACTCGTGCCGTCTGAAAAGAATAGAAATTTCTATTGCTATCTCACTTCGACTACACTTTGGACATAACTGTTGAAGTAGGACCCCTATATTCTCCAGTTTTAGTCAAAATAAATTTGCTAATGATTTACTCATTAAGCCTTACCTTACCATCTTGATATAAATAAGCAGTAAGTAGGTCATAATAGGAGTTTATGACAGAAAAAGAAAAGAGAATGCATACACTTTAAGTAGCTTTAAAAATAAAAAAAAAACTATCTTAAAAATGGAATGTGTATAAGATTTTACTCCTTTTGAAGTGAATAAATAAAAAACTAAGGTTACCAAATTGTATAAGTACTGTACCGGCCGCGTAATCTACTATGCCGGTTTATTTTACTTCTATTTATATTATCTGGGCTTCTATACAAAACTAAAATTTAGCATTGAAAAAAATATTTTACATTTAAAATTTTTATGCTTGTTCTCTACATTTTTAATAGTTTGCCGGAACAACCGTGAAAGTTTAAAACATTTTTAAAATATATTAAGAACTCCTGCATCTACTTTCCAACAAAAAATTACCAAAACAAACAACATTTTCACCACGTAGCGTAGTTATAAAACTCGTGACAAATCGTCGAACCGCGCTTGTTTGCCGGGACAAGCACACAACCTAGCTGTTTTACGGTGGCTGTCAGCCATTTTATTTGCAGACGCTTGGTGCAGAGCACACTGTGTACTTTGTGGCGGGATTTAGATGAGGATAAGAGCGAATGAGCTGATGAGCAATTTTAGATGGGGTTTTATAAGAACGATACTAAAATATTTACTGCAAAAAAAATAATTATAAAGTCTATTGAGAAGTCCATGTTTTGTTTCGCTGCATGTTACAATGCGAGAGATCGTCCAATCTCACGACAAGATTTAATTAAATAAACCGGCCAAGTGCGAATTGCACTCACACATGGAGGGTTCCGTACCATTATCTATAAAAATGAAAAAATAAATATGTTTGTTGTATTGGAGCCCCTAAAATACTTATTTTATTCTGTTTTTTAGTATTTGTTGTTATAGTTGAATTATTACACTATTGAATTGGGAAACTGTAATAATAGTTGTAACTGGATTTAAATAAATAGCACCAACAGAAATACATCTTTGTGAAAATTTTAACAGCCTAGCTATCACGGTTCATGAGATACGCAGACGGACAGCGGAGTTAGTAATTTTATTTTTAGTAGTTAGTAGCCTTTAGACAAGGAACCTTAAAAATTAATAATTTGTGAATGACAATCACATCTTGAGCTGTTCTCACATTAATATTACATTCACGGCTGAGTGTAGGTAGATCTATAATATGCGACATAAAGTCACAATAGTACTCAACTATTCTGTTTGTGGCCGGAATTCGATATAATTGTACTGCGCTATCTCCATGACATGTTCCGAGATAATTGTATCACTTAGAGGTTTGAAGTGAGCTGTAATTGTTCAATTAAATACTATGTTGAGTAATTTTGATGCTTCTTTGCAGTACCCGTTGATCACCACTCTTTAGATCACATTTCTATAGAAACGCTCAAAATGATTGATATACCTAAAGATATATTTCATAACTTTCTCCGTATTTCTTCTCTCCTGCAGGGCTAGCACGGACGGTAGACTAAATTCTCTTTCCCCGTTTTATGTCAGTTTCTTCATACTATTTACTTGTCAAGTGGAGTAAAACAGGGGAAAGACAATTTTGTCTACCGTCCGTGCTAACCCTGCTGGTACTTCATTCTTTGGAAAACCATAAAATAAAATTGAATTATGTCGATGATGGTACCTACTATCAGTTTTGACGTGGTATCCGATGGGACTATAATTTGGGCATTTGGGATTCAATAGCGATTATTGAAAAATGGGATCCATTTTGTGGTATCCGTTGAGACCCTCAAATTTACCTAAAAAATGACAGATGCGCAATATGATAGGTGATAGATGCATTCTGAGTAATGCAAGAAACAGTTGACTTCATAATATACCCAGACCATTATGGCGTTCAATCGGAAAGACACACCAAATGTCCACTCTAAAGGACTTATTGCAAGTCCGTCAACTTCTGGAATACCAGCATTTTCCACAACAATAGAATGACAATTTATGCCGGCTCGATATTGAGCCTGGGAGTCTAAGGGTTAAGTCATTACGTTTTATCTCTTTTAGCAGATTTTTTAGCAATTACTACATTGCTAAACAATTGTGGTATCAACAGTAGAAATTTTAGTACATATGGCAAATAGAATTCACGAATAACCAATCCATGGCAACTATTCTAAAGCTTACAAATTTATTATGGCTACCATTCCATGTTTTAGCACGTAATGAATGATTTCAATTCCAGAATAGGTGAAATTATTACGTTAATTAATGTTTTGAATTTTGGAACAGATGAATAATTATTATGATTGATAACTCGCTAACACAATGGTTATTCCACTAGCAACACTAGCAATGATGAAGCGACGATCAAACGGGAAATAAGTTACCGCAAGATCCTCTCCACAGAACCTTATGACAATCAATCATGTTGCAGTATACACTATACATAGTATATATACAGTTGTATGTATTCCTTAATCACCCTATAACCACTCTGTCATCATCATCTGTCGACTTAGACTCGTTTCACGTGTGTGCTACGAACCCTATTACTAAGGCTTCGCTGTCCGCCTGTCCGTCTGTTACAGTCTTATGAACCGTGACAGTTGAAATTTTCACAGATAATGCATTTTTATTGCCACTATAACAAAAAATACTAAAGTCCAGGATAAAATAAATATTTAAGGGGGCTCCAATAAAACAAACGTGATTTTTTTACTCGTTTATTATAACTTGTATCTATTTGATTTTGGTACATTAAATATGTTTTCAGAAAGACAGCTAAGTTTAATGAATGTTTAGGGTTTAGTTCTTGAAAATACATCATCGCCCTTAATGTGCATAATGGGCTTTTCGAAGTACTATGCCTTTAACATTAAGGGGCAGGAAAGGATTTGGATAAAATATTGAATTACGCAACTTACTAAAACATATATACTGTTGTAAAAATATTATTAAAAGGTAAAGGTACACCTATCCAATATCCCAGAGAATTGCACAAAAAGGTACCTTTGTTCCCAAACAAAGAAACTATCTTCAAACTATCCAGAGAAGCCCATTGTAGACTGTGATTAAAATTTTCGTCTCCAAGATCTCACCGCAGACATTTCATTATACCCGGGGGACTATTGACATGAAATATTAAAATTTAACGGAGCGAACACTCTTTGTGACTTCGGTTGTAATCGGAGGCTTCCTTTTGGGGCAAATATTGACGTGGCCTGAAGAATTTATGCCATTGCTCTGTGTGAAAATTGATACTCAATTGTTTCTTGGAGCTTTAACTGTTGTATTTTTATTGTGCCTAGTGTGTTTTTTGTTTAGTTTAAATCAACTTAGATTCATTTCAATCGAATCAAAGATTTATGCAACGTGGTCCTGGCGGTTTGAGAATAGGATCACCCCATTTTTTTCCGAGAGTGCAGTAAAGTGGCTAAGACAAATAAGACAGCAGCATTCTCGGTACATTAAAATGTTCTGCGACCACCAAACTGCATGAAAAGCTTGGTGATTATGGAAAACGCCTCTATGATAAGTGCACCTAAGGTGGCGTTTTATGAGAGATGTTCAGCATGGAAATTCATACTGAGTTTAAAAACAATAACAGTACCACCTAATGTAATCACAGTATTTCACCTCTCTGTTGACATGATTATTATTCCGCTTACTGTGACTATACGAGATGTTTTATTTAAAATAGACAACTCTGTCGCTTTATGAAACATGAAGCGTAAAGACCTCAACGTCTCAGACCTTAAAATTTACTAAGGGAGCTTCAGAACACTAACTGGTGATAAAACTGCTTTGGACAAGAAGCATTACTGGGATGCTTTGGGGTTATGGCAGCCAAAAGCTGTTATAGGTCATTGAACACTTGCCAAGTCTTGCATGACCATGTATCCCCGTTCCAAACGTTGTTGCCAGGCACTAAGCATATGTGAATCTAAATTATAAGGGATTATCAGTAGGCCTAGTAAGTGTAACGTTAACGTAAGTCAGTTGTATGGGGCGCTGACCAAATACCATACAACTGGCTTACGTTAACATTAAACTTACTCCTGCGTAAATGTTCGTGCTAGGCCTACTTTACCTATGGTCAAAATATTTTTTCACATCTCAAATTGTTACTATAGGCTGACATCGCACACGGTTATGATGATGACGTTTTGTGATTAAGATGATGCGCAATCAAGGCCACCACTCTATTTTCAATAAAACAAAACATTGGGATTCCATGGAAAAAGAATTTTAGTTCTTACTAATATGAGCACTGTCTGACAAATCCTCTAGAAAGGGCTAAGAATGATCCGCAGATTGTGAATGTTTTTACCAACAAAGTGAGTGAGGTTTAGGGCACATATTAACCAAACTTATGCGGCTTCTCTATAAGACTCAAATGAACTCGTACCTAAAGATTTAGGGTCTAATTGGTGGCATACCAAAATGTCGAAATGTTTGATTGTAACATAATTATTTACAACAAAATGACATTGTGTTGGTTTTATTACAACAGATATTATTCTGAGCTGCTCACAATTAAAATGATTATTATACAGGAAAACTCATAAGAAACCAACACATTGGATTTGCATTTTATTTGGAAGTTTTGACCTTTGACTAAGTAGATCACATTACTCTGGATTGGGATACATATGTTTTTATGACAATAAATGACGTGACGAGCTTGTCGTTTACCCGATGGTAAGCGACACGGCCGCCCATAACAGTTGCAGTGTCACTCGGAACGTCACGTCATCTTGAGGCATGAACATCACACAGTCTAGTTATTAGATTACTACAGTTATCAGGTCATAAAGTCTCATTTGCCCAGTAATTTTGCTACTTATTATTAGTGATTACATTTCTTTTGCCATGACATCACTACCTTTCCATATGTAGTTTCTTAATAGGACAAACCGATATATAAATCTAAGTGGATTCTATACAAACCGATGATACTAAAAACCAGGCGACCCCAATATATCCAATACTAAATACAATATCATCCACAACAAAATCCATTTTGACGGAAACAATAAATTCTGTATTTGATCGGAGTCAGCTATGCGTGAGGATCTATGTAGCTCGCATTGAAGGGCAATGACCCGAAAATGGGCACATGATGCGTAAAGTTAATACAAACAGGTGAGCCAATCACTCTAATTCTGAATGGTTAAATGGTTGCAATGTATTCGTAAAGTATAGTGGTGACTTTATCAATGGCCAGTAAGATAAAGCTTTGAAGGATAGTGACACTACCTGATAAAGCTCAATGAGAGTTGTGAAAAGTGTTTACAAACTGAAAAATCTGAAGCATATTGTGCTTTGAAATTCTCATAGAATGTTTTTCATTTTTAATGTTTGCGTACACCACACAGAAAAACGTGGATTATGATATTTGCAATACAGTTCTGTTCTTTTCAAACAAAACATCTGCATTTGGTATTTATTTTAAGTAATTTAATTGTCGGTTCAAACAATTGGCACCTTCTTCAGATGTAGTTCTACTTTGAGTGACAGGTTCACTTGCAGATGGATGAAAAGTATTGAACTCACAATAATAAAATTGTAATGTTACTTAAAATCAAAATGAAACATCAATATTTTGTTTAAAATTATGTACATACGTTTTGAACTAATGAATTTGAAGTTTCACTTTTTCACTAATTATTGCTGAAGAGTTGGAATTGGAATTAGAAAGAACTATATTCAAACACACAAACTAAACTAATGATCAGAAAACAAAAACAATAGAATGATTTGTAGGTGTAACGTTATCCTTACACCTTTAAAGCATATGAAAAAACCATGGAAATAAAAATTTGCTGGTGTCGAACTCGAAGGGGTATAGTCTAAGGTATATTTTGGCATCGAATTTCACAGAAGAGCTTATAAGGAAACTGATACTGGCTTTATAAAATCTCTGAATTCCGACGCTAAGGTTATAAGCAATAATTTCTGCTTGGCTGGAAATGAGAACAACCAATTTAGATAAGCCCAAGGATTTTGTGTATTCGGTAAACACGCAGCAGTGTAAGAAGTCGACGTTATTTTCTTGGATATTTCTACATTTCAAAGCTTGCATAATAATTTTCTAGTACTTACAGTACTCGATTTAGTGGAACCTACTGTAAAATGTACCTAAATATATTGTGTTTAAAATGTAAAACTTGAAAATCCTAAATTTTTTTAAACAACAATCATCGCTATCAGCTTGAAGACGTACTCTGATAAAAGAGCGCCACATTGATCAAATGCTTGCCTCTTGCATCCATCGGCTTCCCGCGGTTCTAACCGGGTCGTCGTTTCACTTAGTGTGGGCCGGCATAAGCTGCGTCTCGTGCGGTTCGTAGTCGCCACACGAGAACCTTTCTTCCCCATCGGTTACTGGTCGGTGTATAAACAAACGTCAAAATTTCAAATGGAAAACAAAGAGAAAATATCCTGACCGAAAACTAAGGAACACAACGTGATGTTTGCCAACCAAGCATAAAAAATGGACCCAGTACTCGCACGAGTAAGGTAAAGGTCACCAAAACAACTATAAACTATTTCATTATTCAGCGCGACCGTGCGATAGCATCATAACAGTCGCAGAAACGTTTCATAGGAATACGAGCACAAAAAAGGTTTTCGTCAACAATACAACATTACATAAGAAATGAGGGGAAATTGGGTCACAAGTGCGTTTTGTATTCGGTTACCCTTCCGCGCCATGACTTGGCGAATACGAATATGAAACTGGAGAAGTGGGGAATAATGCAGGCGTTATTGTTTTTCTGGAATGAGGCTAGAAATACTTTAGGAAGGAAGGCGCTATTTCTCCGTTAAATATTCTAAAGCTCAATAGAACATTCGAAACGTATTCATCGGTCGTGCGTAGTTTGATAAATTGAAGGGAAACGACGCATAACTTTGGTGCGTTATGGGTTCTATATGCAGCAAGACATACAAACATAATACCACAATAACGACATATACTTACTACAAATTGTACTTGTATTACAGACATAGTGCTGAGTCAGATGTAGCATCCAATGTATAGAATGATAAAAATATAATAATATGTAGATAAACTCTACTAACTTTATAGTACACACCAAATATTAAAAAAAAATTACAAAATCAATGTACAAGAAGTGAAAGTGGTGGTGGAGATAGGTGTTATTTCTTCAACTTAAACTACTAATTATGCGATGTTTGCTACACTACATACGCCACAGTTTTCATTATCAATATCTCTGAATAATTTCACTTGTTTCCAAAATAATAATGTAAGTTTTTTAAATTTATTAATGGAATATGTTTGTAACATATCTAAAGAATCATCGTTGAAGTTAGTTGAATATAAATCCTAAATGTTGAGAATATCTTTTCATTTGGAGAAAAATATAACAGAAAGATGACAATTGACCTTGATCGTTATATAAAAATATCTTTGGTTTTGTATAACAGTAAACAATTTTATCCGATGGGACCGGCTACCGAATTTTGTTACGTGATTTTGAATAAGATAAAGATAAATTCAGTTATGGTAAACAATTCTGATTTATAAAGGTTATGTAGCAAAAACTGTATTATGTAAATGTAAGATAAACAACGGTATCAAGTTTACGTACTTACTTAAGTTTGTGAGACAGCTTTTGTTAGCTTAGCCAAAGTTTGATAAAATAAGCAACTGAATAAAATAAAACTTGTTAACATGGAATTGATTTTTAAAGTATAAACCACACTTAAAATCTCTTAAATACAAAATGAATAGGAAATGTCTAATGTAATAAATTTCAGCTAACAAAAACATTCTGTGTGGTTATGTGTGGATCTGAATGATAATGAGTAGTTCTGTGAGGTTTTTATCAACTAAGTATAAGTGTTTTTGGTTATTGTTTTCAGCAGAACTCTCACTACATATTCCTGCATCACTCTGTATAAAGATGAAGTTCCGGAAAGTCACGCATGAGTCAATCGCTTTCTTAAAACTTCTTACCTTGTACTGGTGTATAAATATTCATATACAAGCAGTCTTCACTCTGGTTCTTTAGCCTGGGCAGCAGCCTCCTCAAGTACTCTAGTCTTCCTTTCGGCATTCTCTCCAAAACCAGAGTTTCGTTATGTATGTCCGGCAGTTTCTGTGGACAGACCGGACCCATGTGGTCAACAGTCTTCACGTCGTCCCAAGGTGCTGGTGCTCGGGTGGGAGCGAACCTAAGAAACACGGTGTATTTTGTAAGTATTCTTGGTAAAGGTTATAAATACGAATGTGGCGGGATGTTAGGTAATGGCGAAAGCATTAGGAAACTTTAACATATCAAATCAAAAACTACATTGCGTGGAGTAAATAAAGAAAACTCACAAACAATCATTTAAACCAAGATAATCAGAGATTGACACTAAGTGGACCGACGATCTGGTGAAAACCACGGAGAGCCAATGGATGCAGAGGCGAGCAGACGCTCATAGTGGCGCTCTATGGGGAAGCCCTATGTTCAGCAGTAGACGTCTTCGGGCTGTTGATGATAATGATGAGAGAAGAAGAGAAGAAAAGAGAAAAGATTGCCAAGAGAAGAGATTGAAAATAATAACGCAAATCAAGTAACAAAAAAACATAATGAAATTCATCGATCGATCGACACTGAAAAACCTGAACATGTCTCCTAAAAGCTTCGATTACTACCATCAATTTTCTAAATGGATGCCAGTGATCGAACTTCCTAAGATGTACGGCAATAAGGAATGCGCCCCTAAGGACAAAGTACTGAACATTTTTTCCGGTCTCTGCGGCCGTGGCTAAATGTACCGTGAATCCCCATGGATTGGAGTCGGGGTATACGTACTCAGGACTGGTTTTAGGGGTTTAAGCGCCAAATCAAATGATTTAATCATAAGCTAACCAAATTTAATAATAGACCTAAAAATTATGGAATAAACATATGTGTAAAATGAAATTATTTAGGTCACAGATCACAAAGAAAAATACTTTAGAAAATGTTGTAATAATTGTGCAATAGAAGGGATTATGTAAGAATCAACATTTGTTAGGGGTAATTTGATGTCAACGATCGGCGATCTAGAAGAAACGTAGAAACGTTAGTCCCGTTTCGTACAATCTAATTTCTCATCAATTCTTGTAACCATCTCCCCCAGAAATGTAGATCTGGCTACGTCCTCATTTCTTGGCGTAAACAGTGTGAGGAGTCAGCTGAAATACGATGTTTTCCTGTCGAAGTTTGCGAGATTCGAAAACATAGTTGGGTGATACGAAAAGTATGTTTAAAAGTATACTTTAAATGATACACTATAATTTTAATACTGATCTTTACGACCAGTAAACAGTTTGGCAATCTCAGTTGAAAGTGATAAGTCCTACCCAAGCTTTGCGTGACACTATCACCAGCTGTGATGATTTACAAACATTGAATAACGTCATCATCATCATCATCAACAGCCTGAAGACGTTCACTGCTTAACATATGGCCCCCCTAGAGGCTACTACACTACTTTGAGCGGCTGCTCGCCTCCTGTATTAAAAAGATATAATAATAGCAACACTCAATAAGAAAAAAAAAAATCAAATGTGTACACAATAATCAGTCATTATAATAAAATAAAGCTAAATATTTGGTTTTGT
The DNA here is from genome assembly GCA_963580505.1 of Ennomos erosarius. Taxonomy (NCBI): domain Eukaryota; kingdom Metazoa; phylum Arthropoda; class Insecta; order Lepidoptera; family Geometridae; genus Ennomos; species Ennomos erosarius. Next base: position 1,881,400 of record OY756978.1, on the reverse strand, counting down.
AGTAGTTATTTTTATGCAAAACAATTACCGACTTTATAAAGACGAGAAAAATTACTTTTGTTCCAAACAAAAAGCTAGATTTGTTTTAATCTTATTTGTGATATTTGTTTGATTTAAGCTCTAACAGCTGTTTCCCTTCAAGATCAATTTATTACAAAATCATACGGAAAAAATCTTTTTCCATTTCCTCCACATTTTTGTCATTACTAATTTCCTGGCAGCTGAACAAAGCAATTTCACTAATGAGCTTTTGGTTTTCAACGTCTTACTCCTGAATACGGCATTGAATGTCGAAAACGGCTCCTTCCTGACATTAATTTAAATTTTCGCTAATTGGACATTCATGAAATAATAACAAGAAACAGGAAAATTGTAACTGGATGAAGACTTGTTTACGAAAAGAAATAAAAGAGTAGCTCTAAGGTAATAGATAATCAAGTTAATACAAAATTATGAAATGATTCTCTCATTCGTGTTCTTGACATAGGTAAAATGACGATCGTACGTTATTTTCTTCCCAAAAAGGATTTATCAATTTTTTTTTTTGTTTTATAACAAAATAAGTGTGATAAAACTGAAATACAATAATTAGATTTTTAATTAAGTTTTAATTAAGTCATAGAACCGACGACTGATAAAGTAATGAAGTTCTCAAGTGATGACAACAAACCGGAAAACTCAGCGTAGGTTGATGGATCGATGGTCATAATGGTGAACCATTGGATGCAAGAGGTATTAGGTAAGTAAAGTGCTATAATAGCAAATGCGTTGATATTTTAAATAAATCATCATCATCATCATCATAATCATCATCATTAGCAACAGCATGAAAACGTCCTCTGCTGAACATAGGCATCCCCTCGGGAGCGCCACTTAAATAAATAATAATAATAATTGGTAAGTATAATTATTAACCATTTATAATGTAGAGTTCTAAGTTCAGCGAAGGAATACTTTTTTTTTTACGCTTGATAGGCTTGCGCTTGACCACTATCCCACCTGATGGGAAGTGACGATGCGGTCTAGGATGTAACACGCTTGCCTAGAAGATACCTGTTCACTCTCGATTTGAAGACCCCCAGGTTGTAGTTTTCGGGAAATATTGACGCCGGCAAAGCGTTCCACTCTTTGGCTGTTCGCATGATAAACGTGGAAGCAAAACGCTTTGTTCGAACATGTGGGATGTTAACCATGTGACGGTGACGTTTTTAGGTAATGTCGCTGATGGGTTTTTATAATTATGTGATATTATTACTATCAGTTGAATTAACTACTTACCTATTAGATCCAGTAGGCGGCGTAGCATACGGTACGCCAAGATACGCCTCAACTGGTTTCAAGTATTTATGTTGATCCATCGGCATGATCACTCCTTGCAATTTACCGTACCTAGTCCCAATGACTCTAGTCCTTAACATAGAATTCCTTCCACTGAAGTTACAGTTCGTATTCTGACTCAAAATTAACACTAGCAATAAGGTTAACTTTACCTTTCCTTCTAAATTCAATTTAAACTTCCTAATTTGTATCACTGTTATTTCTATTTTTGTTAAGAACTGCTTTATTGAGTTGCAAAGGTGAAGTGGCAGTCTGTTAGAAGCCATTTTCCTTTATATCACCTTTGCAGACCCATCTCTTTATTCGGTCTTGTATCATGTGAATTTATTTGCTATGACATTTTGAGTTTTATTGATTGATTACGTTGGCACATTTTTGGTGAGCACAGCCATTGCCGAACCTGTAACAAGAAAAACATAAATAAGCCTATTAGTCAAATCAGCTTCTGAAACAAAGCTGAACCAGCAAGTCTGAAAAGATGCTGGAGAAAGTAAAATTTTTGTGTAAAGGTATTTTTTAATAATATATTCAAATTTATATCTGAGATAGATACGTTTAATTTTGATTAAAGTCATCACAACAAAAATAGATACATTAAGGTATAAGTAGTAAAAAATGATGACGTCGAAGTAATATAAGTTGGAACCCTTCTTAGTTATCAATTACCTACTATGTTTTTGCCTTTGCGACAACACCAACAGAACATAAACGACTGGAAATCTAGACAACATTTTGTCTCCGCCAAGAATTTGAGCCAGCTGGCAGTAGTCTGGTCGCTGACCTTAAATAAGCAATGAGTCGAAAATTTCGTGAGACAGTGTACCTTGATTAAATTTCGCACGCCACCGCCCAAAATAACAATAAGTGTAAAAACGTGTTCAAGTATTCCACCGCATACAACGATGATATCAGACTATGAATTTTTATCCGGCTACGTACTAAAAAGCCTACGCAGGCAAACCTTCACGTTTGTTACCCTGAATTAGTAATGCGGAAAATATAATTTTTAAAACCTTATAGGCATATTATTCGGTAACCATGAAAATGCAGGAAACATTGCTCAGTATCCTTCGTTTATTTGAAAGTACAATTTAGTGAACTTGATTGGAGTATAGATTTTTTTATAGGGACCTATAGCTTCCGCTAGGAGAGCTGTGCTGGTTACAACGCAACAAATACTAGGAAAGTTGTTTTCCTATTGAGAACGGAATAGAACTGACAACCGATGAGGAAGAAAGGTTCTCGAGTTGCGACCACGAACCGGAAGGCACAGTGTAGGCCGGCCCTGCACAAGGTAGACGATCTGGCGAAAGCCGCGGGGAGCCGTTGGATGCAGATGGCGAGCAGCCACTTAAGGTGGCGCTCCCTGCGTGAGACCTATGTTCAGAAGTAGACGTTTTCAGGATGTTAATGATGACTACGAACTAGGGGTAAAGGTATATTCACCAATGTTCACCACGCAGGCTGCGTAATCATATTTTATTCAGAAACTTCAACGTTTACCGTAATTTATATTTGGAACACGAGTTTTCATCCTAAAAACAACCTCTTTACTAAAAAAAACGGGTAACCTCTGCCGCTCGTTAGCCCGAATTAATAATGGGGATGGAAAAAAAATTGAAGCCTTTTCACGTATAGATATTCAATTTGTAAATACAAAGCCCTACAAAGGGCACGTTGAGGAAGAATTACAGCTATTGTTTTGTGAAACGCGAATTTACGTGTGAAAGCTTTATTTTTGTTTTGTTGTGTGTAATCTCCCGGAAAGTAAAACGGGAATCCAAAGCCGGTTATGCGTTTGTTTGTGAAAAATCTGGCACCAATATAATTTTTGGTAAGAGGATTATATAACTACTGCAGTAAACCGTTTAAAATTCTGTAGGTTCCCATCATTTGGTTTAATATACTTTATACAATAATATGTCAATAACATAAAACTTGACGGGCCAGATAGCGCAGTCGGTTATTAGCCCTGCCTTCTGAACTGAGAGTTCTGGGTTCGGTTCTTACCCAGGACAGTTTGTGTGATGAATATAGATGTTTGTTCTGTGTTTAGGTGTTATATTGTATTTTATGTATGTATTTATAAACAAAAAGTATATAAGTATTATGTCAGTCCTATTATAATAATTATTAGGCCTTTGTTCAGCAGTGGACTTTGGGCTTCTAATGATGATGATGATGTTTATATATCAGTTATTTGTTTCCCATAGTACAACTTATGTTTGGTTTGGGGCCAGATGGCACTGTGTGAAATGTCCCTACATGTTTATTTTATTTATTTATTTACTCATGTAACCTGAAGCTGATAAATGACAATGACATAATAAGAATTGTAATAATATTATATTGTAGTAGTTTTTACCTATATCCAATTTGTGGAGTTTTATCACAAATTAAACACCTATGTTACCTTCTAACCTTCGTCAAATCTTAGTACCATATCGTATTCTAGACTAAATAAATATTTGAACATAGGAGTTCCCATTCCAATTTCTAAAGAAACGTATCTAGAGGTAGATATCCACTTCTTCTCAGCATTCGAAGAAGTCCGATCTAAAAACTAATTTTCAACTCTTTCAGAGTCAGGTCGCTCTCCGTATCAGAAGTGGGATTGCAAAAGTTAAAAAAATGACAAATGGCTTATTCGATATTCCCACGAGACGTTCCCGGTAAATCGATAATGGTCCCATTACACAGAATATGAATACTGAACGAGGTATGAAGATGTCTCGTTAAGGAATAAGTATTCTTGAATACCTATTTTATTATTAAATTCGTAGTTTGTATTAGTAGGATAATTGAATTTTGATGGCACGTTTTTACCTAGAAGTAGAACAGTTAGCATAGCAAATTAGAACTAACATTTTTCAGAATAGTTTTTATATATTTTAGAACATTATCCTAAATCAATTCAGATAAAGTGGTGGCTTAGGCGTTCCTTATATTTTTAGAACTACGTGCTCTTGCATAATAATATTTATGTTGTAAACATTAAAGTGCAAATATCAGCCACTATTATGAGCTTGAGTCGTCATACGTACATACTCTTTAAATAAATAAATTAATGACGCTCAAACATCACATACTTAAATCCTAGACCCTAACTAAGATTCCCTGTATCTAGGGATCTAATACCTACGAGGATCCCACTACACCCAGACACGGACAACGTACTAGTTCCATTGCGGGAATTGAACCCGCGGCCTCCGGGTTATAAGCCGACCTGCTCAACCACGACACCACGGAGGCTGTCGATGACAGCATAGAGCCTGGTCGTATGCTGGTTTCTTATTTTTCTATGAGAATTCCAACATAAATTGGTTTGATGGCGAGGCAATGCTGCCAAGTGCCAGCATGTTGGGTACCGGCAGTGGGCTGGAGCATTTGGACGGTCTATAGGCCATCGCGGTCTATTATACAGTCCATATGTTCTTTGTAGTAGGTATAGTGCAGCTAGTTAGTGTGTAGTGTAGTTAGTTTTAGTTTAGTTTAGTTTTTACTATTGTAGTAGTTAGCTTGAGTAATAAAGGCATATTGCCCTTCCTTTACAAACAAAAAAAAAAACTTGGTTTGATTATATGAAATTAAGCTAGTATCTTAAAATTATGTGCAAATTGGTATGTGTAACTGAATTCTACTCCATTACGTAATTCGTCTAGAAATTTCAAAACATATGAAATTATGCCCTAATATAGACTTAGTGATAAAATATTCAAGCGACAATTTCAAACTAAAATACCACTGTAGAACCCTTCTTACACTTACCTTAAATATGTAAAGAGAAATTGACTGAACCATCTAAACTTACATAAATAATGTTACTAGCAACATTGTTCCGGACTTGAACAATATTTTAGTCGACTTTTTTTGATAAAACGGTTTAAGTTTTTGAGGAAAACAGTACTTAATTTTCGTTACAGAATTGATCAAAAACTTCCGTTGTATAATTTTTGAAGATTTATTGTTTGATTCATTTTGTACATTCTGGTATAAGGCATTTTTTCCGTTGTTCCAAGCATCATAATTATTATAATTTGTAGTATTGTAGTTATCATCATCAACAACCTGAAGACGTTCACTGAACATAGGCCTCCCCAGAGAGCGCCACTTCACCACAGACATCCATCACAGATCCATCGACTCCTCGCGGCTTCCACCAGATTGTCGGTCCACCTAGTGGGAGGCCGGCCTGCGTTGCGTCTTCCGGTACATGGTCACCACTCGAGAACCTCTCTTTCCCATCAGAACCCTTCTTCATTATTTTAGTAGTTAGTTTTTAAATAATAAAGGCACTTTGCCTGTCATACTCTTAAAGAACTCTATCCTCTTCTATTAGAGATAACAGTATAGAAGAAGGGATAACAGTATTAAATTAGTTTTCCGTGCTCATACTTAAATGCATGTTACAGTTTCTCAAATGGCATTCACTTCAATATTCCACGTTTTCGCTTCTACTTAACTAAAATATAAATAAAATATATGTGTGGACATTTCACACAGTGCCATCTAGTCCCAAACTAAGCAAAGCTTGTAAGGGAACCAGATAACTGATATAATACTTAGATGTTGTTTTGTTTGTATATACATACTTAGAATACAATATAACAGCCAGACATAGAACAAACATCTATGTCCATCACACAAATGTTTGTCCTGGGTAGGAATCGAATCCACAGCCTACATTCAAAAGGCAGGGCTACTAATATCTGAGCTATCAGGCCCGTCAACTTTTATATCAACTGTGTAAACCCAGCACCATTTAACAACCTTTAAATCTTTTTATTTGACCTGAAAATTTCACGATTGTGCTCGAATCCGAGTGAATACAAAACACTCACGTACAAAACATAAATCTATATTGAATAGGAAATACACTGGAAAACTATGATTTCGTATGTAAATCTACCCAGTTTTTATTATGACTGAATTGTTTTTGGAAGCAGTTTTTGAGTATTTATTGTTATGTTTGTTTTTAGACGTAACGCGGGTTCCATTAAACTCATATACAGCGCTATGTTTATAGGCCACCACATATATTATTAATGATATTACTGTAGTAATCAAAATCAAAAGTTTTTATAATGTCGTAATTAATATTATGTTAAGTTTTTGCGAAGGGTTGAACCTCTTCAAAAGTCGCCTGAACAGAATAATATTCAGTGCTCTGACTGGCACGATCTTTATGACGAAATTTCAAGCAAATATACCATCAGATCCAGACATCTACATTCTCGACAAAGCTTGTGTCCCACGTAATCGCTAGAAATTCGAGCATTCCTTCATCTGCACATCAAAGCACTGTCGAGTCTCAGTGTTGTAAAATTTAATTCCTATTTTATTGCCAGAAGGATTCGCAATAAAATTTAAATTACCAGAGATGGAGCTAACTGGAGAATATACTGAAAGAAACCGTCTTTCCGCATTCCAAAGATGATGAAAGATGAGAGTAAAAGTCTTAACCACAAGCATTTTCTCTATAAGAGATTTTAAGTCTTTCTATTATTTTGTTATTGTACGTTGAAACATATTTTCGGCCTAGTCTTTGCCACTAAAATTTGTCACATCCACAGAGTACGAAAAAAAATACATGCGTTATTTTTCGATGCTCTGTGATGACATTTTTAAATCATCAAACCATCGCTATGCTTAGTTTGGGGCTAGATGGCGCTGTGTGAAATGTCTACACATATTTATTATTTATTTATCGCATAATAAGTAATTAGTCGATGCACACGCAGACCAAAAGTTGAAGTAAGCCTACACTTTCTTCAAAATGTGTAGCCATTATATTATTAAAATTCCAAGAAAATGCAGGAGATACTTGTACAATACTACACTAATTTGTAAATAATTAAACGCAGGGTGGAGTACACTCATTTTCATCAAATTCAAATCGCCTACTGTCTACAAGTAGACTAATTCCAGTGCCGAGGCGACTACAATTTTCGAACTTTTAATTGTCCAACGTTCTTTTCCTCTCATTTTCGTTACACCGACACGGTGGAAAAAATACAATTGAAAGCCAATGTGCTGACTCAACTGCAATGCTATTGTCACATTGACTATATAAATTGAGACAACCCAATTTCCCAATACAATTAACTCTTTATAATATAATGCTTCCAAGATCGCCTGCTCCTGGAGATTTTGAATAGTGATTTATTACATGCGACATAATAGTTTTTAATGATGATTGATCATTTAAATACCTCTCACTTATTTTTATCTGCACACAGATTATGGCCTGGTGGCAGTTTTGTTTACAGGTGACTTGTTGATGTTGTCTAAACAGGAAAAAGTATTACTCTGAGTTTGTAATATTGAGTGTATGTTATGTTCTCACACAATAATCAAGAATAAAATCGTGCACTCCAAAGATCTACTCCAAATTACACAAAGTACCGTCTATTCTGTCAGGTATTAATAAAGCTTAATCATTGTTTTCTAGTTACATTTTGTCATCGTTGTGTTTGTCACGTTCCGGGTCTTCACTCGAAAATTGTTAACATCAGAGAATTCGGGGTAATGTTTCCTTATTACATTAATTTGGGTTCTTTCTTTGTTTACTGTCTCTACTGATTGGAGTTTATTTTGTCATTGTAGCTAGAATGATTTATACAAAACAGACTTCAGATGATCGATGCCGAATGCTTGTTTTTTAAGAGCTTATGACTTTTATAAAACAATTACTTAAATATTTCTGTATGCTATGATTTTGTCATTACGTTGTTTGTAGTGGCACTCTCAGTACTGTGGTAGCCGAATGATCAATTTTGTTGACATGTATGCTATGCAATCTAGCGGAGGAGTAACTAGTACACCTACTAATATTTCCTCCTAATACCATGAAGTATGAAACTGTGGGCGCATTTCCTTGGACACATTCGTATAAATAATCTAGTTAGTAGTTTACATTGTATTCATGTTACTCAATAGTCACTCAGAGGATATAGATTCATTTAGTTATCTGGTTCCCATAGTACAAGCTATGCCTAGTTTGGGGCTAGATGGCGCTGTGTGAAATGTCCACACATTTTTATTTTATTTTTGTATTTATTTAAATTAAGAAATTTTTATTGTTTTTCATTACAAAAAATAAATATTTAATTCGCGAAAAATCCAACAACGACTCCGCTCAAAACTCTACCTAAGCTGGTGAGATTATTAAAGTACATGAAATAATTCTTTGTATAGCATCAGCATATAGCATCAATGTGTTCAAAATAATCCGTCTGAAAATGTTAAACATTAAGAATAAACGCCGCACACAAGTAGCAACAACCTAAGAGTTATTGAGCGAGAATTTGGAATGAAGACCACGAGTACGTTCTATCCCTGTTTCCCTCCCCCGTTTTTCAACCTCTCAGCATCCGTTCAAAGATATATGCGTAATTGAATCGATGCACGTTACCCTTAATACTTATGATGTATGAAGGCAATTTTGTTTAAACGTCTTTTGTAAGACGCTTATACCAAAGATGGCGTATGGAATTGTTCAGATACTTTCAAGTAATTTAGGATGAGGAAGTGGAATAATATGCAAGGTATTAGGAAAGTTATTCGAGTTTGTTCCGTATTGATACAAGAAATGTGTTTGTGATAAGTTAAATGTTTTACTGAAATGTTGAAAATATTTTAACAATTTTTTTTCTTTTATAATAAAAACGGTACTAGTGTAATGAGAATAGTGTGTTATCACTAGGTTAATTTTTAACGCAAAAGAAAAAGTTGAATCTCCTATGCTTGTAACCGCATCCACTCGTCCCTATAATTAAAATTCGGACATACTTTACAAGCTACCGTGAGAAGTGATCTCATACTTTTACAACCATCACGTTTGTGTATAAAAAATTCTGCAATATAAAATATACATGGTGTACATGTAACTAACATTATGTTTAAAAGCAGCTGAAGCGTATTCCATATTTTTACTACCTTTTTTAATATTACGAGTCCTGATCGCATGAGTGCTGAAATAAAAATTCAGAATTACGTTCTGCTAGTGGCTTGATAAGCGCGCCCGGTTAATGGCATCATGTGTAACATGCCTTAAATAAGAATCAGAATGGAATAAAACCACACGAGCGTGAACTTTAAGCTCCAACCATACATAACAGCAAGCGTGACTGCAAACTTTACTTGCTATTCTGGCCCGGCACACCTGCGTGCGCAGAATAAAAGTCGTACGATATTCGTTTTGCTTTCATAATCTTGCCCTATCGCGTAGGTGTGTTCAGCTTTGCGCACTCACACACTTAAAACTGGTTTTACATGCGAGCTATGTGTTCAAATATTTACAGTTACACAAAACATTTTAAGGCCGTGTTAAGCCTAAGGGATGTTGCTTAATTTGAAACCAAAGTCAATGTTTGTGGACGAGCCAGGTGAAGGATTTTCTTGGGAAGAAAAAACAAGCAGTTATTATTGACCTATTTTGGAAATACCTTAAGTAATGAATAATTATGTACTTTAAAATGAGAGGTTTCAATTTTGGTCAATTCAAATACCTATTTCAATAACAAGCCTCATACATTTATGGTAGTCCATTGCTGTCACTACCTTACAAACTATGTATGCATCTGTTTAACGAGTCGAGTTAAACACGCACATCTTAATTGTTTTTATAATACCAGTGCTTAGTCAGGATTGCGTTGAGTTTGAAATTTTTATGAAATTAGTTATGAACTAATAATGGCCACACATTAAACATCACCATTAATCTATCTAACCAGCGGGAGTAATTTGTTTCGCAATACACTCTAATATCACAACACGAATTTCTCCTTGGTCACTACGCTAAAAGCCCAAGGAGACAGGCCGGTACACGTTCTCGGCGAACAATAATAACATATTACCGACCTCCCATGTGGTCCTTTTATTGCCGAATCGAAGCCATTACTGGCTGAGTGCTCATCGGGATGTTCTCATTTCGAACGTGACGCGCGCGTTTTTGCTGTGTAGACCTTAATGTGTCATTTTGCCAGATCCACGTTACCGAAGACATCTGTGTGGGAAAATTTGTTGGGCATAGAATGTAGATATACGGAGTGTAATATTGTTGGGTTGGTTTTGTATTGTTCAGTAATAAGGAATAGTTGCGTTGAAAATAATATAGAAATGAATTTTAGTTTAAAAGAATGCTTTTTTCTATGTAGATGACATTGTATTTGTTTTAGGTGATTTATTTTTCCGTGAAGTTTTTTTCTTTGCGACAGCAATATAATATTTTGTTACATTGGTTAAACCTTAAAGTAATTTCGAAGCGAAGACCACACCAATTGATATAATTATGAATGATAAGTACTCGTGATATTTTTCGAATCGTAATTATTTGTTTTATTAAGATCTTGGCTTTGTTTCAAACACAAAATGAATAACTATATTGAATAGATCATCAAAGCATACTTTATTGTTTAATTTTCTACGATACGGCTATACAACGTCATCTTATTCTGCGATCTCTGTATTTATTCCACTCCTTGTCCACAAAGAGACCAATTCTTGGAGCTTTTGCTATGAATCGGCAAAATTTTCCCGCTACTAATATCAGCGAAAAAATTCCTTTCACGGTTGTCAAGCGAGAGAAATCCGCTAAGTAATGCCCCCTCAAAAGCAGAAACGGGTCAAGATGTAGCGTTGAGGATGCCAGGGTTGCCATAATAAATAATAAATGTTCCATATTTGTGTAAGTCGTAAATATTGTTCTGTTGGATTAATGTTGCTCGAAAATTACATACTAAACACATAATCGTGTTATAATTAAAATCGCCCATGTATAATAAGAATAGGGAATAATACTTCCCAGCACTTGGCTTGTTATGAGTATCTTTGAAGTACTATCAAAGTTTAACTAATTGTGATAAAATCACTCAAGTTACAGCTTAGTCTTTTTGAGTACCATATTGAATCACACCATTTTATGTAGCCCTCCATAACAAAAACTGCCCATCTATTAGAATATGCCATTAACCCGTTCATTGTTAACGGCAATCGAATCAGTTTATTGCGTGGCAACACTGGCAGCCTCTGCGACGCATTTTTATTACCTCGACCTCATTTAAAGCCGCGAAAGCGCTTTTTAGCGAATTAAATTTTTATAATCTTTTTCTCTTTAGCAGTTTGGCGGTAAACGATTTAGTCCGTCGAGAGATTATTTATGTTTGGGAGAAAATTTAAAATGTTTGACCTCAAAAGGCTAGCAAAACTATCTACACTAGCAAAGTTAGGAAGAGCTGTAATGTAAACTTGACAAAGGCCAATCACGTGTATTCAAACACACAACAAGTTTAGTTAAAAAAAATTCGCATACTAATATATTAATAGATTTAATAAACAAATAAAAAATAACACGTCATCGTTGTCTGTTAAAAAACGAAAATGAATGAATTAAAAGTCAATAACAAAAAAAATGAATCACATTGCAGTTCTATGAGTGCACTTCACAGCGCCCAAACCAAATGAATAATTAATTTGCGAGACAAGCAACAAGTAAAATGGTTTAACTTCGTTTCGTATAGTAGTTCCGCCTAGCAAAAAAGTACAAAAAACTGCATTAGGTATATTTTTCAGGAATTGAGTTTCACAATTTTTTAATTACGGGATTTTATTTATTTTGAACTGGCAAGAAATATAACTGACGTCGATGAGCCCTGATAGTTAACATTTTTATTTCCTGATTCAAATTTTATTGTAGCTATTGTACTTAATGATTACCGGCTTTATTTTCTTTAGACTTCAATTATTTTCAGAAAAGGGAGTTTCACTAAACCAGTATAATATGAGACTCATCGATTCTCCTTTACAGAGGTAGCTGAAATCTTTATACACAAAATATCTCCCCAAGTTTGCCAGTTCCCTTGTTATAAAGTTCTACAGATTGTAGTGAGACTTGACGACGGCGTGAAGATCGGTAATTTTCAAATCTAAATTGACGTTACGTAATTTTCATCCTTTTTAAAATAATCTTGACGGTTATTCTAAAATAGATGGGCAGAAGAATAAAATAGATTAGAAGGTAATTTATGGATTATGAAATAGATTGGGTTTACAATCCAAAATAGTAACATTTTGGATCAATCCTACCTGCTTACCTTATCATAAGTATTAGACCGCATGACAATACAGTCAAGTCTTCATTATAACATACAAATGAATTCAATTAATAAATGCTTATTTGAATTTCAACTGGTTGTACTTTCATCGTAAACATTAATTATGGATAATCCAGTCCAGTTTAAGATTAGTTTATTACAATAATTTGGAACTCAAAATCTAAAATTTCAAGTAGAAATAAAAGCAGGAAAACACATTGAAGCAAGAACGTAAGTATACAATTAAAGCAGGTTATTAAATTCGCCGCTTCCAAAATTCTGTCTCATAAGATGTAGAAAGTAAATTATTTTACGGCTAGCAGCCGAGACTTGTACTCTTGAACTTTATGCAAAAGCTGTTAAAAGATGTTCCGTGTGAAACATCATTGAAATTATAGCAGGTGAAGTTTCGTAATCAAGTATTTTTGTTTAGGGTTGTCTTTACACTATTTTATTGCTACGTTGATCATCAGCATCATCATCAGCCTGAATATGTCCATTGGTGAACATAAAATATGCCACTCCCAATAGAGCGTACCCAATAGAAACATACAATTCTCTACTTACAGTATTGTAATTCTTATTCGTGTCTTCGGAAGTATACAAACTTATCCTCGAAATAAAAAAGCTTTAACATTAAACAAAATACAAAATTAATACTAGTGTTACAATGACAATACACTAATAAACGGGTCTCAAACATACTAGAATAAAATTGAAATAGGGTTTTATTATTTGCTGGCAACCCTACATACGAAATTAAGATATTACACAACTTTTCAGTATGTATAATAAGTACGTTGTAGCGAATATTATGAGAAATTTAATTAAACCGTTTCAAGCGAAAGTAACTAACAATCTGTTGCCTGAATATTAAGTCTATATAGTTTCAGTTTGTTGAAATTCGTACATTGGGTTTTAGTGAAGCACGTTAATCAGAAAAGTAAAAGTAGAATAAGTTATTGATAATAGTTTATTATAGCATTTTAATTAGATTAAGTAAAATATAATATTATAATAAAAAAACATATAATTCAAAAGATTAAATTTAAAATGTGTGAAATGTCAAAAAAAAGGCACACGGAAATTTTTAAGCACCAATTGGTTGAATAGTCAAAGATCACGAATTTTTATTGTTGATTGAATGATATTGTAAGTAATCTGATCCAAAATATCGATTACACCGTGTAAAACACCTTTTAGACCATGCTATAGGTGAGTAAATAGAACCATAATAGAATTAGAACCAAGTCTATCTGATCTGTGATCTGAGCCCAATAACTTTACTGAATTGTAACGGCATTCTGAACTAAAACGCAAATTTCTTGAATCACCAAAAGGCTTTTAAAAGGAGAAAAATGATCAATTTAACCATATCACTTTCAAATCTTCCTTTGAACCAAAAATAGATCAAGATTTTTTCATATTTTTCACGCGATGCTGTGACGTCACGCAACAAGAAGCGTGACGTCACAGCATCTGCCTCATAATAAACGTCACGAGACGTGTCCCAGCAAATGGCTATCAAATTACTAAAAGACTCCATTAAAACCAACAAAGGCACCTTACCCTTTGTATTGCACGGTAGATGCGTTCTTAATTATCTTTTATCCTTTGAAAATGTTTATATGAGAAAGACCTTCAGATGGCTTCAACAGAGACAGCACGTGGTCCCTTTATCTAGTATTTACTTGGTATTTTGATAAAGCTCTTAGAAAGCTATGCTAAAACAAAGCTTACTAAAAACTTTAAATAATTGGTCTGGTTTTTATTAATAATGCTACTTTAATCATTTTAAATATCTATTTTAAAATTAATTTAGTTTTAAGTTCTCTTAACTGAAGTGTAACGAATTAAAACTAATTTAAAACTTTATTTGTGAGACAGAAGGGCTGAATGATTTGAATTCTAGATATTATTTTATTTAGTTTTAGTGTCCATTTATATTAATTATTATTGATTCAATAGACGACTAAACGTTGTTATCTCGGTCATGTAAATGTTGTCCAAATTTTTCACACATACATAAGGAAATGCACTTTTTTTTTTCGGTATTCAAGATTTTCTTAGAAAATATTTCCCATTTTTCTTTACAAAAAAGCTTATTATAAGCAATAACTATATTCATATATGTCACAAGCCTACAAATACAAATAACATTGAGGGTCGCTAGATCAGTTGGTTTACGATACGATGAGCCTTCGAACTGACGCCATCTACAAAATTTTTCGCAACAGCGTGCGTCACACCGGCGTTCTTCGCAACTACATAGGATTCCCAATATATTAAGCTGTGATGCACTTAGGAATGAACTCGTTTCGTTTAATATTTTTGTATTAAAAAGAACAACAAAAAAGATGAATACAAAAAAAAAAACAATCTTTTAACAATGAAAATCCAAAAACGATCCAGTAGTAAGTACTACATTAGTCCCAGTTCAAAATATAGAATCCTAAAAATAATTTGTCACTTGAAATATATTAAAATAAGTAACAAGCCCATACAAAAACCCACAGCTACGAATCAATCATCATTCGCGCGCCATCACGGAACCTAAAAACCTTAATTTAGGCTGCCGACCGTAAAAACACGAAAGCCAGGACAATTCTCGATGCCATCGGAGCAGTAAAAACTCTCTCTAGACATAAAACGGGCCCAGATGTAGATATAGATAGGTAAATGGTTGGATCGTGTGCAAAATGGCTAAACTTAATTCCATTGCTAAGAATGTTTAGCTTCTGGAAACTATGAAAGAAATATATTATGTGTAAGAAATGATATTGCAAAGGGTTTTTTCTTTCTATTATTATATAGCTGAGGTTGCTAACCAAATTTTTTCCGTAGTAATACTAACAAAAATGACTGAACTGAATACGACTTAAATTTATTTTTGATAATAACATTGTATTACTTTTTGCGAAGCTAATAAAACTGAATAAATATTCAAGTCATTCAGCATAACATATCCGATCATTTCGTATCGGTTAAAAAAAGGAAACCTATTTTTGGTTTGTGAAAGCTTGAGCGAAAGGCAAATCGCAGAAGCTTCTAAAATATAGATCAAATACTGAAGAATGCATTGCGAATAGCACTTTGAAGCAAAGAGGTGGTTTTGAATAATGTTTCTAATGTTTTTTATCTCTTTCTTTATGGTGATACGTTACCCGTAAGAAAGAGATGAAAAACATACGAGGACCATTCCTTGCTCGAAGCGTTGTTCCAGTGCATTCTCCAGTGCTTTACGCAAGCTACCTGCACAAAAACTACTGGAGAAAAAACGGTTTCTGAGAACTTTTAGGTATGTATAGTTCATAGCAGTTCATAAATACGGCCTCAGAATGGGAAGGCGTTTAATTTCTTTATTGTACAAGTAAATCAAGTAGCTATTACAGTAGCCTATTAGCAGATTTTACCTTCCGTCATTTTCGCCAGCGCCCAAACTCCCGCGGCAATTTCAAATGAAAAACCGTCGGAGTCTTTACATCGTATAATTTATGGCTTAATTTATCAAAACAAGGGCGGTAAGAAGGTATGAGTAAACAACAAATTTCACCGCGATTTCTCTGAAAGGTTTTTTCAGCCAGTTATTACGAGCAAGCTTGCGTGTCTGGAGTTATAACGTGAACGCGGGCTGCGTTAGTTTCTTTTATATTATTCCTTATGGTATGCGTGAAAATAGCTTCTAGACTTTCTCGGGTCTCGTAAACGTTATGGAGAGTTCTTAATATTCTTTTATTATGAGGTTGAAAGGGCTCCTTGCCGAGTGAATGCGTTTGTTCGACAATTTGGCTAATGAAATGAAACGACGGAGTTAAAGTATGCTTATTGAAGGATTACTTTTGTTCACCTTTTCTATTGAAGTTTGTTTGTAATTTCACTGTAATTTTTATATAAATAGTTTCATCTGCCTAACGTACCTATTCAACAGAATGTAAGAAATGCAAAAGATAATAATTTGAACCCGAATTCAGCGTGGTGCGAGCTAAGTCAGAGCCACAGAAGTAAACATGGGAATCTGTAGACATAGGAATTTGTTAAATTGGGAACCATTCGTCACCGATATAGGTCTCAAAGTTAGCAAGTTGAAATGATAGAGGCAGACCAAATGGCTCGAAGATGGTATGGGAACAGTTATCGAGTGGTTACCAGAAAATGGAAAACACAGCACAGGCACCAGCCTATGCGCGGGTCCACCCGCGCATGGTGGAACGACGAGTTGAACCCCTACCGCGTAACCGTTCTAGTAATGAACACCGCCTGCCATCCTGCACGCGCCAATTTACAAGTCCATGAGTGCAAGCAGGAGAGCACACGATTACGATTTCCACCAGACTTACGCAGTAAACATAAGGTAAGGTTACTGGTCAAAAACGTGTGGGGTCTTTAAATAGAAGGAGCAAGCAGGCATTCAAAGTGACACTCTAGTAAAGATGTCTATTTGGGCTGCAGTAGACATTAACCAGCTAATGAATTATAATCTTGATGATCAAGCGGGCCCCTTCAAACCTACACAAATATCTCTCCAGAGTTTTAATTGTTCCATAGGTATCTCCTACTATATTTTATTCCGTAACGTAGCACATACCAGTCTACAAGCTAAATTACATTGTCCTCCCTTTAGTATTACCCTTACTGACAACCCTGAGAGTATAAACTAAAGCCCACCACATTCTACACCCTAAAACACATTGGTCGTAGACCTCTAAATATTTCAGCGCGTATAAAGCCCTACAGAGACCCGACAATTCATCAAGTCACAGGCGTAACATCTGAAGCGTAAAGCATTCGATTTTCACGGTATGTTTGCTACAAGCTTGGGCTTGGGTTCGGGAGAGATTTTTTGCAGTTCATCTTTGTATGGACTTATCTTCATACTATTGGTGTTCTTGTGAAATTTTGGTTCGGTTATTTTTTGTATGTGATGCAATTTTTACGCTCATGGTACGTGATACTGACTGATCAAAAAGCGGAGGAAGCTCTAAGATATGATACTAGTGTCATCTAAACCACTTATACAACACCTTTCACACACAAACATACAACCCCCACCTCATACGCAAAAATATCCTTACAGTTTCCCACTCATACTCTTCTCCTTACAAAACGATTCATTGTTTACATGCTTAGATTATTTTTTGACATTCTTTGATTTTGTGATGTTTTAAGATATCATTGTAATAATAGTTATTGCAAAATTTATCACTGCAGATACTACTTACCCATTTTTAATAAATTTTTTTTTCATGTTGGTTACATTACCACTGTGTGGAATGTATTACTGTTTTACTTACTTATCTTCCTGTTATGTGTCTTATTATTATTATTTTATTTGTTTTTCATATGTTTTAGTACTTATTTTTGTATTGTTGTAGCTGAGCCGTGACGATACCGAAACGGCCCCAACGGAAGACCAGCGTTGGTCGTACGACGTGCGACCAGCATTATGCTGAGTTGGGACCGATTCGTGGCAACTGTCAGATGTGTATTTGTTAGTAAACTTAAAAATATTCAACTAATTTATCTCCTGTTGTCATGAATAAAACATTTTTCTTTCTTTCTTTCTTTCTTTCTTTGTTTCTTTCTTTCTATCAATAAGATTTTTATTTATTATAAAAAAACACATTATTACTCTACCACTTATTCAATCTTGTATGTCATATTGATACCACCCCTTTTGTTGTAAACTAAGTGAAATAACTGTTCTTTTTATTAATTTGTATTTGTGCGAATTTTAAAACGGCAATAAAGTGATTTTTTATTTATTTTTTTATTTTATTTTATCGTGATGTTTTTTGTGTATAAGGTCCACCTAGCGCGGAGCGCATACGCTACATCTTCCGGTTAGTGGTCGCCACTCGAGAACCTATCTTCCTCGCCGGCTGTCAATTCTACGAGCCATATGGCCTGGCTATTGCCATTTCCAGTTGCTGATTCTAAGAGCTATAATTATATGCCATTTTATTCTCCTTTGGATCATTTCGGATCGCAATCCCACAGAGAACACCAAGCATAGCTTTCTCTATAGCTCGTTGCGCGACTCAGCTTACTAATGAGGCCATAAGATATCATGTCTCAGTTCCATAAATCATCACTGGCAACACACATTGTTCGAAAGCCTGGTATTATGGACGAAAAAATATGTCAGGAAAGGTAGTAGGTACCCATCATTTACAAACGTTCAACAACCTTTCATGTTGTTATCATAAATGAGTGACATTGTGACTCAATTTAATGACCGTGTTTCATAGTAGGTAAAAGGCAAAAAGTAATATTCTTGTAAAACATCAAGCGTAATAGCTAAGTAGGTACGTAATACAAGGGTAAACGCTCCGGGCGGTATATGCTGTCAAACAAATTTGCACTTTTTGTAACCAAACCATCTCTTTGCTCCTATGAAAGCTTGTGGGCAGGCCTTTGTAATCCAACCTAGATTTACATTTTCTAAAATAGAACAGCAAAAATATTTCCAAGAATACGATGGTTTCAAAATACCTGAACCCACGCAAAACTTAAGAAGGTTTTAACGCAATATAACTCTTGTATAACTCCGTACGAATAGAAACAGACCAAAAGAATCAAGTTTTATTTTCTATTTTTGATTAGGAATATGCAGCAGCTGTGGTAGCGATAAGCCGTGTCACTTGCCTTTATCCTGCATTGGACAAAATACAAGCTGTCGATGATGATGATGAAGATGATGCTTAACAAAGAATATGTTTGTTTAGAAACTGGCTCGAAAATAAGATTTCCGGACGAAACGCTTGTTAAGTTAGTAGGTAATAGCCACAGGTAAATAATACCCAGGTGAGTAATTGAATCCCTTAATTCTAAACGATGTAACGTACCAAATACACTTCCAATTTGTAATTCATGTAGTTTTTTTAGTTGAACGAACAACGTGAGTAGCGTGTTAAGCATCATGGTCACCCATAATAGGTGGCGGTGTCACTCAGAACACTAAATTAAAGTTTCGCGTGCATTGCGCTCGGTGTTTCCTTGCGAAATAAGATCCGGAACGAGGAAAAACACTTAAGTGACCCTTAAAGTTAGCAAGTTGAAATGGCAATGGGCAGGCCACATCGCTCGCAGAACTGACAACCGATTGGAAAGATAGGTTCTCGAGTGGCGACCACGAACTGGAAGGCGCAGCGTAGGCAGACCACCCACTAGGTGAAGCGACGACCTGGTGAAAACCGCGGGGAGTCGATGGACGCAGGAGGCGAACAGCCGCTCAAAGTAGCGCTCTCTAGGGGAGGCCTATGTTCAGCAGTGGACATCTACGGGCTTATGATGTGCACTGCGCACGTCGTTCTGAGATGTTAGCAGTCTTGTAATAAGATTTCATGAGATATTATAAGTAATTTATTATATAATAAATAAGTATTATTACTCTTTGCACTAAAGTTTTACAAATCCTATGTTCGCACTTACTCTTACAGTCAGTCTGCTAATTTTAAATTCCAAACGTTCTTTTAAAAGTGACGATGTTAATATGAAACAAAAGTTTTTGTGAAACGCCAGCCGTCTTCTAGGATGAATTTTCACCCGCTTCACCAACTTTATTTACCAGCCACTAGGCATTATAAATCTCAAAGTTTTAAAAATGTCCCAATTCGCGGATAAGAAGGATTTATGGCACCCAAAGAGAAATCGCTAGAATTAGAACGAAATTCGTAAAAATTCTTAATCCAGCGAAGGAAAAATTTACAACAGCTAGAGAATTTTATGAAACATTTTGATTTTCATCGCAAGATCCAATTCTCATTGTTTTTATTCAAGTGTTATAAATAACTCTAAGTAATTTCTGTAAAAGTATAAAATTTAATAGTTTCATAACTATTTTTACCAAAAATCAATCTACGAATGGCAAAACGGATTGCTTTAGTTTTATCTATTTTAAGTTTTTACGATCTCGAAGTCTTAATTTTAAAGATCAGCTTAGTTGAGTTTCGTTATGAGTGCTAAGCTTTGAAACCGCTTATTGATTAAGAAGAAATAATACTAATCTTCTTTATTGACCCCTTCTTATAAATAATAAGTCACATTTATTTACGTCACGCATTGAAAAAGCAAGGTTAATTCAGTATTCCAAGGGGTCGAAAAGACATAAACACGTCATTCTAACAACAAGCGAGAAACGGCTATTTAAGACGCAGGATAGTAACTTGACTCCATCGAACTTGGACGGCAGCCAATGAGGTCAAGTAACTTGCTTAAATATGGCAAGTTGAGTTAGTTTCATATAGCTTATCGGAGGCAAGTAGCAAGCTATCTTTGGGAGGATAGTGCTTAGTTTTATGAAGGAAAGCACTTTTGGTCAGAATTTTTTATGGTAATGTCGAAGTCGAAGTCGGCGGAATTATGCAGTTGGATAATACTTTTGAATGTTAATATTCACATTTAGCCAGCCAGATTTTGTTACTGAAAGCTGAAGATAATCAAGCTAAGTTTTGGTTCGTTTTCGGATATAAATTATGTTGATCAATATTATGAGCAACGTCAAAAATATTGAGAGTTATGCGTGTGTCATGCGCTGATTACGATATCCATTGAGTTAAATCTATTTCTCTTTGAAAAAGATTTAATCTGTCTAAAGGCAATTCTCGTGATTTAATCCGCTTTTCTTCATACAATCATTAATACCTTGGGACCTTAGGACTTATGACTTGAATTTCTAAAAGCTCTTCCTTCAAGTATATTATCATTCAAAAAAAGGAAAAGCAATACCTCCAAATATCAAATCTCTAGGTCTAGTAGATCCGGCTTTCTGTCAGTCACTCAAAGCAAATCTTTTAATAAATTTCAACTTTATTTGACAAGGTTTTTTTATACCAGGCTTTTTATTTTTTTATAGCGTTTTGTAAGCAAATAAAATTGATGTTATCTATTCTCATAATAAAGCTTACTTTGGGCATAATATGACCTGGGGAAATAATATGACTCTATGTGTCTTTCGATATTTATTTTACTAAGCAAATAAATAGGTACGTATAATATTATTTAACTTTATAAACGGAAATTACAAAATACTACACAATCCTTTGCCAATAGCGTTAGTTTGTCGGTCAAGCCAGTAAGCTCATGCAAATTCTGGTAAATGCCTTCAAACGCAATACCGAAATGGCTGCGGGCTATAAGTGATGTATACGTTTCGAGTAACAGTATGCAAATATTGCTACACTACGATCTTGTTTGTTGATAGGGCGTTGAGTTTAACATTGACATTATGAAATTATTACCAGACAGGCAACATTTTCGTAGCAATTACTAAACTTTAATAGTTCACGTAGATATTTGAGCCACCAACATTCTGCCTCTACATGACACTCGTTGTTGAGTTGCTGTTAGGCATCACTAATATGTTTTTTATAATTTATAGCCATCGTTGAAATAACAATAAGCGGGCCACATCACTCGTAGAACTGACAACCGATGGGGAAGAAGGGTTCTCGAGTGGCGACCATGAACCGGAAGACGCAACGTAGGCTAGGTGGACCGACAATCTCGTGAAACCCGCGGGGAGCCGATGGATACAAATGGCGTGCAGCCGCTCAAGGTGGCACTTTTTGGGGGGCTATTTTACCACTATCTTACCGGTGGTGCATGCTTGTCTAGAAAATACACCTAACTAGGACCCCTAAAAAAGAAAGCTTTTAACGTCCAAAAATTGGTAAGATAAACTATTTTTCTCTTAGCTCTAACATTCCTCACACTTGATCTAAAGAACCAATAAATTCAAGTCGGTCCGGGACGTTCCCAAACAAAATAACACAAGCCCGAGAGCGAATGCTTGCAAACAAAATAAGACAGCGTACGGTGGGTACAGTACGCTTAACGTATCCCACAAGTTTAGCCGTAAGAACAACCGGAGTGAAACTACGATGAGATTGTATAAATAGAAGTCTATTTTGTTTGAATTTGAAGGCCGGATTCTACAGTTTTCTGTTTAAGTATCATTTCGAATTGAAACAAAATTATTTTCTTATAATAACGCTGGTAAAATAACCTACTCTAAACATACAACCGCAAAAACGTACATGCTTTAAGCTACGTCCTTAGAAAGAAAGATCTTCAAGATCTTGTACCTACTTATGTACAAAGTTCAATAGCGATTGCTTTTAAATCTGTATGTATTATAGCGCCACCTAGGAGCGAAATATGACTAAAATTGTTAATTTATTTATGGACGCTGAACTGGTGATATAACCAAAAAATTAGCAAATTAGCAGTAATTCCTTATTTCTAATCCTATGTAGTAAGTCTAACTTCCTGGCATCAAGTACCAACCAAGTTTTCCAACTCATAAAAAACAGCAGGAGGAGGCGACCGCCATAAAACAAAAAGCCACCATTACGCAACCGCAACTTCGCAAGTTACACAATCAGCGGAGTTCGTGTCAATATTTTTTAAACAATTTTCCGGCCGAAGCGGGAGTTATTAAAAATCGTGACGCACGAAAGCAGCGTTGTCACGTGACGCCGGGAAATCCATTACCGAATGCTCGATGTGGGGAAATAAACCTTCGGATAGAGATGTTGCGGGGATCGGTACCTACGTGTGAATATTCTGCGAATTCTCACTCTCGCTTTTGTCATTTGAATCCTGAATGAGGTTGGATAGTTTTGTTGTAAGAAAGGTGTGAATTTTCACATTTAGGTAAAATTTTTGTTATTCTGGGTAGATTTTCGGGCAAGATTTTCTAGTCCTTTGTTTTGTATTACATTTATATGGAAATTTCTGTGTGTATCTATTTTTGTTTCTTAAAATATCATCATCATTATCCACCTGCATAGGACGTTTGAACATAGGACTCCTCCATCGAGTGCCACTTTGACCGGCTCTTGCATCCAGCTACCCATGGTTTTGACCAGATCTTCAGTCCACAGTGGGTGTCATTCTATTTTTGGCTTGTGATTTCCACTCGAATACCTTTCTTCCTCATTCGTCATTGCTGTTCTACAAGCGCTGTGGCCTACCCAGTTCGACATGTCAATTCTAACAAAGTACTCCAATTATACTAGGCTCAAATGTTTGATTAATGTAAGACATCATGACTGTTGGTACAGCATTAGTAAACAGAACGTAGCTGTAGAGTGTAGACGTTCTACATTGAAATATTCCACTGAAACACGAGTCTTCGTAGGTGATGCTTGATACTTACGTAATATGCAAGTCATGCAGTACACAAGCTTGACACATCACACTGTTGTGTTTCGTTCCAATTTTCACATTTGGTTGAATGCCAGCTCGCGGGAGTGGAGTAATTTTACTTTCACAAGTGCTTTTTAGATTATTATGTATTTGAATATAGTATTTTGGTGACGGGGCAAAATCAAGTAGTCACAAGTACACAAGATTATTCATGAAGTTTTAATTATTACGCTATATACCTTTGTGTAGGTTTGTTTGTAGGTATGAAATTCTTAGTTATAATGTATGTAGTGGCTGCTAGTGGCCCGGTGCTGTATTTCTTATAATTATACCCATACCCACAGAGGTTAGATAGAGATAGAAATGGAAATAATTGATGAATACTTGGATGGAGTCAAAGGTTATCTGAAAGAGATCGCTGTCAGCGATAAGACCTCCCACTGTAACAATCGTTCGTAAGATTGCTTTTATTATTTTTTTAGATCCACCTGTCTATTTATGGTACTGTTTTATATTTCGCTTTGCACCATACTTTTCTCTAGATTATTTTTGTCTGAAGTTTCAATACCGCATCATACGGTGCTATGACGAAATTCTCCAAGGGTCCTCCAAACGTCACGTAACTTAAAGTACATCCCAACTTAACCAAGTAATAGTTTACGTTTTATCTGGACCCTCGAAAAGTTTGTAGGCTCGGGGGCCTGAGGGGGGTCTCGTTTGGGTCCGCGTGAGGTTTCTGCAGAGGATTTTGTTCAGAGTTTCTGTAATTTGATCACCGAGGTATTTGTCGTAACATTGGTTTCTGTGATGAGGGGTAGATAGTTAATGTTGGGGAATCTGAAGTGTGCTTGATTAATAAAGTAGGAAAGTGTGATAGTTAGTTATTCTTGCATACGTGAGTGTTATATGAATAAACTATAGGTGCCGCCCCGCGGTTTCACTTTCTTTTTGCCGTGGGAACACTCTAGATTTTCATATTCCAAGTACCCATGTGTAATCCAATACTTTTTCAAATTACAATAGAAAAGATTAAAATGTATTCGGTAGTCTCTTTTGTAGTGGTCTCGAGCGATTAATGGTCTACATTTTTTTTTAGATAAGTGGTCTAACACTAATATAAACTGCACAAAAATCATTGAGTACCTACATGTTTAGGTTTAATGTAGAACCAATACCAAAGTAAAAAAAATAGAGATTATAGTAAAAATAAGATATAATTGATTGATTGATTGAAATTAGATGACGAAGTAAAAAGTAGCGATTTGTATTGATGGGTAAAGATTTAAGTAATTAATCACAAACTGAAACAATGTGCTTATACAATTTGCTAACTATATTACGAAATTGATCACTTTAATATTAAGTTTTGCGGTAAAACAGAAATTGACTTGGAAATTGACTACTTTGTCTCAAACCGAAGGGTCACTTCGGTTACAACTTCGAAACTACCTCTAAATTTTTGATGGGTTTGATTTCAGCTGTTTGATGTTCAAATTAGCAAAGTTTGAAATAGATATCTATTACAAATTTGGCTCAAAAGGTAA
The DNA here is from genome assembly GCA_963580505.1 of Ennomos erosarius. Taxonomy (NCBI): domain Eukaryota; kingdom Metazoa; phylum Arthropoda; class Insecta; order Lepidoptera; family Geometridae; genus Ennomos; species Ennomos erosarius. The sequence goes on along the minus strand of OY756978.1, from coordinate 1,856,274 downwards.
CAACACCTTCAACTTTCCTTCTTAAACAGCAACAAAAGCCCATGCTGGGACTGATTGCAATGTAAGTATAATTCATGATAAAAACTTTCCTCGGCTGACAGCCTCCGTGGTGTGGTGGTTGAGCAAGTCGGCTCATATCCCGGAGGCGGCGGGTTCGATTCCCGCGACAGGACAAGTTATTAATTGTTCACAGAAGAAAAAAGCGCAAATACTTGTTCTGTGTCTGGGTGTTGTGGGACTATAGTCCTCGTAGTTCCTGGGTCCCTAGATACAGGGAATCCCAGTAGGGTCCGTGATCTATTGTACGTAACCGTTGGGTGTTATTTATTTATTTAATTTCATTTAATTTCCTTAGATTCTTAACTTAAAAATAACACAATTTATAAACCTAAAAATGCTGACCATTCGTAAATTTACTCAGCCAAAAATTATGAGACCTTTTTTAATTACGAAAATCATGAGTAATCACGCTTTCACTGAGTAACCTCTAGATAACTTTCAATAAAAAAGCGAGGAGAGTTAATAGAAAGCCAACGGAGCGAGTGCAATATAACTTCCCAATGATACCCTGAGATTTAGGGTCATCAGCCATCACGGGACATTGGCCACGAAATTAATTTATTGACTTGGAAGATATGGCGGTTTCTGAAGACAGTACTTCAATTTCTGAAAGTAGCTAGATTCAGGTTTTCATAGTTTTACTAGGTCGTAGGAGGTTTCTGCGCAGTTCGTTTAGGTAGGTACCACGGCTTTGCCAGTTATTCTACCTCAAGTAGTAGTGTGCAAGCACTACTGTGTTTCGGTTTGAAAGGCACTGTAGCTAGTGAAATTACTGAGCAAGTGGGTCTTTACGACATGATTACACAGTCTAGTCATCCAACTGCTAGGCTGTGTGATGTCTCAGGATGACTCAACCATTGATGTCAAGGTCAAGTTGAGTCTAAAATTCAAGGTCAAGGTCAAGTCAAGTTATTACTTCATTTTTTAATATTTAGAAAAGAGAAAAGTGAAACTTTATGTACTGTTATCTCTTACATATTTTGATGGGCAACTGCTTTGTCTCAACTAGAAAAAGATGTCCGACCGCGTTTCATTAAACTTGCCCTTCACTTTGGTATTTCGACGGGTCTATTTATCTGAAATATTGCCTCCTTCGCTAACTTAGCTTTTGTTCTTGAGAAACTTTGTTATAAATTGTCTTTGTTTTTTTCGATAAGTTTGAACAAGATCATTATGGAAGCGATGCCTTATGTTTTACGCTGCTGTCAGTACTTTTTTTTCTTATATTTTGGCTCCACACATAGTGTATTTAGCCAGTGTCAAGTATTATATTTTCATCGTGTTACAAAATATTTCACGCAGTCATGTCCTAGTCATAGTCATAGTTCAGTCTAAATCAGGTAGTCATAGTCCAGTCTAAGTCATGCTCCAGCAAAGTAGTGGCAACTTTACTAGAAGCTTCTATGGAGTTTTGGAAGCAACACGAAAAATCACGTTTTACCACATTATATCACTTGCCCTCACTCATGCTCGCAATTCAGCACTTAATACGTAAAATGCCACCAATTTTAAACATTAACACTGGAAAAAGCAAAAGTTTTGAAAAATGCAGCGACGTGAACTTTTCCGCGTTCCCGCCAAAAAACAATCTGAACATTTCTTAACAAAAATCTGGAAACACTAAAGGTGGGTTTTTGATCTGTAGTTAGGTAACCAACGCTGAAAAATTCTAAGAAATTCTAATCAATGGTCAAAACAGTACAGCTCACATAGCTATACTATACTATAGTAGGGTATTAAGCTAAGGTTCCGTATAAACCAGTTTACATACCACAAGCAGTCAGTCAGCGGTCAGTTCATTTCTGGGGTCTTAATCTGTCCACGTTATGAAAGATAATAAGCGCTCCTAAAATGTGGACTCTGTTTTTTTTCCCCCTAGATTTAAGGAAAGGAGATAGGATCTCAATTATTTATTTTGTGTATGTTTGCTATATCTTCGTCAATTATTGTAGCTGAATTTGAGTTTGGTAATGAAAATGAGCAGATAATGAAATATTATAAAACAAAATCAATAACTAATCAATGAAAATAACATTCAGGAAAAGCAACGCAATGTTTAATTCTCAAAATGGAGATCGCTATTTAATGGAATAGCTGATTTATAAACCTATTAGTGGTCAACTTGCCCATTGAATTTCAACTTACGAATGTAGATATCCAGCACGTTAGTATGACTAACACCCAGTTGCAGAAACGATCATTAATCTCAATGGTTGCCATATGCTTAAAGATAATGATGTCCTTAAAATGTAAGGAAAACAACAGTTTAATGGAAGATTAAGATTTAAAGTCATCTTTAAAAGTTAATGATCGTTTCTGCAACTGGGTGATACTGTTACGACCCTATTAATAAACGTGGAGTAGCTTTGGATTAGTTGCAGTCTAAGTTTTGTCTTTTTTCGTCATTCGAAAATCGAACTTGATCGAAAAAGACAAAAGGTGGTTTAGGCGTTATTACTATAATAAGGTCGTTAATGCCTTAAGGGGAGATAAATCCTTTTGGATTTTATTATCAGGCAGTTCAGTTTTTTTTTAATATTTAACAAAATCACTGCTTCCATAAAGTAAGTAACTGTCCAGAATCATCACATTAAATCAATCAGCAATCAATTAATTTACACACAACAGTCAGATTTCGAGATTTTCATATCATCTATCAACTGTGTGTCACTGCGGAGTAATTAAAATATCTTTTGTTTTAATAAAAAACCGTCGACATTTTGTTTGCGGTGGCTCCCTTTGTTGAGGCTAATGGGTTTCATAATGCTCCGCACGCAGATTGGGTACGTTTTTTCGTTGTACAAACTCTAATGAACCGTTATATTGTAAGTTTTTTTGCGGTTGAATCGACCTTTTCGGTTTGAAAAAATAATGGAACCTTTTTGCGGAGGCTCCGTTCTATTCATTATTAAAGGTCGGTTTGAATTAATTGACGATTGCGTGAGCTGTACTTTGGGTAAATATTATTTGATTATATCATCGTTCTGTTCTCTCGATGTTCATTTTGTACAATGTTTTGTTTTCTTTCGATAGTGGTGCACGACCTAAACTAAAATAAATACCTGGGGGCCTACCACAACCTCTTATAGCATTATTACTTCAATCATAGATTGAAAAATGACATAAAAGTAGTAAGAATACTTTAATGTTGCAGAGGCAGAGCAGTTTTGATGACATCACGTTAAATCGTTCACTCAAATACAACTGTCATGTCATACCGTTAATCACGATGACACCCGTACGACAGTGATAACGCTAAATAAAAATGAATATGTCTCGTTCTCACGCAGGAATACTTTATAAGTTTATGGCACGAATTCGAGTAATATTATTGATTGATTGTAACCTTGAAGCATTACTGTCACGAACCATGATGGTTTTGTATTAGTTTGTGGTAATGCCCCTGGGCGGTTCACACCGCGGTCTGAAAGAGCCTATTTATTTAGAGCACGTGAACGATTTACACCACAGTGTGAACCACGTGTGGTCTGAAACGCCCCATTACCTGTGTCGAGCACAAAAAAAAACAATTTGTTCAGTAAACCACTTGTAAATTGTTTTAAAATGAAAGTTAGTTAAAATGAAAGCAGATACTATAAGACACGGTCAGTAACATTTATAAAATATCTGTAGACCCAAAAAAAATGAAATTTGTAAATATACCTTTAATAAATATATTGTAGAAATGAAAGCTGATAAGATTGAAAAGAATTTAAAATTGTACATGTTCAACTAAAACAACCATTAGGCTACAGGCTACAACAACATAAGTAACAAAAACCAAATTCCCATAACATTTTGCTCATTTATCAAGCATTGAATTTCATTTGTAGGTTATTTAATGAGGCAACGCCCCGAGCATTTCCAATAAAACCTATTTGGATAAATTAGTAAAATTCCGGTCCATATTTACAACAACATAAACTGGTCCAGCAAATAAAATAATAAAATACGGGAATAATATAATTATTAATATTCATTACACAAAGGACCTTAGTGTTAAAGAGATAACCAGCCATGTGCGAGTCGGACTGGATCACGAAGGGTTCCGCACCATTATCTATAAAAGGGAGCCAAAAAAGTTGTAAGGGAGGCCCCCTTAAATATTTATTAGATTCTTTTTCTAGTATTTTCTGTTATAGCTGCAACAAAAATACATCATTTTGTGAAAACTTCAAATGTCTAACTACGGTTTATGAGATATAGCCTGGTGACAGACGGGCAGACGGACAGACAAACGGACAGCGGAGCTTAGTAATGGGGTTCGATTTACCCTTTGGGCACGGAACCCTAAAAAGCCAAAAGTATAGGACTTGGTGCACTGCCAAGTTTTATCGCCGAGAAAAATATGAATATAATAATATAAATAATATGTTGGCGGCAACACAAAACAATTTCTGGGCTCGCATTACCGCAGGGATTCGGTAGAGTTATCGCGCAGTAATAAATAGAGAACTGTTATTTTGGTAGCGCTATGTTAAAGTTGACTGCATTTTGTTTGGAAATTTAATAAGTTTTGAAATGCTATTATATTTTACCATGAAAAGCAAATACAAAATTAAGTAGTTGTATTAAAATAATAACTATACTATTAAATTATAGTCGTTTATATATTTATAGTACTTTCATATATCCCGCTGCTTGCTAATATTTTGAGGACTATTATTTATATTTAAAGGCCTATTTAAATTGGCGCGGTATTTCTCTACCACCCGCAGTAGCGGTCACCGGCTAGCGCGGAACTTTTACCGCCTAGGGACGCTAAAAGTTCCGCGATCATGCGTGGTACGGGCGCCGGGCCGCTGGGGGTGATTCTATTAACAAAATTGGGATAGAATGGTCCGAGAATTGATTTTTGAATCTGGCCCTGGGTGAAAAAGTTCCGCTCGGGAAGCGTCGCCTGTGTGTGTGAACAGGCGAATTATCGCGTACCCACTCGGATATCACTACCGCGGGCGGTACAAGATACCGCTTCGGTCTGAATAGGCCTTTATAGATGTACCTTAAGTGTGGTTTACACTTTGAAAATCAATTCCATGATATTATTTTGTTAGACAGAAATCTAATACGTTGTAAAAGTTCTATTTTCAAGCACTACTAATGGAGGCGTCTTTGTATTAAGAAAATGTAGGCGTTGTACTGTGTAGGTGTGCGATTACCTTTGCCGAATATAATTATAATAAATTCTTTTATCATTATAATGTACTATCAGAAATTCAAGAAGTACTCAATTATAAGTTTAAGCGTCACGTCCTACCTTTATCGATAAGTAATAATTTTCATTCAAGAAAGTTCGTTTTATCAGAACTTTGTTAACCAAAGCTAATGAAGCTATCTTGGGCAAAATAGCAGCATATCGTTTATAGGTTATACCTACAGTAATAATATAGCTACAGATTAATTTGTAAAGGAAAAATCTCTCTGTAGATTACGCTGAGCAGGCGATACTGCTTTAAAAATCATAAATATATATATATATATATAATATAGCTAATCAGCATAATTTTATTTGAAGAACAAATTTAATTTTTAAGAAAGCCATTGACTTTGAAATGTAACTGAAACAAAACCTGTATCTACATTGTTTTTAACAACCGCTAATAAACATGAAACTGCATTAAGAACACCTGAACATGGCAAGATGTTGAGTTTTAATTATATTTTTTGCTTAACCATTATAATACGTTAGTGCTTCACCTCACGAAAGTTTTTTTAACTAAGTTTATGGAAACTACAAAAAATATTTTTAGCCAGGTCTACGTTTTCCACTTTTCTGAAATCAAGCAAGTAGTATGCAAGTAATGCTCAGTAATTAGATGAAATTAGGTACCCCCACTAGGTGGGCCGACGACCTGGTGAAAACCGCGGAGAGCCGATGGATGCAGGAGGCGAGAAGCCGCTCAAAGTGGCGCTCTCTGGGGGAGGCCTATGTTTAGCAGTGGACATCTATGTCCAGATGAGGTATCTTGAGAGAGGATTCACCTTGGATTTTTTTTCATAAGGACGGGTGGGGGTAGGTTCTCGCGCACCAAAAAAACCTTCCTATTTTTTGTTTACAAATACGAAAGCTGCATTCTAAACTATAGCTTTTGTACTGACATAGTTTCTCGTCATTCAATTTCCACCCGCCTTTTTAACCTTGGCATTTAAATTCGAGCTTAATAAACATTAATGATGGATGGATTTTTGGGATTTAACATTCAAATCCATTCCCAAAAGAGCGTCTAACGAATCCATAGAAGGCAGACAGAATTCAACACAAAAAATATTTATACTAGTTAACATAAACACTCTGGGATAATCTGATAAAATGTGAGTTATTATGTAACGAGAGGTAAGGTCTGAATAAATACTACAGTCTAGCAATTCTCTCGCCAATGGGCAGAGGGAATTGTCGGCAATTCTTATTTATCAAAGAATGTAGGAGTCTAGGGACAACTTTAGGCTAGAAAGGTTACCCGCCAACGCACGGCCATGCTGTTTTATTATCTTGTGTAAAAGGGTTCTAGGTTAAATGGGGCTGATGGTGAAGTATTTGCACTGGTAACTGGTAAGGTTTCAAAAATAAAAGTAGGTAAAAACAATGTCAACATACCTATAACGCTATAACTCAACAGTTTTTAGTTTAGCTAAGTAAATGTAATTATATTAAGCAACATATACAAACACCTATGGTAATTAATACCTATTCAGATTTATAAATAAATATGTGTGAACATCTCATACAGCGCCATCTAGCCCCAAACTAATCATATCTTGTACTATGAGAACCAGATAACTGATGGAATACTTATATAATTTTTGTTTGTAAATACATACAGAGAATACAATATGACATCCAGACACAGAACAAACATCACCTATGTTCTTCACACAACTGTTTTTACCGGGTGGGAATCGAACCCACAACCTGCAGTTCAGAAGGCAGAGCTATTACCAACTTAGCTATTAGGCCTGTCAAATGACAGTTATGATCATCTTTAGTTAAGTCAGTGAGGATTTCTATTCTTAGTTACTTTCTATACCTAAAACTGACACGACGTAGTCGAGTTTTATATTCCATTCAACGCAACGTTTTACTTTTTTAAAATAATTATTATGTGGTTTATAAATAATTACAAGGATTTTTCTTGCGAATATATTATTGCTTACGAAGCTGAACTCAAGATATCACAAAGCTAACATAAATATATATTTCCCATAATCAAAAGGTTGACTGCGGGATTCAAACCCATAATCCTTGCCTTACAAGGCGATGTCATTTATTTTCATTTACTGTGTGGTTTGTTTTTATCGCATTTTATAGTTCATAATAACACGCAGTATTAACAACCGTGCGTGCGTTTACAAACATGCGTGACTTGTCGAGTATGTTATTACGTGAACAAGTTTACGGGTTATGGACTTTTATAAAAACAAAATAGGTACAGTTTGTTGGTTTTTAGAATTGAAAAATTTGACAACTAATGTTTACGTTTGTGTTCGACTTTTATTTATTTATTTATACTTTAGCACAAAATAATGTACAAGGAGGACTTAATGCTACGAAGCATTATCTACCATTGAACCTGGATGTGCAAAAAAAAGGTAGCGGCGCAGAAAAATTATTTAAGGTTGAAGTAATATACGTATTTTTTAGATTGAGTATAATTGTGTTTCAATTAGATTTAATTTTTGATGGCAACCTAGATGCCTATCAGTCATTTTTTTATTACATTTTTAAGTTGAGCTGCAAACTATGGTTTTCACGAATCATTTTGAGCCAGTTTTGACCTCTTCATAACTCAATATCCATAATATTAGATATTTTCCTTGCATTTTTTGTTTACTCTACACTAAGTATTCCCTTAAATAAATAAAATAAATAACGCCCAACGATCACATACATAGATCCTGGACCCTAACTAGGATTCCCTGTATCTAGGGACCCAGGAACTACGAGGACCATGGTCCCACAACACCCAGACACAGAACAAGTATTTGCGCTTTTTTTTTTCAGGCACAAATACTTGTCCTGTCGCGGGAATCGAACCCGCCACCTCCGGGATATGAGCTGACCTGCTTAACCACCACACCACGGAGGCTGTCACCTTAGTAAACTCAATAACATTACCTGTATGATAGGACTAGGTATCCAATTAATCAATCGAAATTCCACTCTCCACTTAACATTGAGTCGTTTTACGCCACTACAGTCACCAGAAACCACGACACCTGTCCACTCCACAACAATACCCTCATAGTTCACAAATTAATTTTACCTTAAAATCAACCCTTCATCGACCATCGTTCTCGAAACGGTAGGAACTGCTAATTGGGTCAAATAGACCCTTTGTTCGACCCTCTAACCAAAAGCATCGGGTATCAGGGACGGAATCACCTAAAAATAAAGGTATATACCATTTCTTCACTATGTTATGCATCATCACTTCAATAATAATGCGTTGATATTTATTAAATTTGCTACCGGGTATTTTATGATAGTATTATAGTGAATCTGACGCTTCCATTTTTAGAGCAAAGTTCTATTAATAATTAATATTGCTGCAATAAAATAGAGAAAACCATTATTATAAAAAATCTCAACCCACAAAAGTTAATCCCCATACTCCCTGACTAATTTATATTAAATGCCTGAACATTTTACTATTAGCTCTTCATTATAACTTCCTTTTAGATTATTTTATTAATTTATTATTAATAACATAATTCGACAGCCTCCGTGGTGTAGTGGTTGAGCAGGTCGGCTCGTAACCCAGAGGCGGCAGGTTCAACTCCCGCGACAGGACAAGTATTTGTGCACATAAAAAAGCGCAAATACTTGTTCTGTGTCGGGTGTTGTGGGACCATGGTCCTCGTAGTTCCTGGGTCCCTAGATACAGGAAATCCTTGTAAGGGTCCAGAATCTATGTATGTAATCGTTGGGCGTTATTATTTTTTTATTTATTTATTTATTTATTATAATTACCATACTAAAACATCGAATCAGATCAACACTAAAAGGATCATTATACGCTATACCAAAAAATACCGGTAAATTTTGTTGTGTTTGGTCCCTATCGGTCAATCGGAGTAATTTGACTCGGCCTCGTACCCTCGATCAGATTTAAATTATTCAATACAAATATTCTACTTTTCCGAAGAAACCAAACTTTTTTGCTCATCTATTTATTTAGCTACGAATTTTAAGATAACTTTGGAATATTTTTATATTCATGGTTTAAGAATTTCATTATAATTTGCAGAGTTTTCATTCTTTTTGATACCTAAATGCTGATAATTTTTAGGTGCCTATTTACCCATTCTCTTCTTTAGATTATTTGCTCATTTTCCTTCATGAAACGTAATTGTAATTAATAACAGCACCTTATTTTAATTTTGTGGAAAATTGAATATAACATACTAAACTTGACAATTATTCATCATCATCATGAACAGACTGAAGATATCCATTGCTGAGCATAGGCCTGCTCAAAGTGGTGCTCTGTGGTCCCCTACAGTGAGTGGTCTTTGAGCAGCTGCTCGTCTTATGCATTCCGTCAACTCCCCGCTGTTTTCACCAGAACATCCACCTAGTAGGGTTTTTTTTTTAATTTAAGTCTAATTTTGTTGAACATTGAATAAAATACACTAAACTTGACAATTATTAGTAGGATTTGCGATTATGTGAATAGTTCGTGACGAAAGTTCGCGTGTGGGTTTCTATTTGAGGAATCAAAACCATGAACATTTTTCACAAGGTGTATTAAATTGAAATCTACCGCCAATAAACGGTGTCGCTAGAAATATAGGTATTTATTATATATTGTACCTAAAATCTAACTGGTATTGTAAACAATAAGATTAAATTTTTTTTTAATAATACAGTGATCCTTTTAATCTATCAAAACGACTCCTATTGACACAGAAGTACGTATTATCAAATGAGCAATGTTTATTGATCAAATAAAACGTGTTTTTATAACCTAACAAATCATTTTGATGTGATATTGCACCATACAAAAGCCAAAATAAATAATTATGTTAAAAATAAAGTATTATAAACAAAAGTTTATATAGTAGCGTAATTGTTTTTGTTTACGTTCTATAGTAGCAAAGAATTATTATAACATCTTACATTAACAAACATAACTAGTTTGACTGTATTCTCGATAGAGTTAGAAAAAACCACAGGACCTAAAATTTTTTCACTTTATTCTATAGAAAAAAATCAGACATTATTTCCTTCTCCGTTTAGTTTTAATAAAATTATAAAAAATTGCTAATAAAATCAGTTCCTAAACATTTCTCTTGCTATAGTTAGAAAAAAAAATTGCATTGGGGTACCAAAATGAAAATTGTACGGTCGTCATTCAATGCTAAAATATCACGTGCGCACTTTGTAATAGCTCGTCGTTTGATTTACTAATTTTTAATTAATATTTAGCAAAATTATATTTAGATACTGTAAAAAAAGATTTACATGGAACATTTTTATAGTCAATTAAAAAAAAATTTTAAAATAGTTTTGTATTGCAAGTAGTATCTATGTATGGTTTTAGATTTACCACTAAATTATTTTTAAATCTGGTAACTTTTGTTAATTTCTTAAGTTTATAAAATTATTTACTTGTCCATAATCAGTATTAAAATGTCCATGAGTATTATTCATTTTTAAATTATGTATAAAGTTATCCATTTCGCTGCACAAAGGCATAATTATATAATTTTTTATTTATTGTCCCACTGTGCTTTTAATTAGAAACGAGATTTCTGAAAACCTTTACACAAACATAAACCACGACCCCACATAAAAACCACACCATTATCAATTCTAATTATCGCCGGTTTCCGGCAGTTATATCCAGTTATACCTACAAATGACACGAGTTTGCCCAAATTGTGTCTCAAGGGTAAAATTATTGCTATATTTTGTGTCATGTTGCCTGTTTTATGACCACACAACTTGCTTGTTTCGGCTTTCTAATAGCGAATGAGTTATAACAGCCTGTTTAAACGAGCGACCTAAGATTTCATCTCTGTGCGTATTTTTTAATGGTTTTAAGGTTTTGAAGCCTTTCAAATTGACTATTTTGAACATGATTGTCTCAAAATGTAACACCATTTACAGGATTGAAAAAAATGCATGTTAATACTGGTCATATCTTCTTTCCATATGCCGAAACTAAAACACGTCTAATGCTAATTCTAATTTGAAATGAGAGCGGTAAGACCTGCACTGACGTCGCACTTGGGCAGTATTGTGCATTTCCTCCTCCAGCATCTACCCAAGCCAGCCCATCTCCTTAAAGTAACGGAGTGCGGCTTTGGGGTGCTGGTACTACTAAAACATGTTTACGAAAAGTTTTCTTGATAGTAAAAAATCGTGAAATGACCTTTAAGAAATCATTCAAACGCCCTAAAATTTTACCTTAGAATATGACACTCCATTGAAATAAATCATAGTGACAAGTTATGTATCAATGCATCCGTCCGTAAGCTTATTTTATATAACCATAAGCGTTTCTTTTATAACTAATTTTGTACCGAAAAATGGAAAAGTCGAAGTGCAACGAAACGTAATCGCCATATTTTTGCTACGCATAAAGTGACCCTATAATATATAGAATACGGTTCATGTTCGACTTTTGTAATAAACGTGCTCGCATTGTGTCCTGTCAGCGTCTTAAGAGAAATGATGTCAAATAATTTAACATTTTTATTTAATTGGTTTTGGCACCAACAAACCCGTTTTTTAACACAAACATTAATTTTTAACATGGCACCTCAAGCAACATTCAGGTCCGCTCTACTAATATCACGTGAAAATAAGGTCTTTCGACAATCCAACCGCTAGTAGTTAATTAGCGCGCTTAAGTATATCGAGTGACGAAGACCTCCTCCATAGGAGGCCTTCGTCACTCGATATACTTATATATTATAGCAATAAATATCTAAAGAACTGCAGACCTACCACAAAACGAACCATTCGAATTCGTACCATGAACTTATAAAGTATTCCGGCGCGAGAACGAGACGTCTTCATTTTTATATTGTATGAAATGACAGTTGTATTTGAGTGAACGATTTAATGTGACGTCATCAAAACTGCTCTGCGTCAACAACATTACAATATTCTTACTTTTATGTCATTTTTCAAAGTATGATTGAAGTAATAATGCCATAAGACGTTGTGGTAACCCCACGAAACATTTCATTCCTTACTTAAAAATTTCCAAAGTAACTATGCACATAAACTATGTATTGAAACTTCAAATCCTCCAAACTTGATTGCCTTAAACTTACACGAGCGAGACTGCGTAAATATTTATTCGCAGAATAGTTTAATATTCATCGAAATAACCGTCATTCAAAACCAACAGCTATTTCAGTCTATAACGATCGTTCTAAGGATCATTTTCCCTTGCTCGTAATATACAAGGTCAGCTTAATGTTAGAGCTAAGTGGAACTAAGTGCTTACTCCACTAAATAGTTTATTATTATTCCGAGGAATTTGGGATAGAAATGGTAATATCTATAATAATCTCCATAATTTAGTCTTTGATAGAGATATTACGTTTAAATTTCTGTTATGACGCCTTGACGTCAGTATACCAACCGTTAACAAATTTTTTTCTACTTTTCAAATGGTATAATTGAACGCAAAATAAAGAAATATTAATAAGTTTAAATGCAACGTACCTAAAGAGAGAGGGCGCTACTCGTCTCACAAAGTCATAACTTTGACGTCTAAATAATAAAAAATAAAAAAAACCTTTCTTCCTTTTATTGTTAGAATAAAAAAAAATACGTTAAGAACTTATTAAATGCTCAACAAGTATCATTAGATTTTAACTTTTGCTGACCAGAAGGGTTCCCCTTGATACTCGATTTCAACTGTAGTTTGGGATTTGAATCGAAATCGTGGCGATCGATACTAGCGCACTATTGGAATCTTTGTCCATGGAACTTTATGGAACTAAATGTAATTAACACATTTCTAAACTATCCACATTTTTACCAAATTATTTCACATTGGAGTTGGTGATTGATTCGGCTTAGAATTTGAGTGAAATTGGGATTGGATTCAAGAGTAACCCTGCTGGTAGTTCTAAAAACATACATGATAATCACAATACCTTTGGTATTTGAACTAAAAATGTTGTAAATGTAGGTATCGTAGAGATTTACTAATGAAAAGCGTTCCTTCTAACACTAGGGATTATAACCATATCTCTGTACCTTAACTCAATCCAAGGATAAACTAAGTTTGCCTTGAGCTAACTAGATTGTTCAAAGCTCGGCCGCCTACGGAGATCTGCTCGCCAAAATGCTTAAATGTTGTAGTTTGATATAGTTATGTTTCTATGTTAAATCAGTTAGTACACGCTATAAAATTTTATTAATGATGATTCACTTGTTTGATTTAAAAAATATCAATGTATGCATTTGAACATTTTATCGTTGATTTTATATTTATAGGGCAGTGATTGTCAGCAAACTGTGCGAAAGTGTTTAACCAAATCAGTTTTTCCACAAAAATAGGTACAAACAAAAAAACATTTCATTTTATATATTAAAATTAGTTAAAATAAGTTCACTATTTATTTGACAATTATTATTGGTAATCATAACAGGGTTTTTATATTGTTTTTGTGTAACCAATTTGTAAGTTAATATGCGGCAAAAGTAATATTTAAACCTCATTTTTTTCGACGGGCCCGATAGCTCAGTTGGTAGTATCCCTGCCTTCTGAACTGAGGGCTGTGGGTTCGATTCCTACCCAGGACAGACATTTGTGTGATGAACATAGACGTTGGTTCTGCGTCTGGGTGTTATATTGTATTCTATGTTTGTATTTACAAACAAAAAAGTATATAAATATTATATCCGTTATCTGGTTCCCATAGTACAAGCTATGCTTAGTTTGGGGCTAGATGGCGATGTGTGAAATGTCCACACATATTTATTATTATTATTTATTTCTCATTTTTTTATTTAACAATACTTATTTATACGAAGATGAGCATTTTATAAATGCTGAAAAACTAAAAAAAATATCTAAAACTAACAAAAAAGAAGGCGATAAATTTTGTTTTTTAACTAATGCAAAGTTAAATTCCCGTAAGATACCTACACGAACTAAAAGTCCCCAAGTTTAACAAAATATCCCGTTAAAGTTTCTCAGCCACGCCTAGCGCCTGGGGAAAGTTAGGGGTTTCCGTACTTTTAGAAAATTTGCGCCAGTTTATATTAGAACCATTTTATAAGCAAAATACATTAAAATAGATTTAGAAGCTCTATAGATAGCGCAAGTATTAAAATGTGTAAATAATTGTTCTTGTATTTATTTATTTGTAGGCTTCGTGTAATGCGACCTTGTGGCCCAGTAAGAATAACACAAATTCTTAAATACATCCTGATCCACTAAGTGAGGTATATAAAACAACAGCCTGAACCAACAAAGCAACAAACAATAAGTCAAAGTGCAATTAAAAAATCTTCATTCAATATAATTTTGCAGTTTACTGCTTTATAGGAATTATAACAATTTGCAATCTTAAAAAAGCGAATTTTCCGGGCAACCATTTGATGAAATGGTTTGATTTTATCTATCGAAAAAGTATAAAATTAGCAACATTCTCATAAATAAAAACATTGTGAGGATCAAGATCTCTACCTTGAATCATTGAATAATGATAATCGTAGATAAATAATGGATAATAGATACAGAATCAAAATTGTGACCTCTTATATTACCATCCGCCCTAACAACCAGCAGTTATTTAAAAATGTGTTAAGTCTGCTTAAGGAAAACAATTTTTCTTGAATTTAAATACGAATAGACGACTGGTACTATTCGTACTTACTTAACGTTAAATATGATGGCACAGTAATAGTCCTAGGAACTGTTAGATGCTGAGAGTGTTTATCTATCTATCTATCTTAGATGAATTAATATTGGAAGTAGGTATATACTTAGAATTAGTACCGAAGTAGTTACAGCAATTTTCTTTATACGTTGAGTATGGGTTATCAAGTATAATTCGTCGGCAGTAATTATGATGATAATTATTTAGATTCAGAGGTTATAATTATGTCAAATTATGTAGTTGCTTTTGGTGCGGGTAATTATATTTTAAAATAATGAGATCCGTAAAATTAAATGTCAAAATATGGTTAAAATTTTATCAGTCTTTTAGAAATAAAAGATCCAACCGACGTTATATAAGGTTAAACAATTATAATTAATTATGTTATTGACATTTCAAATTGCACGTAAACAGAATTCAGATAACTTCCAGTAAATTGACACAAATACTAATGCATTTACATAAATATTTGTGACATCATTTGACAAATAAAAAGGTCCAACCACCACCCCTGTCAACCCCGACAGTTATTGCCAGAAACATGATACGTTTCACTAAAACCAACTCAATGATAAACAGTCAACATTTAACCCTAAAAATATAGGTACTTACGTGCAAAAGCACGCAGGTCAAGAACTCACTGACACTGACACTTCACTGACACTCTCCTGTCATTAACTACGTCTAAATTCTTAACAAAACACTATCACAGTCATTGGCACATGCAGTTAGGTTATTTTGAACGCACGTGATTTTCGTTCGAAATCCGTCGGACCGCAGCCTTCTGATGTTCAGAGCACACTGAAAAGCGTAGACCCGGCAGAGTAGGGACTATTTGCGTCTCTTTCTAGCTCACTGAAGTTGTAGCCTTTGGGTATGTTCCGTCTCTGTCTCGCCAACTGAAAGAGAGCTTGCTGGAGTACTCGTAATACGTATAGGTCAATATGAAACTCTTCGGGCGCTGGAGGCTGCAGTTAAGGTAGCCATTTTGTGGTTTTTGTTTTTGGGATATGCTTAGTTACGTCATGTAATTGATACCATCTAAAAGTGTTAAGTTATAAGCATCTATACGTTATCCATAGCTTTAATTAGTGTGATTTGGAACAACGAATTAAATTTACTCGGGTCTTTTTCATCGGAATAGACTTAGAGCAAGTACTATTGAAAGTTTTGTGGAATGTATTTATTTATTTAAAATATTTTTTTGCGGTCTATTGTGTATCCTACGCAGTTGTTACCCATCGTGTTGTCATTAACACGCCAATATTGGATTACCTTAATAAATAAATAAATATATAGAGAATAAAAAAACATACTACTGTCGTTCAACTACATATCGAGGGCTTAAGTAATCAATTGTAAAACGATTTAAAACAGTTATTAACTCCAAGAATAAACATAGAGACCTACAATACCTTGACTCTTAACCCCTTAGTAAATACCCACCCACTGCATAACAGCTACTGCATAATAGGTACACAGTTTTTTGTCTGGTTTTATCTTAGGCTATTTTAAATTTGATAGAGAGAAACAAAACATAATATAACTATTCTTCCGCTATACAATATTTGTTAGTACCCTTACTATCTCTTTTTCAGACAATATTTTCTGTCCCGCCATTTGATCAGATCGTTGTCACCATACACTACCCGCCTCGCATCCACCCCACACGCATGCGCGGCACACTACCCAGTCGAGACGGACAGCGGCGCACACCCCAGAAAATTAATTATTTCAAACTGTACACCCTTACTCGCGATGAGCATTATTCATGCCATTTGCCGTTGATTACGCGAATTGCCCGCGTCTCTACCAACGGCCTGTCGGTACGCTGATTGATGTGTCCCGCATTCAGTGTGAGCTAGGCAAAGATGCCACAGATTCCGCGTTAGTATACCTACGTTTGTCTACGCAAGCTCCTGTACTATTATGTATTATGTGACGCAAAGGATATATACTGAACTAGATAGAGTCACAGAGATAATGTTATAATAGAGTTTATGTGGATATAGCTTGAATCATTGCAGCTAATGGCAGAGTGTAGGTACACTTTGTTATGCTAGTTAGTAGTGACTGAAATAAAAGTTCACTAACTTAGGTACTACCGTAAATTTTATCTTAAATCTTCAACAAATAACGAAACATTATAAAAATAAAACGTAAATTTTGTAAACAGAATACTGAAAAATGATATTTTTTTGTTTTAGTCGGGTTATAATTTATGAGTAGGATAATCTTTATCCAGCCATTAAAAAATTGCTTCTAAAGGTGAGCTTTGTTGATCTGTAGATAGGGTACCCAATGGTTAAAAATCCTAACTTTAACCATTCGTTACCTTAACTACGGGATCTAAATATTTTATAATATTGAAGTAGAGGTTGGGATTAAGAATAGATAAGGATTAGCTTTTTTATTGCGAGTTCCGAAACTACTATTTTCCTTTGAAACATGTCACAATAAACAAGAAGGCTACAAGCAAAACCTGTATTGTAGTGTATTCGACTGTAAAGATAATACAAGTATTGTAATTCCTCGCTTCAATAACTACAAAAACAGTTGCAAAGAAAGCAAATACACTTACAGAGGGTGAATTTGGTTCAATCCCTCGAGGTCATGCGTAACTGTCTCATATTGAAGTATTGTTTGTTTAGGAAAACAATGGAAAAACGTCGAAGCGTCTAGACTTGCTCGCAACCTAAGTATAGCTTACGTTTCACTTTTGTGCCAATGTTTTATGAGAATCGAGAATAAATTTAACGTATCATGTTAGTAGATTTGGTAGTACCATGCTAGTATTTTTTGGTTGATTCGTCTGGTACCCTTAATAAAAAATGTGGTTCCTTCAATTTTTTCTTAGTCACCTCTTATGAAATACTAATATGCTTTATTTCATGTAAAAGAATGACTTGACGAGCTTGTCATTCGCCTTTTGTTAAACCACACAGCCATCCAAAAGATTTGCGTGATACTGCACACTGCGCAAGTCATCCTGAGAAATCCTGCAGTCTAAAAAAGTTAGACTGTCAGATCTGTTCATAAAGTCTCAATAGCCCAGTAATTTCACTAGCTTCAATACCCTTCAAACCAGAACACAAACCCGGTACCAGAGTAACTGACAAAGCGATGGTACCCACCTAGACGAACTTTGCAGAAAAGTCCAATCACCTAGTGAAATTAAAAGTATTCAGAACTTCCGTACTATTACGAGCATAGAATATACGAGTAGATCAAGTGCCTTGGTTTCAACTTTGTACTTGCACGCCTACAATCCAACTCTATTTCGGGACTCGCAATTCGTTTATTTTTAAACGGTTTTATTTAGACGCTATAACACTGAGCCCTCAAAGGCCAAGGTGTCGAAGGATCACTGATTAAAGAAAATGTCCTTTAAGGAACAGGGAGGGAGGAAAATAAACAGGAAAATTACAAAACACCTCCCATTTAGCTTAGTCAAAAGTAAATTAAGGTGTACATTGATAAATTAGGGTTCTGTGTAAAAGCAAAGATCTGAGATAAAGTTCCTTTCGCCGTTGAAGACTCTTTATGAATTTGGGCGGATTAAGTTTGGTGGAAAAATAAATTCGCTAAGCGCAGCGGAATTTTAAGTTTTTCAGCGGTGGCGTAAGAATTGGGCGTGTAATATTTATGGAGGAGTTAGTTATTTAATTAAGGGCTTTTGTAGCAATTGCTGGAATTTCCCATTATTTTTATTTTTAATTAAGCAGGTTTTTACTCCCGAAGTGGATAAAAAAGTATAATTAATTACTACAGTTTATAAATATTTGGAAATTTGGCTTTGTCAGGATTGAACTGAGTATTTTAATTTAGCTCTCAATTTAATATTAATTTCCAAGATTTTTGCTATTAAAAGCACTTAGCCCACATAGGGAGGGTCACCACAACGTCTTATAGCATTATTCCTTCAATCATATTCTTTATTCTTTATTTTATGTATTGTACCGAAATGTATTTATTTATTTATTTATTATATTGTAAGTGTAATATTGTGTATTGTATAGTTATTTAATTATTATTATTACAGTTGTTTTTCTGTATAGGTTCTTATTGTACACCACCGTCTACTCCTACTTCAACCAATACTGTCCATTCAAAGGTTGCCTGGAAGAGATCGCTTTTATTGATAAGGCCGCCGATTGTAATACCTACTATAAGCTGTTATTTATCATTAATTATTTCTTGTGGTATACAATGAAGAGTTTTTCTATTGTATTGTATTGTATCATACTTTGAAAATTGACATAAAAGTAGTAGAATATTGTAATGTTGTTGACGCAGAGCAGTTTTGATGACGTCACGTTAAATCGTTCATTCAAATACAACTGTAATATTATACCGTTAATCATGTTGAAACCGACATGCGACAGTGATAACGCTATTAAAAATGTAGACGTCTCGTTCTCGCGCCGGATTACTTTATAAGTTCATGGTACGAATTCGAATAATACTATTGTAACCTTGAAGCATTACTGTCACGAGCCATGATGGTTTTGTATTAGTTTGTGGTAGGGCTGCAGCCTCTTAAATAGAGTTTTCCAACGTCAGAGCAAAAAAAAACGCATATGCGTCATTTGTTTCATAGCTCTGTGAAGCTAAAAAATAAAGTTGCATAAAACTACCGTTAGGTAAATGAGATTGGCTGCATAAAAAATTGCAATTTATTATAATTGTTTATTTATTTATTTATTTTCTTTATTTATTTATTCCACAGCTCTTATCTTAATAAACACAATAAACCCATTATTGACTGTTCCTTGCTTGTGATTAGCCTAGTTAATAATAATAAGACACTAGACTAGAACATTTGCCATTTTTAATGCTGGCTGCATTATCATTTTTTTAAACGCCATTTAAAGTTAATTACTTTTGGCTAATTTGAAATGTCACAGGCGAAAAATTTTAAACACGGATTAAAGTTAAGCAACTTTTATAAGTAGCCTGATGATGAAACAATGTAGATCTAGCCACTCAAATAATGTGAAGCACAAAACCACCTCGTTCCTGCGTCGGCAAACAGCCGCGCCGTGCCCTAGTTCCGGGTTGAATGGATGCGAGCCTCAAAGCTGCTGCGATATGTTGTTTTAGGATTGCACTAGTGTTTGAGAGCCGTTTATATGGACCGTGAGGGTAATATTTCGAGTGTTTATCTGAGAAATGTGTACCAACTTTGGTTGTGCTTTATATGCGTTTGTCTTGGATTTTTACCTGAAAGTAGGTAGGTAGCAAGAGGTTACTAGCTACGTCCCGCGTTCGAAATCCGTTCAGCCATATTGCACAGTCACAGCGAATAAACACACATTTCAAATTTATCATAACATTATGGTGTAAAAACACTTTTTTTATGTTATTTTTTATTAGGTATTCATTAAATTTTTCAATTTTTTTAAGTGCGAGTTGATTTCTATTCTATTCTTTTTAATTGGGTTTTACTAGGTGGGAGGACTTTTTTGCAAAGTTCATCTATATAGGTACCGATGCTTTGCCAGTTGTTCTGCTGCCAAGCAGTAGTGTGCAAGCACTACCGTGACCTGGTTTGAAAGCCACTACTGCTAGTGAAATTATTGAGCTAATAAGACTTTATGACGTGATCTCACAGTCTTGTGATAATTTATTACTAGAGTGATCTGATTATTTAGGACCACAAGCGCAGATACTGTCACAGAAAATTTGAAATTTTATTTACGAGTGGCCACCGCAACCACAGATTACAGAATATGTTACTACAACTATTATGGGCAACCGTGACACTAATGTCTAGTGCGTTACGTCTCTCACTAACATAAAAAATCGGCTTACTATCCGTATAGTCGGAAATATAAATAATTTAAAATGAATCACATTCATGCGACTTTGAACACTAAAATAACAAAAAATATTAAAAAATACTTCAATCATTTTGCTGATATCCCTTCGCTACCAAACTGAACGTCACCCAGTAATGTTAACACGCACGCTGTCACTCTATGACAAATTGCCTAAAAGTTACAAGCCTCAAACAAATCGATCAAGCGCTACATAATAATTAAAAAGCGAATCTTTTGGCCGATGGGGCGATTATTGAGCGATTACCGCCGCCCATCCATCATGTTGTGTATTCATTGGAGCGGTTTCTTGTATCGTATTTGCATAGGTTTTTGTGGGATGTTATGGAGTGATGGGCAGATTTCCTTTTAGATTTTATCGCAAGTGGTAAATAAAAAGAAAATCGTTTCATTTTTAGATATATTTATCAATATTCACAATGTAGTAAGGTCATCATCATGCAGTCTGAAGACGTGCTGAACATAGGTCTTCCCCATATTGTGCCACTTTGAGCGGCTGCTTGCCTTCTGCATCCATCGGCTCCCCGTGGTTCTGACCAGGTCACCGGTCTACCTAGTGGGGGGCCAATCAACGCTGCCTCTTCCGACTCACGGCCCCCACTCTGGAACCTTTCAGTTCTACGAGTAATGATGTGGCCTGCCCATTGCCATTCATCGTACATAAGCTCAAAGAATACAATATCACAAAAAACTTGATTTTGATTATCATAAATAAGTGTGAAAAAAACATAAAATATTTATTTGTATTCATAAAATTGTAGGTATAAATAAATAAGATCCATAAATCATTTTATTATTTGTTTATTTATAGGAACGTAATCTTAATGTCAATTTTAACGAGCTCACGGATCGGAATTATGCTCCGATACCAAATTTTCAGAGAAATAAAAATATCTTTGAATGATAAATAGGATTCGGCAGCAACATTTCGCATTACGTCAACGTTTTATGTTACTTAATGTACTCGTGATATAAAAACTTATATATTACAGTGACGAGCGGAGACATTCTAAACTTTGTAATTTAAAGTTTTGCCACTGTTTTGCCGCTGTTTTTGTATTCTAAAAGCTTTTGTCCCAACTTCGTAGCTGTGCTACGTAGCAACCGTAGCTTCAACGCTACGCCGTCCTCTACGCCGTTATTGTTGTTTCAACAAACGAGACAACTGCTAGTAATGAATAACTTCATACTTTCAATATTCCTGCTGCCCTACCACAAAGAATACACAAACCATCATGGTTCGTGACAGTAATGCTTCAAGGTTACAATAATATTGTTCGAATTCGTACCATGAACTTATAAAGTATTCCTGCGTGTGAACGAGACGTCTACATTTTTATATGGCGTTATCACTGTCGCACGTCAGTGTCAACACGATGTAAAGGTATGACATGACAGTTGTATTTGAGTGAACGATTCAACGTGACGTCATCAAAACTGCTCTGGCTCTGCAACATCAAAGTATGATTGAAGTGATAATGCTATAAGACGTTGTGGTGACCCCCACGAATAACTGTTTACTCCCAATATTCTTGGAATAAACATCAAAATAGGCTATTGAAAACGATTATTGTCTCAAGGACTGGCAATTTAGCCAGTTATTAATATGTTTATTTATTTATTTAAGATTGAAAATAGAACTGCCCAAATATTGTATACAACTTACCTACTTATTAAGTTTAATTGTATAATATAAAAAGGTGTGTAGGTTAGTATTCTAAACTTTGGAGATTATTATTATCCAAAAGGTAAAAATACCAAATATTTACACACTTTGCCTTTTAAAACAACATTATAAAGGTTTTTCATTGACTCTGTGTACGTCAAAGTAATTTTATATATAAGTATTTATAATACCTTTAAAGTTATGTTACGTACCTAAACGTACACAAAAATTTAAAATGAACTTTAATAAAAACAAAGAAGATACATAATCCTGTAAATCCGAATTTCATCCGACGTCTAAATTCTAGTGAAAAGGACGAAACGTAGGAAATATTTCCGATTTTTATCCGCTCTGCTTATTATAAACCGAGCCCTCCCCCATACTAATTCGTTATTGGGCCCTATCGATCCATATCTTATTAGGATACGTATTCTGAATACTTGAAACAAAATAATACGACTTTACGAAATTATGCCCTTTAAGTTATTTGTCAAGATTTCATGTTTAGCATTCACTTTGAAAATATTTGCATGGTAATTATAGATTAGCTGTTAACGGTAGAATCACATAATAATAAGCCAATTCCTTTCAATAAAACTTTCCTAATGATATTTTTATACTATTTTCTGGCAGTTTTATAACTAAATTTCGAAGTCTCCTTTCCCAATTAGAGTCGCTTTGGATTTTTTTAATTTTAACGAGACGGCTTTACCTATTTTATATTAAAAACATTTTTAAGAGTAAAAACATTATAGAGATACAGGACCAGCATAGTGATTCAGCATAGGTGCTCCGCTGTGCGCTGTAGCCAACGCGGGACACCAACCTACCAATGTTGGACTTTGGGATGAGTTGGGTCACTTGTCTATGAATCCGGGTATATATGACGTCACTACTGGCCGGCTGGGATTATGTTTTGTTTACACGTAAAGCCGTGCGTCCACTGTGCGGTTATTTACAAAATGCCGATAGGGTGCGCCCACTGCATTCGGATTTTGCATCGGCAATATCGTGTGAATGAAAATGGATTTCTCATTTTATTTTTCACTTTAACCTTTATTTAATTTAGGTAGTGGTTTTCTAATTATTTTCTAATCTTCTAATCGGCACGCGGTGGTTCTTTTACACCCACTCTCAAGCTTATCCCTTTTGCAGAAAAGATGACGCTATTTCCGTTCTATTTTCAAATTAAAGTTGGTTGTGTCGAGGTTGGACGTCGAGGTTGGATGCTGAGGTTGGACGCTGAGGTCTCCTGAATCGCTATGCAGATTTGTAAAAATCATCGACTTGGTTAGTACTTTTCAAAACGATAAATTATAGTTAATTTTAAATGAGTTAATTTTCATAACTAACACTACTTACATTGCATTGTCCAAAATAGATGGACCTGCCCATAGTATGTACTTTATTACTCCAAACAGATCTTGCTGTAATGGTATAAACCGTTACAAGTTAGTAATATCAATATCTTCCCATAACATTACATCGTAATGGTCCTTTTTAGTTTACGAAGTAGTCGCAGGTAATAGGCAGTTACAATAATATACGTCGTTATAACAAGGCAAGCACTTTCATTATCCGCCTTGTTTATTTGAACCACAAAGGAAGATAATACGCGTTTGTACTCGTATCTTGAGATTGTGAGGTAGCATGGTAGAAACAGTGTAAGACTTAGAGCATCTATAAATGGAGATGTTAACGTTATAATCCGCAGTCACCATTTTTCTGCCATTTTCTACGGGGGGCAAGGTAAAAACGTACAGTACACGCGCAAAGCGAGCGTGTAAACACACGCCGCACACCGTCTTAAAACACGCACACCGTTATATAAAACTAGCGTAGTTACGCAGTGTCTACACGCACATTATGATATTGTAGATGACCAAGTAGCGCCATATGACCAGCAGAGGGGAACGCCTTGCCTTGCCACCTCCTTTTCTAAATGCTCTAAGGTGTAAGGTTTTGGATTTATCGAGACAATACAGCTGAAGTCTTCTTTTATTTGTTCTATGGTACTTGAAAAACCTATGGCTCAAATCATAATACCTACCTATTACATCACTGTTTTACAATATTCTATACTTAGGTAGTACTGATTCTTATGATGCTAATATATACTTATATTGTGGTACCGATTGGTTGTAATATAGTTTACGTAAAAATTTGCCCAAAAATAATAAAAAAAAATTACCTGTTTTTACTGTGTTACCTGTTTACCATAATTTTTTCTGGAATAATTTATGATTCAATTTTACTTTGGCATTTCAAAACATTATGTAATAGATATCATAACTAATTACGTAATTATCTACGTGCTATAATATTATTATCTATTTGACTAATTTTTAAGGTAATGGAATTTGGATTATAATCGAGTTAAAAAAATGTAGATTACGCTAAACAACAGTCTGCGCATGACTATACGTTTTACAAGTGTGTTTGTATAATAAAGGTTGTGGTACTTGTGAAGATGCCCTTACTCTTATCTAAATCTCTGATCATTATTTCCATCCAGAATAAGTACGCGCGTGGATAAGTACAGAATACAAATAAGTTTATCTGGCTTACCCTATTGCTTCGAACTGGGACAGAGATTGGTTTGGATTTTTAATTTTGAGAGTTTTTGGTGATTTGACTCGGGAGGTCTGTTTCAGGTTATAGGTATTTATTTATGAAACTGATACTAGATTCGCCTTCCTTTTGCTATTTGTTTCTGGTAAAATAGAGTCCAAAACTTAAGATACCAGATAAGAATACCAGTGAGAAGAAGAGATTGAGAATTGATGATGATGATAATAGGCATGATGACTACTATTAAAAATGAACAAGTAAATATTACTTTCATAAAGAAGATTAAAAATAAATGCAATAATTGAAAAAATAAGTTAAATCGGTAAATAAATCACGGAGTAGTAAGCTTTTAAAGTTTCTGGGACATCTCCTGTCCCTTTCTCACGAAACAGAACGCCTCCGCAGTTACTATGAAAAATTCACTTGTGACGTCACATGCCGAAGAGATTGTATGTAAAGCTACCACAGCTTAGTAATGAGGTACTGTTAACGACCTTGCTCTGAAGTCACTGGCCGTTTGAGCTATCTCTTTCTATGCTGGTTTTTAAAATGCTTGTAACTTTGTCATTTTTTGAGATATTTTATTTTTGTTTTCACAAATGTTTACTTTTGAGAAATCTTATTAATTTATGCAAAAAAATGTCAACATGCCTATTATAGCGATGAATAAAAGATAGATATTGATAATAGATTTGATGACGTTCTGACATAAAACTCTGCAGTATTTCTAGTTTATCCAGGCATCCATATACATACAATAATATACATTCATCTGTTCTAATTTATAAGTAACTGTTTCTCAAGTTATATATACACCTATGGAGCTAATAAAAAAAGAAAGAGGGAATCCCGTGTGATCCGAAACTGAAGCACCCTTAGGAAGCCGGAACGCTTCGTACGTACGAGCGAGGCACGCACACACTCACATCATATGCAGCCAGCCGCCTTACTTTCATCGACTCACATATATAATATGTCCGCCATTTTGTGCTTCAGTTCGATATCAATCAAATACCCAATCTTTTTTATTTCATTCATGTATATACCCTCAAAAAATGTGGAACTTCGATAATCACTACAAATCACAGTCGGGCTGCCAGCAGCAAACATTTAAAACGAAATCTTTCATTAAAACCAGAACAAAGTTCAACAATACGGAATAATTTGTTTGCGAATTACTTTGAAAGGATAAACAATGAAGTTTGCTAATGAACTTACTTATAATTAGGTAGCTAGCTTTTGTCTATAATGTAAAATGAATATTATTATCATAATCAATAGCCTATAGAATGGAGACGTCTACTGCTGAACACAGGCCTCCCACGAAGGTCATCACTTTGAGCGGCTGCCCGTCTCCTGCTTTCATCGGCTCCCCGTGGTTTACTAGATTGTCGGACCGCCTAGTAGAGAGCCAGCCTATTCCCTCTTCCAGTTCATGATCGCCACTCGAGTCTGCCCTAGAGTCATGCCTTTAGAATCTAGAAGGATTATTTTAATATTATTTATTTATTAGGTACTTAATTATTAAAGAAAACTACAAATTCTATCGCATTAACAATAAAATTAAAAGGAAGTTTTTGTATTTTTAACCACAGAGCACAAAAAAAACGCTTCACCGCCTAACGAAGTGTCGTTTTGTGGAAGTGCGTTATGTTTTAGCTCACTTGTACTAATGCAATAACAACTGTGGGTCCCTTCTGTTTAATGTCATCGTCTAATACGTTTTAGGACCATACAAACACCATTCCACGTTCAAATTCCTTCACCAACGAAAGTTTGGCGAAACCGTGATAGCATTTGGTGATGTTAAATAATTATTTCCCGGAAAACTGATTACACTCGCATTCGGCATTGACCGAAATACAAATCCAATCACACAAAAATAAAGGTGGGTCCCGAAAGCCATTCCATCGAACGGTAATGAAAATAAGCAAGGTGAGCTCCAAGAATAGCGCTAGTACATTTCTCTTTATTACAACATTCGAGTACATTCCGGTATTACACTAGAGGATAATGCGTGCGAGTAACCGTTAGGATCGTGGAATACTGAAACGGTGGAAACTTTTGGGTAAATAAAATGAGGGTAGATTTATTTTTGATAAGGATTTAGACAGATAGATAAGCTGCGTTTTAGATTAAAATACAACCGATTTGAAAACCTTCTATTTTATTGAAGTCAGTTGGTATTGTATTACTATTTGCAGATTTTTGTTTTACAGTTTTTATTTGACGTTTAAGAAAATAGTCTAACTCATAGAATTAGTAACTACAGAAGGTACGTTACCAAGCAAGCACGGTCCCAAAAAGTAGATAATTTAGTTGGTATTTTAGATGATTCAAGTAAGACCACACCAGAACCAGTTATGCTGCTTTTCTGATGAGTTCTGGCATGATCATCACGCAAAATAATTTTCAGGGAGCTCTCCACACATATATGACCAAGTGAACGTTCGTACGGTGCCATATATGGGGTTAAATTTCGTGAATGTATTGGGATTCTATAGGCTATATTATTATATTTTCTGGGGCTAACTATACTTTTAATAGCTATGACTTGTTACAAAATTTATTTACTAAACAATGTGATAAGTACTACTGATTTCCTTTACAAAACCATTAATGTTATAATATTGTTTCATTGATATACCTCACGCCATTATCAACAGAGTAACTTAATATCTCTCGTGTTTGGTTAAGAACTCTTATACAAACATTTATCGAATATTTTTCTTACTCTCTATTGAAAGGGCATACACAAAAAAGAGACTCCTTTGTCTGTTATATTTTCCCTTTTGCTTTACGGATCTTCCTGTGGAATATTGCTTCATATTCGTTTGTCCTCTTAACTGTTTTATTAAATACCGCTTGTTTGTGAAGTACTACTAGCTGCGCCTGGCGGTTTTGCCCGTGCGGATACAGATTCTTGGAATAAAGTGTCATCATCCTTATCAACATCAGCCAGAAGACTTCCACTGCTGAACATAGGCCTCTCCCAGAAAGCGCTACTTTCAGCGGCTGCTCGCCTCCTGCATCCATCGGCTCCCCGCGGTTTCCACCAGATCGTCGGGCTGTAAATCCGCTTCAGTGCCAAGTAGAAACATAAATGCATACTATTTTTAATGAAAATGAATGAAGTGACAAGCTAGTCGTTCACACGGCTTGACGGGCCCGATAGCTCAGTTGATAGTAGCCCTGCCTTCTGAACTGAGGGCTGTGGGTTCGATTCCTACCCAGGGCAAACATTTGTGTGATGTACATTGAACATAGATGTTTGTTCTGTGTCTGGGTGTTATATTGTAGTCTATGTATGTATTATGTATGTATTTACAAACATAAAGTATATAAGTATTATATCAGTTATCTAGTTCTCCCATAGTACATGCTTCGCTTAGTTTGGGGCTAGATGGCGCTGTGTGAAATGTCCTCACATATTTATTTATTTATTTACGGCTACCCATAACAGTTGCAGTTACTGTCACATTTATAATATTAGTCTGATAGAACGTAAAAAATTGTTTGTAGCATTTGACCACTATCTCTATTAATGGCAATTGATGACGCAATCACCGTTGACTTGAAGAGGACTACTGGGACCATGGACCGGATGTAGGATAGCAGGAAGATAAAGATATAGGATGTTGGCTAAGATAACAAGTTAAGTGTTTTTTTTTTTATGTGTCTAGATGATGTGACGAGCCAGTCGATCACCTGATGTTAAGCGACACGGCCACCCATAAGAGTTGCAGTATCACTGGGAACTTTAAAATAATAAAGTTTGCGTGTAGTTTTGTGTTATGGGCGGCCGTATTGCTTAACATCTGGTGAACGACCAGCTCGTCACGTCATTCGTTCCAAAAAAAAAAGAAAAAAAAAAACACTGCACTGCGCACGTCATCCTGAGACATCACAGTCTGAGTAATCAGATTACTAGACTGTGAGATCAGGTCATAAAGTCTCATTTGCTCAGTAATTTCACTAGCTACAATGCCCTTCAAACCGGAACACAGTATTGCTTGTACACTACTGCTTGACGGCAGAATAACTGGCAAAGCGGTGTATAATTTATATGGTAATGAAATGCTGCAGGATTTATTTCATTTCCATTTTTTACGTCTTACCTAGAATAAGCTTATACATGACGTTACTTAGTACTTACTTCATTAAAATAATATTAACTTGTTAATTTTTAATAGCAGGACACAAGCCTATTATGTCTTTATTTAGCCACATTTTAAGGGTTTGATGTTAGCCATCGTTAGCCAATGACGTTGTTCAGATACTAGCGTTGTTGCGTTACTAGTCTAGATAACGTTACCAAATGACGTCATTAACGTTACTAGACAAGATTACTAATTACGTCACTATTAATTGAATTTTTAAATTATTGGGTAGTAGTGGTAGTAGTTGTAGCGTTACTAGAAAAAATACCAAATGACGTCACTTACTACCGTTGTATTGTTACTTGACAATGTTAGCAAATGACGTCAAGACTAAGTGAATTTTTAAAGCTACTCCATGCCACTATAAGCCCGTTCATATAACATCCGAGGCAACAAACAAACGATGCCTCAGATTGCAGGGTTTATTTCATCCCAGTCGTCATGTCATGTCATATTTACACTTTCTTGTGAGAGGTAAGAAAAGGGGTATGGTGCAAGTGCAAGCGGTTTAATTTCCGAAATATTTGATTAAAACGCCCCGCCATGTATAGATACGTAGGTTGGTGTTAATAATCCTAATAGTATATTACGATTAGGAAAATTTATATATCCTAATCCTAATATTATATTAGGATTAACCCATCCCATCTTAAACCTAATTTTATATTAGGAATAGGATATATAAATGCGTTTATGTGTGTTTGTTACCTTCCATCTCGGTATCTACTGAACCGATTTTGATGTTTGGAATGAAAAAAGCTTATTACGCTGGATTAACACAAAAAATATTTTCTATTAGTACCTACGGTTGATACTGCGGATCACTCCTAATAATCACAATAAACTAAAATTTGCTCTGAAAAAAAAAAAGCATAATATGTTTTCATCTCACTGGCTCGGAAAGATTCTCTTTGCCATTCAAAATCTGGGCGCAAAAACGTATTTTAATCGCTAGCGAGCAAAGTGTTTTTAAAATTCGAACGTGTCTATTTAATAATATTCTCGCTAATCACAGAGCTAGAATTCATTACTTCGCCAATAAATAATTGAGGATTTAACCACAGATATGCTTGAAATTAACCCTTTTTCTTTTTTTTCTTATATAATGGCTCCATACATACAGCGTATTTAGCCAGTGTCAAGTATTGATTATTAACCTTCTTGATACTGCCAGTCCACTGAAAATTCATTAATATCTACTAAAATATACCTATAATACTTCTTCGTTTTCTCATTCGCCAACCTCATTTTTATAATAATCGCACTGTCCAGTACCAAAGAGTATTTATAATACGCTATCAAGCACGGCAACTGCATGAAAATGGATTAATAACACTTTTTCTTTATGTTCAATGAATGACGCGACGAGCTAGTTTTTTACCTGATGGTAAGCGTTACGGCCAACCATAACTAAATTAATAAGCTAAGATTTCCTTAGATTTTAAGCTGTTTGTCTTGATATTTCCTCGCTGTAGTGAGGTGAAAAGTTGTGTGTTTCACTCGGCTGCAAAGTTTTTTTGCGTCTCGTACCTTTGAAACCTTCGCTACGCTCAGGATTCTTCGTTTGATCCTAGAATCTTTGATTGCTCAGGTTTCTTTGCTTACTTTGCACCTTTGTATAACAAATAACTATTAAATTCCTAAATATAATATTATATTAAGTATAATAGGCTAAGTATTTATCTTAACATAAGGTGAAATTCGAACAAACGCTACTCTGCCTGACATATATAAGCGATACGTAATTCATAAGGTCATAATTTATTAGGTTATACCGCTCACACTACGACCACACATAACCTACATTAGCATGAATAGGCGCAAATTCCACGTTGATAGAATTCTTTATACCTACTGGGGGCTTTAGTTTGAATTACTGCAAATATTACTCCTATTACGAAGAATAAGCGTTTTTCCTTGTAATTCTGTAACAAAATTATCTTCCACAATTCTTACAAATATAAGTGTGATGTTTAATTTATTAGTACTTTTTTGTATTTTGTAATTTTATCGCCGTATTATCAAAGTTGGTAGTGATTTCATCTCTGAATAATACCTATATTTTATCAATATTTATAAGTTAAACTAATAATTTTAATTATTCATTTCAATAAACGTCGGTTTTATGCATAAAGGGTGTTATTTTTGGATCGATGGTTGACAGTGATAGTAAAAAGTGGTTAAATTCTCGCTTCTAAACAGTGAGAGAGAATTTGCACAATTAAGCGACTATTTAATATGTTTATTAGTATAGAGAACAAAATGAAAAAAAAAACCTTAACTTTAAAATATCACTCTTTTAGATCATGCACCTTTCATTTAAGTGAATTGAATCCGATTTTTTTTAATGAATATTCTAATGTTTTCGTCATACCTTACCTACGTAGCGTAGCGACACGACCCCCGATCGTCCCGATAGCTAGTCCAGCCTGGTATAATTACCGCTCAAAGTAGCACTTCTTAATTTCCACTACCAAACCAGGTTTTTTTTTTGGTTTAACCTGCCTTGATTCAGAGTCCTTTTAGCCGAGTCTTGAGATAGCAAAGTTCTCTGTGGTCTTGACCAGAAGTTTCACATAGCAGCGTTTTACATTTCAGTCTTTATCAATGTACTCTGTGGTTTTTACGCTACGTTTTTTAGGTTTGGTTTCTTACGGTTGCTTTCTTTTTTATATTTTCTCAACTGTATTTACAATGAAATTGAACACTGATCGATAGAGTTTTGGTGATGCAAGGATATCTTGAAGAGACTTGTATGTGTTGCCATACCTACACGCAAAAAGACGCTGGCTTCTTAAAAAGTATCACAAAAATTCAAGTGGACCAAACCAACTAAAAGATTTTTATTCAAATAAACCAGGAAACTGAATAAAATAATTCATAAAGTCCTGAACTGTATCAAAATAAGACGAAATAAGAGCCGTTGAAAATTAATACGGGCAAATCGTATCTCGCGAAAACGAAAAATGGTAAAGAAAAATGTGGGAGAAGTGTGAACCCTGTTTTTGGAATGATGGTTCATTTGGTTTATCTTATTGAAATAAAATGGAACTTGAACAAAACTCGCCTACACATTTGTTTTTTTTAATTTTCATTACAGTAATACGATTTACAGTAATTTTTCCATGACCAATTGAATCGAAAAACAATAATAATTTATATAGTTCTTTCTCATTACTGTATTGAAACACTCGCATACTTACAACAAAATAGCAATAGCAAAATAACAACAACACATTACTTTAATGGTAACACTACCAAAATATCTCCTTGTATAATGCAGCAGTTTATCAAATTTAGCACCTATTCTTTAGCATCTTGCAACATTGTAGTAATTGTATCACAGAAACTGTATAATTTAAAACGACTGCAGAATTATTTGTTGTGGAACTCCACAGAGAACCGAAACAAATGGCGCTTCGCACCTAGAAGCGTTTTTTTTGGTTTGCGTGGAACTCTAACAAACTTTTGGACAGTCAGGTGTCTGTCCTTAAAATATGTAGAGTGGGCATCTCTAGAGTAAAAAAGTAGCCACCAGGCATTCGAAAACTCAATTTGAGATCCACTCTGAAAAATGCATAATCGGTTATGACAATGACTGGATTAATTTCCCTTTCGCGGCTTTTGACGATATTTTATGATTTTTTTTGGAAGCATGCGTTTTATTATCGAAACTAATTATCACGCGTAGAAAAGCATAATTGCATAGAAATAGGTATTCCTTCTTAGCATTTGAGCTATTATTCCTTTCAGATTTTATTCATCGTTTTTATTATTCAGATCAAATAATTGATATTTTCAAAATAAGCGGTAACCTGAATATCGGGTCTTTATAAAATTACAGCTTTTATTTATAATAAAACGCCTTATTGAAAAAATTGTATTGACATTTCTGTATTTAGGTTGTTTGCACTAAGCATTTTCTACGCGCCAGTACAAGAGTCCAAAACATAAAATATTTTGTTTTCTCTCGATAGCGGTGCGAATGTCCCAAGCCAAAATAAATACGTAGGCGGTTCACACCGCGGTCCGAATCGGCCATGTGTTATAATAGCAGAGGTCGATCACACCGCGGTGCGAAAAAGCCTGTTCATTTAGGGCACTTGGCGATTCACACTGCGGTGCAAACCACTTGTGGTGTGAAACGCCCTTTTACCCAATTTAGTTCAGGAGTAAATATATTCAGATTCAAATTCAAATTCAGGTTTAGATTCAGTTTTCATATTCACATTCGCATTTAGGTTTAGATTCAGATTTAGATTTAGCGAACACTCCATAAAAAAAAACTTAACTAGTTTTCAAAAAAATAAATATGAGTTACATAAAGCGACAAAACTTGTTAGAAGAAAAATCCCAACTTTTTAAATCACATGATGGTAAGACTCACAAGAGTGTAGGAAGCTGTATTATCTCTTAAAGTATGTGATGTTTGGTCGAATTTATTACCCATACGCACCCACGTTTTTCCTGTAAATAATATTTACGAATTTTCACACGTAGCAATAAATAATCCCAAATCTTGATTTTGGCCTTCACGAAAGGTAAAGTAATAAAAAACTTCGAAGAACCTTTATGAAATTAGGAAAACATTCGCTCACAACCCTACGTTGGACGTTGATTGATGACCCTGACTTGTAAACATCGCACTTTGATCGTGATAGGGTTGTTACCACCGGGTTTTATTACTTTTTTGAGAAAATGGAGGTTGCTGATGCCATTTTTTGTTGAGAACAAGGGATAAACGTCCTATTACACTGCGGACCCCTAATTTATCACATGTTGTGTTTTCACCATGAATTTTCCATTTTGTGTAACAGAAAAAGATATTTCGTCTCGGTCACTAACATTTTCAAATAATTAATGCAGTGGTAAAGCCGAACCTACGGATCCAATCCTTGCGCCAACAATAAATTTGGCTTTTTTGAAGCGCTCCAAACATAAGCTCTACGAGATCTATCCACGGAGGGTATCTACCTTCGAAAACAAGAAGAAAAAGTAACAAAATATCAATCAAACAGTTCTATTTCATCGCAATTTCTAATAAAAAAAAAGTATAAATTTAAGTAATACTTAAATAAAATCCTTTGAAACCTTTCAATAATTCTAGCAATCGTGGTCGCGAGCCTTTTATGTTTTCACACACGGCTTAAAGTGCTTGAAAATTGATCGAATTCTTTGAGAAAGCGCTTTGCAGAAAATCCTTTGCATATTTCATTCGCATATTATCTGAGAACAATACAAACGCTTTTAGCAAGTGGCGTTGGGGGTTTATTTA
This sequence comes from Ennomos erosarius, assembly GCA_963580505.1. Lineage (NCBI taxonomy): Eukaryota > Metazoa > Arthropoda > Insecta > Lepidoptera > Geometridae > Ennomos > Ennomos erosarius. Next base: position 1,821,849 of record OY756978.1, on the reverse strand, counting down.
TGTATTGAGTAAGATTATTATCGAGATTGTGCAATCTGAAGGATTATTTTTTAAGATGAGTTTTTATTCTATAAGAAGGTACTTTATTTCGACTAATAGAGCTACTAGACTATAGACCAGAAAATTCGTTGGGTGTATTATTAGTACAGTGTATTTTTTTAACACTCAGCATAGAAACGGATGTACGAATTTTGATAAACCTTGCTTTGTTGTAAACCTTCGGTCTGAAATAGAACAGGGGTACCTATTTTCAACCAGAACATTTTTATAGGGTGGTTTAAATGGGGTATATTAAAATAATGGTCATGCGAGTGGAACCACGGAGAAGGTACAGCTAGTAGTTTGTGTCAAAATAATGGAAGCTTAATATATTGATATTTATTTACGATTTATTCTGTTAAAAATTCAGAAGTTGAATATTTGGTGAATTTTAACACTAAAATCAAACATCCACGTATAATAAGGACATTTTTAATTTTAGTTATCACCCTCATGAAAATGAAAAATTGGTCGCTATAAAGTTCGGGCTTTTTCCCAATACCTAATTAATGGGCCACTTTCGATCTAATTGTAGCTATACATTGATCTACATAATGAAATGCTACTGCTTGGTAAAAAAAACAAACAACTTAAACGTACATTTTCAGTAAAAACATTCCAAATTCGCTTACCACGCTGGTTAGTAAGTAACTGGCGTAGGCGACGTAATTCTATCCACAAAATAAATTACTTTATCTTGGGTTCAGAGCGATAACGTCTTCAGTGGAAATAAGATCTTACGCGAGTTGTTGGTAGCACCAATTTACCTCTCTTCCGTTTTGTTTGGTCTGACCAGCGAGCTAATTTCGAAAATGTTGCTATAATAAACGAAATAAATAAATTTTGAAAACTTCTTAATGAAAGCGGTGACATGAGCATTGGAAACGATTCGAAAAGAAGATTTTATAATAAAATTCTTTTTTTTAATCAAAATAAAAGGGCTTATTCACTCATGTGATTATGCCGCCCTGGGCCCTTATTCCGTAAATATATATTTCTTACTTCGAAACCACGCAAATTCCTTGTCTTACATAAGAAATCTGCAAAAGTCTACTATGAAACAAAAACAAAACCGCGTGAAATGAATTTGGAATTGGCGCGATTTGAACTGTCAAAAATCAACCATTTATGTCAATATATTTTATTTAAAATAAAGATAACTTTAATGTAAAGTGAAGGTATATCTAACGCTGTGACACGATTTGAACAAGACACGATAACGACATGGTTCCATATCGTGTGGAATCTGTGTTTCCATAGAGAATAACCGCCCAGGTTAGGTTAAACAAAGATAATATCGTAATTTTTTCTGATACACACACATAGCAGTTCCATTAGTCTCTAACTGTTAATCTATATAATATTCTGGCTTCATCCGAAAGAGGCTCAGCCAATATGCGGTTACAACTGCTCATTTCGCTCCAATACAGACCACAATTGTTTCGAGCGATGGCGTTCCGGGCACATTCCATCAATATATGGTAAACATCATCTACGACATTACACGTTTGGCAGTTTGGAGAATTAATTTTGAAAACTTCTTAATGAAAGCGGTGACATGAGCATTGGAAACGATTAGAAAAAAAATTTTTATAATAAAATACTTAAAAATGTTTGTTGAAAAATTACTACGAAAAAAAATAATCTAATTTAGGTCTTATTTAAATAAATGACATTATTTACTTACATATTTATTAACACCTATACTTATATTTACTAGGTATAAAAGACTCAAGATTTATTCTAATCCGTATTCAAAAATCGTCCTCTGTAGAAAACCGATTTAAAAAACAAATTAATACGAGTATCAAAATATTAATATCTCCTATCTTAGATTTAAAAATAGAACAAAAATACCTTTCAGAAAGTGGATCGAGCTGAACGCTCGCGTAAAAACAAAAGAACTTAAAAACCTAAACTCCTTACACGTAAAGGTAAAAAAAATACCTGTACCCGAAACTGCGACCTTTTTACCTAACACCGGGAATAAATACGCAACAAGACACATAATGAGAGTTCTGATAACACCGTGTGCAATCTCAGACGAAAATGTCGCTAGGACGTGCCTTTTGTGGAAGTGCTAGCGGCTGTCGTGTGTTAGAGGCTGAAAGAAAAGGAAGTAAATATACCTAGTAGGCATTTTGACTAAAATATTTTTTTGCATAAATTAAAAATATTCGTCAAAAGATATACATTTGTCAAAACAAAAATCAAATATCTCAAAAAACGACAAAGTTACAAGCATTTTAAAAACCGGAATAGAAAGAGATAGCTCAAACGGCTAGTAACGTCCAAGCAATGTCGTCATAATATAAGATTTTAAACTTCCATGGTCACTAACATTACTCACATATTGTTTATACACATGGTAAATACACCGTTAATAAACAATATGTGAGTAATGTCGTCATATTACCTCATTACTAAGCTGTGGTAGCTTTACATACAATAATTATCTTTGGCATGTGACGTCACAGCTGGATTTTTCATAGTAACTGTGGAGGCGCTCTGTTTCGCGAGAAAGGGACAGGAGATGCCTCCTATAGAAACTTTAAAAGGTTATTACTCCGTGATTTATTTACCCATTTTACTTATTTTTTCAATTATTGCATTAATTTTTAATCTTCTTTATGAAAGTAATATTTATTTGTTCATTTTTAATAGTAGTCATCATGCCTATTACTCAAGATATCACACAGTATGACAAAGCAGTGATCTCAGCGTCATCATCATCATCATCAACAGTCTAATGCCATCCACTGCTAAACATAGGCTTCCCCCAGGGAGCACCACTTTGAACGGCTGCTTGCCTCTTGCGTCCATCGGCTCCCACGATTTTCAACAGAAAGTTGGTCTACCTAGCGGGGGGTCGGTCTACTCTGCGCCTTCCGGTTCGTGGTCACCACTCGAGAACCTTTCTTCCCCATCGGTTGTCAGTTCTGCAAGCGATGTGGTCTACCCATTGCCAATTCAGTATGCTAATTTTAAAGGCTATATCACCCACTTTAGTCCTCCTGCGGAGCTCAGAATGTGGGGGGGGGGGGGCTTTCAGCGCACTTAAAAACTGCCATTAAGATTGATTCACACTGTAGTAGATTTATTTATTTATTATTAAGTCTTTGTATTATTTTCTAAGATACCTACAAACTATCGCTGCGCCACGACATATCCATTGTCAAATCGCCGATCGCCGAGCTACATCCGCTACAGCCAGTCGCGAAACTACGACGAATCTATCGCCGAGAGCTGATCGCCGAAACTACATCTGTTGAGTCATGCTCAAACATACGATCTCGCTTCTTCACGCTCCAAAAACGGTTTGAAGTCTTAACTTCAGATTATTCAGGATCTTCTGAAGAAGTGTTAGTTGACATTCACAATCCTTGTCCTCAGACTCAGCCTAGCCCTCCCTCGATTTATCAATTACTACCTATGACTGGAACCAATCAAACTTTGGAAGTACTGAGTACTCCTCAACCCACTTTACCTTCAAGCATTCTGACTAGTATACCACTGGCTTCCGAGTCTGTACAAAACTATCACACTTCGGATAATTTTGTGAAGGAGCTCAAAACGTTTTCTTTCAATGGAAAATCGTGCCCTAGATCATTCCTTCAAAGGTTGGACGAGTTTAGGATTTCTCGAAACATTCCGGAAGGTATGCTTTGCAAGCACGCCTTTGAGATTTTCACAGGTGATGCCCTTCATTGGTTTCGTTTTCAGTATAATCGAAATCCTACCTTATCGTGGAAAGATATTTGCACATTGCTGATTCGAGATTTTGGTATACATGATTACGACTATAAGCTGTTGGAAGCTATAAGGAATAGAACGCAAGGAGCAACTGAGACCATTATCGTTTACGTCTCAATTATGTTCGGTATGTTTGCTCGTCTTTCAAAGAAACTTAGCGAGAGCGAACAATTAGAGATTTTACTCCATAATATAAGACCGTGCTATTCAGTTTTTGTTGCACTTAAAGATATTAAAACGGTAGATTCTTTAATTTCTACTTGTCAAAGTTACGAACGCATTTCTGAACGAGACAAAAATTTTCATGAGCCTAGATCTGAAGACACTTCTTGTGCTGCTGAATTTGCCTATCTTCCTTCATTTTCTAAAGCTTCACTTCCTAAAGCGTCTCCAAACGTAAGGTACACTAATGCAGTGCAGGAAGATAAACATCCACGCTCGTCATCTCAAACTAATGACATTTCTAAAGAAGAATTCTGTTATCGCTGTCGTATCACAGGCCATTCTTTACAAACTTGTACTAAGCCTAGATACCTCATTTGTTTTAAATGTGGTCGTAAAGGCGTGAGAATCAGCGAATGTCCAAAATGTGCTCCATCAAATCAACAAAAAAACTAGCTGACGACTTGAATGGTTTCACTAAATCACATAACAATAATTTTGATCTTAACGACTGGAATCAATGGTTAAATACTATTCGAAATTTTATGTTTTGCTACAAAACAACTTCTGTTTTCTACGACAAAGAAAAAGACTTTAACAGACCTTTTATTAACGTGTCTATAAACAATATACCTTTTTCCGGTCTTTTAGATAGTGGAAGTTGTATAACTATTTTAGGTAATAACTCTCATAAAGATATCCAAAAGTTAGGCTTTAAACTATTCAAGTCTCCAACTCAAGTTATGGTTGCTAATAAACAAAAAGCAATGTCTTCTGGTTATTTTCATTTGCCATTGAGATTTCATAATCAGACACATGTTATCAAAGCTTATGTTTTCCCTGATATTTATCCTTCTTTGATACTTGGGTGGGATTTCTGGAAAGAATTCGAACTCTCCCCAAAGATACTTTCTCTTGAACTCAATCTCGAATCTAAAGATCATACAACTTGTGCTGTTGAAAATCAAATATCAACATTTGATCATCTGTCTGGGAATCAAGTAGAAATTGCTAATGACATAATCAAGCGTTTCAAAAGTATTTCCTTTGAACAACGAGGTAAATTAGGCCGTACTAGTTTAGTTAGTCATCGGATCAATACTGGTGATGCTTTACCTATAAAACAACGTTGTTATCGTCTCTCTCCAGAAAAGCAAAAAGCACTCATCAATGAGGTCGATAAAATGCTAGAATTAAAAGTTATAGAAAAATGTGAGAGTCCTTGGTTATCTCCAGTACTTATCACTCCAAAAAAGAACGGAGAATGGCGTTTCTGCGTCGACAGCAGAAAGCTGAATGCAATTACTCGTAAAGATGCCTACAGCCTCCCTTTTGTTTCTGAGATACTAGATAACCTCAAAAATGCTAAATATTTGTCTAGTATCGATATAGCAAAGGCTTTTTGGGAAATTCCATTACATCCCAAAGACAGAGATAAAACTGGTTTTTACGTACCTGGTAGAGGAATGTATAGATTCACTGTTATGCCCTTCGGATTGACAAACGCTCCAGCAACTCAACAAAGACTCATGGACAGTTTATTCACTCCAGAGTTTGAGAATAAAGTGTTCTGTTACTTAGATGACATAATAATCATAGGTGCGACATTTGAGGAACATATTTCACTCCTACTTAAAGTTCATCAGAAACTTTCTTATGCTGGTCTAACCATTAACTTTGAAAAGAGTCAATTCTTTCGCAAAGAACTGAAATATCTTGGCTACATAGTAGATGAGCAAGGATTGCGGGCTGATCCCAGTAAAATTGAAGCGATTCTAGCTTACGCTGCTCCTACCTCTAAAAAAGAAGTAAGAAAATTTTTAGGTACGTGCAGTTGGTTTCGCCGATTCATACCTAATTTCAGTACTATTGCTTCACCACTCTGTAAATTAACGTCATCTGGAAAAAAATCTCCAAAAAAATTTGTCTGGAATGCTGAGGCTGACTCTGCTTTTGCTAAATTAAAAGAATGCTTGACTACAACACCAATACTATCTTGCCCTGACTTTGACTATCCATTTTCCGTTCACTGCGACGCTTCTAACTTTGGGATAGGTGCTATGCTGACTCAGGAAAAAGACAATAAAGAAGTTGTTATTGCATATATGAGTAGATCTCTAAACAAGCATGAGCAGAATTATTCAACTACAGAACGTGAGACTTTAGCTGTCATTACTGCACTTGAGCATTGGCGTTGTTATCTTGATAACGGTAAACGATTTACAGTATACACTGACCATGCAGCATTAAAGTGGTTCCAAAATTTGTCTAATCCTTCTGGCAGATTGGCACGATGGAGTCTTCGTCTGTCTTGTTTTAACTTCGACCTAAAACATAAAAAAGGAAAAGAAAATGTTGTCCCAGACCTTCTGTCGCGTCATAAAATACCCGATACTGCTATTATTGGTGGTGTTGAACCCATATCTAGAGACAATGCATCACAATTGGAACTATATAATAGACTTTTTACTAACTGTCGAGATAATCCTGATGCTTATCCAAATTACAAAATTCTCAACAATAATTTATACCGTTATAATAACTCACCTGATTATCTAAATGAAGATTTTGCTTGGAAAGAAGTTCCACTTCCCTCTGAGAGAATGAATCTCATCAAAACTTGCCATGGTGACTCAGAAAGTAATCCCCATACTGGCATTTTCAAAACATACAAGAAGCTTTCTTTAAGATACTATTGGTCTGGTATGTTTAAAGATGTGGCTAAAATGTGTTCTTCTTGTGAAACATGCCTCTCTTATAAGCATTCGAATCATTCTCCATATGGTCCTATGGGTAAACCAAAAATTTGTTCAAGACCTTTTCAAAGCCTCTCATTAGATCTAATGGGCCCTTTTCCACTCACAAGACAACGTAATCAATTCATACTAGTGGTTACATGTTCTTTTTCAAAGTATTGCCTTATTTTCCCTATCAAGCGCGCTACATCTTCCAATATCATCATGTATTTGGAAAATAATGTGTTTCTGGTACACGGTGTGCCACAAACCATCATCATGGACAATGGTTCACAATTTCAATCTAATGAGTTTCAAAGTTTTCTGAATAAGTATAAAATTCCTTTTATATTTTATTCACCTCGATACTGCCCTCAAGTAAACCCCACAGAACGGTATAATAGAACAATTATCACCGCACTTTCACAGTTGGTCGGAGATGATCACCGTTCATGGGACAAACATTTGCAGAAAATCCAATATGCACTCAACAGTTCTGTAAATTCTACAACTGGGTTTTCTCCATCCTTTCTGGTCTTTGGACGTGAAACCATACCATGTGGTTCACTATACACTAACTGCTCCAACCTTGATAATTTCATTTTTCTTCCTCGTGACATCTACGCCGCTAATTTAGGATTATTATCTAACATCTTCGATAAAGTACAGGTTGCATTACACACTGCACACACAAAAAATGCTGCTCATTACAACACGAGACACACCTTTAAAGAGTTCAACGTTGGCGACACAGTCTGGCGTAAAAATTACGTCCAGAGTAACGCTGGTGCATATTTCAGTTCAAAGTTGGCTCCCAAATATGTCAAATGCACAGTTGTTGAGAAGCTCTCACCTCTCGTCTTTATTTTAGAGGATCCTAACGGCTTAAGAGGAAGGTGGCATGTAAAAGATTTTAAAGTGTAAATAGTGTAGCGGTTGTATTCTGTTTTTTTCTCTAAATTGTATACTTATTCTGTAAATAGCTTTAGCGTATATTATTTTTGTATTGTACAAGGAAACTAGACCCTTTCGGCTTATTTTTTTTAAATCCATTTTACAAACGTTATTATTTTTTTTTTTCACTCTTTTTGTTTTATCTTTAACACGAGTCGTGTGGGTAAGAAGCCATTGTGTTTACTCATTTTTTTTATACTTTCTTAGTTACACATGTTGTTACTCTAATCTTAATTTCCTTGCAATTTCTTAAATACAAGGTTCTTGAATATTAATTTCCTTGACGTCTTCAATACCCAAGGGTGTGTGTAATATTCTTAAAGAGCGGTACACAACTCGTTAAATAAGCCTTTGTGTTGTACATTTTCTTAATTGTAAATACTTATTATCTTTACTCGGGTTTTCAAAAAGGTGCGGATAACGACACCTAATTAAAAAAAATAAGCCTTCGTTATGTATAATGAATAGTTCCTTGTGGAGTATGCGTCATCAAATATGTGAACCATATCCCCTAAGTATGTTTGTGAGCGAGTAAAAGAAGAAGTGCAAGATTTAAGTATGAAAGAGCAAGGTTTTATTCCTAACCTTCAAAATTTTCAATGGAGTTGAAAATTTTCTGGGGTCGTGGGGGAAATATGTAATGCTACATGTATGTATATATCATAATATATTACCTGGTTTCTATTATTCATTCACAACTTTCACATCACAGCACTTGACAGTCCTTTTCACAGTAATTTAAGCACAAAAAAACTTGATTTTTCTCAAAAATTTTACATCACTTTATCGATTTTGCGCGCGGGTCACGGGCCCGATTTCTAGACACGACTGCTCGGATGGCAGTTGTTTTGAAACTGTTTTTTTTGTTTCGAATTTAGTTTCTCTTCAAATTCATATTTTTCTTTTTCTACTGTCAATTTCAGTGAGGTATTTTATAGTTTGGCCATGATTGTATGTATTTTGACTCTAGATTTATTTTTTTTTACTATTCTGTATTCAAAATTTTGAAAACTGCAAAAATCTAGAACCTTGGAATGCTAGCGAGGTTTCTTTAGAAAAGCTGTCGCTATGGAATGGCAGTCTCAATTTACTCCTCGAACGAGGAACACTAAATTGATATAAGGCCATTCCCGGGCCAGGCAAGGCCCGGGAACTCAAGAACGCCTTCAAAAACCATCTTTGGCTATCCAACACCAAAATTGTGAAGTGAATCTCCATCTACGTCAATCGCTGCGCCACGACATATCCATTGTCAAATCGCCGATCGCCGAGCTACATCCGCTACAGCCAGTCGCGAAACTACGACGAATCTATCGCCGAGAGCTGATCGCCGAAACTACATCTGTTGTCACCGTCGGCCGCCGTATCTACCACGACGAATCTATCGCCGAGCGTCAACCAGTGAGACGACCGGCTTGCCTTTTTCAAACATTGAGTGGCAATATAACTTCATCACCATGTTCCGGCCCGTCGTCCGTCAAAGCTTTGACGATTAATACCTGCGTGTCTCCTGCTGCTGCATCTTGAATCTGAGCTGCGTAATAATACTTCATCGACGGTGGAAGGACGAGAATCTTCTTCTGGATCCAGAAGCTAATAACTGAATGAGCTAGCCGCTGAACTCTGGAAGTCGGACAAACTAAAGGCAACGAATTCCTCAGTCTCTATAACGACAGTGGGCCTTGTTTGAATAAAGACCCGGAAGTGGGCCTTGTTTGTTTGAAGACCCGGAAGTGGGCCTCGTTGAAGACCGGAAGCGGGCTTTGTTTATCTGAAGACCCGGAAGTGGGCCTTGTTTGGATCCAATAACATTCTAATTCTACCGTGATAACTTGTAGGCCGTAAACAACTTAAATTTCGCGTTCTTCCGCATCATCTAGACTCTTTTTTTTTGCTTTCTACAAAGCTTGTAAAATTTACGAAAATAAATATCTGTTACCAATTCCTTTTTTTCTCTTCAGCTCTTAGGATCCTGTCAACCTAGGCACTGTTTAGGTAGGGGAGGAGCTGCTCATTAACTTGTAGCGTTCCATTCTACCTTTTTCACGAAAGGAACGGATGTAACGTGATAGTTTGGCGCCCAAACTATCACGTTACATCCGTTCCTTTCGTGAAAAAGGTAGAATGGAAGGTGGAATGGTGTTCAATAAATATTTATTATTTATATTTATTATTATTTATTATTTTTATATAAATCCAAAACAAGTACGACAATTTGTCGCTTCACCGGGACCGCGGGACCTATATTTCCATCACAACAAATAACAGACCTTTCTTCCTTAGAGTACGTAAGCCTTAGCCCAAAAATGATTAATAACAGCAAATGATACAACGAAAACCACAAAAATATGTAATTACCCGCTCCACTCATGCGCTATAATCCCCCCCTTACGAGTAAAACTCCCGTTTGCTCCTTTTCTCTGCCTATAATCGAATCCCTTTGTTGTTGAAAAAAAATCTTTACCCAATTTCCGAGAAAAACCTTTGAAGTTGAAACTTTGCTTTTCCTAAAAGGAATTGCTTTAAGTTTTCTAATAATCAGCTTTAATGATGAATGTTTTATTGAGTAGATTAACTTTATTGCTTTTTTTCCGGAAACCTTAGGTTTCGTTTGACGTTGAATTAATGCTCGGACATGCAAAGGTTTTATTGGTCGGTGAATAGATACTTGAACAATGTAAAAGCTTACTGTCGAGGAGAGAGAAAATTATGTTGCCATTTTAATAGATACGCAATATTTTATCGAAAAGGTTCTTAGTTTAGTCTTTTTTTAAGGTTCCATAGGCAAAGGCTAACCATATTACTGAGGCTCCGCTGTCCGTCTGTTAAGTTACAGTTCAAACAAAAAATGTCAACCCTCTGTTTTCTCCTCTCTTCTCTCCGTTGTTGTTTTCTCTGTCTTTTCCTCTATTTGAAACATGGTTTGAAAACTAGGATGCCACACACAAGTATTTCCCCCTAACCCCTCGTTTTGGTCAGGGATAAAAAATGCAATAATATTTCACTTTAAAATCATTTCCAACGAAATGTGCACTCAGTGAGTCGAAAATAAATATTTCCGTAAGTTTTAATTAGCCGTAAAAACATTAGTGGTGCCAGCCGCGTACACGGCGAGAGAGCATCATTTTAAAATATTTTTGCTAACAAAATTATATTTTGTGATGAATTTTGTAGGGATGCTGTACTTAATTATGTCACCGTCAGACAACTCCATCCTGCAGAGCTTCGAGGGGTTTTCTATTGTGCTGTTTTTATATACCCTTGCTTTTTAAAATAGTACTAATAAAACAACAAAAATGTTTTTCGTAGTTTTCAGTTTTCTGTCTATACAAGGTGACCTTGAATTGGTATGTTATCCCGAAAGGGGGTAAATCTACACCCCAAGGTAAACAATGTTTCTTCTACGACTTTACTAAATTAATAGTTTTTCATTGAAGAAATGCCATGTAAAGTTTACGTCTGATAATAGCCTTAGCGCATCTGGGTGGTTGATCTTCGTCCTTGACCGAGTGCACATAAATGAGTTTAACGATCTGTGTTTAAAAATGAATTTATAGTATCTTGTAAACTCTCGTAGCGATCGCACGTGCAATTTTGCAAGTGGATTTATTTTTTACGGTGGAGTTTTGGGAACACCCAGTTTTAAGTAAGACTCTCACAACTTGTAGGGTGTTATGGTCCCAGTCCCCTCATTTCGGGATAACATACTAATTCAAGGTCACCTTGTAGAGTAGGTAGGTACTTATATTTACAGAACCTATTTTTCATTTCACAATGTATTTCATTCATACATACTATTTTGTGTTCACTAACGGCCCGTTCGGTCTAGCTTCAGATGGCAAAATTAACAGTTGAAAATCTCAAAAATGATCACGTGTGTGAGCAAAAGTGGCATTTTTAACTGTTTTCTGGGCTAAAACGAACGCAGGGTATATTTAACTATGCATCTCTTTTATTCGCACTATAACTATGTATTATAATATTACGCATAATGCGCATTGTTCAAGTCTTGTCATAGGTATAGGGAAAGAAAATGTACAAAGCCACCAAAAAAGTGTCTTTCCAATCCGCAATAGACTGCAACGACGTATGTAATTTATCCCACCCCAACTCAATATGATCCCATATACCTTCAAAATAAAGTATTAATTCACCACAAATACACCGATTTACAATTAAGCTGTATGATCAAAGGTAAAATATTACAATGAAAAAGATAAATTAATAAAATGTTAAACTTATGAGAAAAATAGAGTTGTGGTAATTTACACATCCTTTTTTTGTGACGAATTTACTTTGTGGCGTATTTACAATAACCCGTGGCATCTCATGCAACTTAAACTGACGTTTTCCACACAACGATATGAAAACAAAAAAGGCAAAATTATTATTAATTATCAATTCAAAACGGCGCGGTCACGAACTCCATTAAAAAAGTGATTATGGGCAGTCAGCAAAATAATATTTACATCTCATTGAAAGTTTTCTGCGTAAAATAATTTCGTTTTCATATTTACTTCGCACTCAGAATTGACAATCAAATTGGGAAATACGGACATAACATATACTGGAATTGAATTATGGATTATACCTCATTTCATGCAAAACTCGGCCTTACCATAGATGTGATTAAATTTGTTTTTAAAACGTCGACCAATGCCATCTAACATATACCATCAAAAGTGTTAAAAGATTAGAAAAAAGAACCAAGGCAATCTAAATAAAACTGTTTAAAACTCATTAACAGCCTGAAGACGTCCTCTGTTGAACATATCCCTCCCTCATAGACAGTGTCACTTTGAAAGGCTGCTTGCCCTCTGCATCCATCAGCGCCCCGCGGATAGTTTTGATAGATTGGTCCACCTAGTATTAAAAACACACAGCTGTGATTTTATAGTTATCTCCTTTGAAAAATAGAATGGAAGGAAATAGGCTAAGGAATGGGATGCTCTTCCAGCAATAGTATTTTCTTCCTGAGCATAACCTGGATCTTTTCAAGTCAAGAATGAGTGATTGGGCATCTCAAGAAGAAACGTGCTCCACCTTAGACAACTTGATCACTTACCATCAAGGGAGATGTTGACGTATGCCCATTTTAGCATATAAAAACTACAGCAGTACTACAAAGAAAAGTCATCATCATCATTATCATCAACAACCTGAAGCTGAAGATGTCCGCGCTGAACATAGGCCTTCCCCAGAGAGCGCCACCTCAAACGGCTCCCGCGGCTTTCACTAGATTGTCGGTCCACCTAGTAGGGGGCCTGTCTACGCTGAGTCTTCCAGTTCGTAGTCACCACTCGAGAACCTTCCTTCCCCATCAATAAAAATACATTACATGGATAAAGTAAAAACGCATATGTTCGGCATAACCACTACAAATCTAATAGGGTCTATGCCAAATCAAATTAACCTGAGCTATCGGATTTCTACTTACCACCCTCGCAACAAACATCGAACGTTTCCCCGAAGTGCCTATTTAAAGATACCGTCTCACGTTTAGTAGCTAAGGATGTTTCTAGAACGAGATTTATAAGTAAATACACCGTGATAATTCGTACATTTACAGTAAATTACTATACCTACGAATGCTATGTTTGGAGTTTCCTTGCGTGGGTTCGGAGTTGCAATGGTAATGACCAGGCCATGTCGCTAGCAAAGAAGTTCTCGAGATAAACCGGTAGATTCCCCTCTGGGTGAACCGATGACCTGATATACCTTACCGCGTAAGTCTGGTGGTAGTCGTACGTGTACTCTCTTGCTTGCACTCACGCACTTGTAAATTGGCGCGTGCAGGATGGCAGGCGATGTTCACTACCGGAATGGTTACGGGGTAAGGGTGTTGGTCAGAAACACGGGGAGCCGTTCGATGCAAGAGGCATATAGCCGTGACGCCCTATTGGGGACATGAGAAGGCATATTAGCGATTTGAAATCACTTCTGATATTTAAAATTTAGTGGTAGGTAGGTATGTACTTACTGTAGGTGTTTTTTTCATTCAAGTTTGATTAATATGTAGAGACTTTATTGGTTTAAGTGTAAGAAACATTAGTTAATTAAGCTAAATATTGTACTGTTTGTTTCTCTTAAACATTAATAAAATAAAAATAAAATAAAAATATTATGTTCATCTGTGGACTTCTATCAGCTAGTGATCATGATAATGAATATTTGACTGTGTGCAATAAAAAAATATCTTTTAAAAATTTAAAACATCTGATTATTCTGCACCGCCTCCGATTTATCTCTCTCAGGAAGTACTTAAAGTTCCGTATTCAGACACCGTGTTCGGATTTAAAACGTGTGATAGGACCCTTATCCATCACCATGGCAACCACAAAGGGCCGCGGGATCCTGTAGCCACCCCTAAACCTCTAACCTACAATATAAATTAATTCAAATTACCCAGACCTGGTGACATTTTATTAAAAGACGACATAATTTTTTAGGAAAGAAACATTATTTTTTATTGTAATTTTTAACAGGAAGATCAAAATGTTATCTAATTTGTAATTTACTTGATGAATGAGAGTTATTTTATTAAAATTCATAAGGAGGGTGCGGTGATGGAAAATTGTTTGAACCTGCCTGCTCTTTCTAACAATTAGAATGTACAAAATGTGAGACACGTCTATTTATGATTAAAATCCATGAAATGTGATTCATACGTCATACAAGGACTAAATAATAGACATAGGAGTAGTTAAAGCAAAGCCTAATATAAAGGATATTCTGACTAGATCAAAAATGCAAATTTTACATGACTTTTATGTTTTCTTGCGCTTGCAACAGCAAATCTTTTGCTGACTGAGTACTGAGTATTTACAAAGTTTTAAAAAGGTCACCTTTTTAACATACATTTAAAATAGTCTCATTCATTTAAAACTTAATTTGTATCCCTTTAACTGCAGTAAACAAATTTACTGCAGTTAAAACAAAGTTAAAACTATCAAGACGCAGTAAAAACTTAGTTCGGCTACTATTTTAAAACTGTTTTAAAGTTTGTATTTTATAAACTTTATTAAGCATCTACGTAAAAGAGCCGTTGTTTGCTTTATTTAAGTATCTTTCTTTTAATATTCTGTTTACCGAAATGTGTATTTAGGTAAACGACACTTAATATTTGAGATCAATGACAACAAAACATATTTTATTTTCTTATTTATTTCACCTCTAATTAAACAGCTGAACTGTACTGTATACTGTGTGACTATCTTTTCAGAGCTTAGAGTATTTAACCAATGGATATGTTAACGTTACAATCCGCAAGCATTATTTTATGGCGATTTTTACGGGGAACGAGGTAAACACGCATAACACACGCGAAAACCGCGCCTGCAAACGCACGCTGCACACCATCTTAAACTACGCATAGAGTTAATATAATCTAGCGTAGTTACGCAGTGTTTACACGCACACTATGATGATGTTTATGACCAAATAGCGCCATGTGACCGGCAGAGGGGTGCCCTTTGCCATCTCCATTTATAAATGCTCTAAGTTACAGGGCATACCCTGAAAGGATAGTCTACAAAACAATCAACTTATATATTACGTGATAGACACTTGCACCGGCGGCTCCATTATGACCAAGTGACTATAAGTCTATAACCAATGTGAGTAGATGAAGCTGTCATCTCGATGCTCCCGATACATCGGCACACGACGCACGTAGGGCGCAGGTCGGGCGTTGCCCCACAACCCACATCGCTGACATGTGTCTCGGAGCATATATAGGAGTTTTTGTAGCCTCTGTTACAAGAATACTAATAGGATAATCAATGGATCGAAAGTTCCCTGATTTTTGTAAGAAAGCTTGGTATTTTTGCCTTAGAAATGTTTTATTGTACAAAAATGCTCTGAACAAAAATAATTTTTATTTTAAATGATTTATAGCAGTATCGCCGGCAAGGAAAAATTTGACTGACGATTGTGATTTAATCCCGCATTCTAATACCGCACGCACGGGGTCTCATCAGGGATAAACGAAAAATAGCCCGCAAACGTGATAAACATGTAGGGATTGTGTCGTGGCCAGTGTATTAATTTAGCCCAATGCAGATTGCCAACACGCAATAGATCTGTAGGCATTATATTATCTGTCCCATAGGACATGGCCATTGCCCGTAGTAAAAGATCTCATATCAAAAATTAAATATACAGGGTTACAGGAAAAATTGTGCTAGATCCGTTAAGGGCGTGGAGTACCCATCATTTCTGACTTATTTCACTATGAAACAACCTAGCCTCAACTTAATATTTTATTTAGATATTCCTTAGAGAAAAATACAGTTTCTAATATTTTTTGTATTTCTTAACTTTCACTTGTCTACTACGGTCTATTCAATTAACTTATGTACTATTTTAATGATTGACGTCCTAAAACATCTTAATACACATGTAAAAATGCAATAATCATAATAATAAGACACACAAAATAAACAAAATTAAATTTTGTAGCCTAAAAATCGGCATTTTTTACAAAAAATATTAAAAGTCGAATATCTCGAAAAGGGTTAAGTTTAGGCTAGGGTGTTACATAGTGAAATAAGTCAGAAATGATGGGTACTCCACGCCCTAAACGGATCTAGCACGATTTTCCCTGTAACCCTGTATAGCATGAGTAGGTACGTACTACATAGCTATTCTGTGACATGAGCCAGAAAATACACGTTTAGTTCGAATAGGCTTTCGTCGTATTTAGCGCTACAAACTAGTCCTATAGTTCTGATTTCCTTCCAGCGCTACAGCGTTACTGTTCACAATTCCAAGTAACGCTGCGAATTCCCTCCCGAACGTTCCTCCGTGACGGAGCGAAGTTTAATTAGAACCGACTCCCGTAGTTTATCGACATCGGATTTTTAATACGGCACCCGTTGAAGCGGATTTATTGGGACGGTTAAATATTTAAACCGTTCATTAAATTCCCTGTGAGTTGGGTGTAATTAAGTTTGGTTGACGAGGCGGGGTCAAGTTTTTTTACACTATTGGCTTATGATAAGTTTTGATACTTTTTTTACAAGAATGAATGACGTGACGGTCTAGTCGTTCACCTGGTGTTAAGCGACACGGCTGCCCATAACAGTTGCAGTATCACTAGGAACTATAGAATAAAAATTTCGCATGACACTGCACTGTGCACGCCATCCTTAGACATCACACAGTGTAGTAATCAGATTTCTAGACTATGAGATCAGGTCATAAGGTCTCATTTGCCCAGTAATTTCACTAGCTACAATGCCCTTCAATCCAAAACACAGTAGTGCTTGCCCACTACTGCTTGGCGGCAGAATAACTGGCAAAGCGGTGGTACCTACCTAGATGAACAAAACCTTGCAGAAAAGTCCTACCACCTATCTAGTTTCTATTGTAGTCTTTTGTGGTGGTCTTTTGTAGGAAAGTGTTACTTCACTTTTGAAGTTAATTCACATATATCACCATCATCATCATCGTCATCATCTTCATCATCACAGTTCACTGCTGGACATGTGGCCTTAATACGACTGCTAACACTTTCTAACCACGCCACGAGTATGGACATAGCAGTATGAAGCAATCACAACTAAATACCGCCCTGCTCCATTATAGCAAAAATAATCTCACTTAATGTCTTCAAGCGTTATTTACGAGGCAAAAGTAATAATTTCGTTGTGGACATTGTGGACATAGCGGATAAACAGTTTTCTTTGTCCAGAAAAGTGGAGCCTTTTAGACGCGCCTAATCCGAGAGACCACTGAGTGTGGTTTGTATCTAGCGTGGAATTAAAGAGGATAGATGTCTCAAGACAAATTAAATCATGGTTAAAGTACTTTCGGCGGTTCGGTCATGTTTTATGTTTCGAACGGCTTTAGAGTGGAACTCATTAGGTACGTAGGTAAGGGAGACTAACAGGGTTCTAGAAGAAGCAAGCGTGCATTCGTCAATCTCATCGTCACTTAACATCAAGCGGAGTGGTTAAACAAGATTTGACGGGCCCGATAGCTCAGTTAGTAGTATTCCTGCCTTCTGAACTGAGGGCCGTGGGTTCGATTCCTACCCGGGACAAACATTTGTGTTGAACATAGATGTTTGTTCTGCGTCTGGGTGTTATATTGTATTCTATGTATGTATTTACAAACAAAAAAGTATATAAGTATTATATCAGTTATCTGGTTCCCATAGTACAAGTTGTGCTTAGTTTGGGGCTAGATGGCGCTGTGTGAAATGTTCACACATATTACAAATATAACAAAAAATATAATTGGTAAGTAACTCTTACTGTAAACGCTTGGTACGCTAAACTTTTCTATTTTCTTTTGTCTCGCTTCCACTTGTTGATTTTTCCGTCACGTTTTTTTTTGTTTTGAAAACGTAAAAGTAAGAGGTTTTCAAAATAAGAAAATTTACTTCAAGCAATTTGCCAGATCGCCGATCCTGCGGGCTGGCTTATACGATGCGTAATGCGTATTCCGGTCAAAACCATGCGAAGGCTTTGAATTTATGAGACTAGTAGCCCTCTTTAGGGAAAGCCAACACCTTACTAGCGTCATTGTTTCCTGACAAATATAATCTGAGAGTTTTTAAGGCTGGGAATCTTCTAGGCAAGTATGCTCCATCGTCGACCGCGTCGTTACTTACCATCAGGTGAGACCGTGGTCAAATGTTAGCCTGTCGTTGATAAAAAATGCTTATGTTCAGTACGTGGACGCCTTATGGCTGATTATGAATCAATGTACACACAAGCTGACTATTAATGGTAAATATCCCGTAAATAAAGAATATGATAGTAATGTATTTTCAAGGTTGTTATATCCTGTTCTCGCTAACTCTGTGATTTCTAGCCTCATTACGATTCTGGGTATGTAATAGACTATTTGTTTTGGCGATGAAATGGAACATAGTATATTAAAAGAAAAAATCAACAGGCGAAGTCAGCATTGCAAATCAATGAGGCAGTGCTACCAGCATGTTTGTGTACGCTGGTAAGTGGGTTGGAGCATTCGGACCGTCTTTGGGTCAGCGCGGTGGTTCTGTATTCTAAAATAAAAAAAAAAAAACAATAAACCAATACCTACGAAAAATACAAATATAAAAAACCAAAATATAAAAGACCAAATATAAAAACATGATTATGGTATAATTATAATGGGTAGAGGGGTAACCTCATAGAGCTAGAGCTAATGGAGACAGCTATGTTCGGTATTTACCTGCGAGATCAGATCTGCAATGAGGAGATCGTCAGGAGAATTACAGTAAACAATATAGGTCTTAGAATAAGCAAGTTGAAATGGCCACTGACAACCGCTGGGGAAGAAAAGTTCTCGAGCGGCGACCCTAAACCGGAAGACGCAGCGTAGGCCGGCCACCCAATCGTTGGAACGACAATTTGGTGACATCCGATGGATGCAAGAGGCGAGCAGCCACTGAAAGTAGCGAGGGGGGGGCTTATGTTCATCAGTGGACGTCTTCAGGCTGTTGATGATGATAAATGGTAATTACGATTTATGTGAAGATACATAACATACAAAATTAAATACAACATACATAAACACACTCGAGCAAAGCGGACACAACAGTACCAGGTGTGTTCCTAATCCAATAAAGATGAGATACGGCATCGCTGTGTCAACGTTAACATTCCCGCAAATATAACTACACTGTTACTTATTAATGAAGGAAGAAATAAACTCTTATTTAGGGGAGAATAGTCCGTAACTTTGTCAGCGGTTACGGATTAATGAAGCTCTTGGTATTTTATTATTTTAGTATAATATTTGATTTTGTTTTAGACAATTTTGTTTCTATGTCTTAGTTTCTAACTAGCTATTAATTTGAGTTTAATAGTTTGCAGTTTTTTTTTAACTTGGGAGCGCGATTAACATTTTGCAATCATGCACATATCTCATTGTTGTTCTTGGATGTAAGTTGTAACTGTTACAACACCAACCGTAATTTTTGTTTTAATTCCTGTCCATACAAAGGTAGCCTGGAAGAAATCGCTTAATGCGATAAGGCCACCCGTTGTTCTACCATTCTATAATAAATTTGTGCGTTCGTGTTTATTGGTGTTTAATGAAGTATTATTGTATTGTATCCGTTTAATGCATGTTAGTAGATAATTTATTCAAATAAAATAAAATAACTTAATTACCTATGGAAGAGATGTTTCTAAAATCAGTTATTAAAAGTTCTGTGTTGCCATTTTTTGCCGCAGCGATTTAATTTAGTAAACATAAAAACTTTTATATACTTACATACGTACTACATATTTTATATACATATTATGCAAACTTTCGCATTTATAAATTACCTACTTTGAAGCAGGATAGTATAGAATTTGAGAAATATAACATATTATTAATAAAAACAAAAGAGTGCAATGACCAGCATTGAGCAACAACAAACAGCAAACCGCAGCCAAACTATTCGAAGCAGTAAAGTTGACAACAATAGTTTCATGATACATCAGAAGATTGTCGCCAAGTGAGTACGTATGATTTGAAAAGTTTCCGGATTGTTGTCCGCTTGTGTCCGCTTTGCGATGTGGTCATTGTGTTGATGATAGTTTTGTCTTATGCCGCAGTTTATTATATCATATCACTATATGATATAATCATATGTCATAACGTGATTTACAATAATGAAAAAACCATATTACTTAACGGTATGAAAGGATAAATTAAATTTTTTGACCGATTTCAAACAAGAGGTTCTTTCAGTTAGAGTATGACACACTCAATGGCGGCCGTGAAGTGCATTGCAAGCCACTGCAAGCGGAGGCCGTTGCACGATCTCTTACCTCGTACCACGCCCATAATTTTTACTACCGGGAAGCGTTTGCGGTAAAGTCACAGCCGCCATTGAATTTAAATCGAAATCTACCTATAGGTATGTTATTATTATCTCAGAACTCCAAATTGTTATTTTTTATTAAATCATTATAAATTACTTTGAGATTGATCCCATAGTTTCGTATTTTGAAAATAATACCAATAATAATAATAATAATAACATTCAAGTACTTCAACGTTTAAAGTCGCATTTACCTCATTAAAAAACAATTTAACAGTATGGGGTGTTATAAGAAAAGTGTAAGAAGAGTCCTTTCTAAGGGTAGGCAACGCATCGGCAATGCCCTTGGTGTTGCAGATGTCCATAGGCGGCGGTGACCACTTACCATCAGGTGGGCCGCCTGCTTGTTTGCCACTCATTAAATAATAAAATTGGTAGAAAATAATGACCCAAATACTCAAATACTCATATATTGATAAAATACGTCATACATCTACGAAGTTTGATTTGAGCCAAGTCAAAATAATAATGATTGTAGTGTATACATAAATCACAGCTACAAATAAAAAAAATACACCTATAGATAACCTAACTTACTTTAAGTAGGTATGAGTTATTTATAGTTTCATTGATAACGATAATATCAAACGTATTTATTTATACTTAGGTATATATTTTTATAGAATTTCACAGCAACTTCGCACGCAGAAGTTTACCGATAATTTACCGAGAACAACAATTACCAACATCAGAACTAAAACAATTACGCGAAATGATAGTGGCGCATTCCGAGTCTATAACAAATGAGTTAAGGCGTAACAACTTTGATTAAGCTTTACTTTCGCTATTAGAGCTTTCAAAGTTTGTTTCGAAACGTTATAATTATGGTTAACTGTGAATTGTTGCCTTAACAAAGTTGTTAAGAAATTAAAACTGAAATCTGAGTTTGCGATAACGCTGTTTGGCTAAAATGTTGTTTTTCTTTTGTTTTTGTACTGTTTTTCAATTTCGTAAATTATTTAAGTATTTGCTAGTGGTTTATTTGAATCTTTTGTTTTCAAGTAATAGCTGAAAGTTTTTTCTCTAGGTTACTTAATGTGGAATAACAATTATGACGACTAGGTAATATATATTTGAATAGACGCCCAAGGACTAAGGTGAAGCGACGACATGCGCTGTGTTTCTGTGGCAGTAATTGCATGAGAAGAGCTGAAGACCATGCTCAATGGCTTACCTTGGGAGAAGCCTATATCCAGCTGGACTATTCATCATCATCATCGCCTGAAGGCATTTACTGTGTAATATAGATCTTCAGGGTAATGACGGTGAAACACTAAAAAAAGTATTTAGATCTCAGATAGGTACCTCAAAATTTATGAACAAACTCAAAATAAACTTTCATTATTAGGTATCTTATACATTATACAGTTGACAACAGTTGTCTTTCCAACGATAATTTTTCTTCCGTGAAAATCCATGAAAAAGTAATTAAGCGCCGTGATGGCACAGTTAATAACGGACCAAATCTCTTCCCGCCTTTTGTGTTACAGAGGCGAGATCCCATAAAGAATGCATTTTTGACAATAACTCCAGCCACCCGTTGTGCTCAACCCATTTATTGCTAAATCGGTTATGCTCTGTTACTTTAGAATGTAGAAAAAAGGAATATGGCAAAACTGCTAGTTGGGTCTGTGCCAAATGTCATTTGATCCAATATCTTTTCGTGCTTTATAAGGTCGCGTATAGGCGTCATAGATATGGCAAAGTCTTGACTTGTCGTTTAGGTTTTCGAAAATGAGAGTAGTTACTGATTTCATTTGGTAAACACATTCGATTTCGTTATAGAACATTAAAAAATTATAAAACCCAATTTTATTTTGTGGCTGTTTGGTTCAAGTAAAGGTTCATGTTGGTACCTACTTTTATAATTAGTAGGATTATATCAAGATTTTAATATACGTACTCAGTGATTAATTGAACAGTGAAAATGTCCAAAGACATGATATTTTAGTATAAAAAAATAACTAGAAAAGTAAACCGTTTCGTCTTTTCATTTTCCTTTAGGATCTGCCCTTCATGGTAAATAATTCTGCCAGTAAATTATTAAAATTTGCTGTTCACTAGATTTCACTTGAAAGTTCGTGGAGCGCTCACTTCTTTTTGTATGAATCATAGATACCTATTTGCCAAGAGATTGTACATTTTTCTTTTCAGTCGGTCTACTTTTTTCTGATTAAAGACGTTTTCTGAGATAAATGAACAGTTTTATATACGTTTGATAGCTTGGAAACAGTTCAATATAAATAGAAGAAATCTTACTTTTCTTTCGAATCGTTTCATTTTCTTGGTATTCGTACCATTAAAGGAGAGATCACCTTGTGTTATCTATTCAATACCATTTCAATTTGTGACACAATAGAAGGTACAATTGGGTCCTGATATCTATTTTTATTTATTTATTTAATAGTTTTGCACAAAAAGGTGTACATGGATAAACTTAATGCTAAATAGCATTATCTACCAGTCCTCCAGGTCGTGTAAGATAAATGTGGGTGTGCGGCTACTGACTAGTGAAAGACCGACTGTGGGACATGATTACAAATAATTTAGGATATCTAAATAGTTATAATAACGTAATACAAATATATAAGACAATAAATAAACTACTTAATACATACAAAATACAATACACAAATAAAATAATTATTTAACCTATCTAAACAATAAACATAATACATACTTAATACATACCTACTAACTTTCCATAAAATGAAATAAAAATGAAGTTGTGATCAAAAACATAAAAGAGATCAAAGACAGCAACGCTCATGGGATAAATAATGGGGTCAGTATTACATTGGGTAAACTTTTTTAACAAAATATTCAGTAGCTAACCGTTTAAAGCTAACTTTGTCTGTGGCATTTTGGACATTATCTGGTAGTGCGTTCCATAACCTCACTGCGATGACAGCGAAAGACTTGTCCATGAAAGAAGTGCGGTGTTGAGGAGGGGCGAGAGTAAGTTTGTTTGACGACCTTAGTGGACGTTCATGTGTATCCTTGAGGAACCGAAATCTGTGTTTTAAGTATTGAGGGGAGTGTGGATCTTTGAGTACTGCGAAGGAATATAAGAATTCTGTGTCTTCTCACACAGAATTCTTATATTCCTACGCTCCCGAATAGGCAACCACTTTAGTTTGGCTCGATATTCCGAGACATGGTCGTATTTGCGGAGGTTGAAAATGAAGCGGATGCAGGTGTTGAATAAGCGGTCCAGCTTATTTAAAAGTTCCTCTGTGAGATCCAGGAAGCAGATGTCAGCGTAGAAAATAATAGGAAGGAGAAGAGTGTTGAAAAGGGATATTTTGGTTTTGATAGGTAGGAAGTGTTTAAGCCTAAGAATTGAATGAAGCGAAGCATAGAATTTTCGGGAAATATCGTGAACGTGTGCGTTCCAGTTGAGGTTTGAGTCGACAATCTATCATACTTAATTATAGTTTTACGTTTAAAAAAGCTGCACAAGAACATAAAAGTTTTTACAAGGAGAGCGTTTTGTAAAAAAGTATTCTAGGGAAATTGATCTTTGGCGAATAGAGGTTTTAAATGGCAACGTATTTTTGTACGTGACATTTTGAATATTACGGAAACTTATTATAAAAGAATCACACTCACTGTTTAATAGAATTGCGGGCAAAATGGGGTTGATTTCATTATACGATATGCCATCACATTTTTGTCATCATCATCATTATCATCATCCATAATCATCATCATCATCATCATCATCATCATCATTAACAGCCTGAAGACGTCCACTGCTGAACATAGGCCTCCCCCCGGGAGCGCAACTTAGAGCGGCTGCTCGCCTCCTGCATCCATCGGCTCCCCGCGACTTTCACCAGGTCGTCGGTCCACCTAGTGGGGGGCCGGCCTACGCTGCGTCTTCCAGTTCGTGGTCGCCACTCGAGAATAAGGTTTACTTATACTAATAAATAGCTACATTAAGAAATACATATATTTATTTTTCTGGAAACCAAAAGGTTTCAGCACACTTGGAAACTCAGATATAACCGGCATACGTATTTTCTTCCATTAGCAAAGTGAATGGAACCTACTTCAATGTGGCGCAACGAGGAGAATTTTAAAATTTGTGTCGCACAAACCTCTTTCGTCCGTCTTTGAAAATGGAATTGCAATTTGAATTTTATGTGTTGCAATAATAATACATCCGATAGCATTCATTAATTCTTTTTTTATAATAATGGAATTGGATTTTATCCATTAATCCTGAATTAAATAAAGGATATGTAAGCGAATGATACCGCTTCATCATCTTCATCATCAACAGCCTGAAACCTCACTGCTAAACACAGGCCTCCCCAGAGAGCGTAACTTTGAGTGACTGCTCGCCTTGTGCATCCATCTGTACCCCGCGGTATTCACCAGATCGTCGGTCCACCTATTGGGAGCCGGCCTACGCTGTGACGATGTCTTCCTCCTTCATCATCATTTCAGCTATTCACCTGCTTTCTTAGTTTTCGCATCAAATATTGGCCTCACATAATCTAGATTTAAATTCTAAATTAGAACATTAGTCGCATTCTTTTCATTTTCCATACATTTTAGTCATTCATCGTTCAACCGCCGAGGCGGACAGTCCTCGTTTGTGCCTAACCAATTTTTATAAGATATCTGTTACTAACAGTTTAAAGTGCTATTTGTACCTCAAGTTATATTCACTACTAGTTGTTCCGTAAAAGTTCAATTGGGAAACAAGTTGTGATCTTATTTTTCAGCATTTTGGACCATAACCATCTTAAATTATTATTACACGATACAATAAACCTAGTTCACCGAGATCTACAGTTTCATTCCACCAGCTCCCGATTTCCCACTAGTACCTACGTATTCCCGTGAGTGTCCTCCCCTTCTGAGCTACCGGGAAGCAGCTTTGGGGGGACCTCCGGGACAACGCTGCGTCTTCCGGTTCATAGGCGCCACTCAAGAACCTTTCTTTCCCATAGATTGTCAGTTCTACTAGCGACATCGCTTGTGTAGGTGTGTACGTCTGATGTTAAAGCTACCATAATTCAATGATAAAAAAAACCTAAATGACATACATACTCAGCAATATCGTTACTTTTCACCAGGCGAGATAGTCAAGCTCAATCCTATATAATTATAATAAAAATACGTTTTCCACCACAGGTTAAATTCAGCCTAGTTTCAGATTTTACACATAAAATTCGCTTCACCAAAAAAAGTTTTAACTTTGCATACTCAATTTGAGTAAACCCCGTTCAACAAACACTCATCTTAACGTACGCGGAGACAGATAATTGCATAATCTGCGGCTAATGGAATGAAAACACTAATATCCTGCATGCCTCGGTCGGTGACCCGCTGCGACACTCGCGGAACTGAAAATCGTGGCTGAATTTGAAACGTATTAACACTTTCAAGCATACATTTTTACCTCCAAAGAGGTAGGTTTTTAGGTTTAGGTTTAAGACATTTATTTCCATTTAAAGAATACATAATTCACTCAAATTTAAATAAAGAATATAGTTTTAAATGCGAGTAGGCACGATAACATAACGGTAACAAAGGGTTCCGTACCATTATCAACAAAACGAGCAAAAAATTCACGTTTGTACGGGTACTTTAAATATTAATTTTATTCTGTGTTTTAGTATATTTGTTGTTAAAGCGGCTACAGAAATACAATATCATGTGTGAAAATTTCAACTGTTTTTATCACGGTTCATGAGAGTGACAGACAGACAGATGGACAGTGGAGCCTTCGTAAAAAGGTCCGTTTTACCCTTTAGGCACGGAACCCTAAAAAGAAGTGGAAAACAAGATTATTGCATAAACTGAATATAGATTTTCATTATCATTAAGCACTTTGTAGGTACTGCTTGCTACCTGTATTTATAATCATTATATTTTTTGACTTAATTATATTAATTATAAGTCTAAATGTAATGTGCGATCCTTCATATATCTGTTAATTAGAGCGCGCCCAAATATAGTCCTCTCTTTTTCATGCCTGGCTTTTGGTATGAACGTTTCAGCGTCATTACGAACGTTTACGCCAGGATTTGCGTTGCATTAAAACTGCTGAAATAAGCTAGAAATATGCAGGATTAAATCGGTGCGAGATTATGAGGTATTTTGATGCTAATCTTCTAAGGTGTGTTTATGTTCTATTATGTTTCACAACTTTTGTCAGCTACGTAAATTAAAAGAAATAACGTGAATAAATTACTAGAATTAGGATACTTTTATTCCACTACCATTCATCATCATCAACAGCCATAAGATGCCCACTGCCTCCTCCAGAGAGCACCATTTTGAGCAACTACTCGCCTCCTGCATCCATCGATATATAATTTATCATTCATTATCATCATCAACAGGCATAATATGCCCACTGCCTCCTCTAGAGAGCACCATTTTGAGCAACTACTCGCCTCCTGCATCCATCGATATATTTATCATTCATTATCATCATCAACAGCCATAAGATGCCCACTGCCTCGTCTAGAGAGCACCATTTTGAGCGACTGCTCACCTCCTGCATCCATCGATATATTTATCATTCATTATCATCATCAACAGCCTGAAGACACTGATGAACATAAGCCTCCCCAGAGAGCGCCAACTTGAGCTGCTGCTCGTCTTCTGAATCTTTACGAACGTGTTTTTTTGCTTGTGTTAATTAGAAAAGTGAAACGTGATTTTTTTGTGTAGTTGCTTCTACGCCTTTGGGGGATGCCTCTAGTTCAGCACAAAAACAAATGGACTTATTCTCATAGTTACTATTTTTGAATAATATGTGTGACCATTTCATATAGCACCATCTAGCCCCAAACTAAGCAAAATATACACATATACAACAACTTTGTTGTTGGGTGTTTACAAAATAACACCCAATCACAGAACAAACATCGATATTCATTACACAAAGTTGGTCCTTAAAGGGAATCGAACCCACAGCCCACAACATACAATTCAAAAGGCAGAGCTACTATCAACTGCTTTGATAGGCCTGTCTATTTATATTTATACTCTGTCAAAAGAAGGTAAGCCTTACAGGAAATCGACCCGAACTTTATGGCTCTTTTTACTTTCCTAATATCAATGTAATTTATTACTTATTACGCCATAAAAATAGTTTCTGAAGAGGTCATAATGTACTTACTCTAACTTATATTGGTTTGGAAATTCACGAACGCCGAGTAAACAACACTATTTTGAAATTATTTTCTGGTTAACTCCCAATATTTATAAAGTTAATCCGGGTCTCATCGAGCACAGAAATTTATCAAAAAACAATTAAAATACCTTAAAAAGTGATATACCTATATTTATGCTACAAAAATATATATTATAAGCTAGTAAACACACTTTTTGTTAAATATTAATAGCGGTTAATTTCTGTAGCCCTGTTTGGCCTTCTTTTATGTCTGTTTTGTTACTGAATATTGTATTGTTAACGGTGTTGGATTACCTTAATAAATAAATAAATAGGTAGGTATAATTATACAGGCTGCAATTTTCAAGTGGGCGTCGTAGGCCAAATCTGAAACTATGAAGAATAGCAAAATGAACTCAAAGGAATCTCTGGCCCAATTTTGATATTAAACTAAAACTGTATCATTGGATTTTTGAAAAATCGATAGTTCTAGCAAAGAATCGAACCCAATGATTTTAAAAATAAAACAAATTACTCATACTTTATAATTACGTACACCATTGGATAGTGTCGCTAATAAGGATTGAACTCTGGAAAGTAATCTATAGATCTATACGGCAAACTTAAGAAAAGTCTTGGATTCTGATTGCTGATGACACGGATCATATCTAATCGAGTAATGATAACTTTCATCAACTTTAATAACAATTTATTGATACAATACAGCAAAGAATAACCGTGTTTTACGACCAATTCATCTCCAAACTTCGCAGAGCCGAGCGGAGTCTAGGATTTATATGTGGCCAATAAAACCGAGTTGGATCATAGTAAAATGGATTTTAATGGCGTGTGCAAGAGTGGAGGTAACGGCTTCATATTGCCCGTATCAGTGGGTTTTGTTTTTATAGTGCAATATTGTTTGATGTACTATAAAATTCAGTCGTTTATCAAAAAAAGAAAAAAAAAGTGGAGCTCACACACGAAACAAAATAAACAGGGTCATAATCCTACCCCTTATTAATTGACAACCTAATTTCAAAGTTTAGAACAACAACAACATCATCATCATCATCATCATCATCATCATCATCATCATCATCATCATAATGATACTTATTAGCCTGAAAAAAATTAGATCTTTTGCTTAAAAACAGGTAAAAAGCTGGTGACTCCGCGAGCACACCTGGATTTCAGTACATAATAGTATTTATTTTGAATACATATAATATCATAACTTTGTCCACATCGTCAAAGGTTTTCAATTTATTTTTCTGACAGTAAATTAATTTTTGGGGCCTTTGTTATCCAAAACGATATCAAACATTCCCTCACCCCCTTTTTACTATCGTACGACTAGACGCACGGAAACACGGCATCCGTATATGGTAGAGATTCCTAGAATACGTACAAAGCGTTTTGATTCCTCGTTTATAATTCGGACAGCTAAGGACGTCATTGTTTACTTACAAATATAATCTGGGAGTTTTTAAGGCCAGAGTGAACCGGTATCTTCTAGACAAGCATGCTTCATCATCGACCGCGTCGTCACTTACCATCAGGTGAGACCATGGGCAAATAATAGCCTGTCGTTGATAAACAAAAACATTTAATTATTTTTTGTAGTAAGCCAACCCGTTTACCCGATTTCTGCATAAATATACATAGTATATTCGACTAAGAGTGCTTTGAATAGTCATGCCGGCGTCATGTGTCGAGTGATTAATATCACAAGAGACTGGGAGGCTCATTTGCATGGAATCCGATCGGAAGAGGAAAGGATTTTCATAATGAACTGCTGTGCTTGCTTTGAAATTGGTGTAATGTGTCGTTTGGATTTAGAATGCTTTGAACAGCAATGGAATACGGGTGAAATCACAGACCTAGAATTTTTTCGTTGTATATCCTAAGTCTATGGTTGAAATATAGAACACCCAAGAGCGAGCCAGTGTGAATCAATGGTAGCCCATGCGATTCCAAAACCGACCCACCTTAGTTCAAATCCTGGTAGTTATTGCACCAATTTGTAAGCACTTCCCAACAGGTATACTCTATGTTTGTGCAAAAAATAGTTTATATGCGGATTACCCATGCTCTTACAACGGTGACGGAAATCATCCCGTCCAAGCATCACAATACTCCGTTTATTCCCGTTAAAATCTAGATCATGACTGTGTCATCTACTAAACCGCACCTGTCTTGGATTGCATAGTGGATTATAGCCTACAATGTCACCTCTGAGAGAAACCTAGTATTTCAACTGTGGAAACGTATTGGGTTAAATACGATGAGAATAACTAGAATCGAAATTCAACTATATAATCAGTACGGTATTATTATCTGTGGCCATCACTTGGATGGATGACCGTCACAAAAAGAAGTACCATACCTATTTACAACTGAGCGCTGCCATGCATAGCCGTCAGCCCCGTTTCTTGTAAGTTCACAGTTATTAAACCAAGTCAGAAACTTTATGGCGGCTTATTACAAAGAATTTGCAAAGCCGGTTAGTCAGCTATGAGCAAATACACAATACTCTCCCGTCCAAGTAAGTCCGCTAAGTAGCCCAACTCATAAGCCGCGCTCTATAGTGCCGCGAACACATGCAAGGAACGATATCTGCAGAGCTGCTGATAGTCCACACAATGAGGACCATGCCATAAATCATAGTCTTGAACTAGTACTGCGGCTTAGTGCGACTGCCTCTCACACCGATATGTAACAAAGAAAACATTTTTACTTGATCTTTAGGTTTACTGCTGTTACAGCTCCCTGCGGTCCTAACCAAGTTAGTCCACCTACTGGGGGCCTATATACTGCGTCACTGAAAACCATTCTACCTCATAATTTTCATTTAATAGAAGGTTTTTAGAAGTAGCTCTTCTTCAGATGATGGTGATGATGAATAATTTCAGTATAAGTAGGCGTTTCGATTAAGTATAGAAATTAAAAAAATGTTCGCTTCTAAGCTTGATTATCATACAGTGTTATTTTAGCGTGAAAACGCCCTCCTTCTATGGAGAGAGTGTGGGTGGAATGAAAATTAAACATTAGTGGTCTTACCACAAAAGATTTAGACGCGCCTTAAACACTTGTTGAACAGTTGTTTCATAAATTCCATACCACAAATCCGCGCCTAACACTCGTTTAAGATAGACAGGCGTTAAACACGTGCTAAAATTTAAACATACCCAACCCTTAGTTTAAGAGGTGTTTAAAACTGTCGTTGCCACCATAAAACACACAGTCAAACTTCACGCTAATAACGTTCCGTTTTTTCTATGGTCACAGCTATGACGCTAACATGTATTGGATTTACAAAATGAGTTCTGCGCGGAATGAAACGATTCGTATAATGTCACCTTATTTAAAAAATGTGGATCGAGTTAGACAGTGTTTAAGTAAACACGGTATAAACATGGTTTTGTAGTGACAAAAATAAAACATCCGTTTAAGGAGCATTTAACTTTTAGACGCTGTCTAACTAAACATGTATCTAAGCGACGTTTAAAATTATTTTTGTGGTAAGACGGGTAGTGTCCAGTACGATGAACATAATTATTATAATATCAACTCTTGTGTGGTGGCTTTTGTGGAGATGCCTTTACAATTTCGCAAATATAATATCATTGAATATTAAAACTGTCATGACTTATACCAACTGAGATTAGATATTATGATAAGTCCCAATACTTCCTACTACTACTTGAGTTGTCTAGCCACTGGGCGTTTGAAACAGTGAGTACTGCTCAGTAGCGATGGAAATTAATGCGATTTTGCGTGAATTTCATAAACATGCTAATTCACGAGTCTTAGCATGCTAATTGCTATTGCTATGCTATTTGCTAAAATGAAATGGAAATAAAAAATTTAACTGAAAAATGAAATAAAAATGAAATGAAAAATAAATGAAAAAGGAATAAAACATGAAATAAAAATGAAATGAAACTTTATATTAAAATTTAGAATTCAAAATGAACTAAATAAATTGAAATGAAATTTCATATTTCACAGAACTTCGCAACTACATTTCATTTGTGAAATGCTAATTGAGTTTTCACATGCTAAAAATGAATAAGAATGCTAATTAATCCGTCTGCTCAGTCCCTTGCGGGCTGCCTCCAAGGGACTGGGCATTACTCACTATACCCGGGAGATAGAAATGGAACTTTTCTTTCTATATTTGGATCCCCCAAATCATTCCGGTGTAATACTCGCCCCATTCCAGAGTCTGATCCTACACGATCCTTTTATCTGCGAGCAGTGATCCCATCCGCGGATACATCCGAGATTTTTACTTCGTTATACCGCTTTTGTGTTAACTGCTGGTTGCCGAAAAGCTTGGCCAAGTTGTTGTGTTTGAGCTGGGAATATTTTGACTTAAATTATTTGCATTCAAGTAGTAGAATCATTAGCGATAACTGTCGTACCTGCATAAAAATAACTGACTCCACAGGAACGAGGTCTAAACTATTTCACGGGATAAAAAGCATACTCTATTCAATACTGCAAATTCCATCAAAATTTGTTCAGCTATTTCAGCCCTGAGTAGAAAATAATTTATTCCTACAGACAAAACTTTTGTTCAGTAATGTTGATTTGAACGCCTATCTAAAAACAATTTATGAAAAAAAAAAAGATGCTCAATATTTAGCAATTTTTTACCTTGTTTATGGCCTACCACAACCTTTTTTTTTTTACAATTTATAGGCATAGCATTTTACCACTGTCTCACCTGGTGGTAAGTGACGACGCGGCCTACGGTGGTGCATGCTTGCCTAGAAGACACCTGTTCACCCCTGACTTGAAGACACCCAGGTTATAGCTATCTGGAAACAAGGACGACGGCAAGGTATTCCACTCATTTGCTGTTCGCACTATAAAGTTTGATGCGAAACGCTTAGTGTGGGCTGTTGGAATATTAACGATATAGGGATGCCGAGTATCTGTGCGCCTTGTAGTCCGATGAAAGAATGGAGATGAGGGAATTAGTTCGTGTAATTCCATCGCACACTCACCAAAATGTAGACTATAAAAAACCGATAAGCTGGCAACTTTTCGTCGGTGACCCAAGCTCTGGAGCTTAGCTTCAACCAACGCATCATTACCAATGAGCCTTTTGGCTCGTCTCTGAATAGAGTCCAGGGCTTCGAGCTGGTATTTAGCTGAACCATCCCAGAGATGGCTACAGTATTCCACACAGGATCTGACTTGCGCAACATAGAGGCTTAAGAGCTGTTCTGATGTGAAATACTGCCGCACTTTCCCTAGGATACCTAGCTTTTTCGCAGCTAATTTAGCCTTGGACTCAATGTACAAGCCAAAGTTGAGATTGGATGTGATAAAGTAACACCCAACAGCTCAAGGTGGTCTGTTACTGGTACTGCTACATCTTGGAAAGTCGGAGACAGTTGAAAGGGACTCCGTTTTGCAGTGAACGCTTGTTCACTGCAAAACTTACTAGCATTAAACTTGACCAGATTGGTATTGCCCCAATCGGAGACTGCCTGCAAGGCCAAGTTCATGCGACCGACCATAGCCTCTCTGAGAGACTGTATATGTGCACCTCTAGCTCGAGCATCGTACATGTATCTTTCTGTAACCGTGCTGTCGTCGGCGTACCCAAAGATTCCGGGTTTCAGCAAATCGTTGACATGCAGTAGAAAAAGAGTTGCAGAAAAAACCATATATAGCATTATTACTTCAATCATACTTTGAAAAATGACATATAAGTAAGAATATTGTAATGTTGTTGACGCAAAGCAGTTTTGATGACGTCACGATAAATCGTTCACTCAAATACATCATGTTGACACCGACGTGCGACTGTGATAACGCTATATAAAAATGTAGATGTCTCGTTCTCACGCAGGAATACTTTATAAGTTCATGGTACGAATTCGAACAATATTATTGTAACCTTGAAGCATTAGTGTCACGAACCATGATGGTTTTGTATTAGTTTGTGGTAAGGCCCCAGATATCAAAAATATCTATGAAATATTGGACGGAGTTTTGACGGGAACGCGGAAAAGTTCACGTAATCATTATTTCTCAAAACTTGTGCTTTTTCCAGTGATAATGTTTAAAATTGGTGGCGTTTTAAAAATAAACAAAACATCATAATTTTAAACATCATAATTTTTTTTTGTTTTACGCATTAAGTGCTGAATTACGAGCATGAGTGTGGGCAAGTGATATAATGTGGTGAAACGTGATTTTCCGTGTTGCTTCCAAAATTCCATAGAAGCTTCTAGTAAAGTTGCCACCACTTTACTGGAGCATGACTGAGACTGGAATATGACTACCTGACTTAGACTAGACTATGACTATGACTAAGACTTGACTTCACGTGAAATATTTTATTAACATGATGAAAAATTTACAATACTTAACACTGGTTAAATATGTGTGGAGCCAAATTATAAGAAAAAAAAAATATCGGGCAAAACATCGCCTTTAAATTTGGTTTTGCCGTCATGAATTTTCTATTTGCTTCCTGGTCCAGAGAATAACGTATAGAACTCCCTGTAATTGCATGAAACCAATTTCAAACGCCCCTACGGTATTAGCATTTTTAACAGGCCCCCACATTCCGTATTCTATTACAAGACGGATTTGAAAATCTGCGTCACGTCATATTTTATCGCGTGTGATGTTACCGCGATGACGTCACTGTACCCAGCTCGTTTTTTCCGCATTCCCCCCGGGCGGGCCATAATTCATGAAAAAATGGATCATCCGTACAAAACTGGATGTAACCCACATACGCTGTTCCTATTAGCGTGCGGATTTTGTACCGACTGGAAGAGGCTTAGCTTTCAGTGTCATGACCCTTACAGGGCTTGGAAAAGGGGTTAATTTTTTGTTATTTTTGGTATTTATATTTTTAAGCTCTGACTGGAAAAATTACGCCATATTATCAAGGATTTACATAGAATTGCTGGGAAATATTTTTTTAGGCATGATAAGATTGTGCAATGTACAAATGGATTTATTGCCCAAAGATTCTATTGGGAGGATGAAACATCATCATCATCATCATCATCATTAACAGCCTGAAGACGTCTACTGCTGAACATAGGCCTCCCCCAGGGAGCGCCACTTAGAGCGGCTGCTCGCCTCCTGCATCCATCGGCTCCCCGCGGCTTTCACCAGGTCGTTGGTCCACCTAGTGGGGGGCCGGCTTACGCTGCGTCTTCCAGTTCGTGGTTGCCACTCGGACCTTTCTTCCGCATCGGTTTCCAGTTCTATGAGCGATGTGGCCTGCCCATTGTCATTTCAACTTGCTAATCCTAAGAGCTAAATCGGTCACTTTAGTTCTCCTGCGGATCTCCTCATTTCGGGTCTTATCTCGCAGGGAAACACCAAGCATTGCTCTCTCCATAGCTCGTTGCACGACTTTGAGCTTAGTAATGAGGCCAACCGTTAGAGACCACGTCTCAGTTCCATAAGTCATCACTGGCAACACACATTGATTGAAAACTTTTGTTTTCAGGCTTTGTGGTATTTTGGACGAAAAGATAGGTCACAGCTTCCCGAACGCTGCCCATTCAAGTTGGATTCTTCGGGCGACCTCTTTGTTTGAAGTTGGACCTACCCAATTGGACAGTCTGCCCTAGATAGACGTATTTGTCGACAACTCGAGAGTATCGTTCCCAACATTTACCGGTATAGGTGGAACATAGGCATTTGACATGATTTTCGTCTTGTCTATATTCATTTTAAGACCAACGTGTCGGGAGACTCTACTAAGGTCGTTGAGCATGGTGCTGAGATCATCGAGAGACTCCGCGATTATAACTATATCATCGGCAAAACGAAGGTTAGTGATATACTCTCCATTTATGTTGATGCCAAATTTTTTATCAAATAGTCGGACTGACATAGTGGCATAACTGTACAAACACTTCAACACTTCGATATACATATAGTCAATTTGGCATCGCTGTAAGGACTGCGGCACCGCCCAAGTCTTGATTTAATCGAAGGCTTTCTCATAGGCTACAAACGCTAGATAGCGGCTTGTATAATCTGGCGTAGCGTATGGATGTGGTCTATGGTGCTAAAGCCTTTTTGGAAACTGGCTTGTTCGGGAGGCTGGAATTCATCAAATCTGCATGCGAGACGATTCGTAATGACCCTCGAAAACAGGTTATACACATGACTCAACAATCACAAGAGCGAGATGGGCCTATAGTTCTTCAATAAGGTATTATCACCTTTCTTGAAGAAGAGCCACCACGCTCTAGTGCCACGCCTCTGGCGTTGTACTTTCGAGAATGACAGAATCGAATAACTTCTGGAGGATTATAAGTACCGGTCTACCACCCGCCCTCAGAAGTTCGGTCGTAATTCCATCCGCACCTGGCGCCTTGTTGTTTTTAAGCTGTTTGAGGGCCATTCTAATCTCGTACAGGCTGACGTCCGGGATATCTTCGGTATAGTGTCGGACTAACTTGGCTCTGGTGTCATGAGCTGTGTTAGTAGCAGGCTCACGTGTCGAGGTGTATAACTGTCCATAGAAGTTCTCAATCTCTCTCAGAATCTCAGGCTTGGATGAAATGACACTACCATTCTCGGTCTTCAGTTTTGTCATTTGGATTTACCCAATAGACGAATTTTTGCAAACACTTTAGAGCCTTGGTTCCGCTCAATTGCGGCCTCAATACGTGAAGTACTAAAAGCACGCAAGTCGTGTCGCATGGAACTCCAGATACGTCTATTGAGTTCACCGTGGCTGACATATCAACTGAAGACTGTCGTTTCATTTTGCCATTAATTTAAGAGTGTTTCCTGAGAGTTTCTGAGTCTTCTTTCGGCGTTGGGTCTTGAAGAACTTAGCTCCAACAGCTTGGACAGTCTCCACCAACCCATTGTCCAACTCGTCCACTGTGTTGCAATCGGCAAGGCACTGGAAGCGATTTTGGAGTTCCAGCTGAAAGCCTTCGGGTTGCCTCTTATAATACGGTGATCGCTACCGGTTTTCACCTTTCTGATCACAGAGACATCATCGAATAATGAAACGGAAATGGATAAAACATATTATTTATTAAATATTAACGATTTATAGCAGCATCGCATGCTTAGCATAATTTTAATGTATAGGTAAAAACTTATAGTGTAGTTAGTCTAGTCGTAAATCACACTTTCTCTTTAAAAATTAAAATGTAATTAATTAATGGGTTTTATCAAAATAGCAACTGATGGGGAAGAAAGTTTCTCGAGTGGCGATCAAGAACTGGAAGACGCTGCGTAGGCTGGCCCCCCACTAGGTGGACCGACGACCTTGTCAGAACCGCGGGGAGCCGATGGAGGCAAGAGTAAAGCAGCCGCTCAAAGTGGCGCTCTTTGGGGGAGGCCTAATTTCAGCAGTGGACGTCTTCAGGCTGATGATAATGAGGACCTATATATTATGAAAGATACAAAAAATTTTAGGAATTAATTTTTTTACAAAATAGACACCATAACCATTAAAATCAAAGTTTTAAGGACATTTAGCATTGCCTTTCAGAACACATGAAATAACTTAAATCTTTACAGACGAAATAATTTGTAATTTACGCTAAAAGCATCATTTAAGTAAGTAAGTACTGATTCCTGTCCGCCCACCGCCGACATCCGAGTGAAGTTGACAGGCTATTAGTGGAATACAAGTCTAGTATGTTCGATTTCTTGCGATATTTTATAAATATCTAGCTGGAACATAACCACTCCCCAAAAAACAGTAAAACCAAATTTGGAATCTGTGAGGATTCAACTAGGATTCAACTCTTTGGACCGTCCTGGTATTTGAAAATGGTATTGCCGTCGCTATACTATCTGACGTGTGATAAAGACTGACGTGAATTTACTGGCATTTTAGCGTGTCGGGGAAAACGGTTTTCACCCTCTAACTCTTAACCAAACCTTGTGTAGTAGTCAATCGTTTGGATTAGATAGATAATAATAATTATTATTATTTAGTCGTCTTGATTCTTTTAAATAATGACGTATTGAAATAAATCAATTTTAATTAAAATCAATGAAAGTTCTGTAAAAGAATGTCTGAGTCCCAGGTTGGACTTTTCTGCAAAGTGCGTCTAGGTAGGTACCAGTTAACCGCTGCCAAGCAGTAGTGTGCAAGCTCTACTGTGTTTCAGTTTAAAGGGCATTAATTGTAGCTAGTGAAATTACTGGGCAAATGAGATTTGATGACCTGGTTACACAGTTTGTAATCTGATTACTAGACTGTGTGATGTCCAGGATGACGTGCACAGTGCAGTGTCACGCGAAACTTTATTATTAATTCAAAGTTCCGAATAACACTGCAACTGCTATGGGCAGCCGTGTTGCTTAACATCAGATGAACGACCAGCTCTTCACGTCATTCGTTCCCATAAAAAAGCAGTAGAACCATTTAGTGGGAACTATATCCACGATTTGTAAGCTTCAAGGTGTATCCAGTAAAACGTTTCCAACACTGGATACCTGTATGGTAGTGATTTATGCAAACGGAGCTGGCACAATATGTCACAGGTCCAAACAACGCACACTCGTCTATCCAGCAATCATTCGTTAAGGTTCCATTTACTATGAATACGTCTTTTATACTAACATGACACTGGATAACCTAGAAAAGTAATATTCGAATGTTTGACAGTGAATTATTACTCCGTGTAGTTAAGAAAATCACTCCGTGTGATTAAGAAGAAGGTTTTTTGTTTAGCTAATTTGATTATAAAATGTTGCCTGTATACAGAGATTTTTCCTGTGGAATATTTTTATTGTAGTTATTTTTTCTTCAATATAGACATTATTAGTAGATAAACCAAAAAAAGGAGCATACGTGATTGTCTTTTTTTTGCTCAACTATGAAGTACCTATCAACTTTTAGACCAATAAATAAATAATGTCTTTCTAACAACCTAAACCAAAACCTTGGTGACGCGTACACCAATATGTCTGAGTGCAGTGGGAGAAAAACAGTAATAGTTTATGTATGCACCTTTCAGATCTGGCTGAAACAAGCATAGCCGCTCAGGCGCTTCAACCACATGTGCGACCGGCATCGCGCAACGTGGACCGCTCCCCACCACATTTGTGGTTTACAGCTGATTGCGCTACTAGGGATGGCAATAATTTTTAGAGGTGTCACTCATTATAAATCGACTAAAAGTTAAACTAGTTGAACGTCACTATCGAATAAAGTAAAAGTATCTATAGTTCAGGAGAAAAAAAAACGCCTCAGTCTAAATTGCATCTCGCACCGAGCCGGCGCGCGCCGGCGACGGAGTAATTTCTTTTAGGTACGGCAGAGCGTCAATTGTTATCTGTAGTGTTGTTGTGTGTGTTTTTTATACTACAACACACGTAAAAATGCATTTGTTTAGAAAGCCAAGTAATGCTACTTATCAAAACTAGTTTTGAAATTTTAAAACACTGCTTAGTTTATTCGTATAAACCGTAAATATGCAAAACCATACATACCACGCTATTTTAGGAGCGCTTTGGGACCTACCTACGCCCGCCGCACCGCGCCTGAGTGGATAATATCAAGCCGTCAACCTCTTTTCATCTATTTACTTCTACGAATCTTGAAACATCGTCGAGTGATGAAACTTTTACGTCCATTCGTTACATCAATTTCCGAAAGGTAAATAGCAATTACGCTACATGCTGCGTCGTTTGAAGAAATACCTATTTTATGGTTGTTTTACGACATATAAACATGGATTAAGTTAAAAGTGCCGTAAACTGTAAGCCAAGCAAGATGAGAAAGTACACTTTAAGTTATTGCTTTTTATTTTAACACTTTGTTGCGTATCCATACGCTTTATTACTGTCAGATGTAGAAAAGACGCTTAAAAACAAAACGTATAAAATCAAGCTATAATGATTTAGTCATAGTCAGCCCCCAATACGGTCCCACTGTTGATGCTGAACATAGGCCTCCCCCATAAGGTGCTACTTTGAGTTACTGCTTGCCTACTGCATCCAATGATTTCCGCAATTTTGACTAGATCGTCAGTCCATATTAAGGGGCCGGTCTACTGCGTCTTCCAGCTCATAGTCGATACTCGAGAACCTTGCTTTCCCATCGGCACTATAGTATTTTATAAGTTATAAAGAGTTTATGTAAGGAAGTATTACTTTATATCCTTCATTAGTACCATTATCATCATCATCAATAGCCTGAAAACGTCCACTGCTGAACATAGGCCTGCCCCAGAGAGCGCCAGTTTGAGCATTCGTGACCTGCATCCATCAGCTCCCCACGGTTTTCAGCAGTTCGTCGGTTCGTCCATACGCTGCCTCTTTCTGTTCGTGGTCGCTACTCGAAAACCTTTCTTCCCTATCAGTTTTGTCAGTTTTACGAACGACGTCACCTGCCCATTGCCATCTCAACTTGCTGATTATAAGAGCTATATAGGCATTCTCTAGTAGAACTGCTGATTAATAATTTGTCTCTTTCTGTTGTATAAAAAAACGACTATTTCAAGTTTTATTCACATTTTTCTGATGTAGCTAAAATTTTTCTGGCCAAAAAGAATGTTACTCTTTGTGTTATACTGAGATTGTACACTTTTTGCAACAATCGCACTATTTACTCCTTTTTCCAGAAAACTCGTGTTTTGCGGAACTAAAATGTCGAGAAGTCCTTTTTGGTGTGAAACTTTAGTTGGATTTCGTAACAAGTTAGTTAGGAAAGTCTGACTTTGGTAGTTTCTTTCTATTAACTAGGTACATGTCATTTTCATTCTGGTTATACGTTTTGGTTGCTATCCCTATGTTATACTGAAGTAGCTTAGAAAACCTAAAACGCAGTGGCTATATAGTCGGCGTATGTAGTAGATAGAGTCAAACAGATGAAGCATCTACCTAATCAATGCCATTGTTTTCTATGATAATCACTGGCAAGTTAAGGGTTTCCAAACTTGATAAACTCACCCTATAATCTCAAATGACTTGCACGTTATATCCTACAATATTAATTCAAAAGGCTAATTATAAAGGATACTAAACTTGATCCTCGTAACGGAACCCATTTAACTTCACACTGACAATGTTAATTAACTATGTAATAGAGAGGTAGTCGTGTGACACATGTAACACATACTTATCGTACTTTCGCACGCTTTAAAATCGTTTCCTATTAGCACTTTACTTTCAGAGTAGGTCGGGATGTGGTGACTGAGTTTGTTACTTTAAAGTGATGATGTATTGGGGCATTTTGGCTTTATTTTTTAAGCTAACTGCTACAATCATACCATCTAACGCTACACTAATTACTAAAAAAAATGGCCAAGTGCGAGTCGGACTCGCGCATGAAGAGTTCCGTATTATATATTGAAAACGTTTTTTTTTAGCATTTGTTGTCATGGCGGAAACAGAAACACATCATCTGTGAATATTATACCTCTAGCTACAGCGGTAGTAACACAGCAAAAAAATGCGCATCGTCTACTGAGAAGCGTATTTTTTCCTCGCGCTTTCAAACAACGCGCTGGTTTGAATAGGGCTTTAGATTAACACCGTCATAGGATGGGGTTTTTGACTTATTAGTTAAGGTTAATGGTTAATTTTTAACAAATTTTTTGGTGCACTAACACGTTAGAAGAAGATTTGGTTGACATACTATTATGATAATATTATATTAATAAATATGTGTGGACATTTCACACAGCGCCATCTAGCCCCAAACTAAGCATAGCTTGTACTATGGGAACCAAATAACTGATTCAATACTTATATACTTTTTTGTTTGTAAATACATACATAGAATACAATATGACATCCAGACGCAGAACAAACATCTATGTTCATTACACAAATGTTTATCCTGAATAGCAATCGAACCCACAACCCTCAGTTCAGAAGGCTGGGATACTACTGTAACTGAACTATCAAGCCCGCTATGGTGTAGAGTTAAAAAACTACCACCTACTCCAACTTATAATGCAAAGTAAAATTCAAGGAAACAGAAGAGCTGGAAAAAGACATACCTCATGGCTCAAAAATACTCGCATGTGGTTTAAGATCAGCACGAGATCCTTGTTCCGAGCATCAGCATCCAAAATATGGATTGATAGCCGACATCCGGTAAACGAGATGGCACTATAAGAAGAAGAGAGTTACAAAGTTGTTGTAACTTATAGATAATTAACGCTTGATCGTGGTTAATCCACTAATCAAGCAGTAATTATACTAGCCATAACCTACTCTACTAAAATTTTCAGAAGCAATCAATTAACCGGCTTTGTACTATCTCGTATTTCAGGCGACAGCGGAAACTTTTGCCAAAGGATTATGGCCCTAAAAGCGTCGGTGTAAGAGATAAATATTGACGCACAATAAGCAGGATATAATAATACTGAAGGGTGACAGTTTCGAAGCTGGTTACTCCCGAATTGTTGGGAGAAAGTTTAATTTATGCGGTAAGTTTGCCGCGAAATTATTTCGGTGATACACTGTTGTGGTGTCTGAGGAATGTTCTCATAAGGGATTAATAATTATAAACCCGATGATTATAAAATAAGAATCATTTATTTGCTTAAATGTAGGTCTATATAAGGTTTAAGTATATTTATATAAATCATTCATGTATTTAGTTTTACATCTTTATTTTGTCCATGCACGGGAAATGAAGGTTAGAAGATTTATACGTTTTGATAACAAACCTATATTTATCAATAAATTCAGTCGATATATTATTATTAATTAGTAAGTTAACCAAAAATTTAATACTAAGTATTTTAATGTAATTTATATTATTGCAGCAAGTAAAAGTCCCTACCAATATAAAAAATACCATCTAAATATTTCAAATGTGTGGTCCATCAAAAGTGATTTAACAAAAAAATTAAATTAAATCTAAACTAAACCCAACCTAATCTAATCTAAAACGAAAACTATCTAAACTTATAATATACTCTTATAAATACTCATAATTATATACTATTATTTTATTTCTGATCTGCAACACGTATATTCACTTACTTACTGAATGGTTTTTGCTATTCATAACTTTCACAGCGTAACAAGCTTCAATATAATAGAATGCACTATTCAAGTGCTTAAAGGTGAAAATGTAATGGAGGTGAATAAAGAATTTTGAATGCAGATTTAAGTCGCGAAAGGTGATTTATTCCCGTTTCACCCGTGAAAAGAATTTTGTCCCATTTTCTTTGCATACATTATTTCAAAGAAATCCTTTTCATTTTTGTATTAGTTCTGAGTTCTGACACCTTAAGTGTTTATTTGGGCTGGTTTTAGTATGTTTTTTATATGATAATTGTTTCAAAATAGATTTAAAATGTATCTACTTATAACCGTTGCAATCCAATGATCTGGTGAAAACTGTGAGAAACCGATTGATGCAGGAGACAAGTAGCCCAGGTGGCGCTCTCAGGTAAAGCCTAAGTTCAGGAATAGACGTCCAAAAGCTGTTGATGATGATGAGATCGAAAAAAAAAATACGAGAAGTCCACTTAACTTTTTTTAATGTTATCTAATTATTTTGAATGTCTGATTTGTTTGCTATAATTCCAATCAGTGTTACCCAATCGTCGCGAAAAGCAAAACAATTACTTGTCATAAACTCTGCTAAAGTTACACGCGCTGACAAAGCTTGTTCGCGATTTTATATTGATACAGATTCATTTGTTAACTTTATTAGATTGATTATCTATATTATCCATCATTTTTCTTACGTTTTCCAGTTTTACAAATTAAAGATGTAAAATGGCACTGCTATTTATGATCATTATTTATTTATTTGTTTCTCTAATTAGACCGTCTTTGTACCCAGTCATAATATTTTCGAGGCTGAAACTATACACGGTACACAGACTAACAATATCACACACGTCAAGCGTATACAATAATATCCTAATCAAGCCGGCAGACCTAGAACTTCCAAGAGGTC
The DNA here is from genome assembly GCA_963580505.1 of Ennomos erosarius. NCBI lineage: Eukaryota > Metazoa > Arthropoda > Insecta > Lepidoptera > Geometridae > Ennomos > Ennomos erosarius. Next base: position 1,778,329 of record OY756978.1, on the reverse strand, counting down.
TACAATAATTCCCTACCAGGTGAACCCCAACAAATTATCCATACACAGACTAAAAAAAGAAGATACAACTGTTTGAATTCAAAATTTATGCCAGAAATAGGAATACGAAAGTTATGCCCACGTACTAAACATATCAGGCAGTGATATTCCATGGCCTAAGCTTTCAGTGAATAAAAACGCCTGCAACCGTACAATATTTACTAAAAAAAAATTTCAATACTTTTTCATATTGCTATTTTAGTACAACAAAGTATTACTAACGAGAAACGTCGAGTTAAATAATGTTTTAGCGCGATTAAGTCCTGTTTGAAACCTAAAACTAAGTATGATTATATAATAATATCATTCAAGTATTTCAGTAAGGCGATAAGGCAATTAAAGTAGGTTTAATTAAAAAATACCTTTAAATATGGTTACAATTATTTCTATATTCTATTTATACAGTTTTCAGTCTGAGTACACAACTCGTGGGGGTCGGTTTGAAGTTTTGCAATTACGTGCTTACGTAGACTTGATGCCACGGCGAATGTTTCACTCTGAGGAGTTAATAGTTCAAGCGCTAAAATTAGCAGACTGTTGGGTTATTTCTTGAGCAGAAAATTATGCGTGGTTCTATTATAATGATGAAATTAAGGTGGTCCATGATGGTTAAGCTCTTCTATTTTCCATGTACAAACATGCCTCATTGGCAAAGGCTGTGTATAGGATGCCTTTCGTTATGAGCGACGATGTAGGTAAGCAGTGTGTCCGAGAGAAGGATGGGGTGAGCGAAAATTTGGTTCAGGCTGCCTCAGTTTCATGAAGTCTCCTTATAGCAGTGGGTTAAATAGGCCAATAATCGTATACCGATACTATTTCTCGTGAAAGACCGTGTCAAGACTATCGTAGCACCTAAGTGTGTCTCCCTCTAACAGCGACGAAAAGATTTCTCACGGCGCGTTTGCTTGCCCATACAAAAAGGACGAATATACTATAACTTTCCTTAGTTTTTATATGTACATGCAATGTTAGATAGAAAACGCACACGTGCAAGCTCTGAACTTCTTTGCCATGACCTGTATAAGGCTGAGAGGAAACTTAAGTCGTTCAACTTTTCGTGCAGGAAAATTGGTTCATTTGTGTTTGGAATTAAAATGAGGTTCGGCAACGCAAAGTTGTGTACATTGGGTTGTGAATATAACTTTATTATTGTGTTAATATTTTGTGTTTAAATTTGGGATTACCATTTTTACGTTGTGGGTAAGTAAGCTATATAATATTAACTAGTTATATTCAGTTTTCGCAGAATAAGGATGTCCTAAGTTAATGACGTCATCATCAAAACTCTAAAACTCAAATAATTTATTCAAATAGACTTCTTTTAGCACTTTTACAAGCCCTTTTACTCATCATCATCGTCAACAGCCTGAAGTCATCCACTGCTCCCAATAGGCCTGCCCCAAAGCGCGCCACTTTGAGCAACCGCTCGCCTCCTGCATCCATCGGCTTGCTGCGTCTTTTACCGGTCTGCCTAGTGGGTGGTGAGGACTAAAATTACTAGTAAACATGATATTTCCATGAAAAATACTAAAAATAGCTCAAATAGTCTATTTCTCTACTACAATAGAAATAATGAAATTGGATGATGATATTTTTCTTTTTTTTCCGTTTTCCGTACACAAAGAAACAAAAAACCAAAACAAAAAGAAACAAATCGGACTCAATCATGAAACTCTTATTTTCTTTCTCCCACTAAGGTGTTTAAGTGCAGAGGTTGTGAGACAGTAATAGAAATGTTTGCTCTATTCAGTTCTTTTCTTTATTGAATCGTATTATACCAAGTACTAAGGCTACGCTGTCCGTCTGTCTGTCTGTCTGTCCGTCTGTCGCCAGGCTGTATCTCATGAACCGTGATAGTTAGACTGATAAAATTTTCATAGACGATGTATTTCTATTACCGCTATAACAAAAATTACTGAACTAACAAATTAAAATAAATATTTAAGGGGGCTCTCAATACAACAAATGTGATTTTTTTGCTCGTTTTTGTAAATAATGTTACGGAACCCTTCGTGCGCGAGGCCAAATTGCACTTGGCCGGTTATTTTTCTTAGCCTATCACGGTAGTGTAACCGCTTACTATAGGGAAATAGAATTTTATACCATCATTTTTAAAGAAACAAATCAGCAACCAAAATGCGATGTAAGTCAAGAATATCAGCCTTCAAACAAGGATTAGGTCAGCACGCGGCCGGAAAATCTAACGACGAAGAAATTGACACAAAGCCTTAGAAAATACAGCCTGACTTCTATCCCTAACCTAGTTAGAAACATCTTGTTCTGTGTTGTTCTAGAAACTTTTATATAATAATAGCAAAGCATCAATCATGGTACGAGCCGTTAATTAGTAAAGTTTGTATGTGGCGGCTGTGAGCGGAGTCGGAAGCAATTTGTTGCTCGAGCGAAAGGAGCGAAAGTGTGAAACTCCGGACTTTTTAAACTGTTTCCGTTATTATGTCCGACATTGGGTTTCCGGTCTATTTCTCCTTTGCAAAGTTATAGTGTTAGAATAGTAAGTTGATGTTTTTGTTGGTTATAAATAGTTTTTACGTCAGGTTATACAGCAAGTTCTTTACCTTAGAATTAGAACATTATTGATAGATAGATATCCTTTATTGAAAACATCACAACGGTCTGTGATCATAATTATCATCTGATTATTTAAAGATGAAGAACGCGTAATTTGTGTGTGTTTTTTCAATATTTTGGTCCTATAGATTTCATCAAAGTCTATTTAGTTTTAGCATCTAATTTAGTCGAGAACCATCTGTGGGGTCAGTCGTGACGCTTAACATCACGTGAAAGACCAGCTCGTTAAGTCATCGCATGTAATGATACATCTCTAATACTGTTAGTTATTAGTACGCGTGTACCTATGCCTGTTTGTTTGTTTTGTCAAATATTTGGAAGCACCATGTGTGATGTCACGAGGCAGTGTGACGTCACGAGGCAGTATGCCATCAGATCCGACTGCACCGCACATCGCACTATCAATATAGGTGCCATAATTATTATATCTTATGAAGACTTTATAAACCCGTTCCACTATCGAATGAGTTATCCAAAGTTTCCATAGCCAAAACTTCTTTATCTAGTCAACTTACCCCAGAAATTTCGCTTCGTCTCATCGCACGTGTTTCTCAAACTTTAACAGGGCTTGAATAGAAAGTGCCAAGTGGCACGAAGAGTATTTGCATTATAAATGGCATATCCTACATGTAGGTACATTTAGCGTTGTATTAATTTTTAAATGAAGATGACTTAGACTTCTGTACAGGGCGAGAGAACATTCTGGACTACTTAGCTAATCTTAATAAAGGATTACTTACCAACTTTCAAAGTCATACCACTTTATAAATAAATAAATAATCTATTTTTGCTGAAAAAGTAAGCATTGCTACGTGCAATAATTTTTAATTTAGTTCTTAGTGTAGTTTAATTTAATAATAATTTTATATCATCATAATAAAATTATATAAAAATAAAAAAAATATGTGTGGACATTTCACACAGCGCCATCTAGCCCCAAACTAAGCATAGCTTGTACTATGGGAACTAGATAACTGATACAATACTTATGTACTTTTTTTTGTTTGTAAATACATACATAGAATACAATATAACACCCGGACGCAGAACAAACATCTATGTTCATCACACAAATGTTTATCCTGGGTAGGAATCGAACCCACAGCCCTCAGTTCAGAAGGCAGGGATACTACCAACTGAGCTATCGGGCCCGTCTCTTGAATTATTTTTAAACAAAAGCTAAGCAATCTATATTAATTTAGCACACTATTCATTTTTTCCCCGTTGATCTGATTAAAACTGTGAGAAACAATAGATCCAGTAGAAAAGCAGCCAAAGTCATGGTGCAATCTGGGAGAGGCCTATGTTCATCAGTGGATATCTTCAGGCTGTTTATAATAATGTTGATTCTTTTTTTTTCTCAAATTATTACTGTCTACTATTTTATAGTTTTGAGCACACTATATTATATTATTATTATTATTATATTGTATTCTATGTATGTATTTACAAACAAAAAAAAGTATATAAGTATTGTATCAGTCATCTGGTTCCCATAGTACAAGCTATGCTTAGTTTGGGGCTAGATGGCGCTGTGTGAAATGTCCACACATATTTATTTATTTATTTATTTATATTAATTATTTATAATGAATTATAATTTAATATCAGCCGCACGCAAACGATTTGGATGTTTAAAAATTCATCAATTCAGGACCCTAAACAATAATTTTGTGTAAAATCAAAGAAAAAAATTAATTGCTTCATAAACTCTACCAGTACCTACTTTGCGTAAAAGAAAACCAATTCCCAACTATGCCAATGGCTTTTTCAAAGGAGATAACTTCTTAAGATCTGTTACATGGTAGCTGACTCCACAGCGTAAAAATGATATTTCATTCGTAACTGCTCAGTAAATTCAGTTTTGAATTACACTTGGAGTATTAAAGAAGTCCCGTTATAGCTTACACGAGGAAATGGACTTTCGCACTACATTTTTCAACCTTAGACTTAAAAATTTGCTTAACCGCACGCGTGAACCATGAGACTAAGGGTGGGTTATTTTTACCAATAGTTAATGTAACCAATGGTACAAAACTCTAACAAATTCTAACTAATGATCAAAATTTTTTAAGTCTCAGAAAATAATACAGAGCTGTAACAGTATTCCCAAGGCAATTAGAGTGGCAGTTCCACTAATTTTCAACTCAATTTAGTTTATTAAATTTAGTTTGATTATATTATTGTTACTCTTACTTTCAAGAAAAGGTTGTCGTTTGTCTTGTTAACAAAATCCACTTGTCCACAAATCCACAAGTGTGAGATTGGGACTAGAAAACTTCATTATTATCATCATCATCATTAACAGCCTGAAGACGTCCACTGCTGAATATAAGCCTCCCCTAGGGAGTGCCACTTAGAGCGGCTGCTCGCCTCCTGCATTTATCGGCTCTCCGCGGCTTTCACCAGATTGTCGGTCCACCGAGTGGGGAGCCGGCCTACGCTGCGTCTTCCGGTTCGAGAAAGTTGAGTTTATTCAATTAGGGGAATTAGCTTTTTACGATATTCCATCCATTTATTTTCAGTCTAATGACGGCTGAAAAATTTTGCGGTACTTAAATATTTTTTTATTGTGATTATTTTGTTATTTGAAGTGGCTTAAGTTTTAAACGTACGAATTCCATCTTGTTTCTTCTTGTAGCTTGAGGTATTAACAGCTTTATTTCTAGGCTATGTTTAAGTTATGACAGTTTGGTTAAAAAATATTTTCAGTTATTATTGCACAAAATGATGGCTGATATAAAATTGTATTTATTAAAAAAATATCTTAACTTGTTCAACGTTAGCTTATTGTTTAAATTGTGGCTAGAATTACGTTCTATAATCATATTTTTAAAATACCTTCACAATGTAATAAGGAGCGTGAAAATAAGAAGACCCCACGACACTTTTGATTTTTCACAAAAGTTAATAAAGTCTGTTTTTTCTTCGCAACTGTGATGAAAAACGTCTTATGACACGCGTGTACATTGATCATTACACTCATATCATGTATTATTACAACTATTTATAGCCTGTAAACAGCTTAATAAGGTCTACGATTTACAACAAAATCTGTGTTTATAACCAATGATCCCGCCGCCATAAACATGGGCATTTTACACGTAAAGTAACGGTTAAAGTCAAGATAAAGTAAATTTAAGAGTTATAAAAGCTGTTTAGCGGTGAAAAAAGTCTCTATTGTAATCTTTTATTTGGGTAATACAACAAGCAAGCTATATGTATGTATATTCTAAGGGCAAATCTCTATAACAAAAGAAAAAAAATATTTTTCAGGTCTTACCCATTGGCGTTAGATACCTAAGTACATTATTATGTGCTCTAAAATTATTTCGTAGTCAGACATAATAATATAACAAAAATATTATTTTTAAATTGAAATTCAAACAGTTCAAGTATTAATGTAATCTTTTTACTATGTATACATTTTCAAAATGATCGATACATTTCAAAAGTTCTAATAAATGTCTCTCAGCTGTCAAATATTAGTTAACAAATCGTTGCGTTCAGGTGGCTGAAGCACGGGTTCGATTCCCAAGAGGATCCGCTGGGAACATAACCTGAGAAAGGTTGGGAATCTGGTTGAAAATAATCTGAGTGTTTTATGAATATTTACAAGGGCCAAGACTTTTCAATAAAAAGGCATGTTTTTAAGTTAGGTATTACTTTTAGTATGATTGGCTGAACTATTTGAAATATAAAGTTTTTTTTATTTCATAGAAATTATTTCTGTCAAGGGATTTGCTTAAAATACATTTACCTACGTCTATTTTTTGTTTTCTTATCATAAAAAATACCAATATTTTATTAATTTTTATTTATTTTGAAGACAAAACTTCTGAGTAAAAGGAAAATTGTTTTACACATGGTAATTAATTTCTATAATCAAGATGATACAAAAATCTACAAATCTCTACAAATTACAAAAGGATCGTTATGCTTTTTGGACCAGGACCTACTACAGTAGGCCTAGCACGTATATTTAAGCGCGCGTAAGTGTAACGTTAACGTAAGGCTCCCCTATTACGATTCTGACAGCAGTTGAGCGGTAGACGCGCGTCAGCAGCGCTGCTAGCTCAAACGTAATAGGGGGGCAGATCAAATGCCATACAACTACCTTACGTTAACGTTACACTTACGCGCGCGTAAATATTCATGGTTGGCCTACAGGTCCAAGCTCCAAACGCCGAATGAAAAGACACACGATAGATGGCTTATAGTTTGCGTCTATAATGGAACAAATAGGACCAAAAAATCCACGTGGTCTAATCAAGCGAACTACGCCGTCAGATTCGGGCCGTCCTTCGTAGGAGAAAATACTAAAATAACTGGTTCTGAGTTACATTCAACAGATAAGAAACTAAATAAACAAAAAATTGTAAATTAAAATCATATTTTACTTCTAACACTATCAGGCATCACCTCTTACTTATTAAATTGAAGCAAACTTCGTACATTTTCATTAACAATTTTCTACGCTCAAGCTCACGAGTAATCTCTCGAAAGCGTTTCATAAAACCTTAAATTACAATTTCTACTCATAACAAGGTCAGGCACTCGCTGTTTGCAGTGAAACTACCAATCTCAAATTCAATTTGCATAACTTAAGCTTATTCCATTTTCATTTGCTCGGAAAATATGGACACAGATAACATTCGATTGTTGTTTATATTACGCAAACAACAAGGAGTATTATAATAATACCGCAAACAATATAGTAGTATAAATAGGAGTAGTTGCATCCATTAATTTAAATGACGCATATACCTGCGGAACACTAGCGAAGGGCTATGTGCCACGGGGAGAGAAGCTTTACATTGGGAGAGTGTTTTAGTAAATAAATAAATAATAATAATAATAATAATAAATGGTCCCACAACACCCAGACACAAAACAAGTGTTTATGCTTTTTTGCTGAGCACAAATACTTTGGAACCCACCGCCTCCTGGCGATGAGCCTACCTGCTCAACCACCACACCACGCGGAGGCTGTCATATGTAATAATTCTCCTTCTTCTGGCACATGTAACTGGTCTAGTATATGTCGTTGTTCGTATTCTTGGGTTCAGCTTGATGTTGTTTAACGGTCGTCCTTGTAGGAATTAAACTGTTCAAGACGCTTGAGACATATTGAAGAAACGGGCATGACAGAGAGAACTGGACATTACAATATACTACATAAACTTAAAAATAACCATTATTTTTCCTGTAATGTCCCATTAAAATAATAAAATGAATTCCCACAAGTGGATATTTATTCAGTGAATGTCATTTATTTATTTATTTTATTTAATGAGGGGAGGTTTATGTTTAGTAGTGGACGCAAAAAGGGTGATCGGCTGAAGAAATCGATCCAATAAGGTCAGAAGGCATTTAGTTCAGCATCATCCAAACATGACCATAGTTTGAAAAAACTATACAGGATATCTAAGAACACTACACAGGATTACAAAAGCACACTCCAAGCTTTTATTTGGCTCGACTGTTGTCTTTGTCTTGCAACAACCCTCGGGAGCGACGCGTCTCGTCGGCTCTACACACCACAGTAGCGCGAGCTAACGGTCGATTCTACTCGACCATCCACTATCTTAATTCAAGCAAGCCACAAGCTAAAGAACCAACGGAGCATGAAGATACGCTAAATGGACGTGTGTGAACTTTATTACGCCACGGATTAGTTTAATGTACGAGTGAGTTAGTGTTACCAATGTTTGTATTTAGGATTACTTTACGGGCTGAACTATTACGTTTTTAAAAGGGTAGAAGCTTTTAGCGTAGAGCATACACATTTTAGTTACAGCTTTTGGGTAGTTTGGAGTTGTAGATCAATAGGTAGAGTAATAATAATAAAATTGTGCTTGCTTATGCAGTAGATCTGCATAAAAATACTAAACTACTAATATTTATTGAAAGTTAGAGAATAAAGGTCCGTATTTCTCCTCGCAAGTGTGATGAAAAACTTCATATGAAACGTTTTTCATCACACTTGCGCATTGATCATCATTACATTCGTATCATAATGTACTATTACCATACGTGCTCCTTCTTTTTAATAAAAGAGAAAGAAAGAAAGAAAGAAACTTAATTCTTTAAGTTAAAAATGTCAGTTCTTGACATAACTGGAACTTAAAACTTGTCATGTCCAAGAACAGCAATTAAAACAATATTAACGGTACTCACCATGGCAACACTAAATCTAGTCGGCACACTTGGCTGACACCACTCTGCTATTGGACGGATTCCAAATTCAATAATAGCTTGTATGGGGGCTTAAGACTTTAAGGCAGTTAGTTAACAGATTTCAAAGTTTGGGTTAAAAAGTAGTACGTTGAAATGGCTTATCTCTGGCCGTAGAAAAAGTAATAAATGGTAGATCCACTCGGATTACAATAAGGATCTGTTTTTTAGGGTTCCTTACACAGAGTGAAACTTCACTGTCCGTCCGTCTGTCTGTCTGTCTAACTATCACGGTTCATAAACTGTGACAGCTAGACAGCTAAAACTTTTACAGATGATGTAAGTATTTCTGTTGCCGCCATAACAGTAAATACTAAAATAAATATTTAAGGGGGCTTCCATACAACAAACGCGATTTTTTGCTCGTTTTTATAGATAATGGTACGGAATTCTACGTGTGCGAATGGAACTCGCACGGTGCTAAGATAAAATAAAATAACTTATTTAAAATCACCGTCATGGTTGCGAATTAAATTTGAGTCGACAATATCGCTAGACTCTGATTCATCAGTTTTATTATGCGATATGATTAATGATCTAAAACTGAGGTAATTTCGATACTGTGCCCTCGACGTCAAAAGTGCTGAGAGGAACAGTCACGCTGAGGTTTGCTTTTCAATGTTTTGAGGGCCATTTGAGGGCCGTGACGGGCATTCAGTGGTCAGGCGGCCTAAAACCTCAAATCAGTTCGTTTGCATCTTTGCATGACTTACACCGCACTTTATTTATGGCATACTCTAGACAACATCTCATGATTTTTAAATTTAATAATATAATCTAAATACATAATACGTTAGACAACATCTCATACCCCGCGGCTTCACCCGCGTGTACTATCCCTCAGGAACCGTTTAGTTTCACCCCTTTTAGGGAGTAAAATTCAAAAACTGCTGAGTTTCATATCTGTTTGTTTTTTAGTTCGTTACACATTCCAAATTTCAGTATGATACGGTCAAAATTTGTGTAATTCTAATTTCCATACAAACTTCTACTCAAATTTCACCTACATTAGATTAATGTTAAAAAAACTATTTAATTTTTTTTCATACTTGTTTGTATTTGCCAAGTCTCAAAACGATATTTTACGAAATGTAGATTTTATTTGAAGTGATCCGACAGAGAACTGAGGTAACCGACATAGCCCATAGAATTAGCAAATTGAAGTGGCAGTGGGCTGGTCACATTTGCTGCAGAACCGACGACCACTGGGGTAAACGTGTTCTTGAGTGGAGACCGCGACTCGGCAAACGTAGTGTAGGACGCCCTCCGACTAGGTGGAGCGACGATATACGCAGAGTGGCTGGCGGCAGCTGGATGAGATTAGCGGAGGATCGGGCTAAGTGGCGTGCATTAGGAAAGGCCTATGTCCAGCAGTGGACTGATACGGGCTGATGATGATGATGATGAGATTTTATTTTTCATACAAACGGTTTTTTCCTTTTTAGCACGCGCCGTCAGGGGAAAGCTTTTTATATACTATTGATCTCAACACAGGGATCTTAAAGCCCGAAAAATTACAAGCTACAGTAGAAAAACACTGACTATCTCTAGTAATTTACAAGCCTTCAATAAATCCCAAGCCTCTTCAATTTCCCTTCCACACGGTTACACAATTTCTAGTTTACAGATTCAAAACCAACACCAGTATAGCGACCACAGCTTAAAAAGCTTGTTCACAAAGAGCGAGGCCCGCCACCAAAAGGACCAAAATGACATATCGAATAGCAATAAACTGTACTTATCTCGGAACCGGTGGCTCGGGAGCTGGCACTGTGTATATGCCCTAACGCCGTGTACACATGTAATAATAAGCTGGCCCAAGCAGGGTATGAAATTGATTTTTGTGTGGTTGTGGGTGGTCTAAGAAATTAGCATTTTGTATGATACTATTTTACTAATTAATATATTGAACAGACTTTCATCAATCATACGAAATTCCATCACCCTGGCTAAGTGAGGGTCGGGACTCGGGATTTACAACATGTTGGTTTTCTCACTATGTTTTCGAGATAAGAGTAAGTACACACACATTATAACATGAACAATAGGCACAATGACTAAATTTCTTTTTTGAAAAATTAATAATATTTCTCAAAAGATAAACAATTGTCAAATCAAAAATTAAATATCTCAAAAAATGACCAAGTTACAAGCATTTTAAAAACCGGAATAGAAAGAGATAGCTCAAACGGCCAGTGACGTCAGAGGAAGGTCGTTAATAGTACCTCATTACTAAGCTGTGGTAGCTTTTCATACAATCTCTTTGGCATCTGACGTCACGAGTGGATATTTCATAGTAATTGTAGGGGCGCTGTTTCGCGAGTAAGGGACAGGAGATGCCTCCTGTAGAAACTTTAAAAGCTTATTACTCCGTGATTTATTTACCGATTTTACTTATTTTTTCAATTATTGCATTCATTTTTAATCTTTTTTATGAAAGTAATATTTAGTTGTTCATTTTTAATAGTAGTCATCATGCCTATTTGATGGTGATGCGGACCTAAAGACTATAAAAAAATCAATGTGCAGAACCAAAAATTATGACCCGTTGATCGAGCGTAAACATAATTTCTCCTACAAATACGACTCCCTTGCGCGGGCAGGGGCGAAGTAACAAAACGAGACAAAGTTATACGAAATTACAAAGACCAGAGCAGGATGGAACAAAAGACACATTGGGTGTCCCGTTTCCTCTCATAGGATTAACGGTTTAAATACACCACTAATTTTCGTATGAGGGATGTGTCATTGGTCAACTGTGCAGGACCAAACGGGAATCAAAACATAACTAGAAGTAAGACCTCTCATGCATTCCAATGTAAATTTACAAATACACTATTCAAGGAGGTGAAAGTACTAGCTCGTGCTTTACTGGCTACGTGTGTAACCAACATAATGCTTTATTGAGGCATTGCGTTGTGATATCTTATAGAACCTTTTCAAGGCCTTTTTGTTTTGATATTTTTCGATATTTGATTTTTATTGCTGAGTTTTTCACGTTTCATTTCATGTTAGCATTGGGAGTTTCGGTTGTGTAATCAGTCGGTATTTAAGTTTAAAAGGGTGATCATTTCGTGATCCTACCATAGCACAGTGCACATTTGATAATGCACATAAAGTATGTCTTGTTTATAATGAAATTTAATTGTTTTTAAAGTCCAACCAGAGTGTTGTAATTAACTTGTGTATATTTGTGGAATCGTAGTTAGTACCCAAACGGAAAAACTAATTTTGATACTCATTATTTGATTGAAAGGTCATGAATTTGATATAGCGAGAGTTTTTATCAACAAAAAAAAAAATGTTCAGCCATTTAAAGATTGTTAGCTCTTTTCTAAAGTAACACACTCAAAGTTAGGATATTTAAATTTTTGAACAAAATGACGTAAGTATTGTTTTATGTATTTGATTATATTTTCAACTGCACGGTACGGATCCCAGTATCCGTGGATACAAAGTGCCGCGATCCGTGGACAATTCAATCTGATCTCGGTATCCGTCAATACAAACCTGGTTTTATTATCTTTTTTAGTAAGAAACATCATCATTACAGTAATTAATTAAAGCATCAAAAATGGTGTCAGCGAAGATTGATTGCTCCGGGTCAATAGCAGTCCAGGTGAAAAGCAGTTTTTTATTTTCCCAGGTAGGGGCCCCGGATATAAATCAATTTGGCAGCTCGAAGCTCGAAGAAATATTACGTTTTCTTAAGTGACAACCCTGTGGTAAACATATGGTTTCCGGATATGCCTTATTGCTAAACGAATTTATCATATTCATTCAGTATTTATTCAGAATTAAGATTTAAATATTATGAAATAAGTTTTAGCTACATAAACCTTTATGATGAACTGTTCTAATGTTTATTTTAGTACTAAATTCATTTTGTTTTGTTTCTTATCTTGAATGTAGAACTTGGGTGAAAACCTGGAATATTGCTAGGTCTATGGGTCAAACTAAAAACATTATTGTTATTGAAGTAGCAAAACGGACCAGTGAAGTTAGTCAGAAACGCGGGGAGCCGATGAATGCAGAAGGCAAGCAGCCACTCAAAGTGATGCTCTATAGGAGAGGCGTTCATTCAGCAGTGGAAGTCTTCGGGCTGATGATGATGATGGTGATGATGGTGATGATGGTGAACTCAATGTATTTCATCACCAAAATCACAGGTTTAAAAAGCGTTTCACATAAGGCATCGGTGACAAAAATAATACCGCTGGGCATTATCGAAACGCTCGTAAAAAACACCTGAAGCGTTTGCTAACAAAACCATTTTTAAATTACGAATATCGCCACATGGTTAGTTTGAGCTGGTGACGTCATCAAACTGCAGAATGGACCGACACACCTGGCGGAAAAAAGTTTTGAATAAACAAACCACTGCGCGAATCTCGCTGTTGGAAGCATAATGGTGGGGCCAGAGGAAGGGCGATTTGATATTGATAATTATTAATTCTGTGTAAAACAATGCAACATGACAGTAGGCATGATGACAAAAATTTTGTTTTTGGATAAATTAATAATATTCCTCATAAGATAAACATTTGTGAAAACAAAAATTAAATATCTCAAAAATGACCAAGTTACAAGCATTTTAAAAACAGGAATAAAAAGAGATAGCTCAAACGGCCAGTGACGTCAGAGGAAGGTCGTTCATAGTACCTCATTACTAAGCTGTGGTAGCTTTTCATACAATCTCATCGGCATGTGACGTCACGAGTGGATTTTCCATAGTGGCGCTCTGTTTAGCGAGAAAGGGACAGGAGATGCCTCCTGTAAAATCTTTAAAAGCTTATTACTCCGTGATTTATTTACCGATTTTATTTACTTTTTCAATTATTGCATTTTATTTTTTTTTATGAAAGTAATATTTACTTGTTTATTTTTAATAGTAGTCATCATGCCTATTGACGGTACGCCCCATATTGCGAGAGGGATGATGACGTAGGATCTGTTAAACTAGTGCTGAAGGGCAAGTCTTATTTTTTCACTATTGAAGCAGAATTGCGGTCGCAAACCCTCAAGTTACTGAGAAAAATATGAGACTTTACGACCTGATTACACAGTGTAGTCATCTGATTACTAGACTGTTTAATGTCTCAGGATGACGTGTGCCGTGCAGTGTCACGCGAAACTATATTATTCTAAACCTCCGAGTGACACTGCAACTGTTTATGGGTGGTCGTATCGTTTAACATCAGATGAATGACTAGCTCGTCATGTCCATCACTCGCATAAATAAAAGTTAGTGTAAATAGTGTTGATATTACGTTATTACGTTTCTTGATGCTGTGAATTTTATTTGCGATTTCGAATTTCGCTACCTTGTAGCGCACTCGTAATGCAAACGATTTAGGGGTTAGGGTCAAATGGTCTGGGTTGTAAAACGTCTGTGTATTCAAAATGTCTTATTTGCAGAATCACCATGCAGACAAAAAGACTTAATTGCAAAATACCTCGATACCCTGGATAGACAAAATGTTTTTGATAGGTTTGCACTTGACTACTTTCTCACCTGATGGTTACTCCGGTCCTTTGACTTTTGACTTCCATTTGTTATATTGTAATTCTTTGTATGTACTTACAAACAAAAAAGTATCTAAGTATATCAGTTATCTGCTTCCCATAGTACAAACTTTGCTTAGTTTGGGGCTAGATGGCGTTGTGTGATATGTCCACACCAGTACTTCCCCACTGCTCAACTAAATTGCTCAACCAGTTGAGCAGTTGAGCAGAAGGACATAGTTTGTATTACCGACCATTTTATGCCCTATAGCTCAATTGTATTTTGCTCAACTAAGTTGATCAGTAGGTCACATATTATTTTTTTTGTGTTCAGACTTCCACGCCAAGTGTTTCATAGCCCCACCATCGCCGCCTAATAAAGTGGGCCGAGTAAACATTCCGTTAAAACTACGCTTTTTAGGAGTAGTTTTCACAGGTAGTTGCTTTTGTACGTGCACTGTCTGCTTGTCGTACGTCTATCTACCCGCTTTCTTTTCCGTGGTTACTACCTGGCCTTTTTACTTGGGTTTGCTTTGTAAGGTGGATTTCGTTATGGTAACATTTTGTTAAAACGTTCAGGTTCCATATCATTATTTTTTGTTGCAGAAGGCGTATATCGTCATCATCATCATCATCATGAACAGCCTGAAGACGTCCACTGCTGAACATGGCCTCCACCAGGGAGCGCCAATTAGAGCGGCTGCACGCCTCCTGCATCCATCGGCTCCCCGCGGCTGACGTCACTGGCCGTTTGAGCTATCTCTTTCTATTCCGGTTTTTAAAATGCTTGTATTTTTGTCATTTTTGAGGTATTTTATTTTTGTTTTCATAAATGTTTATGGAACACTTTTGAGGAATATTATTAATTTTTTCCAAAAATTTTTAGTGATGTGCCCATTATTATTAAAGCTACATTATCATAATATTAACGGTTCAGTATCAAACAGACAGTAAAATCTGCCTCTTCGACTGTTGTTTCCTTTTTTTTAAGGTTGGTTGGAGTAAATACGGGAGGATTGGTAGGATTACAGTTCTTTTGTGGTTGTCTGTTACTTTTGTGGTTTTCAACAACCCGGGTTGGATGCTTTTTAGTAGCTTACAATGCTTTGACTTTTTAGGGTTGAATAAACCGCGATAGTTACGACAGTTGAAACACATATGATGTATATCTGTTGCCGCTATTCATTTATTTATTATTTTATTTATAAAAAGAGCTACGAAAAGCTATAAAAGTGAATACTAATTACAGAATAAAATAAATATTTAAGAGAGATTCCAACTCCCATACAAAAACCTTGATTTTTTGCTCGTTTATATAGATAATGGTACGGAACCCTTCGTTCGCGTGTCCGACTCGTACTTGGCGCGTTGTTTTCAATTTTATCAGTCCTTTCCATAGAGCTAATAAAAAAAGAAAGAAAGAAAGAAAAAACAATTATTTAACACTCACATTAAGAAAAATCATTCAGTACACATCTTATAGCTAAATACACGAATGAGAACATAAACAAAAAAAGGATTAAATAGTAGGAGAAAGGAATGTGGTGTTAAAAAGGGCTCAGCTCAGCATTGTGCCGGTGTGCATGACACGCGGCGCTAAAAGAAGGAGGGAATCCCGTCTGATCCAAAACTGAAGCACCCTTAGGAAGCCGGAACGCTTCGTACGTACGAGCGGGGCACGCACACATCATAATGCAGCCGGTCGCCCTACTTTCATCTGACACACATTATATGTAATATGTCCACCATTTTGGGCTTCAGTTCGATGTCTATCAAAACTCAATCCTTATTTTTTTTATTTCATCCATGGTTCTTTCGCTTCTTCCTTCGTGTTTTGAGAAGTGGGCTGGCTTGGATGTCAGTTTTTTTATACGTATTACCAACAATGATTATAATACGAGAGAAATAATATAGAAAAAAGCACCCTGTATTATTATTAAAAATGTGTTATACAATTTAAAAACTAACAAAAGATTCATCCATTTACACTAAAACAAGATTAAACAACTAAATTCAATTAGAATGCCTTGAAGAAGGCAAAATTCTTTAAACTCCTAAACTAGGGATAGGACGAGGCCATAATTCCCGCGGTCGCAGTAAAACTGTCAAAACTTTTCTCTCACATCATTGTAATGGGCTATTACCTTGGAATCATCCAAGGGAACGACCCTGTACGTAGTTTATATGAACAGTGCATGAGAATTGGGATAACGCGATACTAAAAACCCGACCTACGTCATTTTATTATGATCTATTTATTATACGTACGTTCCTGGGAATACGAGAGTTTTCTCACACGGAGAGAGTATACAGGCCATGATTTACCACGCTGACGGCTACACTGATAGCGAAGCTCGACTAGTCATTCTTAACCGATTTGGAAAGTTAAGCAACGTGTTCTGCGGTCAATACTTGGATGGGTGGCCGCTACAAAAAGTTGTAATTACAAATTTGTAATTGTAAAGGCACGTTAAGCCATCGGTCTCGGCTGTTCTTGTAATGATTCAATATTAAGTCAAGACAGACGCTTTAGAACGGCAAAGAAATTCTATTACCAGGGCTAAAGGAGCACTTGCCTACACGAAAAAAAAATCACGCTGGCTATGTGCGGTCCGCACATAGCCAGCACTGTGCAGCACTGTGTCCGCACTGTGCGGACGAAATGTGTCCGCACAGTGCGGACACATTTCGTCTTTACGATGTTTTCTATCACCATTGTAAGAGCAAGTAAGAATTATGTTCATAGATAACTTGAAAAGTCATTCACGCGGTCCCAAGCAGTATTCGAGCTACGGTGCACATTGGTTGATAAGTATTAACTCTATAAGTCCCATCGACCCGATATCGCACATATATGCATTGTTATTCAATTGTCATCTTAATGCTGGAATTCCAGAAGTTAAAAGTACCCAGCACTTAAATCTGTAATATTTTTATATCTGCGTTAAAGTGAATAGTATAATCATCATCATCACCATCAGCCTGAAGCTGTCTACTGCTGAACATAGGCCTCCCCCAAAGAGCGCAACTTTGAGCGGCTGCTTGACCCTGCATCCATCGGCTCCTCGCCATTCTGACCAAGTCGTTGGCCCACCTAGTATAGAATTAGTATAGCGTTTTATTGAAATAACACATTTCACAATAATTTTCTGCAATTTTTTTTTCATTCGGCTATTCTAAGTACTACTACAGCTTCTAATATGGCAATATCGTATGCATAAAAAGGCGATATATCTCACAGGGCGACGTTTCAGTACAACATTAGCGGGTCCCGAGGATCTAGCTCGTTTGTCTTCATCAAATTTCGAGAGTTGAACGTCTTGGCCGATCCCCGAGGCTACTTAGCTGAAGATCGTGGGACAGGTATTACTAAAGTGGAGTCAACTTTATTTGAACCATTTTGGCATTGGAACGCTCCACAATTTTGCTTACAATTTAGCAATATCTCTGCGGGTACTTGTAATTTTCCAGGATACATCCGATGTAGATTTTGGCTGTAGAAATAAGCAATCCCTTATACAAATCATTCGACATCTTTGATGTTAATATTTTTGTAGGGATATGTGTAATGGAACTTCACGGTTGCTCTTAAGGTTCTCTGTGTACTGGTGGGAACTCCTATGGTAAATGCTGGGCCATGTTGGCAATGATAGAAGGTGTTGCGGTGCACAAGTGTATTGCTCAGCTTCTACATTGTGACTGTACTAGATCTGGCTTAATACAAACATATGCTACGTCGGCTATTTAGGTAAGTCAAGCGTGTTCATACATTACATAATTATGAACAAAAAATCGAGATTGAATTCTGTTTTCGAGAGGCGACTACCAACAAAAAGACGCAGTGAAGGCCTCCCACTAGGTAGACTGATGATCTGACCCGGACTGTCGAGTTTATCTACATAGTTCATTAATTTCATATTCATTTTCTAGATTCTTCTTTCTAGTTCTGAATGCTGAGTATATAATTAAATGGTTGTTTTAGTCTAAGACATTATCCTTTTCCACCCTTCTAGTTTGTCGGCGTCTACAACATGCCTCATTGATATGCACATCTTGTGAATTTTAAACAGACATCTTGAAGTCTTGAGACGTAAGTCATCAGAGCCCTGCTTTACGCTAACTCTCAGTTTATTCATATAACTTGAGCTTGTG
Organism: Ennomos erosarius; assembly: GCA_963580505.1. Taxonomy (NCBI): domain Eukaryota; kingdom Metazoa; phylum Arthropoda; class Insecta; order Lepidoptera; family Geometridae; genus Ennomos; species Ennomos erosarius. The sequence continues at coordinate 1,759,807 of OY756978.1, read as the reverse complement.
ACGCTTTTGCATAGAAAACGGTGAAAATGTTGAACTGAGTAAATTAGGTATTTCGCTTTAGAGGTTATTTACAGATATTTGATGTTTTATATTCATTAATCGTGATCAAACATGAAGTTCATGTAATAGAAAAGCAGATTTTTTTATTACATTCCCATCTAATATGGTTTACAACTTTAGCAAGTTGGCCTTTATAAATATCCCAAAATCTCAGGGCTTACTAACTATGGAATATCTTTTATACCAATAGGGGCACGGGCATGAGACCCACCATTACATTAACAGTATGAATATTCAGTAATCTGTGGTATGCCTATGAAACCCCACCATATTGTTGTGTCTGTAGTACTACGAGAAATGTGGGCTGCCCGTAGTGCCCATTACCATTTCAAATTGCTAATTCTAAGACCTATATCAGTCCTTTTGCGGATCTCCTCATTCCGGATCTTATCTTGCAGGGAAACACCGAGAATGGACCTGACAAATGTTTTTTAATTTACATGCCAAATAAATTAAAAAAAAACTCTGTATTTACTTTTTTTATATGTTAAAAAATGGCTGCGATATTTACGATCAAAGTGCGTATTTCCGGCCGAAGATTTTTAACAACGCGGGCAGGCGATGACGTTAGCCCCGTTGTCATTCGATAGTCGCGCTCTCGTATGCACGAATAGTAGACCGAGCGCGGGCGTGACGTCATAATGAGCGCGGCACATCTCAATTCAAAAAAGGGCTTAAACTTCTCGTCGTTATAACTTCGGAAATACTGCATGTATTGAAGTGAAATAAAAACTAATATAATGTACATGATCTACACTCCAATTTAAGATGTTGTGGCGTTCGGAACGCACCTCTACTGTGTTCCTGAACGCACGACTTTGACATTGATAGATGACAGATCGGTTCGCGCGCCAATTCGGCGGTTACGAGAAGAACTTTTCACAACAGCGAACTTCTCAACTTTTGCTACGGCAACCAAGTGATTTATGTTATCTGACTGCTGTAATTAATTAGTGTAGCTCTAGCCTAACTACTTACCACCTTGACTGTGAACCTACTATTTGTGTTGTGCAACGAGTGCGGACATTATATACTTATACACTAAACAGTGATTTTATTGAAAGAGATCCGCACCCTGCAACCGGCTAGGAATCAAGTTCGACAGAACAGACAACCGGGACTGCCACAGGCACCCGCAAATGGTGACCCTCAACTTCAACTACGCGACCTTCGAACGCGAGTCTACGGTCATCTCATTGTTGCATGACCCTACAACTGCGTAAAGTACGACGTGAGTCCTTCGTCTTCGTCACCTCAATCGACGGTGCCAGCTCTCCGAGTCCATCGACACCTTACAGTGACCTCAACATCACTGCGGCGGCGACTACTCAACGAGTACGACGAGACATCTTCACTGCCAGGAAAGGCTAACTGCATCCTGCGCGGCTGTGGAAACCAGGGAGCAGTGACCTGCACTGTCACATCGTGACAACCGTGATTGGAAGCCTACAGCATCCTGTGGATCTCCCAACACACAGTGCAGCATCCTGCAGAACAGGCCCTATACACCTGCAACAGCATCCCGCGGGCAGTCGTTCAACTCCGGTGGGGTATCCTGAGGACTCTCATCATCACCCGGACTGGTGCACGCACGTACAACCTTCTTTTACTTTAATAACAAAGACTTTTAACTAAAAAAATTGGTGATTTGCTTGTTATTACTAATTTATTAACATTTACTGTTTGAACATTACCGGTTTGCACATTCACTTAAAATGCATAGCAGCTGTGTCCAGCCTTGCTAAACTAATATTAATTAGGTGGTAATTAACACAGCAAGTATCATTGTTGCTCATAACAAACCTTAGAATCTAGTTTTAAATGCTAACTTATTAAGGTGCAACAGTTCTCATTGTTTGTTAAGGGTGACTACCACAGTATCAAGTGCCAATTTAAGCCACAGTTTAAAAAAAAAAAACTTTTTTTTGTTTTGGAGCATTGCTTCACCTAACAACATTGTATTGCTGGATTATTACTGGGAACATTTTATTAGGGGCCGCTGATATATTATTTTTTTTTACAAATTTTATATTTTATTTTTGTGTGTCATTTATTGTCTTGTGTTTTATACTGTTTCTTTGTGTGCCATTTATTGTGTTTGTGTGTGTTTTACCGCAGCTATTTTAAATTTATTTTGCTGATATTTTTTGTGTACTCGCTAACGGTGAACGGTTTTGTTTTAATTTTAAGATTTTATAATTTTGATTTGAAATGGAGCCTAACATGCAAGCTATGAATGAAGCTAACGCTTTGTTGCAGCAGCAAAACGCAATTTTGTTGGCCGAATTGCAAAAACTAAAGACTTTGCACACAGACAGTATCGAGACTAACACACCCCCCGCGGACCCCCTCCCTTCTTCTCAAGGTCCCTCTATATGCAGGGTGGCCCTGAAACTTCCCCCCTTCTGGCCTGATCGGCCCGCTTTATGGTTTGCACAGGTGGAAGCACAATTTACCATTTCAGGCATCTCCGCGGACCAGACCAAATTCAACCATGTTGTTGCTCAGTTGGATACCCGGGTTATTGGAGAAGTTGAAGACCTTATTCTTCAGCCGCCGCCTGAAGACAAATATGGTAGGCTCAAATCGGAGCTTATTAGCGTAGGCTTTCCACATCCGAGGAGCCACGCGTCCGACAGCTTGTTAGCGACGAGGAGCTGGGCGACCGCCGCCCTTCCCAGTTTTTAAGACATCTTAGGTCTTTAGCTGGGACTGCTCTTACGGACGAAAATTTGCTCCGCCAGCTTTGGATGCGCCGCCTTCCACAACACCTGCAAGCGATTTTGGCCGCACAGTCAGAGCTTTCGTTAAGCAAGATAGCAGAGCTGGCGGACAAAATTTTGGAAGTTTCGCCTGGCATTGCCGCTCCCCGCTCGACAGCTGTTTTCTCAGCGAGCACTTCCGCCCCCGCGCCTTCATCGCTTGATGACATAACGCGGCGCTTAGACGATCTCACGCGACAAATCGCTGCACTTACAGCTGACCGCGGTAGGGACAGATCACGAAATCGCTCAAACCAGCGTGACCGCTCGCAGACTCCCGGTAAAAACAAAAATTGTTTTTACCATCGGAAGTTCGGGACCGAAGCTACTAAATGTGTAAAACCTTGCACATGGACGCCGCCACCGCCGTCGGGAAACTCGAACAGCAGTCATTAGCGGCGACGACTGACTGCTTACCGGAGAGTCGCCGATTATTCGTGACCGAGAGCTTTTCCAAGCGCCGGTTCCTAATTGACACTGGCTCAGACCTCTCCTGCTATCCATTTCAATGGTTAGCGAACAAACCAACACGGTCGAACTACACACTGGCTGCCGCCAATGGTAGTGAGATCCGTACATTTGGCCATATTCAGATGACGTTAAATCTGGGACTGCGTCGAGCCTTTCAGTGGCAGTTCATTGTCGCTGACGTCAGCACCGCCATCATCGGGTCCGATTTTCTGGCGCACTATCGGCTGATGCCAGATTGTGCCAACAAAAGGCTCGTCGACAGCAGTACCGGGTTGTCATGCATTGCCGCCGTCGCAACTTTGGGTCAGACTAGCGTCAAAGTGGTGTCCGCTCCGTCGTCCGAATTTGGTGCGCTTCTCGCGGAATTCCCGTCGATAACTGAGCCACCAGGACTTATTCGTGAGCCGAAGCATAGCACGGTCCATCATATTTTGACCACTGGGGGTGCCCCGGTCTCTTGTCGTCCAAGACGCCTTGCACCTCAGAAGCTTCAGGAGACCAAAAGAGTTTTTGACGACATGGTACAGTGCGGGACAGCTAGACCTTCAAAAAGTTCGTGGTCCTCACCCCTCCATATGGTCCCTAAACGCGATGGCACCTGGCGACCTTGTGGGGATTATCGCGCGTTGAATTCGCGCACAGTACCCGACAGGTACCCAGTCCGCCACATTGGTGATGTTGGCCACAACATCTCCGGTTGTACTATATTTAGTACAATCGACCTCGTCAAGGCCTACCAACAAATACCTGTTGCGCCTGAGGATATTTGTAAAACGGCCATCACCACACCCTTCGGACTGTACGAATTCAACTACATGACCTTTGGTCTGCGTAACGCAGGCCAAACATTTCAAAGGTTCATAGATGAAGTCGTCCAGGGCCTTGAATTCTGCTTCGCTTATGTTGATGACATACTGGTCTACTCACGCGATGCTCGTCAGCACGCGCAGCACCTCCGTATACTCTTCAAACGTCTTGAAGAGTACGGAATTGTCATCAACGCCGCAAAGTGCGTGTTTGGTGCTCCTGAGGTCACTTTCCTCGGAAACCGCATCTCCGCTGACGGAACGCGACCACCAACTGAGCGCATTCAAGCCTTGAAGGACTTTCCTCTGCCCAAGACCGTACAGGGACTCCGCCGTTTTCTTGGGATGGTCAATTACTATCGACGATTTTTGCGTAATGCTGCAGAACTGCAAGCACCGCTAGTCAACGCGATCGTGGCCTCCCAAGGCAAAGGTTCCACCCCGGTCACTTGGACACCTGACCTTGAACAATGCTTTAAGGCATGCAAAGACAGCTTGTCTTCTGCTGCTCTTCTGGCTCACCCACTGCCAAATGCTGAGTTAGGGCTTTTCACCGACGCTTCCAGCTCTCATGTCGGTGCCTGCCTTCAGCAGAAGGTCGGTGATGCTTGGGAACCTTTGGGATTCTTCAGCAAGAAGCTAAACTCCCGACAGTCCCAATCACCAGCCTACTACAGAGAGCTCCTCGCGATATACGAGAGTGTACAGCACTATCGGCACTTCCTGGCTGCGCAGCATGTCAGGATTTACACGGACCACAAACCATTGGTTTACGCGTTCGCACAGCGTCGCGAAAGGCTCCCGCCGGTCCAGCTAAATCAGCTCTCGTTTATCTCGCAGTTCACCACAGACATTGTTCATGTGAAAGGGGTAGACAACACGGTAGCGGACGCCATGTCCCGCATCGAAGCTATCAGTTTCGATGCTGACCATTCTGCCCTCGCTTCCTGCCAGAACTACGACGACGAATTGAAGAAGTATCGCGACGATGCAAATTCTTCTCTTAAGTTAGAGAACGTCGTTGTCCCTGGCACCAACACAACTCTGGTCTGCGACATGTCCACTGGACGACCGCGACCATTTGTCCCGGAGCCTATGCGGAAGAAGATTTTTGCCCAATTGCATAACCTTAGCCATCCTGGCGCCAGAGCAACCATCCGGCTTGTTACTGACCGCTTTGTATGGCCCGGTGTTGCCAAAGATTGTCGCCATTGGTGCCAATCTTGCCTAGCTTGCCAGCGAAGCAAAGTGACTCGGCATACCCAAGCTCCGCCCGGACATATCTCCAGCCCTTCATCTCGGCTCAAGCATGTCCACATCGACATCATTGGACCTCTGCCATCTTGTTCTGGCTTCCAATATTGCCTCACTGCTATTGACCGCTATACTCGGTGGCCCGAAGCGTGGCCTATGAGTGGTATTACCGCAGAAGAGGTAGCGAGGACCTTTGTAGCCGGCTGGATTTCCCGATTTGGAGTCCCTGCTGTCATCACCACTGACCAGGGACGACAATTCGAATCTGACCTTTTCAGACGCCTTACTGACATGTGTGGTGCGAAACGTATCCGCACTACCAGTTACCACCCTTGCGCCAATGGGCTCGTTGAGCGCATGCATAGGCAACTGAAGGCCTCTCTGATGTGTCATGATGATTCGTGGCTGAGCGCATTACCTCTGGTCTTGCTTGGGATGCGCTCCGCATTTAAAGAAGACTTGCAAGCGACAGTTGCGGAACTACTCTATGGAGAAACGTTAACGCTTCCAGGGGAACTACTGGTACCTCCAGGACCTACCGGCTATGACGATCCGTCGGACTTCGTTGTCAATTTAAGACACCAAATGTCCAGGTTGCGACCCACTCCGGCTTCTCAACATGCCAAGCCTTCTCCTTTCGTCTTTAAGGACCTTGCCACTACGTCTCACGTCATGCTGAGAGACGACACTGTTCGGCGTTCTCTGCAGCCTCCCTACTCCGGCCCTCATAGAGTCATCTCTAGAGCTGAGGACGGAAAGACATTGTCTATAGAGGTTAAAGGCAAGCAGATAACGGTTAGTGTCGATAGACTCAAACCAGCCTTCGTCGAGCATTCAGGCCCCTCCATTCCTCCTGCTCCGGCACCTACGCCACATGCGTCTGTGCCTCAAACAGTGCAGCCGGGTCCTGCCCAAGTCTTTCCTTCTCAATCCGTGCCTTCTGCACCTCCGCCAGTCGCTCCCTCTTCGCACATACCGCAGTATACCACCCGGTCAGGTCGCAGAGTCCATTTTGCTAAACCTTTTGACCTCTAATTTCTTTCCTTTCTCTACGGATTCTCCTTCTCCGTAGGGGGGTGGTGTGGCGTTCGGAACGCACCTCTACTGTGTTCCTGAACGCACGACTTTGACATTGATAGATGACAGATCGGTTCGCGCGCCAATTCGGCGGTTACGAGAAGAACTTTTCACAACAGCGAACTTCTCAACTTTTGCTACGGCAACCAAGTGATTTATGTTATCTGACTGCTGTAATTAATTAGTGTAGCTCTAGCCTAACTACTTACCACCTTGACTGTGAACCTACTATTTGTGTTGTGCAACGAGTGCGGACATTATATACTTATACACTAAACAGTGATTTTATTGAAAGAGATCCGCACCCTGCAACCGGCTAGGAATCAAGTTCGACAGAACAGACAACCGGGACTGCCACAGGCACCCGCAATGTATTTGATAGAGATATTTTGACCCATTTGTGTTCTCCATTCCATAGCTCGTCGCACGACTTTGCAAGTAAGAAATAAGAAGAGCTTATTAATGAGGCCAACAGTAAGAGACGACGATTGAGTTCCATATGTCAATAATGAGTGAAAATGTAATAATAGCCTCGTCATCAGATTACAAAAGGTTCAAATCTGTCATCAAGGAAACCAACGGTTTGGGTCTGGCATTAATTATATAATTATAAACACTACATTATAGTGGAAAAGCTACTCAGTATTTTCTCTTGTTTTATATCTTTGGTCATTTCAAACTCAACAGAAAAGGACAAAAGACTAAATGACTATAAGTAATCCAACTACACAATGTTTATTATAAAAGGAGTAAGTATACGGATTGTCACTGAAAAATAATACTGTACATAAACGAAACGTCTCAAATCAAACTCGATCACGAGCAATCTTTTATAAGAAAGTATTTTTATGGCCCCCAGATATTTGATCCAAATCTGTGTTCCGGAATTAAGATTGTCATCGATCCTTTTACCTGAATGGCTGTTGCTAGAGAAAAATACTTTTACGATCCTGCAAAATAGAATAAACGTGTTCTCTAAGAGAGTTATAAAGTTAGGATGATGTTTAAAATAGGTACACCAGGTGACCTTGAATTAGTATGTTATCCCGAAATGGGGGGACTGGGACCATGATATCCTACAAGTTCTGAGAGTCTTACTTGAAACTAGGTATTTCCAAACTTCCGTGGTAAAAAATAAATCCACTCGCAAAATTGCACGTGCGATCGCTACAAGAGTTAACAAGGTACTATAAATTCATTTCTAAATACAGATCGTTAAACTCATTTACGTGTACTCGGTCAAGGACAAAGTTCAACCACCCATCTGCGCTAAGGCTATTTTCGAACGTAAACTTTACATGGCATTATTCAATGAAAAACTATTAATTTAGTAAGTCGTAGAAGAAATATTGTCTACCTTGGGGTGTAGATTTACCCCCTATAGGGATAACATACCAATTCAAGGTCACCTTGTATTATGTATAAAATAAGTCCAGGTTGCTAAGGGAATACCCAGAGAATGAACAGCAGCATTCTCCTCGGTACATCAAAATGTACTACTATTATCAAGACGCCTACCAAGCGTGGTGATTATTAAAGATATTACATTCCTTAAAATTTTAGCAACCAGCGGGATTCGAACCCGCGCCCTCCAACTCACCGGATTGGACGCTCTACCGACTAAACTATGGTCACTCGACCGCTAGCTGCGAAAATCTTAAGGACTATGTTTACCGACTAAGCCGAGCCAACTATGAGTTTTAGCAAGCGCGCCATCTCTCGTCATTCAGTAGTATCGTAATTACTACTAATGAGTAGTTACCTGTCTAATATAGGTACTATAGGTGTCGCCACGACGGCTTAGTCAGCTAGCGGTCGAGTGACCATAGTTTAGTTAAAATTTTGAGGACTATACTATCTTTATTATATATACCTACTTTAAAAAAATCATTCCTGTGGTGATTATTGCAAACCCCCCTTGAATAAGCGTCCAAAGTGGCGTTTTGAGTTCAGTGTTTAGTAGTGGACGTGTTCTGGCTGTTGACCTTAAATGACACAGTATGCTAAACATTTAAGCATGAGACTTGTATCGGAGGTCCTAAGATATCGTGCTTATAGTTTGTAAAATTTTATGTAAAATTTTGCATCGAAAGCAATAACAAAATATACGAGTAATTTACCATTATTGAAACTACACAAGACAAAGAATATACATACGCTTATGGATTTATGATTTTATCCCTCTTAAATCGTATGAAATAGTATGAAATAAAACCCGCGTATAAAAGAAAGAATGAGTAAAAAAGATAAAAGAGGACGTGATATGAAACGCGTTCGAGTCTTCAGAATTTTTCTTTGGTATAGTGGATGACAAAAAACTGCGTCAAAGATTACGTGTAGAGAAGTCAAACAGTACAAAGATACAGTAATGTGCTGATCAAAAATAGTTTTACCATGACACTATACGTACATCCAATGCTGCACACCGTACTAAAAGAAGAAAGAGGTGGCATGATATAAGAATGAAAGACATAGAAAGAGAAGGTCACAAACTCTAGATACTAGGAGTACGTTGGAATGTCCACTCTGTACCAGAGTAGGTTCATTAATCTTTGACCACAAGAGCATTTGAGACGCAGCAAAAACTTCTACATCCAAAACGGAGTTTCCAATTCAAGATGAGTTTGGTCTTGCTTTTTTGCGGTTGATAATGACATTGGATCTTAAACGGTTTTGTCTCTATTGGACAATGTCTCTTACTATAAAAAGTTTTTTTTACATTAAAATAGCGCGCTATTTTTTTTATGAGAATGACGAGCTAGTCGTTCTATTTACAAGTTGTATCTTTATTTTTGTGTATTTTGACATGTAATTGTGATTTTATTTTTGTAAATAAAATTATGCTTACGTTTTCTGCAATAAAACTTATGCCGTGTTTGTTTTTGTACGTTTTACAAAATGTAAGTGCGATAAAGGTCTGTGAGACTACATTTTTTGATTTGAGTAATATCATCATCATTCATCATTAACAGCCTGAAGACGTCCACTGCTGAACATAGGCCTCCCCCCGGTTGAGTTATTAATATGTTAATATGTTGTTACTATAATTACTATCGAATTTATTTATTTCGAGCACTACTCGAGTACTATTAGTATTAGATGTCTGTGGTTTCGGGTTGCCGATATTTCGGTACTGTTAGTAACCGTGGAAGCTCAAACATATTGGAATATGTTTTTTTATATTTAAATGACGTGTAAGTTTCTTTCAAATCTGAGCGTAAGTTTTCAATTATGACCTCTAGCGGCCTCATTTCAAAGCTCGTTCCGGGATAAAAATACAAGCATAATTATTAGCCGCCAAAAATGTTGTCAAGGCAATTAATTATTATTATAATAGAGTGTTCTCAACCAACGAAAATATGAAATGAAACACGACAAGGGGAAAAACACGAGATAAAAAATTACGAATATTTCTCTCTTTAGCTACGTTCTTTATTAATAACAGTATTAAAAGTAGGTAATACAGACAGGTATACAAGTGTAAAGTTAAAAAAATATTCAGGCGACTCAGCTTTGTATGAATAATTTTTCTCGCTTCTTCATCGTTGCCTCCCCGTTTCGCTTTTTGTTGCTCATATTTTTCATATCATGCTTTGTAAGTAGAGTATGAACTTGATTAGCACCTAATATTTATTATCTACAGATTAATTTGTAAAAGAATAATTAGAATCACGAGCGGAGGCGTTGTCTTGGGAGGCATTATCTGTACAGCATTTGTTTTGATGTAATTTGACCATGACGGTTGGGATGATTCTTAAGAAACACTCAATAGATGGCGCTACCAACCTCATAAGTTGGTTGTAAAGGTGAAGGAAAAATTCAGACATGAGACCACTTGTCACGGTAGCTTAAGTAAAACATATTCCGGCTTGAGGGATGGATGGATACGGGTTCAATCCCTGCTCGTGATTCTAATTTTTCTTTTACAAATTTATCTGTAGATTACGCTGAGCAGGCGATCCTGCTATAAAAATCAAAAATATTTATAATCTAGGGGCGGTAGTACGATTTTTTCTATAGAAATAAATTATTATTTATATTTGCGGACATCACATACAAGTTAATGGAATGAATTACAGTCATGATATATTAAATTCAAAGCCCCATATCCGCTAATTTCCGGAATCATGATAAAAACATCGTTTGCCCTACCTTTTGCCATAAATACTAGTTTAATGATAGGCGCGCGTCAGCACGTAGGCACCTAATAATGTTCAAATGAAAATATTTAGTTGTAAGAAATAGTCAAGGCAAACACTTTCTTAAAAGTCACTATTGACCTAATTAGACCTCAAAGCATGCTTCAAGCTTTTCAAGTGTAAGTGTGTTTTCCTTTTTCATCACACCTGTACTTTCGTACTTAACAATTCCCTCTGCTCATATATGTGCCGGATAATGAGCGATTCAGGATTCTCTTTTGCGACTTAACGTCTGTTTCAATTGAATTTCTGAAGTCACTACATCTTTGAAGACATTTTCTAGTTTTTTCCGTTTCCTGTAATAGATTTTCTGCTTTGAGTGTGGATAAAGCTTTTGTTTTAAGTTTGAAAATTTTCAAGGCAAAATAGTTGATCTTAATCCCCTAACCCAACCCCAATAAAACCCCTAACCCCTCCTAATTTCCTAATGACCTTTAACTTTGTGTTTCACAATGTAGAAGCTAAAAGAAAAAAAACCGGTTTAATAGTCAATAGTACAATAATTATTAGGATAGATATTCTACACAGAAACACTTACGCAATTGGCTGGATACTTAATCGAAGAGTACCTACCTAATAAATTTTTTCATACAATTTCATACATTTAACCCTTACGTTTCATTGATATTCTCAAACACATTGTATCAACACCCCGAAATCAAATCGAAAAGACGCGTCTCAGTGACTCGATATCAAACACGAATGCATCATTATTCCATTGTAATCTCAAATGCTGGTATTCCAGAGGTTAACAAACTCTGTAGGCCTAAAGGCAAAAACACCAAATACCTATTTCAACGCGCACATAACTTATGGAACTTAATAACATCATCCGGACCCGGCGAGGTAGGTTCGTCTCAAGAGCAAACTTAATATTCCATAACTAAGCAGATTATAAGTACCCGACATAATAAGGTTCGTCATAGAGTAAAATCCCAGCCTCGTATTCGCTTCCGTACTTTGATAAAGTGAAAATTTCTCTTGGTATCTTCTTTAGGCTGTGTCTAAGCCTTGTTTAAAGTACTTACTTCATTAGAACTTATGCAAAGCCTCACCTAATCAATAATAATAGTTATGCTAACTTCTATTTTATTTATGGGAAAAAGTTTTTGTTTTTAGTTTTCCTTTTTTAAACTTTGTGAAAAATTATCAATTCGGGAATGAAACCTCGACTTGAGCACGACGACTGAACAAGTGAGCATCGTTCTACCTTCGTCGTACCTACGTTTATTTTAGTTGCACTCATATCAAGCCTAATTCCTAGCACTGACCGACTGGTAATTAGTTCTTGGCTTATAGAAAAGTTTCCAAAGGAGGTGACATAACGACATTACGTGCGATGTTTCGACCTAATGGCCCCATTTTAGATGTAACGCGTTAGTGAATGGTGCGATAACTACTTGTTAGGAGCCACGTTTTCCTGTTTAGAACTATCATGTGGCTTTGAGGCAATTCTGAGAGAGTCAGACATCATAGTTTATATTAATATTCCATAGAATAACTGTACATTTTTTCCTTTACAAAATAATCTGAACTATTCCCAAAAGTATTCTAACTGAATTCCGAAATATAAAATTGTTTGTCACAATGATGTCAGCGTTTTTTTCTGGATTATTAATATTCCATATTCTAGTATTTTCCCCATTATTATTTCCCCATATTGTTTCTTCCATATAATAATATTGTCTAATGCAACCGCCAGTAATAGTCTTGTCAACAACCACTGCTGAACACAGAATAAATAATAGTATACAACTTATCACTATACCTACACCGCGTGCCGTAGGTTTTAAAAGCCTGCCTGCCAACTCTACAAGAAGCTAGCAGCCTCTCACAGCGGTGCTTTATGGGAAGATCAATGTTGAGCAGTGGACATAATTATTCAAGCTGATGATGAAGAAGATGCCACGTGGAGCCGCTGTAAGACCCAAACCGGTAGTAAGTAAAATGGAGTAGAAATCACATCAAAAGTCACACCTAAAAGAACTTACAACACTATCAAACAAACTCACAACCCAATACCCACTCCAAACTTCCCAATCAGCCGGAACCACTCCACAGAATTAAGATTAATGACATCAACAGTGAGGCGCCTCCAGCACCCTCGTTATTCTACGTCTAAACTTAACAACACGAACAATGCTGCTTTTGTTCTGTGGAATGGATGAAGGGGGCTATTGGATGATGGCATGGTCAGAAGTTTGAATTATGACCGCTAGTTGAGATGAGTGTGTAGAGTTAAGTGTCTAAAAGAATTGCTTAGTGTTAAATCTTGCTGCAAGGCTTTTTAAAGGTACGCAGTTGTCTGCGGAAAACAACGGTAGACACACGTGGAGTCCGATTTATGTTCATAGCAAACTTAATCAAGATACGTCTAGCTTTTCATACGTGAAAAATAGATAGAGAGACCAAAAATTAGATACAAAAACAAATAGATCTAGACTGAGTATTTGAGAATTATGAAAATAACTTTGGTAGTGATGACAAGATCATAAGGAATATTAAAATAGTAACTGGTTCATTAAGCGTTCATTTATTGCTTACGATGATCAACAGTGCAGGTCTTTGGGCTGCAGCCTAAGACGAAAACCTTGTTTGAGATGTAAGAACTTTAACATCTCAAACAAGGGTTAGAAATATAAATGAAAAATTATAGCGTAAAATATTTATTTAAACTAGATAACGTAATCATTGAATAAATAAAATTTGTAAACAAAACTGAACAATGAAAATTCACTCACATTGCGAAAAATATTTTCATTAAATATTTTACTTTTCCAACGTAAAATTCAGCAAGTGGATACTGTGAGGGACTTGACTATTATACGTCGACAAATATTGTAGCAAGCAAGTAGCTGTATATTCATAGAGCCCGGCACGACACAGACACGACAGTTGTTAACAATATGACACACGACACGACATTGCAGCTTAGCTTTTCACCGAGGCATATTGGTAGGACAGAGGACATATATATAAACAAGCTGGTGGTTAAGAATGTGTCGAATCGGGAAAAGTCTACAATCGAGGAAAATCTCGACTCGTAGATAGTATTAAATCGAGGAAAGTGTTGAATCGAGGAAAGTGTCGAATTGAGGAAAGTGCCGAATCGATGAAAGTGTCGAATTAGCAAAATTAGCAAATTAAAGAACCAGTGTCAACCTGTTACTAGACCTCGTGTCGTTTTCGTGTCGTGTCGTATCGTTTGTAACAGTAAAGAAGCAGCCGATAACTTGATCGAAAATATTGGATGCGTCAAGTGCCACTTGCAACGTCCTGTGTGTACCATTTACGTTGTGTCTCTTTTAAAGTTTCAACGTATTAAATATTTCGTGTTTATTTTATAAGTATATATCTATAGTTATCATGGATTCTCTTTGCAATGTTCTCATTAAAAAAATAGTAGGTACGACCTAAAAGTGCGGTGATGGGCGATTAATATGTCGAGAACGTCTGACCTAAAGTAGTTCTATTAGTAACAAAAAAATAACTGCAGCGTTTCCAGAATGCAGACAGAGTTATTTTCCTACGTATAACTGCACAAATATTTTCCTTCCGCTGACGGGGACTTGCGCTGCTAGGATGATTGTTTCCTGCTATAGGCCGGGAGCAACAGAGTAATTATATTACTAGTGTAAAAAATTGTCACCTTTCACGTGACTTGTGTCTTACTCTCCTACTTACTTCTGTTAGTAGGCATGTTAACTTTTGCTCCATCAGTAAGTACAAAATCAAAATCATAATCCTTTTTCACCATCTTTTGGCAATCAAAATATTCGTGTATAAAATATCATAATTTTACCATTATGAAGGAATCAATCCAGATGAAAATCTTTCTAATCGAGCATATTATTTTGATATGGGCTTACCCTTTAACTTTTACGTCGCTATTGTCATATTTTTAATAAGCCCCGTATTCCTGATTTTTCCAACTCCGAATAACACCACACAATACTCAAACACATGATTTAGTTACAGCCAGCCGCAGATATGAAATTCAGCATGAATAGGTACTACACCACAGTGTTTTTTTTTTTTCAAACATTCTGCTAAAGCTACTGAGAAATTATTTAATCCATAATGTATCGAACTAAATTAAATTAATAAATATAATAATAGAATTTCATTTTAACAACTAGAATAATAATGAAGTGATGCATTTTTTGTGACTTTATTAGCATTTGCACCGTAACAGAACGACTCTTCAGCTCCCTGCCTACGGTGCAGTGGTTTGAACAGGAACTGTTGTTATTATTCTAAGTTTTAAGCTCTTTTCAAGTCTCGAGCTTACTTTTAATGATGGATATTGCAAGAAGAAAGCAAAGGGGGAGGGTTTAACTTTCACACTAACTTGCGAGTCAAAAACCAAAAAAATATTTCTTTTTAAAGGAGTAATATTCAGCTTATTCGTTTATTCATGTTTCATACCTATACTTTTAATTTTTAAGATGCCAATAGGACAAAACAGTAGACGTCCTTACATGTAAGCGGTTCACTGGGGAACGGAAAAAATAGTTTATTCCCGTTATAAATCGGTTTATAGGAGGAAACAGGACAGGATTTTATAAATATCATAATCATCATCCCGAGTTACAATCTATTGGAAAGTACATATTTTTTTTTATGAATTACTTTATAACTCTGTTACTTTTATTAGATAGAGCTCAATAACGTCCACATATATAGATTCTAAACCTTAACAATTCCCTGTACCTATATCTAGGGACCCAAGAACTCCTATAGTACCAATAGTCCCACAACAACCAGACAGAACAATAATAATATTGCTCTATTTTTCTGTGCATAAAATTCTTATAGTCCTTCGCGAGAATGGAATCTGTTTAATACGAAATGTTTAACCACTATTATATGAATATTCTGTGCAACTAAACCATAGAGGCCATCAATAATAAAAATTGGCGCAATGCCAAACTCCTATGTTTGGCGACATGTCATTTTCATCCGCCTCAAAGTTTTCATTTTTCATCGTCCCAACCAAATGTTCCAGCAAATCTTGAAGATAAAATTAATGATTCAATTCTAGGTCAGAGCGTGTTCCCATTAGTTCCACTGCTAATACTCCCGGTATAAATTAGGTGGGAATTTATTTCCCTCACAATTACTCAAGCGATAGGTATTCCGTGCGAATGTACTCCCACGGGCTCTAGATTAATAGCTTTGCAAACAACGCAATGTGGAACCGTTTGCTCTATGTTGAGTACCTACGATGTTTGTGGAGATACCTCCATACACAGTATCCATTCAATTTATATTATTACATTATTATGGTATAAGGTTGACTATGTTTATTATTTGAGTGGTGTCCACCTCAAAACAGCTGTTCCTATGAGTACAGCCGGGTGTTCGCACACTACTTATAATAAATGTTATTGTGTTCTGTTCCGTTCTGCTCTGCTGTACTCTACTCTGTTCTGCTCTCTTTTATTCTTCTCTGCTTTGCTCTACTCAGCAGTAGAAAACACGTTTGTATACCTTAAATCATTGGGAGCGAAACTGTAGATTTACTCTATCACAGAACTGAACTTAATCATGCATACCAAATTCCCCGTCGTATATCCACGTAACTCGTATATACGAGGATCTATTCACAGATTATTAAGATAATCTGTGAATAGATCATCGTTAGGTTTAGCAAAGGCACAGATATTAAAATAGTAGTTCCCTACTGCAAAGGTTTAAGCAAAGTGTAGGTTAATATTATTATTATAATAACTAGCTGCTTCCCCCGTATTTTCAGACGTGAACTCATGGAAATATAAGGTCGGAATTCTATACGTGAACTAGTTCATTGTGATCAAATGTAGCTTATAGGTATCTTTCTCCAGAAATTAAGCAATATACATAAAAAAAAATATCAAGATCAGTTCAGTCATATTTTGTGATTATGTATTGTAATGTAATGTACAATTTTGAACATACGATTAACATTACATTACAACCAACATACTAGAGCGGCCCGGAGTGTAACTTTTGACAGAAAATACGTGGCTGCTACTGCACAAAAGCTTCGCCAGTATATTGTAACTTTTAATTGTATCACATAGAAACAGAAGTATCAAAGCATTCCCACAAATTCATAAGTAACAAAGCAACTTCCCGGCTCTTAACATGATGACAGTTCACACAAAGCAATTCAATTGTGTTTAAGTAGATTAGTGGAGCAATCAACGTCTTGGGGCTAATCTTGCGTTGTCTGCGAATTCTGGTGCATCCACACTGAAGACATAATAAGTTATTTCTAATTCTTATAAGGTTTAATGGCGGGATTTCTTCTGTATAGGTATTTAATAAAGTAAATATTTATTGCACACCAAAATCAAATTGTAAATTTGGTATTATTTATTAAATTGTACTTTAATTTTAGCTCTTTTTTGAATGAAAATCAGAATACTAAAAATATTAAAAATGATCTAATCATATAAAATTACATATTGGTTATTTAAAAATATAGCAAGCCTATAATAATATTCAAAACCAGTAAATGAACCGACGACCTGGCGAAAACCACGGGGAGCCGATGGATGCAGGAGGCGAGCAGCCGCTCTAAGAGCCGCTCAAAGCAGTGGACATCTACGGGCTGATGATGATAATAATAAAATTCATATTCATTTCATTCGGATTCCACGTATGCATATTGATCATACATTAGACTTGCTTAAGTTAAGTCGTCGTTTATTGCAATTCAACGAGGCAATGCTGCCAGCATGTTGGGTACGCTGCCTACCGGTAGTGGGCTGGAGCATTTGAACTGTCTATAGGCCATTCTGGCTAGGTTACAGTTCAAATGTTATTTGTAGTAGGTAGTGTAGTAGTATTTTTAGTTACTGTAGTAGTTAGTTTGAATAATAAAGGCAGTCGTAATATAAGATAGATAATAAGTTAAAAACATGGATCCTGCTGGGCACTACAGATGAGCTAATAAAGAAATTATAAAAAATAAGTATTATTCCTACTAGTGGTGCTGGCCAATAAATATATCAATTACTTATTTACTTACAGACTCTTCTTCTCCTTCTCGTGTAGGCAAGTGGTCAGCCCTGGTTTCAGAATTTTTAGGCCACCCGAAGGCTGCTGACTTGGCTTAACGACTATTGTCTTACGATAACAGCCGGGACCGACGGCTTAACGTGCCCTCCGAAGCACGGTGGCGCTCAGTTCTAAATACCAACTTTTTGCTGTAGTGGTCACCCATCATAGTAGTAACCGCAGCGAACGTTGCTTTACTTTACCGATCGGTTAGGAACGGCTAGGCGTGCTTTACTATGAGTGTTATGACCCACAATCACAATATAAGCCAATCACTACCTTAATATTATGGTTGGTTAGCTTCAGTGTAAGTGCACCATAACCGACTTTAGTTTAACAACAGCCACTGGGGATGCGGCTTTGGACAGTTTCGGGTGTGGAAGTGAGATAATTTCGGTGGTTTTATCGGCCTGTTTAGTTTTATTATTGTTTGGTTTCATCTTGATGATAGTGCAAAATAGACTCATTTTGTTGAACAAAATTGTTTTAAACTGAATTCAACTAATTAGCTTTAGAGCTATTCAGTTAATCGTCAAATAATTATACTTGTAAACATCATCAGCCTGTAATAAAATTTTCCTTTGCTGATAATAAATAGGCGTCCTTTTGGTTTTGTAATTGCCCTCGAGCTCTCGCTACTCTTGTCTAGCTATCTGCCATTCTGTCACATGTCGTTGATCCAACGGGTCATAGGGCGGGCAACCTACGCTTGTTGAACGTAACAATGTTTGTTATCATCATGAAAACTTGAACAGTGCCTCTTTAGTCTGCATCTCTTCCTCCATCATCATCATCATCAGCCTGAAGACGTCCAATGCTGAATATAGGCGCTTTCCGGTTCCTTTCTTTCTTTCCCATCGCTTGTCAGATCTATGAACACTGTGGCCTGCCTACTGCCTCTTCAACTTGCTGATTCTAAAAGCTATATCACTGTCTTCCCAACCTTGAAGCAAGCTTGAATTGTGACTTGGTGATACTTACAGTTTTCTACCAGATTTTTGCGACTGGATAGCTATCTAACTCGAATACAAAAATTCAATTCAAATATCAGAGTTTTCCGCAAAAGCGGTATCGTAAAGCATTATTGATTTTCAATAACAATAAAGCAGCATTTCGAAAGTTAACTGCGATAATCAGTGCTATAAAAACGGCTTTTTGTTCCTCACCCGTAACAATGTTGCCCAGGAAATTCGTTACGAACTACTTGTGATATCATTTACATATTACATTGTCGAAGACATAGCGAGACACGCACTTGGAGCCTTGTCTAGATTGGAGGTGACTTTCGTCCAGTTTTCTTACGCTTTTGGCTGGATCTAGTCTAAAACCTCATAATTATTTGCATCATCTGGAACGGCCTTTAACTCTTCGATTGTTAAATTGATGTCAATAAGAATCAACTTCTTCTTCTACTATTATTTTGTTTTAAATGTTGTCAGGATTAAATGCATTTGGTTATTTGCCCAATGTTTTTGTAACAAATTTTACATCTGGCTGACAGTTTGCTGGTTTTACATCAAGGCACAAGGTCTTTGTAGGAAGCTTGAAGCAAATCTAGATGTTTGGTTAAAAGCATATATTTGCAGAGGTCTGATTCTCACTCATTAAGAGATGACTCATCAACTGTACCTTGATCTACTCTTTCGTAAGCGTCTGTCTACCTTGCCATTTGATAATTAAACTAAAATACCACATCTGTAACTTCAATTATCCCAGTCGCATGTTTGGTTTACGCGAGTACGGCAAACACATTACATTATTATTCAGTATACAATCTGCTTGCAACGGTTAACTTTCGGTTCCAGCGAGATAAATGTACGATGTTCGCAACTTAATATGCTGAAAGTTCTTAAGAAGATGGAAGTTACTTTGATTTACGCTAAAAAGTGGGTGTAAACTTCGAAAATGAGATACAACTGGCCACTTTTTGAGTTTCAAACCGGAACGTGGGTAAGGCATTTGGAACTAATTTATTATCATAAATGTTAGAGCACGTACATTACTGGCAAGCTGGAATTCATCCGCATTCGCACTAGATCCATTATGGACCTGGCACATGGATCTTCTGAGAATGAATTGTATTCTGATTCAGTTTCAATTGTATTATCACGTAAGGTTACATATGCGTAGTTTTTCTTTTAAAGGTATACCTATGTTAGTTGACCAAAACTAAAACTACAAATAAATATATTAGCAGTAATTGTTATGTGCATGTCATGATAAAATTATTTTTATTTCATTATTTGTTTGCACCTTTATTCTGAACGAAATCACGGGTATTTTTTCAGGTGCTGCCATCTCAAACACAGATGGTACGTGCAGCAGATTATTCAGCCAGGCATAACGTCTTCTTCCTAACACCTACCATCAGCGCCACTGGAGTAGCTGTGCCAGCAGCCCAGAGCTGCACTCCATTACTTCAAGTAGCATAGCTCGGAAGGATAGCTTGGCTGGATGCTGGTAGAGGGAAATACACAATTACACTACCAGTGGGATGTCTGTGTAGAACTTTATCGCCCTCGTGTTGAATAAAAATAAGCATAAGACGTTTTTTACAGATTTTTCTGAGTCAAAATAACATTATAACCAAATACCAAAGAGACCAAAGTTATAATTTTCTACGATTAAACGTAAGTAATGGTTTCAAAAGTTTTTACGAGCTTCCAACAGATTTATATCAGTGTACCTACAATGAAAACACAAACAAAGTTACTCCCAAGATCACATAAATTTTAATCGGCTTTCTTAAGAATAGCCAATACATCATTGTTCATCTTCAAGCCTTAGGGGTGTAACAATAAATCGTACATGTAGACGACATAATCTTCCTAATCCGGCGTGATGGGCAGCGACCCGCGTCACGGCGCCTTGTATCACCTGAGTGATTAATGATAGGTCTGGGCTTATGTTGCCTGATATGAGTACAGTAAGTATTGTCATTGGATGCTTTGAATGGTTCAATTCTTAGACAAAGGCAGGTTTGCCTCCATTATAACAGCATGCTTGTATAGGATTGATTGCTTTTAGCTGTATAGTTTAGTCATTATGTTGGCGTTGACACTGACAGCTGCTCTGTACTCTGTGTTGCCATGTATGCCTGATTGCACAGACATTATATGATATAGTATATTATAATACAGATAGGTCTATGTCCTGTTATTGTTCATTTATTGTTATTTTTGTTTGTGTAAGCTGTACTTTATACTGTAATTAGTTTTTAGTATGGAAGTTGTACGTATATCTATTGGTTTATAGCTTTGCTTTAGTTTGTATAAAATTTCGTCCGTGATGTCATGAATTTGGATTCCGGCTGAAAACCAGTAAATGAGGTTGTGACCTAACCTCAGTTGTATGCTGAGCCGGAGCCTATTCCTGACATGACATAATGTTACACATAAGGTTCCTACCGCTGTTTAGTATTGTTGCTATACTACTTATATATTGTGTTGCATTGTGTATGTCACGAATAAATATATTTCATTTCATTAACTTTTAATATAAAATTAGTAGTTTAATAAACTTTTTAATATACTGTTACATTGTTTTTATCGTTTGCATGTCTGACTTCAATTACGCAGTAAGCTGCTACTTTTAAATAATATTTTCAGTAATAAAAAATTGTTTTGTAATTAAAATTTGAGTTGAAAACCAACGTTGTCATCCTTACAACATAGAGCATTACCATTTATATCAATATTTACTAAAAGAGCCACCATATTGCCACCGAAACAATTTTTCATAATGTAAAATTTCAAATCGTTATAAAATGATCTCCAAGATACTGCTCTACGCTAAAGAGGACGACTTAATCACAGATTAATCAGTTTGAAATAACGATATTAATCTTAGTTACAGCGTTCAATGCTTCATAAATTTTTATTTAACAGCCTATCAACTTTAACGCAGGCTTACTTCCTTGCCTTATCTATGTGCTATGAAATAAGTAATGTATTACATTTATTTACGGCATGATACGGTCCTTTATCTGACATAATGTCGTCAATTGTTTCAAGGTTAACTGCTATTATTAAAATGAAATGTATCATTTAGTTATTCTAGTGGAAAAGTACTTCATTAAAGCTAACTAATCGTTCATTCAAATGTCTCCTTATGATATCATCCATGTTCGATGGGATGAGTTTATGCATAATCTGTGCTTGATTATTTGCAGGAAATGCATTAGCAATTAGTCATTGGATAATGTTTTCCTTATTTTTATGCTCATCAATTGGTGAAGCATCTTTTCCATCATTTGTAAGCTGTCATACATGAATACACAATTTATTACCAGCTTTTCACACACCCCTAACTAACTAACCTAACCTAACTAACTAACTAATAAACAATTTTAATAGTCAAAACCATAACGTTCGCTGGATTTTACTGAATTGAACAAAACTCGAATTACGGTTTTCTAGATTTTAAAATAAATGAAAATTAATAACTACACCAGAAAAATTTGTGCATTGTAATAAAATAATTTCGTATTAAAGACATACATTGATCTGTATGAAAACGGTAAACCACAGTGAAAAAATCTTTTAGTTATAAATATAAATCAGTTGAATCCCTATTTAACCAATAGGCATGATGACTAAAATTGTTTTTTTTTTTGGATAAATTAATAATATTCCTCAAAAGTTTTGAAAACAAACATTAAATATCTGAAAAAGTTACCAACTTACAAGCATTTAAAAAACCGGAATAGAAAGAGATAGCTCAAACGGCCAGTGACGTCAGAGGAAGGCTGTTCATAGTACCTCATTTAGTAATGTATGAAAAGATACCACAGCTCTTTGGCATGTGACGTCACGAGTGGATTTTTCATAGTAACTGTGGGGGCGCTCTGTTTCGCGAGAAAGGGACAGGAGATGCCTCCTGTAGAAACTTTAAAAGCTTATTACTCCGTGATTTATTTACCGAGATTGCTTATTTTTTCAATTATTGCATTCATTTTTAATCTTCTTCATGAAGGTAATATTTACTTGTTTATTTTTAATAGTAGTCATCATGCCTATTTATCATGAACCTTACGCATATAACAATTAAGTTGAAACTTATCACTTACATTATACAATTGCAGAACCTCAAGTACCCAGTGGTGTGACAAGTCACAGCAATCGCTGTAGTACTCCGTCTGCGGAAGTTTTCAAAACACTTACTTATTCCTGCCTTTCAATGAATCATCAGGTATGAGAAATGGTATTTCATTATGACAAAGGATTAAATTGACAAGATTGTGTGGCTCAATGGAAGATGAATGGTGTGTCTGCGTGAGTTGGGACATAATGGTGTCATCAGTAGACTTGCAATGTCGTGTGTAAAATTCGTTTTTGCAGTGTTTTTGCTAGCACATGGGATTTTTGTGCGCGCAAATTACGAAGATCGTAAGTAAATTTAGTTTATGCTTTGACATGGATATTTTTTATCATTTAGTAAACAACTCATAATTTTTTTGTTGTTATTCCACTATATGGATTTTGATCTTTATTTCGCCATAACTATGATAAAGTTGATGGATGCAGGAGGCGAGCAGCCGCTCAAAGTGGCGCTCCCTGGGGGAGGCCTATGTTCAGCGGTGGACGTCTACGGGCTGATGATGATGATATAGTTACGTTCATAAATAAAAGTGAACCTATGTACGTATAAAAAATTATACATTTTGTATGAGACATCTCTCATTCTCAAACTCTAATTCGACTAAATATTCAATGATCAATTAATTTATTCCTTTGTTTTGGTTCTTGTAAGTTAACTTAAGTTGGGTGTTATATTGTATTCTATGTATGTATCATCGAAAAATTTTCGATGGTATGTATTTACAAACAAAAAAGTATATAAGTATTATATCAGTTATCTGGTTCCCATAGTACAAGCTATGCTTAGTTTGGGGCTAGATGGCGCTGTGGGAAATGTCCACACATATTAATTTATTATTTATTATTATTAAATTGCAATATAATAATGGCAATGGGCAGGCCACATCGCTCGTAGAACTGACAACCGATGGGGAAGAAAGGTTCTCGAGTGGCGACCACGAACTGGAAGACGCAGCGTAGGCCGGCCCCCCACTAGGTGGACCGACGAACTGGTGAAAGCCGCGGGGAGCCGATGGATGCAAGAGGTGAGCGGTCGCTCTGAGTGGCGCTCCCGGGGGGAGGCCTATGTTCAGCAGTGGACGTCTTCAGGCTGTTAATGATGATGATGATGATTATAATTATTAAATTATGTATATGGCGCATCATCCTCTGATAACAATATGTTCATGTGTATAGTACCTCACTATACCCAGTCTCTTAGGAGGACCGTAATAGGATTATTACGACAGTATGTAAATTTTATATATCGTCTTGTTTGTAAAATGAGACACGGTGTTAATAATAAATGAATTCGCAATATAGTGCATTGGGTGCATTGTAAATGTACCTTACTGACCCCAAGATAATTGAATAACGAGTATTATGGTCGACTGTAGCGAAATCGTTCTGTTTACTTCGCCATTGTTGTGGATCGGAAGCTATCAACTGGGCCATCTATACATTAAATCAACCGATGTGGGCAAGTTTGAATGATTTATGAAGCTGGAGTAATGTGACACATTGGAGTAGGGGTCAATGACCACAGTCGTCTAGGTTAGAGTCAAAAGTGACTGTCAAATGTTTTATTTGCAAAACTTCTTAAAATTGGATTGTATGAGACCTCTTCTGCTTAATAACTACAATAATAACAATAATAATATTGTAGGCAACGCATCGGCAACGCCCCTGGTGTTGCAGGTGTCTATAGGCGACGGTAACTGTTTTCCATCAGGCGGGCCGTCTGCTTGTTTGTCTGTCCATGTTATAAAAAAAAAAAATACAACCAAAATATTAGACAAGAAACAGATTCTAAATAAAATAAAAATAACGCAGGACCACTCAATTAGTGTAAAATAAAATGCAAAACTCAGTTCCTAAGACTTATTTTTCCATTCAGCAGAACGAGTTAATTGAATTCAATCTTGCTAATAAAAGAATGAGCAATTCTTAGCAGTGGATTCAACTAGCTTTTCTTTTCGTTTGTTTTTCTTTCTCACTGTCGAAAGAAAACAAAAAATGTCTATCACAGCAGTTGGCAATTAGGACGTGACTTAAATTCAATGCACTCTTTAATATGCACTTGTTTCACTGATTGAATGCCTGTAACTATGGTCGTGTTACTGTAATTTAACAGCTCCCAAGTTTCCGCCGTCCCTCTATAACTCATCTTATAATATCGCATATTTCGGAAAATTAACAGCTGTCGAGCTTTGGGAAATATAAAATTTGGAGAGGTAAAGCCGAGGGAGAATGCGTAACATTCGCTGTGGTCACTACTTGGATGAATGATCGAGTTTTCCGCTTTGTGGTCGCCACTCGAGAACCTATTTCCAATGCATGTAACTGCGCCAAATTATCAGGACCCTAACATTATACCAATCACTGTAAAGATCTCTTTATATTTTAACAGTGCCTGCTTACAGATGTATGTAGGCACTATTAAAATATAAGGCGGAGGTTTTTTTTAAATACTAAGTCTTTTTATATGAGATTGAATGACATAACAGGCTAGTCGTTCACTTGGTGTTAGGCAAGACGGCCGCCCATAACAGTTGCAGTGTCACTCAGAACTTAGGCCATAAAGTCTCGTTTGCCCAGTAATTTCACTAGCAACAATGCCCTTCAAACTGGAACACAAAAGTGCTTGCACACTACTGCTTGGCGGCAGAATAACTGGCAAAGTGGTGGTACCTATTACCTAGACAAACTTTTCAGAAAAGTCCTACCCAAGTCCACCTAGTAAGTAAATACTTACCTAAGTAAACAGTTTGCTTTGTTGAAATTAGGAAAGAGTTCTGCAATAAAATACGGAGTCTTGATTAGGTATTCAAAACTTGTATTCTTTCACCAGTTCGCAGAATTGATGCAATCGTACCTGAGCAGCCTTGCCTAGCCGCTGGTGGCTTGTGCACCATTACCATAGACTGTCCGGATGGTCACCTGGCAGAGCAACGAGGACTCTGTCCGAAACAATGGACCCAGGGTGTTGAATGTTGTCATGGAAGTAAGTTGACTCCATATTATTTTTAAGATGGGGAAGACAGTAGCGATTATGAACCGGAAGATGCAGTAGATGGGCCCCCACTAGGTGGACTGATGATCTGGTGAAAGCCGCGGGGAGCCGATCGATGCAGAAGGTGAGTTAGCCGCTTAAATTGGCGCTCTCTGGGGAGGCCTATGTTCAGCACTCAGCAGTGAACGTTTTCTGGCTGTTGAAGGTGATGATGATTTAAAAAAAACAAGTAATGTAAGGTTTTAACTGTAAACTTCTAGGTACAACTGTTGCCGAGCACTGGGAGCCTATTCTTCTAGTATCAAGTTTGGTTCTAGAAGAATAGGCTCCCAGTGGTCAGAGCTAGTAAATTAAGGCCAACTAAGAAATAATTATGATAACTGCAAAAGTATCCTTTTTGAGCATCGACCAGAATATTATTGCTTTGCATTTGACTTATATTTGCATCACAGTGATTTGATTTTAATGGTTTACCTATTATGCAAATTAGTGATATACAAAATAAAAATATCCAATATTTTTGTCTCTGTTTTTACAGTATCAATGAAAGAGACAAGATGCGGGAAACACGGCGGCGTGTGTATGTCTCTATCGAAACAGTACTGCAATCCTCGACTTGTCTTTGACGGTGCCACGGACTGCATTAACGATCAACGATGTTGTATTATGGTGTAAATACACTTTGAGATGATAATATACATCTTTATATTCGTCTATCTCAGGAAATTAAACTCTACTGCCACAAGCTTTAAGGTTTTCTTTAGAATGAATGACGTGACGAGCTAGTTCACCTGCTGTTAAGTGACCTCCCGGCCCCCCTAATAAGTAGTTGCAGTGTCACTCGGAACTTTAAAATTATAAAATATCGAGTGACACTGCACTGCGCACATTATCCTGAGACATCAGACAGTCTAGTAATCAGATTACTATACTGTGTAATCAGGTTATAAAGTCTCATTTGCCCTGTAATTTCACTAGTTACAATTCTCTTCAAACCGGAACACTGTAGTCCTTGCACACTACTGCTCGGTGGCAGAATAACAGGCAAAGTGGTGACGGGGATAGCGGTTAGCGGTTCGTAGCGGCCCAGATAATATAAAGTAGCGGTGAGCGGTGGGCGAAGGTTTTATTTTCAAGTACCTATAAAAGCTGAGAATTTTCTGACGTCACTGATTCAATATTTTTAGAAACATTCATCTTTCTAATAACAAAGAGCATACAATATTAGATTTAGAATACTTTATAATAGAGATCATAAGATTGAAAATCCTAGAGCCTGTTTCCGAAATCAACACGCACCGTTTGATAAAAATCTCCCCCTTTTCAGAACAGTAGAGATAAGGATAACGAGATACTAAACCTAATTAATATAAGCAGAATTTAATTTCTTTAACATCGTAGCGGTTAGCCGACTACTTAATTAAGTCTAACAATAATCCGCTAAGGCATCTCATTATTAAGGATTAATTAAATTGGTCTTTAATGTCCCCGTGTTGTGTTTGGACGGTGAATCGATGGGGAACAAACCCCCCACAAACAGACGATCGTAGTGAAAACCGCGGGGATCCGATGGATGCAGGAGGCGAGCAGCCGCTCAAGGTGGCGCTCTAGTGGACGTCTTCAGGCTGTTAATGATGATGATGATGAAGTTCCAATTTTGATTATTATTTCCTTAAATACATTATTCGGATCTAATACTGACGTCGTTTTATGGTATTTTAAGACAAGCTCAAAAGCCAATCTGTAAACTTCAAAATTTAGTGCCCTTTTGGTAGACTTGGGCCACTTCTCAACTTGTCTATTTTTCAACCTGCCCATTTCCTAATTCGTCCACTCCTACAATACCTTTTAGATGTTGTCGTCCATTAATTAATACCTTATATGTCTTCCCCCTAATGTCCGTTACTCATTTGTCTATATCTTGTTTTGTTCCCTTCCGATTCGTCTAATTCTGCAATGGCCTTCATTTTATAATTCCCAGATTGCTCATGTTCGATGGAGGTTTCATTTTCGACATTGACTATTTCACATAATTATTCAATAACGCCATTGTAATGTATGCCCTAACAAGCTCTTACTATAACGCCCATACTTTGTTTTACTATTTTCGCTCATTTTTTTTAATGAACAATTGTAAATCCTTTGAGAATAGATTTCTATACAAGAACATAAGGCTTGGATAATTTGATACCCACACGGGTCTTATGGAAGAAAATAATATGATATTAGAAGCATAATAGGTAATCAAGGGCTTTATGAACGAAAATATTATACCTACTTGTACGATTCTAATAATAAAAGGTACAGTGGGCTTGTTATATGGACTGATGGCGAGAAAAGTGTTTCACAAATATGCCTTTAATATACAGCTAGATAAATAGATAAAATAATTATGTATTGAAGTAAGTACCACATATTACCAAGATATCAATAACCGGCCAATCGGACACGCGCACGGAGGATTAGTATTCTTTATAGGAACTTGTATGGGCATGCGCTCATTAGGGAAATCAACTCCGTATCGTCACCCCATCGCCTCGCCCGCAAGCTGTACACCGCGCGGACGGTGAGTGGACCACTCGTTTTATCACGCAACATTCACAAATAACAACGCGTCGTCCACTCGTAGACCACCAGTCGACGGCGAGGCGAGGTGGTGCTGGTCGTGTGCTGGGCCTTTGTAAAGCGATGCTACATTAATTTATGTCATCTTATAGAGAAATAACACCACTTATATTCCCACCTGTACAAAATATTCTTATTACGTCCAAGGATATTTCGTTTCGCTTACACAGCAAGCGGTTAAGCCAACCGACCCAATTACGGCGGCGGTTTTCTGCGATTATTCAACCGGAGAATAACATATTGAAGATCGACCTCCGACGAATGTTTTTGGAGCCACAGCGGTATCTGATGTTTGAATGGATCGAGTAATGGGTAATTTTTGTGTTTATGTTGCTATTATATGTCCAGGAAAAGGTTGTTATAATATTTTTATTATCCTCTGTAAGCTTGTATCATAATATGAATTTCTGTCGTATATAGGTAATGGGGTAATAGTATAAGTTTATAATGTCATGCCCCTTTTCTTGGTTTAGTCTACAGTTGTTTTTCTTTGGTCTAGACAATTTAACTAAAATCCCAAAATAAGAAGATTAGCTTCAAAGGAACACAAATCACTAATATAGCTTCTAGAATTAGCATGTTGAAGTAGCAGTGGCCACATCGCCCGTAGAACTGACAACCGCTGGGGAAGAAAGGTCCTCGAGAGGCGACCACAAACTGGAAGATGCAGCGTAGGCCGGCCCCCACTAGATGGACTGACGACCTGCTCAGAACCGCAGGGAACTGATGGATGCAGGTGGCAAGCAGCGACACAAAGAGGCGTTCTGTGCGAGAGACCCATGTTCAGCAGTGGACGTCTTAACGTTTATCATCATCAGATGAGATAACCTACTAATAGCAATTTCTACTCTATTTATACGTTACTATTTTCCTGAATAAACAAGGCCTCTGTAACGGAAAACATTCAAATACTCTGATCTCTGCTCACCCGCTATGTTTTTGACGGAAACTCCAATTAAAATCACACTTAACTTATCATACGTTTTCTCAGTGGTCATGCATACTGAGATAACTTGCTTTGAGACCACATAGCTCGGGAAGATTTTATGTTCAACCATTCTGCCAAATTTATTAGTAACTTCTGCTTTAAAAAAATTCTTCGGAAACCAATGAACGTATAAAACTGCAGGCAACTTTTCAAACTGACACTAACTTGGCAAAATTTTGTTCGCAACAAAAATTGCACGGATCCTTTCTCGAAAACTTTAAAGTGCTACGCTGTGACTGCGTCGATACAAGTTCCAAGAAATTGGTGCTTTCACACTGAGGACAAATACATGCAAATGTTTTTAAATATTACGCTTACGTTCCGTAATAGCTACTAGGAATTTAATGTTCGCTGCGGTCACTACTATGATGGGTGACCGCTACAGCAAAAAAAGTTGGTATTTAGAAATGAGCGCTACCGTGCTTCGGAGGGCACGTTAAGCCGTCGGTCCCGGTTGTTGTCGTAAGACAATAGTCGTTAAGCCAAGTCAGAGGCCTTTGGGCTAAAAATTCTGACACCAGGGCTGACCACTTGCCTACACGAGAAGAAGAAGAAGGATGTTAAGTGTAGTTATAACCACAATAATACGCTTTTTCATTTTCGATCTATTGTTATTCAAATTAATATAGTATCCAATGGGTAATACAAGAGAGCTGGCCGTACGATACTGTCCTGTGGAACAGATTTCTGTTTTTACTTTCTCCGTTAAGTACTTCATGAGATAGATGTTGTGAGTTGCACTGCTACAATTAGACTGTACCTTTGGTCAACGCTATTGCAGCAACATCGTAAAAATGCTCTTTTATAAAGATAACGACAAAGCAAAGCAAATTTCGCTTATTAGGTGTCATTAGCAGTCCAAAGATCCAATGCAAATAAACCTTTTTTTTTTCTGAAAATATAAAACGACAGCGTCTTCCTCATTCAGTGTGAAAGTGTCCAAGCTCATGGTAAAGTTTTACCTACACTTTTACCTAAACTCCGCAGATTGGCTGTAACCATTTCATTCATTTCCACACTCGATCGTACAAGTTTGATCGTCGAGAACATAGTCCCGAATTGAAATAGTTTTTCATTTCATGTGTTTGGGCTTGTACAGGTTGATCCTTTTACTTCTACCAACCTACCAGTATTATTCTAAGTGTATTTTATTACCATCATTAACGCTGGCATCAAAGTCTTTCTATTACCTACCTACAGCCGTAAAACGTCCACAGATGAACACAGCCTCCCCCTGCAAGATGTGGCATGATCTTTCTCCAGGGCGGTTATTCTCTCTGGAAACACAGATACCACACCATACGAAACCACGTCGTTATCGTGTCTTGTTCAAATCGTGTCACAGCGTTAGATATACCTTCAATTTAAATTAAAGTTATCTTTATTTTGAATAAAATATATTGGCATAAGTGGTCATATCCTTTGATGTGTTGATGTTTCGGAACGCGTCTAGGTAAACATATGATTTTTGACAGTTCAAACTGCGCCAATTCCAAATTCATTTCATTCGGTTTTGTTTTTGTTTCATAGAGAATAGAGTTTTGCAGATTTCTTATGTAAGACAAGGAATTCGCGTAGTTTCGAAGTAAGGAAGCGATACAGAATAACCGCCCTGAGGTTATTCCGCATAACTACAGTATGGGGAGCTTCAAGAAAAGTGTTAAACGAGTTACTCTCTAAGGGTAGGCAACGCACCGGCAATGCCCTTGGTGTTGCAGATGTCCATAGGCGGCGGTGACCACTAACCATCAGGTGAGTCGCCTGCTTGTTTGTCACACATAACAAAAAAAATACAATCACATACCTACAGGGTAATTATGTAATTAAGTTCAACCAAGATGCCATCACTGCCGACTCCCAAGATAGGGTTGAAAGTAAACGAGAGCTGAATCAAAGTTTGTATTTAAAATATACCAGTAATTTGTTTCTTCTGTTATTAGGGTGAGGAAGTAAGAACCTACATTGTAAAATAATGAGTACTTTATTTAGAAAACATTGCTGCTGGGGTATTGGAATAATGGCGAATTCGTCAAATGGCGTGTTCGCGATTTGGCCATACATTATATATAGTAGGTATGCCATAAAATACATGTTTTATTTCGGAGACCAATCATTGTATATGCTATCATTATGTTAGTTATTTTTAGCCTATTTTTTTGTTAGGTTATTATGTTAGACAGGTGACCCATAGTAATTACACAACACAGGTTTAAATCTTGCTTGTTGCTTAAAATGTTTAAGAGCCAAAATATCTTTGTACTTAATTATTATGTGGTTTTCATTTTAAATTCTATTACCTCATAGATATTTTTAAAATCGAACAATATTTTTGTAGAAAGTCTATTATAGTTCTGCGAAGTACGGATGCGAGCACAGGACAGCTGCAGTAATTGATCGATGACAGAGAGCTGGATGCTTTGAACTGGGGGATTTATTCCGGAGCAAAAGTGCATTTACTGAACCTCTCTTTTTATTGTAATTTTTTTTAGAAAATCAGTCACAAACTTTTTTACACGGGACGGGACGGGACGGGATGGGACATGTTCTACACTTTTATGTCTAAACCCTATTACATATTTATAAATAAGTGAGACGTTTTTTGTGTATATTTTAAAATATAATAAAGAAAATTAAAAATTACGCTTAAACGACTTTTCCAATTTCATGTTGTGCTGGCATCCGTTTTCAAGACAAGTAAATTTATGTTTTCACGAAGGTCTTTATCGCTATCTTTCATTCATGCACCCTAAACAATCAAGTAGATATTAGTAATTTTCCCGAATTGGAATAGGGTCTTTTTGATTCCTTGTAATTTGTAAACTGGTAGATCATCATCATGATCATCACAAATAAAAAATTGAATCTTCTCCAGAATAGCACCTAGAAATTTCTCTCCCGGTGCTCTGAGCTTAGAACTCAACTATATTGAGTTCAATTCAGGGAGATTAATTTTTATTTTGATATTTTTATACCGGTCGTCAACACTTCAGAGCAACGCATGAAGTTGTTCAATATCAAACGTTAATTGATTGTTTAGAAATTTTATTAAAATTGTTATTTGTTTGTTGTGGCGCAATAACGGTTGAGCTGATTAGGATGCAACTGCAACCCAGTACACTAAATAGCCGTCATAAAAAATCAAATAAAGTACTTTATCTATTTTTTTTTTTAACGCCCAACTATCACGTACATAGATCCTGTATCTAGGGACCCAGGAACTACGAGGACCATGGTCCCACAACACCCAGACTCAGAACAAGTATTTGCGCTTTTTTTTGGGCACAAATACTTGTCCTATCGCGGGAATCGAACCCGCCACCTCCGGGTTATGAGCCGACCTGCTCAACCACCACACCACGGCTGTCTAAACTTTTAAGGATGTGGACCATTTTCCACAAAAATCTGGTAAAATGCAGGTGAAATCAGGAAGCGCCTCCATCTAAATTAAAACTAGAGATATTTTTAAGCAGCTTCTTTTCTCAGATTCCTAACTGAGTCATCATGAACATTAACTCAGTGTGGCACTTAACATAACCAAAGTACTTGAAGTCACTATAATTGCCTCTGCGTTGGTAATTAAGGAAATTATCCCCTAAACATTTGGCAACACCAAGCGGTTAGTCTACAATGTCTTTGCTACAACTAATATTCAGGAAGCGAAATACTAAAACCCATCTCCTGTATAGTCTGTCCGGGAATACTATAGACACTATATTTTTATGACCAGATGGCCTAGCATGCGCACTGCGAAAAAACTAAATGTGTCATTGCTGTTAGAGTGGGACACACTTAGGCGCTACCATAGCGTTGTCACGATCTCTCACGAGAAAAAGAGTGAACAACATTTGGTCGCAGTGCGCATTCTAGGCGGGTAGGCTTTAGATCTCTGCCGGTTTTACAGCGACATGTTGCGTGAAGCATCTATCCATCATCTCATTATCCATCAAGTGGGAGGCAACTAGTACAAAGGTAACGTTGCTGGAAGAAAAGTATCCAGAAGACTACGTCCAGTAGTAGAGCACACCCTATAGTTGTTATCCCATCCCATTCTTTTACACATCATTCCATTCCTTCCCATTCTATTCTATTTCTATGAACGACTACATAATAATATAGTGACTGTAATAGAATATAGCCTATATAATAGTAGCCATGTCGGCTAAATTTCCGTACAAACGTACAATGCCTAGACTAAAATACGTAAGCTTCGAGAGCCAAGAGCAGTCTCACGAGGGCATTACCCGAACAAGCAAGAAGTTCTACAAAGTTTTAATGTAACAATGTGTGACATTTTCTAAGCCTTCCTGTGGTATCTCCAAATCCTAAAATGAGATTAGTAAAGGAATATTTGGAAGCTCTGTGTATACTCTATACAGGATGTAATTTAATTCATTAGCATAAATTGGGCACATGATAGTACATCATTTATAGATGATTATTAATAAGTAAAGAGTGTAAATGAAAATATTTTTATTGAAAATTATGAAGATTGCCGCGGCGCTTAACGCAGTTGGCACGCATGATTTTGATACATTTAAACGTTTTTATACCTTGTACTTATACTTCATTATACCTGTTTACCATTATACATTCTACTATACCTTGTCCTAGTACTTCATTATTCTAATTTAATTTTGTATTGTAGCATTTGATTAAGTAAGTTATTCCGTTTTTAGGAGTTATTATTATTACCATAGCAATGTGTTAGAATTCAAAAATTTTGGTGCACACGTGACCGGTATCAGGAGTAGGTACCCAGTTTCAAAGGATGCTAATGAATTCAATTACACCCGGTATAGCCTTAGCTTGTGTTGACAAACCATAGTAATCAATAACAGCTTGAAAACATCCACTGCTGCTCATAGGCCTTCCCTAGAGAGCACCACCGCAGGAGAATTAATAGTGAGCAATTTAGCTATTAGAATTAGCAAGTTGAAATTTATTATTTTATTATTTTTATATTTAGTTTATTATAATAAAAACACTAATACACCCTCTCTCATGCACATACACACATTCACACACACACACACACACACACACACACACACACACACACACACACACACACACACACACGCACGCACACACACACACACACACACACGCACACACACACACACACACACACACCCCCCCTTTCTCACATTACTCGCCTATACAAACACACCTGCAGAAACATACAAACTATTATACTCCTAAAATTTTGATTATGTTCTGTTAATTCTTTTCTTTATACCTACGTAATTTTGTTTTTTTTTTGTAGCTTTCTAACCTAATCAGTATGGCATAACTTAAGTTAAATGAATAGTGGGAGAAGCCATTGATTCCTGAAACACAGTTTGCAACTAGTTCGGGAGTCTATGGATTCATCATTACTTTGTATTTAATTATGTCAATAAATGAATTTGTATTTGTATTTTTTTTTAAGAAATGGCAATAGAGTTGGACATGCTTCATTATAACGTTCGTAGACCTGGAAAGTGATGGGGAATAAAGATTCTAAAATGGCAAACAAATCGAAATACGCAGCGTAGGCGGGCACCCCGCTGGGTGGATAGACAATCTGGTTTAAACCTCGGGGAGCCGATGGATTGTGGAGGCGAGCCGCCGCTCTAACCGTAGTGTTGCAATAATAATCATATTATCTTGAACCGGCTAGTGGCGGCATCCCACTAACGAAAATACCAGTGGAAAGTTCACGTTAAGGCAGCCGGTCGAAAAATTAAATATCCTTACAGCAGCTCGGATCGACAGACGTGAAACACCAATCACATATTATAATGAATATAGTTATTCAGATGATGAAGAATGATGATGAAAAAAATAAATAAAAATCCTTAGTTTATTTTATAGATCTCTTAAGCTTGTTCTATATTTAACTTGTACTTTACAATTTAGGCCATTAATCTAACATCGTAATCTGATTATTCCGAAACACATCACGCCTTCCTCCGAGATTACTTCAATACGGCGATGACGTGTCTTATCCTATAAACAGCAATTTGCATGGGATTAGTGGGTAAATCTTCCATAAACGAGGATTTAAGGAGACGACAAGGGTTGCCATGTTATTTACCTGATTTTATTTTACTAAACTTTCTTACTAAAAAGCAAAACCCTTTGTTGGCAGTCGGGTAAATACTGAATAAAAATCATCGAATTACACACTAACAATGAGTAATTGCTAGTTTTCATTTACAGCTTTTTAGGGTTCCGTACCCAAAGGGTAAAAAGAACCCTATTACTAAGGCTCCGCTCTCCATCTGTGTGTCTGTCACCAGGCTGTATTCCATGAACCGTGATAGTTAGACAGTAGAAATTTTCACAGATAGCCTATTTTGTTGCCGCTACAACAACGAATACTAAAAACCAATTTAAAATTAGTATATTTTTTAAGGGGGCTCCCATACAATAAACGCGATTTTTTGGGTCATTTTTATAGATAATGGTCCGGAACCCTTCGTGCGCGATCCAACTCGTCCATGGCCGGTTATTAAATGAGATTTATTATGGGGAACTTTTAATCTAAATTACATGTAGGTCTAGTGTTCCGATAGTCTTTTGAAGAGGAGAGGGGGGAGGGGTTACATTAACCTTTCATCATATTAGCTAGTTCGTCACTACCCCTGACAGGTCAAATTCATAATATATCCATTGTCTACCCTGTACATATTCTCAGTTTTCTTTACCCGTTTCATGCTGTATTTTTCATGCAGATACTCCATGTTGTATTATACCAGAAAGTAAAAAAAAAACGCTATGCGAAGCGACATTTGTTTCATAGCTCTGTGTATTACACAATGAACTAAACAAGCTCTAAAGTTAAAGAAAGCATTCTAAACTGGCACTTTAAAAATTTATTCCCCACCTTGTCCTAATAGGTTAAGTACGTGATGGTAGCGCTACAAACAAAATAACGCAGGAATAAGACTCTAATAGGACAGGCGAATGGTTTATTGGTATACGTTTATATTATTGTTTTCAGAGAAAATGGTAAGAAATTTTAATATAATACATAAAAACAGAAACTCTTTTAAACTAACACAATATTTTGGGCTATTTGTGAGTATCAGTCTGAGTATATTAATTTAATTTGACTTCATTGAAAATCAAATTCAAGAAAGGGCTATACGGATAGTTACGCCCCATTTTTATTGTCTGAATTTCTTCCTCTCGTATAGGTGTGTGGTAAAACTTGGTGTCAGAATTTTTGGAACAGCCACAGGCATCTAATTTGGCCGAGACCGAACGGCCTAATATGCCTTGGTAGAGCTCAGTTGTATATATGCCACTTTTTGTAGCGAACCGCTGCAAACCGTTGCTAAAATCGATCGGTTCAGAACAGCTTGTTTCTATTTGAACCAATAACAAAGTAATTTCACATGTACTTACAATTCAAGTTGTGAGCTTTTCGTGAGTTACCTTGATTTCAAACGAGTTGAGTGGTTCTTGCTGCTACGCCCTACAGTTCTTTCAATAAATTAGAAATATACATCTCGTATTTCCTCTCCTTCCTATTATAAAATAGGAAATAGTTATACGTTATAATAGTTATAATTTCATTATTAATTAATTTGTACTGAACTCAGTACAAATTAATTAATAATGAAATTCTCTTTCATTGAACAGCGACGAATTTATTTGGATTTTGGTCGGTGGCACGCGCAAACGCGGAAATAGTTTCAATTGTAACCTTAAACTATACACATCATCATCGTCAACAGCCTGAAGATGGACGTCTTGGATGTTGAACATGGGACTCCCCAAAAAAGCGCAACTTTGAGCAGCTGCTTGCCTCCTGCATCCATTGGCTCTCCGCGGTTTCCACCAGGGCCATTATTCCGTATCGATTCCTTATTTCGAAACCACGCGAATTCCTTGTCTTACATAAGAAATCTGCAAAAGTCTATTCTCTATGAAACGGAAACAAAACCGCGCGAAATGAATTTGGAATTGGCGCGATTTGAACTATCCAAAATCATATGTTTTACCAAGACGCGTTCTGAAACATCAACACATCAAAAGATATGACCACTTATGTCAATTTATTTATTCAAAATAAATATAACTTTAATGTAAAGCGAAGGTATATCTAACGCTGTGACACAATTTGACCAAGACACAATAACGACGTGCTTTCGTATCGTGTGGAATCTGTGTTTCCATAGAGAATAACCGCCCTGGTCGTCGGTCAAACTATATATGGTTTTAGAAAAATCGTCCATGAATGAAGCAGCTTTTCTAATGCTTTTACTTCTAGTTCCCATAGATTTAAAGCAAGTAGCACTATTGATTTGTCACTGTCCTCATTCCCTTTCCATGCAACCTGTTTCTCGACTGAAACTCAGAAATCTCAAACCGCTTGTAAATTAAAGACCCCTGATGTGGATTCAAGCAATAATGGTTCGTTCAGACGTGTAACACTAACCATAACAACGTGCAATCATTTCAATTATGGCAACTGGCAACACTGTCGTTGTTAATGGAAACAGGCAGCTTTACAGATCTCATATTTATTTTATACAAAATACCAAAAGATTTATCGCGTTCATTTGTTTTGTTGTTTGCTATGTACTATAGGAATTTTCTTACGCTCTTGAGCCAATATTTATCATCTGTAACTAAATAAATACATATTGTTGCGAAATATAAAACTTAAGACTTATACCTGAAAGTAACTCACACTATCACCACTAATCTCATTTAAAATTAATTTACGAAGCGTAATTAAGTAGTGTATGTAACAAACATTTCCAATTTGGAAATTTAATTTCGTCCAATTAATTGGGCTATCAATTTGTGTGAACGAAGTGGTCTGTGGGTATTTTTAATTTGTTTTCTGGTAAAAATATTGACATTAAAACTGAGGCTATACTTGTTGAATTAATACTTATTTTAGTTATGCCTATTTAGATAACTTAGTAAAAAAATCATTTCTTAACGCTAAATATCAAAATGCCAAAGGACAACATTAAAACATGCATATTTTGTATACTGCCAACCTTGTCTGGCATTTTATTCTAATAATAAAAAATATAGGCAGGGCTATGAAATACTTGATGCAGGTTTTTTTAGCACTCGGGTCTACCAAGTTGAAGCGTAACTTAATGGCAGTAAAAATCTTTAATTATTGCTTGCGAAACTAAGAAAAGAAAGATCAATATAAGAAACTGTACCTGTCTATACTACGTTGTATGAAAAGATTTGCCGAAAAACTCCCAATAAGCTAACGCCAGATTTCCCGCGACATCTTGCGCTAAATTTCCGCGCGATTTTCTCCCAGACCATAACTTTAGGGCAATATCCAAAAAACAGACAATGTAGCCTCGGCGTAAGACTCGGGTAATTCCGCAGAAGCATCCCATATTCCCCAAGCGTACTACATAAGCTTGCTTGAACCCTCCAATACACAAAAAGTCCCATATGCAACGGGAACATATTGTTGGGTACATCGAAACTCACTTTAGTTAACGAGGGAGCGTCCTCCAGTTGCCTGTTTGTACCTCTTTATGTGCATTATGATATTGGTCCTTTTCGGTACAGTGCTTGGGAAACTTACTAGGTGGTAGGACTTTTCTGCAAAGTTCGTCTAGGTAGGTACCACCGCTTTGCCAGTTATTCTGCCGCCAAGCAGTAGTGTGCAAGCAATACTGTGTTCCCTGTGTTCCGGTTTGAAGGGCATTGTAGCTAGTGAAATTACTGGGCAAATGAGACTTTATGACCTGATTACACAGAGTAGTAATCTGATTACTAGACTGTGTGATGTCTCAGGATGACGTGCGCGGTGCAGTGTCACGCGAAACTTTATTATTTTAAAGTTCCGAGTGACACTGCGACTGTTATGGGCAGCCGTATTGCTTAACATCAGGTGAACGACTAGCTCGTCACATCATTCATTCTCATAAAAAAAACTGATATTTTTAGAGTAGTTTCAAAAAAGTTGTAAGCATTGTTTCTGTTTGAGTGACTATAGCAATAAAAGTAACTACGTACATACCAAGGCCTTTTCCGTCTATTACATAGTCTAATGTGTTTTAGGGAAGACACTTAGGTAGATGACTATTTAGCCCACATTAGCATCATCAGCCTGAAGACATCCACTGCTGAACTTAGGTCTCCCCATAGAGCGTCAATTTTAGCTACCGCTTATCTCCTGCATCCATCGGCTCCCTGCATTTCAGTCGTCAGCCCACCTAGTCGAGGAGTAGAACCGACAACCGACGGGGAAGAACGGTTCGGTGGCAATCATGAATCAGAAGACGCAGCGTAGATCAGCCCCCACTAAGTCGACCAAAGATCTGGTGAAATCCGCGGGGTGCCAATGGATGCAGGAGGCAAGCAGCCGCTCAAAGTAGTTTCAGGGAGACCTATAGTCAGCAGTGGATGTCTTCAGACTGTTGATCAAATATTAATAGGGCTTATGAAAGTTATGGTATCACAAATCCGTCATTAGATAAAGATCAAAATCTGTGCTGTGCTTAGAATTACCAAGTACCTGACACCATTCTTTCCAACACATTCCTCATTTCGAAGTATGTACTGTAATACCAGAACCTATCAACCTGAAGTATATGTACATATAAATCAGAATAATCATGACATCCCGCACAAAGAGTACAACATAAATCATTTGCCGGTTCGCTCGTGATGGATGGACCATAACTGGGTGCAAATGCGAACAAATCGTATTTGCTACAATTACCTACTTTTGTTTACGTAGAACTACGAACAGTCGAATATGTGACCAATATATTATATGATATGGATCAAAATTTTGGAGCGTGTGACTGAAAATTAAGAGTTTGCGATCGTCGTCAAGTCGAGAGTATAGAAGATTTTTTGTAATTGTTTTAGAACGTCATGACTGATTCATTTTAAGTATTTTCTTATGTTTGCTGTATATTGGTTGTAATATTCATTTATTGATTTATGTCAGAAAGCGTTTGGCCACATTTTATTTTTTATGTTAAGTAATTTAACTTCTTCATCTCCTTGTGTCTGCCTTGGCGTTACAATTTTTAAGCCGCTCGATGGCTTCTGACTTGGCTTAACGATAGCAGCTAGAAACGATGGCTTAACGTGCTCTCTGAAGCATAAAAATAGCATTTTACATTGTATAATGTGCACAAATACTACTTTTTTGTAACCTATCCAAGTAGTAACCATAATTAGTGTTTAGCGGGACCCTAGTCAAGGTTGCATAACAGGTTAAAATCCATTTTTTATTCCTGTTGGCCTGTATGGGTTCGAAAACGTGGGGAACAACAGGAACAACCTACAATAACCGTAGGTGATGGATTACACTCTACGCCTACTTAAATTAGGAATAATTAATAGTCACTAATATTATTATTATTATAACTGCAGCTTCTAGTACTTTATTTTTAATTTTATATATACAGATAAACGACGACAGTTTAAAAAGAATATAAAAAAAATGTCCCAAAAAAATATTCCACCTGATAGTGTAATCAATTTAGTAGATTCCAACTGATTGTGTTCGTGTTAAAATGTTATATTTGAACAATTTTAATCCTATTCCTGATTTGTTTTAAGGCAAAAGTTGATCTCTGCCGTCTTCTCCAAAATCTTGGCAACTTTCGTAGTTCCATTACCAAGAAGAGCAGGTGTGTGGTGAGGCTGAAGCAATGATACTGTTATTAATTTGGGAGACCGTTTGTATAATAAGCAAAGTGTACATAGTGTTGTGTACTTTACAACTTTTTCAAAGGTTCATTAATACCAAAGGCATTCTATAATAATAAATAAATAAATATTCATTTATTTCAGACATTACTGGGTCCATAGTACACATTGATCAATCATAAAAATAAAATAAAATAAGAATCCAAAAAAATTAGAATAAAAAACAAAACTTGAATTCACACAAAAATTAAATTAAATAGTCAGACTTCAAATAAAATAACATAACATCAAATCAAATTATAAAATATAAATAAAATTAAAACACCGTAAGGACACAAATCAATAACAAATAAAAGTACAACTTATTGAGCGCGGGCAAACCACCCCGCAACCTTCCCACAATGAGCTGCCCATCAATGTCTACAGCTCATTGTGAAGACGCATCCAGTGTGCAAACATAGGACTATCCCATCGAGCGGCGAGCGCGGACAGGATGCCGTTAGAGCTGCCACGCCAGCGACCAAGCAGGGACGCGCACCGTTTGCGGATAATAGCATAGGAACCGTTCTATGCTCTTAAAATTTTATCAATTCCAATGGATGTGACATTTATAATAAAGAATACGTAAACATCAGATCAATTGACAGTTGATAGCCTATATAAGAGCTGGGGTAGCCTTTTTTGTTTATTGCTATAATAGCACAACCATCTAAACCGATGGAAAGTGACGATGTTGTTGACGTTTACTCATGACTAAAGGACAATGTATCCAAATACAACATTCTACTCAAGCATAAAATCTACTTGTAGATACACTAATATTATCCATCTCATTATAATAAAACTCCTCGTTACAACTCTCTATAAACATCTCATATCATTTCCTATCCTATTCTGGACATATTTTTACTTATTCGTCTACACGTAACGGCCTGCATACATTACCGGCAGGAAGTGCGAATGGTCCGTTCCAGGGGTGGATGAAAAACTCGGCTTTTTTGGGACCGCGTGCGACGCTCGCCGATGCATGCATAAGTGGGAAAGCTGGCAAGGGTGATACGTGGCAACTACATTGGGTCTGTACAACAAACAAGATTATTAAGTAAGAAAAAATAAATAAAGATTTTACATAAACCTTGTATTGTAATTTTAAATATTTAGTAAATTCAGAAACTGGACCGATGTGGAAGAGAGGTTTTTAAACGAGATGGCAACCTCAAACCGGAAGACAGCGTAGGCCAGCCCTTCACTACCAGATCAACGATCTGGCCAAACCCACGGGAGCCGATGGATGCAGGAGGCAAGCAGCCATAGCAAAGTAGCGCTCTATAAGAGGGAGGTCTGTGTTCAGCAGTGGACGTCTTCAGGCTGTTATTGATGATGACAATGATGATTCATTTTAATCGGTTAGTGCCAATCGGGTAGTCCGTTCGGGGTATATGCAGGTTGAACACTCGGTTTGGTAGTATTAATTGTTGAACGATAAGGCCAGCGTAAAGTAATGACAACTAATATTAAACGCCAACTAAGATATTATGCCCTAGTTTTTAAAAATTTGTCTATTTAAATTAATTTTCGATTTGCCACCTAGGTGTGCCGGTTAAAGCTCACTGCTCATTAGAACCACCCGTCACCCACTCGGCACCGCCTTGCCTCCTGTGGCTAGTAGTCTTTATATGGACTTGTATGGATATGCGCTCACTATATCAACTCCGTAGCGTCACGGGATCACCTCGGTCGTAAGCCCTCCATGCGCGGACAGCGGGTGGACCACTCGATGACAACTCGCTGCTCGCATGCTTGCTTTGCGTTGACAATGCGCGGGTTCCGAGTGGACCGCGCGCAGCCCGCGAATGAT
Source organism: Ennomos erosarius (assembly GCA_963580505.1). Taxonomy (NCBI): domain Eukaryota; kingdom Metazoa; phylum Arthropoda; class Insecta; order Lepidoptera; family Geometridae; genus Ennomos; species Ennomos erosarius. The sequence continues at coordinate 1,716,920 of OY756978.1, read as the reverse complement.
TCACCCGAGGACGATACTTGGCGATGCACCGCTCCCCACCCTCCCTTCATTACCAGCCTTTCTTTCGATTACATTACGAAACACACGTGTAGACCTATTGCCAATTGGTAACAGACTACTCGAAAATTCTTGGACCGAGCGATGTCCACTCGTTGACCACGCGGCGTTCACTCGTTGACCGCGGGGGGTCCACTGGTTGACCGCGTGACGTTTATTGGTGATAACGCGGCGTCCACCCGTGGACCACGAGCCGGCCACGAGTGGACGCCATGCGACGAGGCAGTGCGAAGTGGGTGCTGGGTGGTTGTAATCAGCAGTGACCTTTATGCATGCCGCTTATTGTGTGGAGTGGCCTTTATACTGTCATAATATTTGAAAACACATTTTTTCCTTTTTAAATATATATCATACTTGTGACGGAACCCTAAACCCGTGAAACAGGCTGCTGTGTCATCTTTTCGCCGAATAATTTAGGTTCATACCCACTCTGTATATTTCAATTTGTTTCAATTTTGGGCTCGCGAAGAAAATGGGTTGTAAGTGGCAATCCAACTTGATTTGTTCTCTCCCTTTTTTGACTAGATTGTACTGAAATAAACACCAGATTTTAGTGATATAAAATTGATATTTATACTATAAATCATTATTCATAATCATTATCATCATCAACAGCCTGAAGACGTCCAATGCCTAAGCCTCTCCCATAGAGCGCCACTATGAGCGGCTGCTTGCCTCCTGAACCCATCGGCTCCCAGCCGTTCTGGCCAGGTCGATGGTCTATCTAGTAGGGAGTCCCTCTATGCTGCGTCTTCTGGTTTGTGGTCGCAACTCGAGAACCTTTCTTGCAAAAATCATACGTCTAGTGCACAAAAGGTTTTGGATAAATAATAGTTTTCAGTACAGTGAAATAAATACCAGTCCGCTATTAGAGTTTCCAAAACATATTTTCATTGTTCCCACTTCACGTCAACGCGCCTGAACTATGATTAATAATGTTTGATAGTATAATCAGTTGTAGTTATCGCTAGCTGCAGACGCGTCTGTTGCCCACTGATGTTTGGGAACTGAACTATATGTATATCATTGTTATAACCTACAGTTACATTATGTGGTAGCTACGTACTAGTACCTACTTATAGTATTTTTTTAAACGAATCGTTTTGAGATCTGAGGAACATGTAGAAAAAGTGGCATATTCCGTTTTAGGTTTTTTTTATGATAATGAATGACGTGACTTGCTAGTCGTTCACCTGGTGTTAAGCGACACGGCCGCCCACAACAATTGCAGTGTTACTCGGAACTTTAAAATAAAAGTTTCGCGTGACACTGCACTGCGCACGTCATACTGAGACATCACACAGTCTAGTATTAAGATCACTAGACTGTGTAATCAGGTCATAAAGTCTCGTTTACCCAGTAATTTCACTAGCTACAATGCTCTTCAAACCGGTATACAGTAGTGCTTGCACACTTTGCTTAGCGGCAGAATAACTGGCAAAGCGGTGGTACCTACCTATATGAGCTTTGCAGAAAAGTTCTACCACCTAGTACCACCACTTATAATGATCCCAAGTCTTCAATTTAATCTGTCAAATAATAGTTCCAAGAATAACCTTTTCTATAACTATTTAGTAGTTCGTTTTTATTCTGATTTGCTCTACCAAGGGATCGTTAAAAAGTTCAAATACAATAATTTATCTATTCCGGTTGTGTCCACTCAGAATTATCCCAATTTTTTAACTACCATAGAATAGTAAATGTATGTAGTACTAATAAGACTTGTATAAAAATAATATTGTTTGATAGAAATGACGCGATGGCTAGAAGACATTATCTGGTATATCTGTGTAGAAGATAACTTGTAACTGGACATTATAAATTAAAACAAAAAACCAACTTCGTATTGCTGTTTGATTTTTAAATTTGGAATTAGAAAAAGAAATTCTGAAAGTCTCCTTGAAACATCAGACTAACGATTCCAAATTGAAACTCGTGTAAAGTGACTTTTTTTAAACATCCTTTGTGCAAGGCCATAGTTTTTTTATCTGTCTGGCGATGTCATTAATCAGCTACGAGCACGACTATACAAAATAATTATAAACAGTAGTCAAACTCCTTCGAAAACTATTTAAAAAAAAATATTTTTTTGTTTAAAGACCAAATTATTGTTTCTTGCTAATATCACTAGCTGCTGTTAGTGATTGTATGTACATCAGGTATGGACTATAGTTTATCGCGATAAATGGGTTTATTCTATTTCCATACCAAACATCCAGATCGGTCCAGCCATTTAGTAGTGAAATGATACTATAATATACATAGAGATAGTTAGTTTCAAATTCATAATACTAGAGAAGATGGAGAATGAATTTTAATATTACACGATGGTCATTATAATAATAATAATAATAAATTCATTTATTTCAAGTAACTTAGACTCATACAATATTACACATTCATTGAAAGGGACAGTCCCATTAATTAATTATTTAAATACATTACAGTCACTCATTACAAATAAATTTACAAATTACACACAAAATATTGAAATCAAATTAAAATGTCAGCCTCATAATAAATTTATTATCATAACCTATTATCTCAATGTCAATTAAATACTACTATAATAGGTACATACGCTTACATTATTTAGCTCCTCTATTGTGTGCAGTGTGCAACGTGTAGGCTGCAACACCGATTTATATAAGGGCAGTCTAGTCTCCCTGCTATCACGGCCAGCATGCTGTGTGGCTCCCCCGCACGCGCCGCACCAGTGACGCTGCCCGCTTGCGCATAGTATATGATTATGATTGTGCCGTTTCAGTATTAATACTACTAACCACTTAAATAAAAAAAAAACAATTCAAACTTTCAGGTACCAACCAAGATGCACACCTGTACCAATCGTGGTTTGGTAATTAAATATTTTTATTATTATTTGTGCCTAAATAATAATATAGAATCAAGTGTGTGTGTGTCTGTGTAAATAACAGCTTTATTTTCGGAAGTAGCCTTACTGATAAGTAAACTCTATTGTGACCGAGTGCTACGACAGCAACTTGCATAAAACAAGAAAAGTTTCCTTTCACTTGAATTAAAATCTTCGGGATGACTTTGGTTTTTTTGCAACGTACGTCTGTGATAAACTGCAGTTGTTTCAGTTCTTGACAACTTTTGATGAAGTACCTAATCTAGAATAGGTATTATCCAAAGACTTTAGGGCAAATTCTGTGGTATTATCATTATTTTCTTTGTACCTAATTATTATGACCATGGGGTAGGAGTAACGAATTCTAACTCTGTGAGGCTGACTACCCGCACAGACAGCCGAACGACAGTCCGCAGGAGAACTAAAGTGACCGATGTAGCTCTTAGGATTAGCAAGTTGAAATGCCAATGGGCAGGTCACATCGCTCGTAGGACTGATGGGGTAGAAAGACTCTCGAGTGGTAACAACGAACCGGAAGACGCAGCGTAGGCCGGCCCCCCACTAGGTGGACCGACGACCTGGTGAAAGCCGCGGGGAGCCGATGGATGCAGGAGGCGAGCAGCCGCTCTAAGTGGCGCTCCCAGGGGGAGGCCTATGTTCAGCAGTGGACGTCTTCAGGCTGTTAATGTTGATGATGATGAGGCTGACTATAAGGTGTTGTGCATGAGAACAGGACAACCCTATCTTACTCTTTAGGTGCCGTAAGAGCCGTCTGAGGGAATAGCCAGGGAATATGCACATTGATTGGGTTATAGGGTCAATTTTATAGTCTGGTTTCTGGACCTCCACACAGTAAAATCTTTTACGGCCAACGACACGTATGGTCGTAAAAGTAAAGGTCAAAGGTCGTAGCGTGGTGATAAAAACCACGATGATAAGCATCCAAAGCGACATTTTGGGAGAAGCCTGAGAAGCCTGTTCAGCAGTGAATATATTCCCGTAGACGGATTCCATGATTAATTGTGATCAGCATAGGAAACTTTTTATCCCGAAAAATTACAGTTTCCATGCAGGATATAACACCTCAAGTTCAAAAAAAGGTTTTGAATCGTTTTAAAATTCAGACAAGTCCCGATTCTCTTGTTCCTTTGAAACAAAGGGCGGTTAGAATAATTCGTTACTTAGGCTTATAATGTATAAATGACGTGTATTCACTCTTCCACGCACAGCGGATGGTGCACGAACAATGTTTACGTTTACACTTGCTGGCAATGTTCTGGTACAATAGGAAGTGTATGTAGATTGAGCAGTGGGGAAGTAGTGAGTTTGGGCGTAAATATAGAAATAATATGTTCTCAAAAGTGGATAATAGTATCAATATAACATTTTAAAGTTCGGGTCTCTTCGCGCACAGTATGAGTTCAAGTCGCAAAAGTTTAAAAGTGTTCAATATAATGTTTTAAATTGATGTTTTTTTAAATATTAGCTATTGTCAATTTTGTTACTAGTTAATTAGTTATACCTGTAGGTATTATAAAATCTGGGGTTAAACTTACAAAAATTATAGTTGTGAAAAATAATTATATTGGTTACGATGTTAGAAATAATTTGATAGGTAAATATGAAACTAAAGTGTTCAAAGTCAGAGGCAATAAATGATTGCTTATAATATCAAAATTAATGCAAATTCATGGACCTAATAATTAATTCAATTCATTACTGATATTAACAAATAAAATTACAAAATGCCTAAGCAGGTACCAAAAATTTGGAAAAAGAAAATACTGTTTGTCAACTCTGTAGTGCAAAAACCAAAACCAAACTAAATTCTACTTATAAATCACGTTCCATATATTGAGTTTAATCAAAATTAAACATGGTTCAGGATTTCGCAAACAGAAACAACACCACGTCGTTTTATTTTCACGTTTGACCTAAAAATGTATAAGAGTGACATCATTCTTGCGATAACGTCATTTCAACGTCAGTAACTATTAGTGTTGTGTTGTAATTATACGGGTCAACTCAATTAATTACCACTGATTATATTCTGGCTCTAAATTAAACGTAACCGTTGAATCGTAACACGTTAATGACTTATTAACATTTCAATAAATTGATAATGAGTAAATAATTATATTGTGTGGAATGTCTTGATTTTTAAATAAAAATAGTATACCTACATACTTGACTGATTCAAGAAAAAAGTTAATTTCAAGGACAAAGCTTTAAAAAAAAAACTAAATATACCGGCTCGGAGTCGGACCCGTGCATAAAAGGTTCCGTGCCGTTATCCAAACAATCACGATTGTTGTATGGGAATTAGTAAATTCTAATTTTTAGTATTTTTTGTTATAGCGGCAACACAAATACATCATCTTCCAATTAATCTTGTATTTTTGAGCATTCTACCATATTCAAAATAGCCTCTTAATTTTAAAAAGTTTCTTTAATTGAATTTCTAACAAAACTAAAATTTGTATAAACACGCAAAAAGTGGAATAACCTAAACTTATTAATTAATTAATAAGCGTTCATTTAATATGTCCGCAATTGTAAAGGTGTACGCAAATTGCGCCTTCGCGTTCCCCGCACAAAGTGTAGGCTTGGATTACCGGAACAGAGAAAATGTATTACAAATTGTAATTAAAGTGTTTGTACGGCCGCAGGTGCTTCGCCGTTTTATTACGAAGTGTTGTGTCTTTATCGCAGGGAGCCGATGGATGCAGCAGGAGGTGAGCAGCTGCTCAGCTATATGCGGGAGGCCTATGTTCAGCAGTGGACGTCTTCAGACTGTTAATGATGATGAAGATGATGATGATGATGATGATGATGATGATGATGATGAGTAGGTTAGTGTAACATAACCAATGGCACCGAGGGCACCAAAGGCACTGTAGCTAGTGAAATTACTGGGCAAATTAGACAATGGTCTCATCTCAGTTTAGGTGTATTTATTATTAGACTGTGCTGATGTAGGTATTTCTGTTTGACGTACAAAGTAAAGAATGTCTCGCATAATTTTACACATTAAAACACTGACTAGTGGCACTGCAACTGTTTTGGGCGGCCATGTCACGTAACATCAGGCGAACGATTTACTCGCCACGCCAACAAAAATCATTTTAAAATGTGCATCCCACACGGATAAAGCAGTTTTAATTTAATTTTCTTTTTTTAAAAGTAGTTCGTCTTAGCATGCTTGTGCGTGAAATATCTAATCAAGTAATCATTAATCAAAAACACAACATTTTGCTATTTTAGGTAAGTTTATGCTATAAGGCCAATTTGTAAAGTCAATAATTAAATACAATTAGTTGTAGTAGTGGGGTTGTAAATTAACACAAATTACATCCATAGTCAATTCCCTTAAATGGTTTTCGCATCTGACCAATAATTTTCAGTTAAGTTTTCAAATTGCACAGACTGTTCACCAACTTCCCGTTTTGTGGTCGGTAATAAAATGGGACGTGCTCCAAAAGTTAATAATTGTGTTTTAATATTTTGCGAAAATAGTAGATAAGTGCCACCGCAGGCTTGTTTATTTTAGCATCGCTATAATTACAACTAATTTAAAGTTAGGTAAATACTGTAATTTGTTAACTCCTACGACTATAATTGGTCTGGCATCAGCATCATTGGCGAGGTATATCACTAAACTTCGTTTTGCCGATGATATAGTTATAATGGCGGAGTCGCTCGAGGACCTTAGCACCATGTGCAACGACCTCAGTAGAGTCTCCCAACAGGTTAGTCTCAAGATGAATGTGGACAGGATACACCGCTTACAAGCGGTTCATCGGTTGTCAACAAACGTTTTTGTTGTTCTACAACAAACGTTGTTGTTGTTCTACAGAACATCAACAACGTTGTTGTTGTTCTACAGAACATCAACAACGTTTGTTGACAACCGATGGGGAAGAGAGGTTCTCAAATGGTGGCCATGAACCAGAAAATGCGTCGTGATCCGGACCCACTAAATGAACCAACGACATAGAACCGTGGGGAGTCGATAGATGCAGTAAGCAGGCAGCCGCTAAAAGTGGCTCTATATGGGGTAGGCCTAAGTTCAGCAGTAGACTATTCAGACTGTAAATGAATACAGAAAAGGAGGAAAGGATGAACCTAAAAAATATTATAGGCACTTCCTATTTCAAAAAGTTTCGAATGTGCAGAGTACCAAATCGTATGACAATACCCTTAATCAGCTCTGTAATCGTTCCGTACAATTGGAAATGTTATGATCACCAATATTTCGGTGAAAAACTGGCAATTTAATTTATCTAAAGTAGAAGACAGTAGTCTTCGGTATTTGCTTACCTAAGCGAAGTTATGTTTATAACATTCGGTAAGTAGTACTTACTGAAACAAATAAATAATAGTTATTTGTTATACAAGGGTGCAAAGTTGGTTTTTGGCGCGAGTACTTCAATTCAAACCTGAGCAAGCGAAGGATTCAAATGTGCGTGACGCAAAAAACTTTGTAGCACAGTGAACACAACTTTTCACCTCACCACGGTGATGAATAACACCAAGGAAACAGCTTAAAAAGCTAAGAAAATTTTAGCTTATTCGTAATTATGGGTATAATTACGGATCACTCTTGCGGGATCATTCTTTGAAAATTAAAGAAAATGTGTTATTAATCCATTTTCATGCAGTTGCCGTGCTTGATAGCGCATTATAAATACTACTTGGTACTGGACAGTGCGATTATTATAAAAATAAGCTTGGCGAATGAGAAAACGAAGAAGTATATAATACTTCTTCTATTTCGGTAGATATTAATGAATTTTCAGTGGACTAGCAGTATCAAGAAGGTTAAATCAATACTTGTGTTAGGTTAATAAGGGAATAATTTAGTTATTTTCAGTATTTTATATTAATTCATTATTAAAACAATTTATTTTCATAAATAAAAAAATTAAAAGAGTAATGAATTATATTAAATGTTGATTTGACTATTGATTCGTAAAGCAGTGATGACATTAGTCGTTAAAACCACGCCCACTTTGGCTTTGGGTGGGGAAAACGGGGTATCGTCCACCTTGTTTGAGCGAACGTCGTTTGGACACACTCAGTCCTTAGCGCTCAACGTGGAAACTCGTGTACAGAGTAGCTTACGTAAAAAGTGTGAATTATACGGTGATTACGATTATTGCTTATATTGGTAAATGGTTGATGGTTGATTGTTGATATTATTTATATTGTTAAATGATGTACGTGCAAAAATGTCTAAATAAATCGGTAATTGTGCTGTGAAATACAGAAAGACAGGTGTTATTCTCCACCTGACCCCTTTTACTTGACACTGGCTAAATACACTGTGTGTGTGTGGAGCCATTATAATTTTTAAAAAAAAGAAAGGTTAATTTCATACAGATCTGTGGTTAAATCCTCAATTATTATTGGCGAAGTAACGAATTCTAGCTCTGTGCGAGAATATTATTAAATAGATACGTTCGAATTTTAAAAACACTTTCCTCGCTAGCGATTAAAATGAGTTTGTGCGCCCAGATTTCGAATGCCAAAGAAAATTTTCCGAGCCAGTGAGGTGAAAATAAATATGTGTAGACATTTCACACAGCGCCATCTAGCCCCAAACTAAGCATATACCCAGATAATGGAATCAGATAACGGATATAATACTTAGATACTTTTTTTGTAAATACATAAATAGAATACGATAGCTCAGTTGGTAGTATCCCTGCCTTTTGAACTGAGGGCTGTGGGTTCGATTCCTACCAAGGACGAATATTTGTGTGATGAATATAGATGTTTGTTCTGCATCTGGGTGTTATATTGTATTCTATGTAAGTATTTACGTACAAAAAGTATATAAGTATTGTATCAGTTATCTGGTTCCCATAGTACGAGCTATGCTTAGTTTGGGGCTAGATGGCGCTGTGTGAAATGTCCACACATATCTACATTAAAAAAAAAATATTATGGAAAAATAAGATTATTGCGCTACCGTACTTCGCAACTTGATCGTATTAATTAATTAATTACTAGGCCAGACGATACCACTTCCAGCTTGCTGCAAGGAAGCCGCAACACGTCATGTAGGTACGTTGCAATTGACGAGCCTTCTGAAAGATTGTAAAGAAAAATCGTAACTCAGATTGTATCGTGAATAGCCCACTTTATACTGATATGGTGTCTGCATAAATGTGGTTCACATTTATGCAGACACCATATCAGACACCTCAACTTTAAAAATTGATGTCCTCGCTAAATGCCTTATCACAACCGCTTCCTTTATTTACCAGTTGTTCAAGTTCCGCCTTCAATAAACTAGCGGATATTTGTTTCGCAAACGTAACCCATATAAAACTTGCGTTATCAACGTAAACACAGAATTAACATGCATACGGGCTTGTATATATAACTTTTTATCATCGTTTTGTAATCAAACTATATTTAACGGTTGACTGCGACACCTGTGTCACAAAATGTTGGCGAAGACTTTTGTTGTTTTTGCATTTTTTGGAGCAGTTTTTTGTTCGTCTTTGGATTTTAAAAGTAAGTCAGCAAATTGTGCCTATTTATTAACTTCTGGAATACCAGCATTGATATGACAATAATTGGCTGAAAATTCATGCGTGTTCGATAACGGGTCGCTGGGTGTTAAACGTGGGTGAACCGACGACATAGTCAAAACCTCGAGGATTCAATGGATGCTAGACCCAAACAGCAAGATGTTCAAAGTAACGTTCTATGGCCTATCAGTAGAGATCTTCAGGATCTTTAGCGGTGCCAAAGGAAGACCAGCGCCGGTTCAGGAGAACTAAGCATGTTGATTCGGAGCAAATTTATTACAATTTATTAAATATTAAAAGTATCATTCTAGTGTATAAAATATACCTACTATACTTCCGATACTATTTGCTGTTGCAAATTAAAAAAAAAAACTTAATTTTTTAAAAGCAAATATTTGGAATTACCAAAAATGTCTAGTGGGTTTATAAATAATAAATATAAAAAATATGTGTGGACATTTCACACCGCGCCATGTAGTCCCAAACTAAGCATAGCTATTTACTATGGGAACCAGATAACTGATATAACACTTAGATACTTTTTGTTTGTAAATGCACACATAGAATACAATATAACACCCAGACACAGAACAAACATCTATGTTCATCACACAAATGTTTGTCCTGGGTAGGAATCGAACCCACAGCCCTCAGTTCAGAAGGCAGGGTTACTACCAACTGAGCTATCGGGCCGCGGGGTATAGAGCGATGCTACTGGGTCTTAATTCAGCTTTCTTGAAATCCCCACCCTGGGTTGGCCTGGTGAAAATAATTCGAATTTTAATAAATAACCTGCACCAACCTTAAAAATAGAGTGATCTTGGCAACGCGTAAAAATCCTGTTTTAAAAAATACGTTATAACTTGCATGCTCTTACTTTTGTCCTATTCTGTGTGAAAGGAGAGGGTTATAAGCGGGTGTTAAATATAAACGAAATGATAATAGTGGCATAAGATACAGGGTCACACATAAAGTTAATCCGTAATCATTTTCGATTTTCCGAATCCTCCGATTTTGTTTTACGATAATATAGCACGAAGTGATAAAACTCGATTGTTTCTGTCTAATCTGTGGATATGGATAAAGCCCATAGGTTACAAAACAATTTTTACTTTGTGATAATACCACAAGAAAACTGTTTGTTGCTGCTGGTTAAATATAATATTCGATTTGTCAGCTCCAGTGTTACAAGCAATAAATATTTTAGTTTGTAAGCCAAATATAAAAAAATTGAGGTGTTGAAAAATTTTTTTACGAACATTATTAATCCTTTATTATTAATCTTTCATTTGACATTAATTGTATGGTAATTAGAATAAACACCCAAGTTCCATACAAAAAAAGTCCTGTCCTTTAGGTTCATAATCGCTAATTCTTTAATAACTCTGTTTTTTTTAACATTATTCAATACTGCACGTTATTTCAGCTGATGAACTTCCAACTGCATACGAATTACCATGCATGGCAATAGGTGGACTTTGCTTGCAGAAGAGTGAGTGCCCCGAAGGAAAGCAAGGGACTATGAATGGTCTGTGTCCTCGACAACAGGACCAAGGAGTTGAATGCTGTTATTCTGCTGGTTAGTTCTGTTATTATATTATAATAATTACACAGCCTCGATAGATGCATAGATAATAGAATCTGTTGGGATTGTGTAATAATTTTTATAAAACAAAACAATAAAAACAAATAATTTTTTTTTACGTTAAGTCCAAGAAGAGCTCTTGTTAGTTATAACAATAATTTAGTACTGGTTATGTAAAGAAACTGCAAACCGGTAGTCTCGATAACGCGACTTTTGGTTATTATTATTTTATTATAATGCACAAGGCTGTTATTTAACGAATCAAGGAAGGAATCAAGCTTTTAAATTACTTGCCTTTTTTGACCTTTTTTTTTTTTTTTTTATAACATGGACAGACAAACAAGCAGACGGCCCGCCTGATGGAAAGCAGTTACCGTCGCCTATAGACACCTGCATCACCGGGGGCGTTGCCGATGCGTTGCCTACCTTTGAGGACTCTATTTACCCGTCGTTTGAAGTGCCCCATGTTGTAGCTCAGCGGAAACACCTCAGAGGGAAGCTCATTCCACAACTTGCACGTGTGTGGCAGAAATGACCTCGAGAAACGGACCGTGCGAGATTTCCATGGGTCCACGAGGTGTGGATGAGCTTTTTGACGGTAACGAGCAGTGCGATTATAAAACCGCGACGCTGGGATTATGTTGAACAGCTCTTCAGAGCATTCCCCATTGAAAATTTTGTAGAACACACAGAGGGAACCGATGTCTCGGCGCAAACTCAATGGTTCCAAATCTTTGGTGAGCTCAGGATCGTCGGTGAGTCTAATGGCTCGTCGCTGCAAGGAGTCAAGAGGCTGAAGCTGGTACTTTGGCGCACCGTTCCAGAGGTGAGAGCAGTACTCCATATGGGGCCTGACTTGTGCTTTATATAGCATAAGCCGTTGGCCCGCCGTGAAGTACCGCTTGGCTCTGTTGAGTACACCCAGCTTCTTAGAAGCGAGACCAGCTTTACTCTCGAGGTGACTCCTAAACTGGACCTCGTTAGAAATGTCGACACCTAAGATCCCAAGTTTCACCGAGGTGGTAAGAGGAATGCCCTGGAACTGTAAAGCTACAGAAAAGGGGGCTTTTTTGGCAGTAAATGCGCAGACTTGTGTCTTTGTGGGGTTAAACTCGACCAAGTTCAGTCGTCCCCACTCCGAGACTTGGTCTAAGGAGCTCTCGATTTTGGACACAAGTAGTTTTCTGCTTTCCTCTACTTCGTGATGAGGGGCATTTATGCGGCCTGTGTATTGTGCATCACCGGTACTGTCATCAGCATAACAATGAATATTGTTGACTAGCAACATATCGTTGATATGCAGAATGAACAGTGTCGGTGATAGAACAGAGCCTTGAGGCACGCCAGCGTTAATTGTCATAGTCTCAGAGCTGGAGCCGTCAACGACGGCTTTGATGCTCCGACCAGACAAAAAATCTGCAATCCACATGCATAGCCCCTCAGGAAGCCCATAAGATGGTAGTTTCGAAAGAAGTGCCTTATGCCAGACCCGGTCGAACGCCTTTGCGATGTCGAGGCTAACGGCTAAGGCCTCCCCCTTGCTCTCGATGGCTTCCGCCCAGCGGTGAGTGAGGTAAACAAGAAGATCACCAGCTGATCGACCATGACGGAACCCGTACTGGCGGTCATTGATTAGCTGGTGAGCCTCAAGATACCTCAAAAGCTGAGCGTTAATCACTCGCTCCATCACCTTAGAGAGCAAGGAAGTGATCGCAATAGGCCTGTAATTCGCAGGGTCAGTGCGGTCACCCTTCTTAGGAACTGGGTGGACGAAGGCTACCTTCCATGAAGATGGGACTTTACCGGTAGCGTAGGAAAGCGAGAAAAGTTGCGCAAATATGGGGGACAGCTCTGGAGCACAGGTTTTCCTTTGATAATAATCGACATAATATCGAGTCATGTGTGATTTTTGTCTGAATAACATGTGCTGAATAATATTTTTACGATGGCAAGAGGTGCGATGCTGGTATTAGCTTCAAAGTCTAATATCCTAGAAACCAACCAACCACATCAACCAACCAACCAACCAACCAATAAACCAACCAATACCCAACTAATAACCACACTAAACAACAAATGAATAAACCAACCAATAACCACCAACAAATAAGCTAACCAACAACCATCCAACCAACCAACCCACCAATAATCCAGCAAATAACCACACCAACCAACCAATAATCAATAAACTAACCAAATTCAACCAACCAATTACCAAACCAATAGCCAATTACTAATTAACTTAGCTTAGCTTGTTTATTTCCAGTGACCAAATCAGCAAAAACCTGTCGAGCAAATGCCGGTGAATGTGTGCCAAAATCTTTACACTGTCCTGCGTACTTAATGGTTTCAAGAGCCACTGACTGCGAGAGCGATGAACAGTGCTGTATAATGGTTAATAAATAAATTATTAAAATTCTATATTGTGTTTATTTTTAAACGTGAAATGTCACTCCAAAATGGGGTATAAACACAGAGCATTGAAGAAAAGTTGTGCTTACTGGGGTGAAGCGTATTTTTTTCGTGCTCTGCGGAAAAAAGAATGAGTGTTCATCGCCATTCTTCGTCGTCTTTTATTATTTTTCGTCGTTATTTGTCGTTCTTTATTCATCTGTCTTCGTCGTTCTTTACCGTTATACTGTTACTGTACCTGCTGCTGTATCTATGGTGTCTTATTACATTTAATAAATAAAATGGGATAGTGTAATAAGTATGATACTAAATTATTTTAATTATTGTAAATCTTGCTGGCAAATCATCATCATCATCATCATCATTAACAGCCTGAAGACGTCCACTGCTGAACATAGGCCTCCCCCAGGGAGCGCCACTTAGAGCGGCTGCTCGCCTCCTGCATCCATCGGCTCCCCGCGGCTTTCACCAGGTCGTCGGTCCACCTAGTGGGGGGCCGGCCTACGCTGCGTCTTCCAGTTCGTGGTCGCCACTCGAGAACCTTTCTTCCCCATCGGTTGTCAGTTCTACGAGCGATGTGGCCTGCCCATTGCCATTTCAACTTGCCAATCCTAAGAGCTACATCGGTCACTTTAGTTCTCCTGCGGATCTCCTCATTTCGCTGGCAAATAAGTAGTACAAAATTAATTTAATTATCTCTGAATTTTAAAATATAAATTAAATTAATTCCATTTTTATGTAACATTAATGTTAAAACAATGAAATCAAATTATGGCGGTACAACCAGCAATTATTCACACAAAGGTTGTTATAAAGCAACAAAAAATACAACTTCCATGAACGCGGCATATTAAAAAACTTATTTACTGCTAGCGCATAATTCGTTTAAATTTTTAACGTGGATAAGGTGCTGCCGTCACTACTCTTCCGAAATGCACGTTGATTAAAAACCACGCTGACTTGTACTCTCTCAATTATTTCGACTACAATGTTTTCAATATCACTAATAGCAGACATTAAAAAGGCCGATGGAAAATAAAAGGTTCTAGAGTAGATCGGAAGACGCAGCGTAGGCTGGCCCCCCAAGTGGACCGGCGATCTGGTGAAAAGCGTGGGGAGCTGATGGATGCAGGAGGCATCAGCCTCTCAAAGTGAAGCTCTGTGGGGGATGTCTATGTTTAGCAATGAACGTCTTCAAGCTGTTGGTTATGATTTATATCGGTTTTATAAATTTAACAATGAAGAAAGTGTTTATCGCTGTCCCTAGAATTTTAATAATAAGTACTTGTGATAGGTACATTATGCCTTAGTCCAAAGCATTGAACACTCAAGTCCGTTTACCTACAACGCAAAAGTCAATTCAAATTCAAGTCTTGCATTGCCATCTATATTTCCCACCTGAACTAATCACATACTATCTGTTTAGCTATTGCCCTTTAAGCCCACAAAACGTTTTATACAGGTGTTCCTATAGAATACCATACAACCCCTTGAGACTGAACCAAAGTAGATGGCGCTGACATTGATGTAGAATCATGAAAAGTAGATAGATAGAAAGATAGAAAATGCTTTATTGCGACTACGACTAGATCGACACGTCATTCATTCTCATAAAATAATTGAACAGGCATCAATAGATATGGCTCTGTAGAATTAAGTTCGCCCATTTAGGTAAGGCGAACTTAACTCTAGAGAGCATTATCTTTCGCTGATAGCGAAGCATGACTAAAGCCGTTCTTAACCGATCGGTAGCTAAGCTTCAACGCTCACTGCAGTCATTACTTTGATGGGTGACCGCTACAGAAATTAGTATTTACAACTAACCGAAGAAGACCTAAGATTAAGTATTTTCTGACGTACCCGAATAATAATTAATTTTTTTGGATTAATTAATTATATTCCTCAAAAGATAAACATTTGATAAAACAAAAATTAACGATCTCAAAAAATGACCAAGTTACAAGCATTTTAAAAACCGAAATAGAAAGATATAGCTCAAACGGCCAGTGACGTCAGAGGAAGGTCGTTATAGTACCTCATTACTAAGCTGTGGTAGCTTTTCATACAATCTCTTTGGCTTGTGGGGGCGCTCTGTTTCGCGAGAAAGGGACAGGAGATGCCTCCTGTAGAAACTTTAAAAGCTTATTACTCCGTGATTTATTTATCGATTTTGCTTACTTTTTCAATTATTGCATTTATTTTTAATCTTTTTTATGAAAGCAGTATTTACTTGTTCATTTTTAATAGTAGTCATCATGCCTGTTCAAATTTAGAACATGAATAGTACTAAATAGAAATTAAAACAAGTACTATATTTTTTTTAAACCGGATCTATCGACTTCATGCTAATACAATAGGCAACATACTTGGATGAAAAATTATACTCGCCCAACCAGTTATTTACATTTAAAAACCAGCATTAAATCGATTTTGACAACATTATTCTATGAAATCGATCTGAAACTACGTATTATAAATCGCGCAAAAAAACAAACGATAAGCAATTTTTTTTTAAGGTATGCTATTGGAGCAATGGCAGTTCCCTGTGAGATAAGATCCGAAATGAGGAGATCCGCAGGAGAGCTAAAGTCACTGATATAGCTCTTAGGATTAGCAAGTTGAAATGGCAATAGGCAGGCCACATCGCTCGTAGAACTGACAACCGATGGGGAAGAAAGGTTCTCGAGTGGCGACCACAAACCGGAAGACGCAGCGTAGGCCGGCCCCCCACTTGGTGGACCGACGATCTGGTGAAAGCCGCGGGGAGCCGATGGATGCAGGAGGCGAGAAGCCGGTTTAGTGGCGCTCCCTGGAGGAGGCCTATGTTCAGCAGTGGACGTCTTCAGGCTGTTAATGATAATGATGATGATGATCTCTCATTACATAAACGTATCCTTGAACATCTCTGGTGGAACACACCCTAAATGGATAAAGGTGACGCAAAGTCGCATACGAAAG
The DNA here is from genome assembly GCA_963580505.1 of Ennomos erosarius. Taxonomy (NCBI): domain Eukaryota; kingdom Metazoa; phylum Arthropoda; class Insecta; order Lepidoptera; family Geometridae; genus Ennomos; species Ennomos erosarius. Next base: position 1,700,494 of record OY756978.1, on the reverse strand, counting down.
CCTGTCCTCTCCTCGCCCTTTGAAGACGGGGATTGTTATCTCTGCAGTAAATTAGAGGAACGTGGGTGAAAGGGTGCGTTTTATCTACCCTTTATGTAGGCCAATATGGGCCAATGTAGGCCAATGCGGGCCACATTAGTTTTGTGTACTCCTTGAGTTATAAGGAAGTGATTTTATCAGGGAATCGTGACAATGGGGTAGTTTAAGTTAGAATAGTTTCTAGTTAGAGATTTTGGGTTGTTGTGAGTTATATTATAGCTGAGGTTTAGTATTTTTATGGCTAAATATAATTAGTGTTTTTTGTGTGTGTTTTTACTAGGTGGTAGGACTTTTCTGCAAAGTTCGTCTAGATAGGTACCACTGCTTTGCCAGTTATTTTGCCGCCAAGCAGTAGTGTGCAAGCACTACTGTGTTCCGGTTTGAAGGGCATTGTAGCTAGTGAAGTTACTGGGCAAATGAGATTTTATGACCTGATTACACAGTGTAGTAATCTGGTTACTTGACTGTGTGATGTCCATTGAGATAGTTATCATATCTTGGACAATAGAGACAGGAGATGCCTCCTATAGAAACTTTAAAAGCTTATAACTCCGTGATTTATTTACCGATTTTACTTATTTTTTCAATTATTGCATTCATTTTTAATCTTCTTTATGAAGGTATTATTTACTTGTTCATTTTTAATAGTAGTCATCATGCTTATTATTGCTAAAAAACGATAGAAAGCCATTAACAAAGAAGAAGAAGAACCAATTTGAAAACCACAATCAACCCAAATCGAGCCTTTTGTCGAAAGCAATAAGTGCTAGCAAGTTATGGACTGTTAGAATGGACTTAGAGTATCATGGACAATCTGATTCTCTCAATGTTGCACTCGTCGCTCGGCGTCGACAGGTGGTCCACGGGTGGACGACGCGCTGTTACTTATGAATGTCGCGTGATTAAAGCGAATTGTCACCAAGTGGCCCACTCGCCGTCCGCGTGTGGACAGCTTTCGAGCTAGGCCGGTGATGATACGGAGTTGACGGAGTTGATGTAATGCCCAGTCCAATGCCCATACAAGTTCATATAAAGAAAATACTTAATAATATAACCGCTCAAGGCGAGGCGGTGCGGGTCGGGTGCCGTGGTGTAAAGAGATGCGGCCTTTAGTTATCACTTTTCTTAATAAAAAAAAATATTGTAGTACTTAGTTCCTAAGTATCACAATATAAATTCAAAAAATATGTAGGTTACTCAATTTAGACTTCGCTAATTTTTAGCTTTACACCCAGGGTGGGTGCTTTACCCACACATTGCATTAGTGGCACCTCACAATGTTATTAAACCAATAGTTTTTAACGAAAAAAACTAGATGGCGCTGCTCTGAATATGAACGTGCATGCGTTTGTAGCGAGCTCGACCGTAGGTTGTTTGGATCTGAATTCTTCATTAATCGCGTCCTGTAAAGGTCGCGGGTTCGATTCCTGGTTTTTTGAAGTGGATTACTATATATGAAAGTATATAGTGCCACTGTAAAATAGATAAAAAAGTAAAGCATTCCACAATATTTAGGATTACAATTATATTAAAAATACCAAATAATAGTAATTAATAGTTATAATTATAAATATGCCCAACATGTAAGAAAGAAATATGTAAAACACGATCACATTGTCTCTGGTCCTCGCTGAAATGCAAACCATCGACGTCAGGTCCAGGGATAGTGTGACCGTGTTATAAAATAAATAAATATAAACCGATGTCCGAGCTAGACCCGAAAATGATGGAAATGGATAAGAAAGTAATAATAAATAAATTAAATTGAATTGTTATACCACCTCTCTCTCCTTTATAGTCTGAACCAAACTCAATGGCAGCTGCGAAGTGCGCTACAAGGCCAGCCACGCTGCGCACGCTGCTTACCTCTTCCCGCGTACATCTAATTCTTGCTATTACGCAGCGTTTCGCAACGGACTTCACAGCCGCCATTAAGTATGGGGCAGACTATACCGTGTCTGCTATGGGCGCTGCGACGGATGGGACCACGAACTTTTTGACGTCAGGGTCCGGGTTGACGTCAATTCGGATGTATCGTCCTGCTTTAGTGCACGTCCTCAGCGCTATATTTTGCACTGCCTCTATGTAGATCTTGTTAGTAGCAGAACACAGCGCGTACGACGTGAGAGTGCGTACTATGCCAGTATCTAAATAGACTCTTGTCTCACGAAATCTGTCCCGCGGCAATAAGTGGAACTAATTTTGAAAGTAAGTAATTTACGTCAATACATAATATTATATGTATACCTTATAATAGTGCCTTATAATACCTATCAGTGCTTTATTTACTAAATAAAATCGATGTTCAGTAATTACTTTACATTGAAATTTTGGGAGTCAAAAATATAGAGGTCAGCAACGTTCCGTAGCGTGAATGTGGCGACGCGGCCGTGGAACTTCTTTCGTGAGACGGAGTTTAGGGACAATAACGAACGTTGCTTAACTTTACCGATTGGCCAAGAATGGCTAGTCAATTTTAGCTACACAAATTATAACTATTATAAGTTATAATAGTCGTCATCCATCTTTTTTTGTTTCGTGACCTCAATAGCCAAACAAAGAACATCAAAGGGTGAATACAACAAATAAAAATGAAATAAATAAAATCCCAGATTTCCGAACAAACAAAATTCTAACCTAACCCGGGCAGAACCCGGAAACTGTATATAAAGACATAAATCAGGGTACCTCGCAAAAATATGCCGACGGCAAATCTTTGGGGATAACATCCTTCGCTTCATCGGCTATGGTGCTATGGAAAATAATCTTTATGTACTTACACATAAGGAATTTGAGAGATAAAAAGTAGTCGATAGCATTTTAAATATATATGAAACGCTTTATACCAGCGTTGTTGTTACCAGATAAATTCATTTTGAAGTTCTTGAAGTCAAAGACAAATGAAAGCTAACGCGAGTTGTTTACAAATCTCAACTTTGTTTAAGGACACTTCGAGGAACATAATTGTTTTGATTAAGTATTACAAAGGAAAAAGTGAGAAAATAAATCAACGTACTGATAAAAAGTATATAGGATTTCAAGAACAGGGCAAAAATTTACAATTTGTGGATGACACAAATACAAGACAATCATAAAGGGGGCCCACTGGGACTGACTCCTACATGTCCACATGCCCAAAATACTGCACCAAAAGATCCATCAATAGTTATTTGTGCAACAAGAGAGCAAAGCTGATTTTTGTGTCGAGTGCTAATGTTGAATCCCGAGCAAGCGAAGGATTCTAGTATTGAATCACGAGCGTAGCGAGTGATGCTAAGTTAGAATCCTGAGCGAGCGAGGGATTCAAAGGCACGAGATGCAAAAACTTTTCTCTCGAGTAGCACATACAACTTTTCACCTCAGCAGTGAGAACATCATTACAGGTAGGTACTTGTAACGAAACACTATCGCGTTCCCGTCAAAAGCATGACAAAGAAAAAAAAAAGAAAAAATCGTGTTCTCTTCAAAACTCCATATAAATGTAACCTAAAGCTGGCTAAATATACTAACCGCAAAGTCATAATATTAAAAAATCACTTTGTCTCACCCAGTGAGCAAAATACGATTTTGCACACTGTTTTCTCGAAGCAAAGGGTGACATTTCGAGCTCATCATCATCATCATCATTAAGAGCCTGAAAACGTCCACTGCTGAACATTGGCCTCCCCCCGGGAGCGCCACTTAGAGCGGCTGCTCGCCTCCTGCATCCATCGGCTCCCCGCGGCTTTCACCAGGTCGTCGGTCCACCTAGCGGGGGGCCGGCCTACGCTGCGTCTTTCAGTTCGTGGTCCCCCCCCCATTTCGAGCTGCTGAGGTGAAAAGGATTTTTAGTGAATATTACAACCAACATGCGATCCGAATCAACCGATTTCATAAAAGGGATGGCTCTTAACTTTTTTTATTTTGTTTACAGTTTATAAAATTGAGTGTATCATTATACAAATATTTCTCAAGAAGTCAAGGTGATGGAAGACGGTTTAACCCGTTTTTAAAAAGACATTATTGAGTAAAAGAAAATAGGTCCGAGACACAATACACTTAGTTGCTGAATACTCAGGGACTTCGAAATGGAGTCCATTTGAAAAATTGTCGAGATCGGCGCCCATCCATCAGCTCCATGACTTGCAGAAAAGCAACTCATCTCTCCTGATGAGATATTGATGGCGGATTATGTTTAGTGAAGTAAGTAGATATTTATTTCGGATATTTGGTTTGGTCTATGTACTGTAAGGCTTTTGACAGGCCGATCTGTTGTCAGGTCATCTGATCACCCGGAAGCTTAGAGCATCTTTAACTGGACGATGATAACGTACCTCTACGGAGGACGAGGTAGACACGCATAGCACACGCGCAAACGCACACCGTTATATAATCTAGCGTAGTCACGCAGTGTCTACACGCACACTATGATGTTGTAGATGACCAAATAGCGCCATATGACCGGCAAAGGGGAACGCCTTGCCTTCCCACCTCCTTTTAAGTATAAATGCTCTAAGCCCAGAAGCAGGTTCGATTTCCGCGACAGGACAAGTATTTTTGATTTCTTTTTTGTGTTTAACCGGCCTGGATTCAAAGTCCCTTTGACCGAACTTAATTTTTTTTCTTTGTATATTTTCGCTCTTATAGAATATTTCACGCACAGTTAAGTTAAGATCACAGTCACAGTCCAGGTCAGGTAGTCACAGTCCAGTCTAAGCTATGCTCCAGTAAAGTGGTGGCAACTTTACTAGAAAGCTTCTATGGAATTTTGGAAGCAACACGAAAAATCACGTTTCACCACATTATATCACTTGCTCACACTCATACTTGTAATTCAGCACTTAATGCGCAAAACGCCACCAATTTTATTGGATACATTAACACTGGAAAAAGCACAAGTTTTGAGAAATAATACAATGCAACGATGAACTTTTCCGCGTTCCCGCCAAATTTCCCAGGACAAGTATTTATGAGATGTAATGCCAGTATCGCGTAGTAATATATTCAGTAATCTCTGGTATCGCTGCTTAGCGTAATTTTTCATTTACCTACTTTACGAATGTTAGAGGACAAAGAAAAAGAAGCGCATATAAAAAATGTACCTCCTTGTTTTGTATCTGGATATTGATAGTTATTCTTTAGTCTCCCTGGCTAGAGGTGGAGGAAAATCATTGGCACTTTTTGTATGAGAAAAGGGTGGTATTCGGTCCCGGGGACTTACCACAAACTAATACAAAACCATCATGGTTCATGACAGTAGTGTTTTCAAGGTTACATAATCATTTTTTTTTATGACGTGACCAGCTGGTCGTTCACCTGATGTTAAGCAATACGGCCGCCCATAACAGTTGCAGTGTCACTCGGAACTTTAAAATAATAAAGTTTTGCGTGACACTGCACTGTGCACGTCAACCTGAGATATCACACAGTCTAGTAATCAGATTACTACACTGTGTAATCAGGTCATAAAGTCTCTTTTGCCCAGTAATTTCACTAGCTACAATGCCCTTCAAACCGAAACACAGCATATTGTATTGTGTAGAGCATATTGTTCGAATTCGTACCATGAACTTATAAAGTATTCCTGCATGAAAACGAGACGTCTAAATTTTTATATGGCGTTATCACTGTCACACCTCTGTGTCAACATGATGTATTTGAGTGAACGATTTAACGTGACGTCATCAAAACTGCTCTGCCTCTGCAACATTACAGTATTCTTACTTTTATGTTTTTTCAATGTATGATTGAAGTATAAGACTAGCTAGTTACGTCATTCATTCTCATAAAAAAGTAATAATGCTATAAGAGGTTGTGGTAGGCCCCCTGAATAAACGAACAATAATTATTATTATCAATAAACGAAGTTTTTTTTTAAATACATAGGACAATACCATAGGGCAAAATAACCTACGCTGCCAGTGAGAATGATTTAAAACACCATCCGACTCTGTTAGAACAATAATAATATCACCGTTTAGTCTCACCTTATCATCCATTTACGTAAACACAGTGGCAGTGCGGAGGCTAGGAGTTAATACGTGAATTGATGTGCATGGCTGGAGCAAGCCAGAAGAAATATGAAAAAATCGCCTGTACTTGCTTGTTAGTGATGTGCTGTTATTTTTATCGATATCGATATAATTCTCTCCAAAGTATTCAAATCCCTAAGTGTATGTCTAAAGCCTTATATCTCTGAAAGTTAACACCACCTACATATTACACCTAGCTAGACCCACCTGAGTAAAGCTGGATAATGGATTGTATTATTGAGTTTTTGTTACTGTTTAAAAATATTGTATTTGTAATGATTGTTATTTTATTTGAAAGCAGGAAATGCTTAATAATCAGTATAATTTGTAGGTAATGACGTTTTAATTTAAAATAATTAAATCACAAAACTTGATTATATCTATCATACTTTATCATGAAGTACGTAAGTAGCATTAAATAAGTAAAGCTCCAATGGAGTGCTCTAGAATTCAGGTTCTGAATTTAGGTGGGTATAGACTCCAAGTAGGTACTCCGTAGGCTTGACTATTTTGGCCTAATCTAATTAAGCGCAACCGGTCAGAAAAAAATTGAAATAAATGTCAATGTCAAAAAGCAAACATGACTGTATTTTAAAAAAACACATCAGAGTAAACATTACATTGTCTTAATGGATTGCTTCTTTAGAAGTTATTTTAATAGGATGTCAATAACAGATCACCCGTCCCCTCCCTCCCCTTCTTTTCATTCCCACTTCCATCCACCTTCCATGTGATGGGGGAAAGAAGAATACAATAGCATCGGATCCCCACACTACGCATAATTCCCACTTCTACCCCTTTCAATAAAAAAACATGATTGTAGTTAACTTTTATTCTGTTACACAACACCGCTCCGTTCTACACGCGCACGCGTGCATGTGGTTCCGTTGCTACATTTAATTTTGTTGGTTTTACCGACAATAAAAAAATTCAGCTGTTAGACGGCACTGATTCTTAAGGAGACATTTCATGTAATCCGTATTTATTTTATTTAGTAGCTAAGCAGAAGTAATGTGGTAGGGGGAAAATGTGGAAATGGGTGGTGCAATTATTTTTAGGAAAATGCTACACGTGCGTCAAAAGTTAGTCACATTTAATAATAATTTCTAACAACGTGTTATTTGTCTATTTAACTTAAAATGAGGTCTTCTATTAACATTTAAATAAAATAAAATAACGGGCAGATCATTGAGGTAAAAAAACAGAAAGAGAAAAAATATGAATAGAGACAAATAGCTGAATTCATTTTACTAAAATGTATAACACATTTTAGCAGAGAACACAAATAACACACACTACTTTCTAGATTATGATCTAATATTATTCATAATATTATTAGGTATAGCAAAAGCTATTTATTACTCGTTTTCTGTTTTTTTCTTTATGTGTTCTTTGACGATATTAATTTACATTAATTAGTATCGATAAAATTAAATAAAATGAAGATTACTTACCTCACTTTTTTACAAAATGCAGTATTATCGCCACAAGTACCTACAGTTTGTTTATAAAGTAGACTTAGATTGAAAAGTGTACAAGTACTTGAACGTACATCAAAACTAGAATTATTAATTTAAGTACCTTTTATACGTAAAAATATTCCATATATTTGTTACTTTTTTATTTCATCATGATTGTACATATTTTTTTTCACAAATTCTTCTTTTCAGCTTCTAAATGATATTTAGAGGTAGCAATCGTTGAACGTCTGCCTGGATCGTAGTTCAAATCCAGCTGGTACGCATCACACCCATACTTACTGATCATGTATCGACTGAGGCGTCTCTGCGCTTGCGAGGCAATGTACTGTGAATACCAAATTAATTATTGTATATTTATTAGCTAAGAAATAGTCTCTTACTATGTAGTAGGACTGTTATGTAAAGTTCGTCTTAGTCCAAACCAAGCTACCAACCAACAAACCAACCAAGCCACACCAAGCCAAGCTTTACTAATTTTTTTTCTTTTTTTTTACGCTTGATAGGTTTTTATTTTAATTTATTTTATTAAATAAATTATTCTGCTACCAAGCATTATAGTATCCCACCAAGCTCTTATTACTGTGTTCTGGGTTGAAGGGCACTCTAGCTAGTGAAATTAATGGGAAAATGAGACTATGACCTGATCTCAAATTCTCAGTCTGATTATTTCATTACTAGACCATGCTGAAGTCTAAGTATTACGTGCGCAATGCAGTGTCAGGCACTCGAAACTTTATTATGTTTTTTAGCTTTCCGATCGGAACTGCAACTGTTATCGGCAGGCGTGACGCTTAACATCAGGCGATCGACAAGCTCGTCTTGTGATTTAACATAAAAATAAATTGACGGGCCCGATAGCTCAGTTGGTAGTATCCCTGCCTTCTGAACTGAGGGCTGTGGGTTCGATTCCTACCCGGGACAAACATTTGTGTGATGAACATAGATGTTTGTTCTGCGTCTGGGTGTTATATTGTATTCTATGTATGTATTTACAAACAAAAAAGTATATAAGTATTGTATCAGTCATCTGGTTCCCATAGTACAAGCTATGCTTAGTTCGGGGCTAGATGGCGCTGTGTGAAATGTTCACACATATTTATTTATTTATTTACTGAGTATAATATTTATTATTATTCAAAGCTGCATAGCGAATTTTGATACATAAATTATACTGGGGTATAAAGTAAAGCTTTAAAATATTTTTGTATCATTTGACCATTGAAAAACCACTAACATAGCGTGAGTCGTACTCCTTCCTCAACTGCCTCAGTTCATGGTCTTCAGGACCCCAGTTGTTATCAGGAATAAACATTCGTGCCCAACCCTGTAAGAGTAACATATTTAAAAAAATCGGCTTGATTTTCCTAAAAAGTTAAGATATTAGGCTCTATTTGACTTGTTATAAATAAACAGAAAAATGTTTCCATAAATCAGTTTAAAAAAGAACAAGTATAAGTAGTACATTTATTGAATATTAGCAAATTAAAAAAAAATAACATTATTATATTTTAACAATGCCAGTGAATGTACTGGACGCTAAATACTTCTTGAAAGCGTGTTATTAGGTTAGGTATACCTAATTACCTACTTGTCTTTTTCTTGCAATACAGAGATTGTATAAATATTAGGTTGGTTAAAATACATTTCAAGACCAAAGCTTGTTTTTTTTAATTTTTTACCTATAAAACAGGCTATTGTTTGATTACAATCTCACGGGATGGGAAGCGAAGATGAGGTCAAATTTAAAGTGGCATGCTTGTCTAGTCGTCTAGGACTTCTTCCAGCTGCTGCTGATAATATGATGATGGTGATGGTAGCGATGATGATGATGATGTCCATCAATTAATAAAATAATGATAATCATACCGATTTATCTTTCACAATATACTTGTAAGACACTACTATGAATCCGACAATGAGCGGTAAACCTCCCAAAATCCAAGACCAAGACAGCAATTTCAATATCGCTGTTCCTTCTTGTTGCATTAGCTTCATAAAACTTTTTATAAAAATGTATAATTTAAACTGAAACATTTTTAATAAAAATACTAATGAATTTCTAATAATCAGGTTAATAAAAAAGATTAAAATTAAAAACAAGTGTTAAAAAAAATTGATAAAAAATAGGTATAATAAATAGGTATGTATAGGTATCTGGGTGGGGGTATATTTTTACTCAAAAATGCTCGTATTGTGGTCATTATTTTTACAACCTTCTTTGGGAAAAATCGGCATTGCTGTGCTACTCTAAGCGCCAGCAAAGTTGTATAGAATTTCATTGCTGGTGAGTTTTGCGTCCAGCTATTTCCTTTGAAATTGCATAACTGTCGTATTTTGTCCACACACTGCGCCAAACGTTTGCGAGTTTTAAGGGTGTACAACGTCATCTATATTTAATTCTGAATGAACTAAATACAATATTTTGTTCCACGTTATATTATTATTGTCGCTGATTGTAAATAATGTGAAGTGTTTTTTTTTTAATAAATTACTCGCATTATTTGAGTACAGCACTATAAAAGTCTTGGCCGCAATGACTGGCCTGTTGACCACTCTATGATAGCTTCGAGCTTAGCGTAGCTCCGCCCCAGCCATCAAACTTGGTCATCATTGCAGCCATTGCTGCCCGCGCTATAAAGCCTCGACCTTCGGTCTCGGCCTACATTCCAGCTTGTCCCTCAAGAGCTACAATGCTGACCGCGCTGTAAAGGCCCAAATCCTTGACATGTTATATTTTATAAACACAAAAAAAAAAAAAAAAAAAGTTCCCATAGTACAAGCTATGCTTAGTTTGGGACTAGATGGCGCTGTGTGAAATGTCCACACATATTTTTTTATTATTTATTTATTTTATTATACTTACGAAATAATAAACAGGCACAATTTGCAAAGATAATATCCTAAGCGTTGTCGGCGGCACTCCATGATGAAACGTAATATCATCCACCAACCTTCCCATAGGATAGAAGTAATATATAACCAGCGCCTCAATAAACGTTGTTATACCTTTGGCGTATAAAAATATTATAGTCAGAATCTAAAAAAAAACATAATAATTAACATTTACCTACACGGTTATAAGATAAAAAAAAAGTGAGTAAAACAGCACATTACATCGTAGTCCATGAAGTAGTAAACAGTACTAAAAAACAGAGTGAAAGACATCGTCAGCATCCAGCGTTTTATCCATTTCCACTCGTTAATAATCATTTCAAAAAAACAATGGTAAGTTACAATCTGGAATGGTCATAATGGTTAAGACAGAAACAGAAAACAAGTAGTCATACCTGGGGCCGCACTGTGAGCTCTTAGCGCGATTCAAAATTGAGCCAATATTGGATCGCCTGTCAAAATCTTCATACAAAAAAAAAACGAAGCGATCCAATACAGGCTCTGGTTTGAATCGCACTAAAGCTCACAGTACGGCCCCTGTAATAAAAAGATATTAACGAATAGCTTGACAAGAACATGTCTTATGCTCAAGTACTAGGGTCCTGTAGATGTACAGATTTCGATGAAAAACGTTGCAATTACGATATTAATATCATAAAAAAATAATATAAAATAAATATCTGTGGACTTTTCACACAGCGCAATCTATAGCCCCAAACTAAGCATAGCTGGTATACCATGGGAACCAGATAACTGATAGAATACTTAGATATGTTTTTGTTTGTAAATACATACATAGAATACAATATAACACCCAGACACTTTGTCCAAACAAACATGTTCATCACAAAAATGTTTGTCATGAGTGCGAATCGAACCCACGACCTTTTAATTCAAAAGGCAGAGTCACTATCAATCAAATGAGCTATCAGGCCAGTCGTTCAAATTGAAATTAAAAAGGCTGTAAACTTGTAAAGGATTCAGACAGACAGACTGACAACACAACACAACATGACGACCTTATCTATAAGGTTTCTTCAAAGTACTATGAAGCTAAACATGATTAATTTAATTGGTACTAAGTAATTATTAATTTAAAAATTATATAAGGTAAAAATGACTTACCACTGTCGTTAAATCAGAAGCCAAATTAAGCATATAAAATGTTATTGTACAAATGTCCCCCAAGTAGAATGTTGAGAAAAATACTGGCCAAATGAAGTAAAAAGCATGGGCATCTGAAAGATACAATTTATTTTTAGTAAATAATACACACCCTTATTTTGCCGTTCTTGTCTGGGATAACTTTATACTGTTGAATAAAACGTTTGATTAACAGGGTCTTATAAAAACTTTGCCATGTAATAGGTATGTACTTAGTGTAGGATACACAACTCTTCTGCGCGTTCACTGTTTAAGTAATTAATAGTAAATTAGGTTAAATATAATTTGATGTTTTACTTTTGTATGCATAAAATATAATTATAAGTTACTAATTATTTCCTATAAGCATGTATTTTCAGTTCTCAATGTTAAACATCTATTGTTAATAATTTCGTGTATCTCTAGTATCTTCGTAATAGACAAGCACTATGCCGCCTGTGACATAGGTTTATTCCTAGTACAGGCACCTCACTTTTTAAGACATATGTTTAGTTTCTAAGATTTATATATTTGTATTTCCATCATTTATGTATTTTTGAATAAATATTTTATTTATTTATTTATTTATTATATATCATCAGCCTGAAGTTGTACACTGCTGCGAGAACACACCTTCCTTAATGAACGCCACTTTGTACGGTTATCATAGGGGGAGGTTTGGCCATAACCACCACACTTGGCAGGTGATCCCAGGATATTTTATTGTACCGAAAATGCTGCTGGCCATTCCCTGAATATTTCTTTAGCTGATTACCTAAGAAATAATAGGGTTTTTTTAAACCGGTATCTACCAACGGTAACTCATTGCAAGGTCCGAACCATAATACTTAGTACTGAGGTTTTATTCGCTTAGATGTAAAACTGGCATAAAACTTACTAAGTTGATGTACTTGTATTGGTGCTTTGGTGAAACTTTGACAGTACGTGTTTAACTTGTACACAAGTGCAAATCGAAACATGTAAAAAATTGCATTTGAAACGACTATTTCGGAGCTGTCGCTACTTGCCACAATCTGAAAATTTGTAAACCGCAATATAATCTGTCGTCATTTCACTACCTTTTTTCCTCTCGGAAAGTGTGTAGTTACTCAACATTTAGGCTTCTTGAGTCTTTTAAAGGTCACAGCTGATTACAACCACCCGGCACCCACTCGGCACCGCCTCGTCGCACGGCGTCCACTTGTTGTAGACTCGTGGTCCACGGGTGGACGCCGCGTTATCACCAATAAACGTCGCGTGGTCAACCAGTGGACCCCTCGCGGTCAATGAGTGAACGCCGCGAAATTTTTTTTCGTTGTACTCAAACATAAAAGATCTTGAAAACTTTAAGGATAATAAGGCAGGCAATAAGACTGATATTGGCACACACTTGAATATTAACTCGCTAATAACTTCACTTACCTCGTCAGTGCTTCTTGCTGTAATAATATGCACTACAGGAGGAGCGGTAGTAGATTCAGCCAACATGTCTGCATCACAGTCTCCTAAAACCTAAATTAACTTTTTGGTTAAAATACAATTGTAAGCTCAGAGCTGTTCTCACTGCAATGGTTTTTTTGTGAAATAAGATCCAAAATAGGGAGAACCGCAGAATACTAAAGTCATTACACCCTAAGAATTAGCAAGTTGAAGTGGCAGTGCGCAGGGCCACATCGTTCGTAGAACTGACGGTGACAACTGAAGAAAGGTTATCGATTAGCAATCATGGACCGAAAGACGTAGCGTAGACCGGCCCCCCAGCAGGTAGATGATCTAGGCAGAACCACGGGAAGCCAATGAATGCAGGAGGCAAGCAGCCACTCAAAATGGCGCTCTCTGAGGGAGGCCTATATTCTGCAATGGATGTCTTCAGGCTAATAATGATGATATATAATATTAATTATCTTACCAGCATCGATATGAAACTATAATTATCTCCAAGCGTCGAATTTGTCGTAGCGACTTCGTTTTCATTGAAATCGGCCGTAAATAAAAAGATGGCTATTAAGATCTCTATTATTACTTCAACTATATGAACTCTATTTAGGACCTGAAACAATACCGTGTTTGATAGCCCATGTTTATATAAAATAAAATGTGGGGCAAACAAGCGATCATCCTATCCTGAGAATGGTCACCGCTATCTTTGGACACCTGAAACACCAAGACTTTTACCGGTCTTCTTCTTCTGCAATGCGTAATGCGTTGCTTAATATAAAGGTGGCGAGTTGGCGACTGATATTATGAGCATTCACTCAATGTGAATATTTGCATTAAATTTATTGTGACCATTTGTTCCGTCCATCAGCAGCTCGGTTCGGTGTAGGTACAGACATACCAAATATTCGTACCTACATATATAACGTCCTCACATCAAGAAAATGCTATGTCTGTTGCTAAGAAGTCTCTTTTAGTACTTTTTTGAAGCTTTCCAAATTGTACTTAACTAAAAAGACCTCAGGAGGATCTCATTCTAATGAACACATAAATCGTACCGTATGAGATTTCAAATGAGAGTCCTACAGTGACTCTCATACTCCATTGCTAAACACGAAAGGCTAATTCACGATTTTGCCAAATTATGCTATACTGTGTTTGCGATTATATTGCCAAAAAGTTGAATAGTAAAATTGTGAAGTTGGAATGAGGTTAAAGATCTCTGCAGAGCATTTCCTATAATAATATCGATTGTAAAGGCTTGGAAAACCGATATCTCATCGTAAGCTTAAAAGTATAAGCTTGTCTGAGAGTTTAGAGTCTTTTACAAGTCTAAAGGTTTGCTGTAAGGAGCCGAACAATAGCAGCAGGTGATGAAATCCAGAGATGAAAAAGCTATTGACTATGAGCTACATCTGTAGCTCATAGCTCATATGTTTCTATGAAAGAAAACGGCCACTAATGAATCTTCATTAGTGGCCGTTTTCTTTCATAGTGACATGATGTTTCTGCTTAATACTTTTACTGATGGAAATGATTACTTACCTTCCAAAACATTTTCCCCTTAACTGCTGAACAGCAAAACACTATTGGAGTCCATATAAGAATATAAGTGACGAATCTCATCATATATGATACTGTATCTGATGTATATCTAAAATAACGAAAGGCTTTTATCAGCATAATATAGTCGCTGTTGGTGCGCTGAACCTGTGCTGCGCTTGCAGATTACTAACAATCATCTGCTCCTTATCTCACTATATGTGGTGTAGCTTTTATCTTCAAAGCATTGCTTCCAGTCTTTTTTACTACGAACCAGATTACGAATCATGAGCCAGCCCCTCACCAGGTGGACCAATGACCCAATGACCCAATCCAAACCATGGGGAGACGATATATGCAGGGGGCAAGCAGCCACTTTATAACAAAGAGTTATATGTACTACGTACTAGAGCAGCCATGCAAAGCATATTTTTTTCCATTTTTGGTATAGCTAAACTAAAATCCACTACAGCGCTATACGAGATCAAATCGTCTAACCAAACGATCCCAACACGCAGCGCTAGTGATTATAGGTTGTTTTGTTTGGTCAGTGTTCGTTTACTCTGCCAATATGGCTGACGCCGCGCATTCTGGTGCCATTATAAATCAACTCCTTAAATAATATTTTATTTAGGTGGATTTTGCCCAAATTCTAAATTTATTGTTTAAAATTGATTCGAGTCATCATTTTTATTGCAATACACGTGTAGTCGCTATGAGTGCCGAGTTTCGTATGAGCATGTACATGCTGGCTAGCTTATATGAAGTGGTCGACAATGCAAGTTAGAGATGTCCCGTCCAGTGTAACATAGAAGTCTTTGCTTTATAAGCGGTGCTCTATGGGGAGACTTATATTCAACAGTAGACGTCTTCAAGAAAATTATGATGATGGTGATGAGATGATATTATAATTATTATGAAAATATTATGTCATTATCATCATTATTCACCAATCACCATCGCTATCGACATCGTTTAATAACCAATATGCAACTAAGCTTAGTAAAAGTTAAACTAACGTATGAAAAAGAAAAGGATTCGACATGACAAACTATAATACATCATAATCATCATCATCATCAACAGCTTGAATATACCACTGCCGAACATAGGCCTACCCCAGAGAGCCACCTGCATCCATCAACTCTCCGCGGCTTTCACCAGATCTTCCGTCCGCCTAGTCGGGGGCTGGCCTGCGCTGCGTCGTGGTCGTGGTCGCCACTCGAGAACCTTTCTTCCCCATTGGTTGTCAGGTTGTTAAGTTGTGGATCTTCTCAATTATAATATACTATAAAAATATTAGCCAAAAGACAAACTACTCACTTAAAGAAAAGTATTTGGGGTAATTGAAAATATTCTCCATCTGAAGAAACATAATAAAAATCTTTAAATGTAGCTGTTGTATTGGCTATTTTTTTACCAAAATCTTCGGGTAAGTAACAGTTTACTGTTAAGTTACTAAATCTATGTTCATTTCGACACCTGGAATTATTTCACTATTAAAACATGATCTTATAATAAAATTATATCCTTTAAATAACTTTTCAAGAGCATGTTGAGCCATGCTTAGCACGTAGGGTCAGACGCACCGGTATTGGCTTTAATTTCAAACAATAACGTACAGAAAATTATATTTACATACTTTACTGAAAAGGTTTAACCTTTTCAGTAGGAACGTCTTAAGTATTTAAAGGTTTGATCCACTTATCTCACAACCTTATTAACATGTTTTGCTCTAAACAATTTTAGAAGAGAGTCTTTGATAAGGTCTGTCAACAGGAAGGAGAATCAGTTCTTGGGATCAACGGCCTTATTAATAAACGTATAGTAGCTTTTGGTTACCTACTCCAACAACTAACCGTAGGCGCAGGCCACATATACCTATGAGCAAAATAGACGATTGGGACCAACCAACAACCACGGTCACATTTGTCTCACCTTTGGGTCTAGCAAAGATCACAAACGCTAACGCTATCGCTATCGCCAAACGCTAACTCCAAAATGTATTGAGATGACATTTCGGAAATCGCTTACTTTTACGCACCAAATGTCATGTCAATACATTTTTGGAGTTAGCGTTTGGCGTTAGCGTTAGCGATTGGGATCTTTGCTAGACCCCCCCTTGGTCGGGTTGGTGTAAAACCCGTCCAAGGGGATGTTGTGGTTGTGGATGGTGGTTGGCGACCGAATGAAGGCACCAACCACCATCCATACGATTTTACACAAACCCGACCAAGGTGAGACATATGTGACCTTGGTCGGTGGTTGGTCCCGATCGTCTATTTTGCTTTTTAAAGGACGAGGACACGGCGAGGACACGGCGCGGATGCGGAGTGGGCGCGGGCGCCGAAGTGCAGCACCCTAACCACGTTCGAGCAAGGAAATACCATTTTTCCTAAATTGAGCTTTATTTTCTTGCACTTTGTATGAAATTTGAATAGACGCTGTCCGTTCCATGTCCGCGCCCGACGTCCTCTATGTGTGGCCTGAGCTGTATAGGTTGTTGACCTTTTTCTTCAAGGACAATATTACCAAGATGCTCAAATTATATAATTACAAAGCCACTATAATTTATTATGTATCACTCCTCTAAGTACTAAGCATGGTCTGACGTGACACGAACATGATAAGTTATTTTTAGTTTATTATAAAAGCAATATCATTTTGCTGAATCAACTGACCTGTTCCAAGGATTCTTGAATATTATCCCATTCAAAATATAGATCATATTAAACATACAATTATACACGTAAATCAAAAGTTCGAGAAGAGAAGTTATTAAGACAGCAGGTTTGAAACCTAAAAAATATAAATTAAATATGTATTAAGTACATTTTTTATGACAGGGTTTAAGTAATTTCGGGTGTATGCTGTGTGTCAGTCACTCACTCAGAACAAAGCCTCGGATTAATAAAATTGATTCTAAAAAGCTAATGGCTTTAGGATGCGTTTCCACCAGAGATGTACGAGGATGGGTAGCGAGGGATGTGTTTGAGAACCTATAGAACCCATTTATTTGCCTAGCATCGCTCAGCGCAGGTCTAGTAGAAACGGCTCAACGGAGTGAGGTTTTGTACATGGAAAACAAAAGAAAAATGTGTGCGTACAGTGTTGCAAAGGACATGACAATGTACCATTTTTCTTTGTCTGTCAAATTACCCCGCGCACATCAGAAGTGAGCCTGCTACAAATCCTACAAATCCTCGCACTGCTCAACTCACCCGCTCACCGTTTTACAGCATGCGTCGCTACGGACCCTCGCACAGCTCAGCAGCCTAGCACAACTTTGGTGGAAACGCAGCCCAAGGTAGGTAATGAGGATACCATGATAAACTGAAGATTTACCATAAAAGAATGGTACCATTTTAGGTACAAATATATGTTCATGTGGTGCATATGATGCCAAAAAAACGTGAACAAATGTATGTGGCAGCGTCTTTAAAAACACGGTGAAAATGTACTGCCAGATATACCTGAAACCACAGATAATGAAATAGTAGTTACCTACTACCTAAAACACAGATTCAGATTCAAATGTGAGACATTAAAACTAAAACAACACTTAGTTTTAGTCATTATCATCCTCAGCTAGAAGACGTTCACTGACTGGACATAGCAATCACCTATATAGCACCACTTAAAAGGCCACAGGCCTCTTGCATTCAACAGCTACCCGCAGTTTTGTCCTGGTGGGTTGTATGTTTGCAGTATGCAGTATGTGTTTTATGGAAGATATCTTCCACTTCATGATCACCAATCTAGGATATTTCCTCTATCCGCCCATTGTTGTACTTTTTTCAACTGTTTTTAATGATTTAAGATGTGGTGTTTCAATAAATAGAATAATCTTTTTACTAACCCGTTATAAGAAGTTATTACCAAAGTCGTTATTTCAAATTTCTTTGGTGTTCCCACGTAGTTTCTGTAGAATGCAAGTCGTTCGAACTTCGATGCAGGTATGATTGAACGCTCTGAATTGTCCTGAGACTCTTTCTATAAAGGTTTATTTATCAAACAAAAGGAAAAGAACTTACAAAGCGTGCTATTGTGGGCTCACTACACGAGAATTACCCCGACTAGGTAGACATACGACCTGGTCAGAACCGTGGTGAACCGATGGATGCAAAAGGCAAGCAGCCGCTCTAAGTGGCGCTCTTTGGGGGAGGCCTATGTTCAGCAGTGGACGTCTTCACGCTGATGATGATGATGACAAGAGGCAGCCAATCATTTCCCAAGAACTATAATCTACGTAATATTCAAAGTATAGGAGCTTGCGTACCTTTTTTACTAAATGAATATGATAATTCTTAAACTGCAAGAATAGTTTGGAAGATTCTGCTTCAAGATTAGTGATGGAGCCAGACCCTCGGTTTAGCATCCAGTTGGATGATGCTCTCCTCAGCTGATCCTCACCACTGTAGTCAAGGCGCTCGTCCATTTTGAAAGAGTATAAAATCTAAATTTGCCTAAATTAAAACTACAAATACACATTAAATATTTGTAAATAATAAATAAATTATTATTATAACTGATGTTGAGTCCACAGAGAACTTTGAGTCACAGAGAACCACAGAGTACATTGGTAAAGACTGGAATAGCAAAGTTCTCTGTGGACTGGATCAGAGAACTTTGTGAGCACAGAGTACATGTTTGTGAGTTTTGATTTTTTCTTCTTCTTTTTCCACAACACAGAGAACTTTTCTGTGTTCCACAAAGAGTATATAATTTACCTTTTCCACAGATATCTACTATCTTTTTTTTCTTAGATTTTGGCTCCACACGTCGTGTATTTAGCCAGTGTCAAGTATTGTAATTTTTCGCCATTAAAGAATATATCACGTACAGTCAAGTCTTAGTCATAGTCTAAGTCAGGTAGTCGTAGTCCAGTCTAAGTCATGCTCCAGTAAAGTGGTGGCAACTTAACTAGAAGCTTCTATCGAATTTTGAAAGCAACATGAAAACTCACGTTTCACCACATTATATCACTTGCCCACACTCATGCTCGTAATTCAGCAATTAATGCGTAAAACGCCACCAATTTTAAACATTAATACAGGAAAAAGCACAAGTTTTGAGAAATAATACAATGCAACGACGTGAACATTTCCGCGTTCCCGCCAAAAACCTACTATCTTTTTCTTCTTATTTGAATATCAACCACAGAGTATATGGCTCCTACACAGATTAGAGAAAAAAAAATCTACGAAATATAAAACGTCGGAATCTAAAAGAAGTCCTATTGTAAAGTCATAGGTTTTTGGTTTTACGTACTACTCCACAAAAAGTTATAATATATAAATATATATTACATTATTATTTAAAGTATTTTATTTTTCTCTAATTGTAACAATACGAGACTTCTGACCAGTCTTCGACTATTGTTACTATATTTAAGAGCTCACTGTGTGTTATTCTAATAAAAAATGTACAGTACCTAGGTACTTATTATAATAATTATTACATTAATCAGGAGTAGATATACCTACTCCTGATTAATGTAATAATTAATAGGCAGTAAGCAACTCAAATATTGTGAAAGCGTAAATAATCGAAGCTTCTAGTAAAGTGCTCTCAAGGCACCCACAAACTGCTCCGTTCCGGTACCACATAAAATATTAACTCATTCCGTATGAGTCGATTCAGAAACGCTTCTACTATTGTATGGCCGTTTTATATATCTTTTCAAGGTGCAAATATGGCATTATACCTACGTAGGTAGAGGCTGTAACATATCCGTTTAAAAAAATAAAGCTCAAGCTGAAACTCATCTAAAAATTTTATTTTTGTTGTTTGATTAGCTTGCGCTTGACCACTATCTCACTAGCAGTCTAGCACCCCTATTCCGAACCCATCGAAAACGTTTCGAATCGAAATTGAAATTGAAATTTAGAACGAAAGAGTTTTAAATGAAGAAAAGATAGCGTAAGTTTCGAATCGAAACGTTGTCGATGGATTGGAAATAGGGGTGCTGATGGTAAGTGACGATGCGGTCTAGGATGTAACGCGCTTGCCTAAAATATACCTATTTATTCTCGATTTGAAGACTCGAGGCTCGATAGTAGGATAGCGGATAGTGTTAGGTGTGTAGTGTGTCGTGTGATCGAAGCGAAGGATTCTAGATGAGAATTTAAAGCATATATTAAAAAATTATAAGAATTCAAAGTACGTTACTCGAAAGTTTAATTATACCTGATGAGATGGAAACATCGCCATTTATCGTTTTGAGTACCGTGATATCTCTAAGGTGATATCATATGAACTTGGATTTGACATTGACTTTACGTAAGATACTGATACTTCTTAGATAATCTAATACATACTTACGCTTGTTAGATATCACCTGTCTTCTAAAACCAATAGTAACACCTTCTCACGGTGTTGTCGCAAGGGAATCGAACGCTACTATATTAACGTGCCTACTTCATCACACCCAAATGACGATCAGAACCTGCTCTGTAATGTAACACGGTATATACCTACATAATGCATAATTGACTATTATTACGGAACAATTTTCAGTCGTCGATTGATGCTCAAGTAGAGATTTTATTCGTGATCATTTTATGAATGAAATCTCGGTTTGAGCACAGATTCACAGTTTATCGTAGTTCTTAATACGGGCCTTAAGTTTCATCAAGATTCATTGAAAAAGGCGACCTGTACGCAAGTACGTACATCCGGACAAACGAAAGCAATTTTTGGCAAGTTGAAGCAGAGACTTTCGCTCAACTCGTTCACTCGGCCTGAACATATAACCCTATATGGCCTGAGCTTGAGCATATAACTCCATGTATGAATGAATTAATGAACCCTGAACCGAATTGATGTAACCCTAATCTGATATAACCATGGCAAACGTCAAGGGACGAGTAAATGGCAATGGAACGATTTTATTTGGATGGACGTTGCGTCAGGCTTATTGGATAAAGCATCAGTTTATCGGGTAAATTTCAATTGGAAGCTTTATTACCTTGTTTATAGCTGGACTGAATTAAAAATCGAGATTAAAGGAACTTTAGGGCAGCATAGGTATCATTAAACTCTGTTTGATCTAACCTTACCGATGACATTAACTTCTGAAATTGTAAAACCTGAATACCAAGTTTCGTCAAGATTCGTTAAAAAATCTGACCTGTACGCGAGTACGTACATCTGGACAAACGAAAGTAAAACTCACAAGTTGAAGAGACTTTCGCTCACTTCTTCTCTAAATAAACTGCTAGAAGAGCCTCTATTTACGAAGGGAATCATGTTCGGTTATGTTTTTCCGTAATGTGAGTGCAAATTTTCCTAGAAATGTGTTTTATGTAGTTTTGGAAAAGCCTAAACAAGCCCATACAGTGTAGAAACTTCATATCATTATCAAAACTGCAGCAGATGTAAGTCATAAACTATAATTTAAGCACTGCCCATTAAAAACTTCGTCATTATTTCTTCGGGAACCCGGCTCGGTGGACGGACTACGAACCAATAGAAATTATAACAGTGATTCATCTTTGTTATAGTTCCTTAAACATTAAGGAACCCGTGGGATGTAAATTTGTGGCTTCTGACTTTAGAGCGTATCCTACGCTTTGCCATCTAAGCTATGGTCTTATTCTTCAGTGGCTGTGAACATTTTAAGGTTTAATGAGACGTTTTATTTAAAATAAAAACTAGTTCCACTTCTGTTACTAGATGGCGTAGTAACGACGTATTTCAAACATTGTCGTAGTTTCAAACCACGGGGAAAAGTCAAATTCAGTTGAGTGAATCACAGAGTAGGTTGTCGATTTGCCGATAGAAAGTCTCTAGAGTACATGCCTTCCATAAAATAAGGATAGAATACTAAACTCTATACATAATTATCTTAACAATTGCAGAAAGAAAACCCCCATTTTAACGTCATCTATCGGATCTTTATAAAATTACAGCTTTTTTTTTTTAATTATTTTTCTTTCTTTCTTCTTTCTTTCTAAAACGCCTCATTATATTACCCTACAGCCGTAGCGACATCTATAAAACCTGTATAAGAAAGGTAAGTTAGGAAGTGGACAATATAGGATATGCAGCCTAAGTCGACCGGGCTATATTGTTACTTACTATTCAATGTGATTCAAAATTGCACATTGCAGTGTTGAAGCAAGAAAAGTTTTAAAAATCATAAGATGAAGTACTGTGTTCCAGTTACATTGTCAGTTTCGACGTTTATCTATCCACCGCAGTAACAGAAACTTAATTAAGAATAATTTCATTGTGCCCTTTAAATTGGATTGCGGAATATTATTGTATCTACTTTGCATTTTAAAGTAATCGAGTCGATTTACGAGTAAAAGTAGACATTACTGCTAATCCACCATAGTGATTGATATACCTAGTGATGATGTACCTAATGTATGTAGGTACTAATAATCACCATCATCATCTTCAGCCTAAAGACAATCCACTGCTGAACAGCTAGGTGTCCCCCAAGTTCCACTCAAATTGATGTTTACTAATTTTGACCATCAGAAAAGAAAAGGCTGTAATTTTTTTATGTTAAACGTTATTCCATCCATGGTTAACCAATACAATTTACCATAGATTGTTTATAAACACTTATTCTTCCGCAAAATAATGAAAAAATACATTTAATGAAAATGAAAAAAATTTATTTGGATAATGCATAGATTGGTAACATTTACATTTAATTAGGGCACCTGGATCGCACACTAGGCTCAGGCCTCGTATTACGAGGTCTAGGCCTCTTTCATAATGTCAGTGACATAATTCATTATTTTATTTTGATTTGCAAGTTGAAGTGGTAGTGGGCACTGGGCAGGCCACTTGACTTGCCGAACTGACAACCGATTCCCCATTGGTTGAAAAGTTCTCGAGCGGTAACCACGACCGATACGGAAAGCAAGCAGCCGCTCAAAGTGCCGCTCAATGGGTAATGAAATATATCTGAAATGAAAAATAGTGACCTTTTCGAAACGTATGTCATTGCATTGAACAAAGTTTTCTGTTTATTCCCTTATACAACCCGGCAAGCCCATGCAAAGTGAAAGCATCTCAGCACTGGTTAAATGGATCCATATTTTATCCTGCCCCCATCTGAGGTCGCCAGATAGCGCACACAAGTAATGGTGCAATTAAGGTGACGCCGCGACAAAATTCTGTCACTTTTACGATCGCACTGGCAATTTTACGGTTGGTATTTGACGGAATCAATGATAAAAGATGTAAGAGGATCGGATACGTGGTCACGTGACGTGCGGCACTTTTTCACCACAATATGGTGCCGACTCTGCCCCACTCCGCCCCATTTTTTTTGCGTTTGACAGTTGACGCTAGTTGACGACTGCCGTACTAGCTCAAAATACCACCAGAACATGGCGGACTTTTTGCCGCAGGGCGGTCTCAAGTGATGTCAGCAACAAATTATTATCAAAAAAGTTGAAACGGTATACTTGTCTCTTTTTAGCACGTTCAAAATGGTATTTGCTAAAATGAAATGCAACTATTTTTGTTCATTCTTTAACGAAGTTGACCTTATAACTATAACATATTCTGTGTAGTTAGCTTTATGCCAAGTCCTCTTACTTCTCTCATCAAAGGACGGAATACAAGAAATATGCGTGACGGTAAAGTGGCGGGTGTAAGTTGTGGGCTGTATAAGGATTTATTATAAACGCCCTGCACATATTATCCCTTTTCTCGTGGGAACTCTTCATTTCCGGGATAAACTTTACCTACCTAATTTTTAGTGCGTAAGATTAATTTTGTTCAAGCATCGTACATTTTATAATTGATTTTAGAGTAAAATACTACATGGATTACTTAGTACTTGATGCAGTGTAGTTTATACAGAAAAAACTCTATTGATGGGGAGTGTTGCCGATCGACCAAACTATTTTATATTTCGTTTTCTTTTTTATATTTCCACTTCCGAAACCACGAATTCCTTGCGCTAGCTGTAGAAACGCTTGGCCCGTGGTCGTCCGACACGAGAACTTTCTGCAAAGAAATTTCTACCAGATTGGTCCTCGCCTCGGGGGATCCCAGAGCTGGCACATACTTCGCTCAGAAGCTCAGCCTTCTTATTCAGCGAGGTAATGCTGCCAGTATTCTGGGAACCTTGCCACGCGGTGGTGAGTTGGATGGCGTGTTTATATTGTAAATTTTGTAAATAATGTTGTAGCTTTAGTTTTTTTTTATATGTTTTGTTTTGTCATGTGTTTTAATTATGGTTTTTAATGTTATGTTTTTATTGAATAAATTCTCTTATCTTTTAAAACTGTTTTTGATATGATTTGGATTTTGTTTTATGTCAATTGAACGAATAAGCTGTGAGGACGTTTTTCTATGTTGTTTTGGCTTTTATTAATTAATTTAATAAAATTATACTGGTGATCTGGTGATTCTTAGTTTTCTGTGTGCTCTTTACCGTGGATCTGCTCAACCTCAACAGGGAGAGTCAATGAAAATTTTAGAGCCATAGCGTAGTCCTAACTCACGCGAATGATTACAAAATAAAAATAGAAAATGACATGTGAAAAATTAAGAATTATTTTTTTAGTGAGTAAATTCACGCTTACTCATCGATTCTCCTCGTTTCCTACGATGTACGCTTTGACATGACACTATTAGCTTCATACAATCTAGACCGAGAAAATCTCAAACATTATTTTAAATTGAAAAACCTAGACTTTCTGGTTGCAGTTTACACATTGCTGGCAAGTATTGCTTTGAACGCAATTCCTGCAATTCGGTTACTGTGTGCTCAACACTGATATTAGTTTTGCCGAATGTGTCATGAGCTTTTGCTCATTTCTATTACTTTAGTTAAAATACTCTTTCTTACCCACTTTCACCATCACCGGCCTTTAGTTTCTTAAATCCCAGCATTAAGATGACAATTGAATAACAATGCATATGTGTACGATATCGGGTCGCTGGGAGTTAAAGAATTAAGTCTGTTACAGACTATTTAAGCAGTGTGTTGGGGATTTTAAATACAGTTCTTTTTTGCCTTTGGTTTGCAATTTCTAACCAAAACCCGAAAGTTAATACTTCAGCAAATAATGAGCTCTGCATTTTGAGCCGACCTAGAGGTTCTAACTTAGCTTAACGATCGAGATTTTCTCTAATTGACTACTTTATGAATTCGCTAACTTTCACTAATTCGACACTATTCTTGTTTCGACACTTTCCTTACTGGACACTACCATGTTGATATAGTCATTGATACAATAAAAAGAGAAAATACGCTTATGGCACAGAATAGATAATACCTAACGTACTTATTGGCAGGGGTTTGCCTTGGTACGGTATTGGACGGATTTGAACTCGGCAGATTCTCTATTCAACAGATTCTTAGATTGGGCAGATTCTGGATTGGACGGATTTGCTATACGACAAAAGTGTAGCCAAACTAATATTATTCTCACATGTAACTTATCTGTTCTTAATCTCTTCTCCTTTTGAGACGGTAGCAAGACGCTAAGCTATTTATTTAGTTTTAAGCAAAGAAGCAGCGTACAAGGCAGAGCCGCGAATGAAAATGTTTCGCATAGTGATATCCGTTGATGTAGACCCACAAATCCTCAGCTAAATGAAAAAAAAGTTTAAAATAATTTTGTTTATCGCAATATCATTTAATTTTTCAGTTCAATGTTTGTCTAAGGCTATTTATTCAATTTCATCTAAATCGATTGTAGAATGCACCAAAAAGACAACCGAAACAAACAAATCATTGGAAAATGGTGTTGTTTGCTTGAGTATTCTCTACTTAGTTTGTGGTTCGAATTTTGAGTATAGCATAAGATAGTGGGGCCTATTTTAAAGGCTTTAATTGACGATCTAATGCTCCTAAAACTGTTGCTGTCCTTGTCAAATAGACGGCAATGTAAAAGATGGATATATTGTTAGCATTTTTAAAACTGTCAACTAAATTAGGCCTAGTATACGTATAAGTTCCTTGCTACTAGCGTAGCCGCACTTTTTCTTATCTGTGGTATAGCGTAATAATAATTATACACTTTGTCAACTACATGCAATGATCACAATCAACTAATATAGGTACAAATGGGGCATAACTTTTATGTTTGCAAACAACCGAACAAAAATGCGTATATATCAACGCCGATGCAACATTGAAACCAAACCAAGTTACTATCAGCAACACACAGAAAACGGCTATTTTAGGATGATTTTGAGCATATCCACTCAGGCGCGGTGCGGCGGGCGTAGGTAGGTCCCAAAGCGCTCCTCAAATAGCGCGGGAATGGCTTTGCATATTTACGGTTTATACGAATAAACTAAGCAGTGTTTTAAAATTTCAAAATTAGTTTTGATAAGTAGCATTACTTGCCTATCTAAACAAATGCATTTTTACGTGTGTTGCAGTATAAAAAACACACACAACAACACTACGCATAATAATTGACGCTCCGCCGTACCTAAAGGAAATTACTCCGTCGCCGACGCGCGCCGGTACGAGATGCAATTTAGACTGAGGCGTTTTTTTTTCTCCTGAACCATAGAGACATAAAGTAAAAGTACTTTATTCGATAGTGATGTTCAACTAGTTTCAATTTTAGTCGATTTATAACGAGTGACACCTCTAAAAATTTATTGCCATCCCTAGTAGTGCAATCAGCTGTAAGCCACAATTGTGGTCGGGAGCGGTCCACGTTGCGCGATGCCAGCCGCACATGTGGTTGAAGCGCCTGAGCGGATATTCTAGATTTATAATTCATCATAATATCATAATAATTCAAATTCAAACCAAAATAAATTCAACACGATTTCCAAAGTTTTGTACGCAGACCGCTGACACGGCCGGATAATGAAATATAGCCGGAGTTGGACATCCGATGCCTTCCCACCAACTCAGCACAAGTGGTTTTCTAAACCCCGAATTTATTCTTTGGAAGCTAGAGATTTGTTATGTGACGAACTTTTCACTTTGCTTTGTGAAGAGGAAAATTTTATATGAAACTCATGCTACTCATGATACTTTTTGGTCTATAAAGCTTATGGATTAATATTATGATTTTTATAGCAGTATCACCTGCTTAGCGTTATTCTACAGATTATTTTATAAGTAAAGGAAAAATTTAAATCACGAGTGGGACTTGAACCCGCTTCCTTCCATCCCTCAAACCGGGATATTATGCTGTACTTGAGCTACCGTAAAGAATAGGCAACGTCCAGTGGGTAGAGGGTTCACTACGCCGGTTTCAACTTAGTTGAAACGTGTTTTGGTGAAGGTGAAATGTAACAAGTCTTGTTACATTTCACCTTTGTCGACTCATCTAAAACTCATTTGAACTAGACTGAACATAGACACATTACTTTTGATTTTACGTTTGACTCGGTAAATTAAGCTTTTCTTAATTACTGTAGACATCGTGAAGTCATTTATGCATGGAAATAAATGACAGAAAGGCCATTTTTAATAGAAAAATATACCAAATATTACAGAAAAGAACTATCGACAACATTATTACGTCAAGTGCGTAAGTACACGCGACTGCATTAGGATTTAGAGTGAAGTCAGCCCCTGCACAGCACACAATAGGGAGTATTGAGTCTGGAGTACTTCCGAGCGTCAGGCGCACTTAGGATCACATATCGTACAAACCGGTTCTTTACTTATGCACTTATCAGAAGTAGAATGTAATAGCCGATTATACTTAAGCGCAAGCCACACAAAGGACGTTGGGCGCGGACATGGAACGGGCGGATTCCTATTCCATTCAATTTTCATACAAAATGCATGGAAATTAAAGCTCAATTTAGGACACACGGTATTCTTTGCTCGGACGTGGTTATGACGCGCCACTTGCACGCCCGCACTCGCGCCGGTTTCGCGCCACCCGTGTCCTCGTCCTTTATGTGTGGCGCTTTACGGAGACCGACGATCTGGTGAAAGCCACTGGGAGCCAATGGATGCCGTGGTCGAGCAGCTTTTCAAAGTGCTGCTCTCTGGGGTAGGCATATATTCAGCAGCGGACATTTTCAGGCTATCGATGATGATATTTACGTAGTATTTTATACTAAAATGCGGGCACTTATTCGGCACAATGAATCAAATGGGGCAAATCTGCCAATATTTTGTGGTTCGCTACCTACTTAGTAAGGCTTCGAGCATTTGGAGTGTCTATTAGATCTTCGTGGCTGGTTGAAATTTATTTTTAGTAGGTATGATAGTAGCCATTTGTAGGTGTAATTGTAATAAAATTTATTTTAAATAATAATAAAAGGCAAATTACAATTTTCAATTATCCCCGTTTCAAAAAATCTTAAGTAACTATTACAGAAGTATTATTCAGTTAAGTGTTTAAATATAGAGTAGCATCATATAGAGCAACGATGAAAATAGTAGGCAGGTAAGTACTTCAAATTCAGTATTTTAAAGTGTTTAAGGTTAGACTCGTACACAAGAGGTCTGTGACAACTAAGCTCAGACGTGAATCAGTGTTCTATTCACAAAATAATGGATTTGTGAATAAAAGAGCATCGATCTGTAACAGGGCTAAGTAATGTGTAGATGTCTGTGGTAAAAAATAGAACCTATCTGTATACAAAAAGTGAATTCAAAACCCCGGTTTCAATCTCGACCACACATCGCAGTGTTTTACTGGTCCATAAACCATCAATGCATAATCGGGACTGATTTACGAGTAGCACCGTCTGAATGCAAACATTTTATGAATAGCACTTGAGGGGAACGAATGTTATTGCTCAATTTTGATTTATTTTATATCTTATTCTTATTATTATAATGCCTATAATATTAATATACTATACCGCAGATATTATAATAGTAGTACTAACTATACTGTCCTCCACCAACACCGAAACTACGCACTACGAACTGGAAAACGCAGCGAAGGCCCCCCACTAGGTGGACTGACGATCTGGTGAAAGCCGCAGAGAGCCGATGGATGACGGAGGCTAGCAGCCACTCAAAGTGATGCTTTCTGGGGGAGGCCTATGTCCAGCAGTGGACTTCTTCAGGCTGTAAATGATGATGATGATGATGAAAATAGACTATCCTGCACAAATCTCACATCAATCTGCTTGCCTCTTGCATCCATCGGCTTTCCGTGGTTGAATAGGTCGTTAGTCCACCTATTGAAGGCCAGTAACGCAGCGTCTGTCGGTTAGTAGTCGCCACTCGAGAACTTTTTTTTTTAAGAAACGATATTCGTGTGTCACCACTGATACAGTTACCATTGTTTTAAGAAAATTACAAAACTACAACCAATTTTCTAAAAAAAAGTGGCATATCCATAGAGCAAGAAAAATAATACGGTATTCGTTCTTGCTTTGCCATACGCTTATCTACGCACTAAGTAAAGTCTTCTAAAATCATGCGATTATTTCCACTTTTCACCTCTCGAGTTAGTGCCTCGGGTCAAATGGTCCTTGTAGTAAACCTGCAAAACTCCGGTAACGAATACGTGCGACTTTCTCAGAGACGTTGATTGAACCGGCACATTTATCTGGCGTCGAACTTCATGCCAGAGAAAAACGTGAACAGTAAAACAACTCTAAGAAATAAATAAAGAAAGAATAAAAAATAAATTATGTAGCACAAAATCACTGTAAAATTAAGTAGGTACCTCCTTGATCCGAATTCCTGTTTTTGCCATCGGAGTATAGCATGAGTACTTATAGCAGAGTGTTTTCAAATGGAATACAGCACGATAATCGACAGAAGGTAAAGTAATGCGCGTTCAAATGATTCGTACTATTCATGTGCTTTAGTTTACCTTCTATATACGGTACGCTGTGGATGTAATATCCGGTTTATTAGCTGCCGTGAAGTATTGCTTATCCGGATCCTGTAATTAGGCTTTATTTAGAACGTGTATCGAGTGAATTATTCTAGACATGTCGGAGATATAGCGCCGTGAAACCTGCCTGAAATATAGATACGATTATTTTTTGTATTGGTTACAATTAAATCTAATACTTAAACTGAAAATTGAGGGTATTTTAGAAAAAGTACATCATCGTCATGATTTCTTAACGCTTCGACTCTTGGCTGATGTTATAGCCCTTCCACCAGTTTTTCTAACTAAAACAGTATTTTTGAAATTTCTACCAGAGTCAACTTAACCTCTTAATTTTAAAAAATAGGATCAATTCATAAAATTCACGACAAATCACATTCACAGATTTAAAAGTAGTCTCTTGTTCAAAACATCGGTCATACCTTCGTAGTAGCATTTTTCAAGCCAACAGACCAACCCATAAACTAACCAACTCAACAACTAATCAACGAATCCAACCCACCAACCAACCAACCAACTCAATATCAACCAATTCTCATCAATCACTTCGATGTCACAGCGCAATAAAACACAATCACACTAGACATAATAATATCTGTAACCACGAACTATGACTGTGATTCTAACTAGAACAGGTTACACCTTTTCCGTTAAAATTTTAAAGGATTTCGTGAAACTTTAATGAATTGGTAAAAAACTACAGGTATTGCAAAATTCGCCAACCCTATCATTAATTTTCTACAAGACAGTAATGCTAGGCCAACAAACTTAAAGCAACAAAAAACAGCTTTTACTGCAAATCATGTCTATTAACCCTGCTCTGATTCATTCCCACCCCCACTTAATAGTATAAAGAGCCCTATTCAATACGAGAATAGTTTTCTAAGGCGTCAATGCTGGCATACAATTTGTTGAGCTCATAATGGGTCCTAAACGTGACCTTCGTTTACCACGATAAATCCTTTTATACAGCTCTACAATCGATTTAGAAGATTGCAATGTTTTGATACTTGAAAATTATTTAACTCTTCGGCTATGCATAACAATAGACGAAGAACTAAAAGTTCAGTAGTATGACTGTTATATGAACAACATTTAGAATTAATAGGGGAGTTCAGCATTACAGCACTAAATTTAAATTCAATTAAATTGACTAATTTTTAACATTATAGTATTTTACTACTAAGAAAGAAACAATACACCAGCTAAACCTAATATTATAAATTATACATCCCAAATTATCATAAATTCAAACGAGTTAAATCATCGTGAGGAAACTCGAATGTTCAGAATCAAAAAACATTATTTAAAAAAAAAACAGAAACAGATAAAAAAAGATTTACAAAGTTAAGTGCATAGAATGTTTAAGTTTAGAGTAATATAATTACTGTTGTTCAATCTACAAGGTGACCTTGAATTGATATGTTATCCCGAAAGGGGATAAATTTACACCCCAAGGTAGACAATGTTTCTTCTACGACTTTACTAAATTGAATTTTTTCATTGAAGAAATGCCGTGTAAAGTTTACGTTCGAAAATAGCCTTAGCGCAGCTGGTTGGTTGAACTTCGTCCTTGACCGAGTGCACATAAATGAGTTTTACGACCTGTGTTTAGAAATGAATTTGTAGTATCTTGTTAACTCTCGTAGCGATCGCAAGTGCAATTTTGTGAGTGGACTTATTTTTTACCATGGAATTTTGGAAACACCCAGTTTCAAGTAAGACTCTCACAACTTGTAGGGTATCATGGTCCCAGTCCCCTATTTCGGGATAAAATGCCAATTCAAGGTCACCTTGTATAACTAGAGACTAGACGGTGACTCTATACGGACTACTTTAAAAAAAAAAACTCATGTAAAAATAATAATAGTTAATGATTCACAATAAATCGTGATTAAGTATACAACAGATGTTGAGAACAATTGGTTGGTGGTACTTTACTAAACCTTTTTAGTGGTTATAACATTTAAATTAACCCAAGCAAGTATCAAGATTAGCAAGTCTACGCACGAAAGTACGAACTTAAACCATTTAACACAAATACGTAGACATATGAAATAACCAACGCTTGCGAACGCTTCCAACTTCAGTATACGTTTCATTTGAATGAGACAGGCACTCAAAACTTTTACATACAGAAATTAAACGTGACATCAAAAATGAATAACAATGTGGCTAGCCGTTGGAAAACTGTTAAAATGAATTTATTACAACAGTCCAAGAAACAAGAACAGGATAAAAAGCCGACGGTGCTGAACAAAATTGTTCATATCTCCAGAGACAAAGGTGCGTCTTAAAATCTTATTTGTTTATTTAAATTTCAGTAATAAGGCGTTTTCCTTATAAAAGGTGGATTTGGTTCATTGTCGTTTATTTTTTAAAGTGTATTTGCAGGTAAAATATAATCGGTGTATTAAATTGTAAATAGGTAATGCTAGTACGGTGTATGAAAATTAGTATTTTAGAGAAGGAATTAATTGATTAGCTTCAAAAATGGTAAAGTCCTATTTATCAACAAAAGTCATAGCTTATATTATAAACGTAAGTTTTTTATATTAACGATAGGCTATGATTGCCTAGAAGATACCGGTTCACTCTAGCCCTAGCCTTAAAAACTGATAAAATTTTCTGTCGCTTCTAGCCAAGGTGTAATGTCAGAAGCAAAAATGGGTAGGGAATTTAAAGCATTGAATTTTAACGAACACATTTACGTCGGCGTTCTATGCGATCATGTAACTCGATTGCAATCTATAGAAACACAAAAATGTGTGGATTTGACAGTTTATGATTATGTTGAATACGCAATTTGTGTACATAGCTACTATGGAAATATTAAAATTAGGAATGAGATATTTATTCTCCTATTGTATTGTAATCAAAGTTTCATGATCAATCCGAGTAGAAATTGAGAGTAACATATCCAGTCACAGTATATATAATAGTATCTATTAGGTTGGCTCATGTTATGCAATACATGCAACCGATTATCATTAGTGTAAGCAATAATATATTTATTGCTTACACTACTCTTTAATTATTTTTGTAAGTTAGTATTTACAGTATTCAATTTCAATAAAAGTTTTTTCGTAGATGAAAATTAACTTACAGTATCTTAATTTTTGTGACAGCATTAACCGTAAGGATATTTCGAAAGTTTCCCAGCCAATTATGTTTTTATTTAACACGGTCTAGACGCAGTTAAAACAACAAACCAAATTAAAATAACTCCATAGAGTTGTAAACTATGTCTCGGGAGTATCGCCTGCGAAGGCTCGAATTTATGTCTAAAACTAGGGTGACACTGCTTGCGGTTGTCATTTTTTACTCATTTTATCACTTGACTCCTGAAAATGTTTCTTGACGTGTTTTTACAACCAGTTATTAGGTGTAACGATGTCGGCACAGCTACACGGACGCAGATATTGTCATAGAATTCGCATGGTGACAATTTCGAGTCACCTTCACTTTTTGCTATAAAAGCTAATTGTCTTTTGTTTTGTTGAAGTGTTTTTTTGTGAGTTGAGTGTTTCCCGCGTGGTGGGTTCAGTGTATCAGTAACATGTCTGACGTTGTGAGTGAACGTGAGAAGGTGTTCATGTCACCTGTACTGAGGAATAAGAATTACTACAGTAATTTCTATCATGGTGAGGCTTATTATTTTCTAGAAGAATTAACCTATATTGACAACCCAGTGTATTTCACGATTGTAGTGCCTAACTTGATTAATAAACTGCAACATCTTGGCATCATAATGAAAGTACATTATGATCAAACAAAATAATTTTCTGTTTTTTAAAACAATGGATATTTCTTATAATATTCCTTCTGTAATCACTACAACTTAAAACTGCTTTAAAACGAAACATTATTTATTACATGCTCTGAGAGATAAAATGAAAACACAGCCATAACTAAAACTAAATTAAATGACTTGTATAATTTGGAATGTCATAACTCATATTAAAATATTCTCAAACAATTGGACGTTCGTTAAATGCAAAATTTACGATAACTCATTACCATAATATAGAATACGGTAATATGTTATTAATGAAACCGTTTCATTTGTATGCAAAGTGAACACCTGCAGCACGCTTATCGTTTCCACGGGCTTTTGACAGTGATGCCTGTGCAGCAGGATTGAACGGAGTTGATACTTGAAATAAGTGTCTTTTGTTATTTCATTACGTTTATGACCGGGTTACATTAAACAGAATGAAACCAACAGTGATTAAAATATTAAAACTTTTCTCGCTTTTTATGTTAACTTTCATTAAAAAAAAACACTAAAATGATTAAGAAAAACGTAAACTTGGATTGAGAAGTGGTTTACCTCCTAATACTATTGCCTATAGTAAACTCAATTTTTATCATGGATCATAAACCCCAGCTTAAAAGGCTGAACCTATCTTGGTGCAGAAGATTGTTTGAACCTTGAAGGAAGAAGGGCATTATATGTTGTTATTATCATATAATTATTTTGTTCTAGCAATTAAAGTCGACTACTAACATATATCCCCCCACTAGGTGGACCGACGACCTGGTGAAAGCCGCAGGGAGCCGATGGATGCAGGAAGCGAGCAGCCGCTCTAAGTGGCACTCCCGGGGGGAGGCCTATGTTCATCAGTGGACGTCTTCAGGCTGTTAATGATGATGATGATGATTACTAACAAATATGTATCTATATCACTATATTATATTTAAGGTCATAATGGTGAAAATAACAATTTGCAACGCACTGATATTAACAAAACATTTTATATTCAAATATCAAAACCAAAATCACTACACTAACAACAACGTTTAAATTTAGAATGATTTGTAATTGGCCCGTACCACGAAGTATTCCGCTTCAGTTTATCGCATGGTGTCCGTTGTCTCACCTACATGTTACGTAAAATGAAAGGCCATGGAGTTCATTTGTAAATAGGTTATTGTTTTAGTTAAAAAATAATTATTACAAAAAAAAAATATTTACGTATAATTTAAAATAACTATTTTAATGTGCCAAATAATATAAGTTTTACCCAGACGACAATTAATTATAATTATTGGTTATTATTATTATTATACAGTAAATGAAATAGGTACTTAAAAGTCACAAAAGCAAAATAATTTACACAAAGCTTTACCCATTTTAAATGTTCGTTTCTTCATAAATCCATTGTTATACATAGAGCGCCTCAACTTTAAATCATTCAAACATCGCTCGCTATACTTACACCAAGCCAATATAATTCCAGCAGCCATCCAAGCTTATACTATACAGGTACCAATTTCCAGACAAACTCAACTGTTTTCAATTCACACGATACATTGAAAGTTATGATAGCGTATATACAAAGTAAAACAGAAGCAAAGGTAGAAGAAAAACCAGCCAAGTGCGAATCAGACTCGCGCATGAAGGGATCCGTACCATTTCTATAAAACGAGCAATAAAACCACGTTTGTTGTATGGGTGCCCTCTTAAATATTTATTTTATTCTGTTTTTTTTTAGTATTTGTTGTTATTGCGGCAATAAAAATACATCATCTGTGAAAATTTCAACTGTCTAACTATCAACGTTCAGAGAGAGATACAGCCTAGTAACACGGACTGACAGACAGACAGATAAAAGGACGGACAACGAATCCTTAGTAAAGGCCCAAAGGGTAAAACAGCTATACTCTATCCTCCGAGTCGAGCTAGTACTGCGCTATCTCTATTACACAATCGCATACAAAAGACAAGGACAAAATAACGAGTTCTCCGCCTAATGGGTGTGACCTAACAGTCAAAATAGTAAGCCGCGTTCACAGTAGACAAACAGCTGGATGCGATTCAAATTAAAATTTACCAGCAAACTATACACACACACGGTTTTTTACATTTTTGTTTTAATCTTTTTGTTTGTAAGTATGAAATATTTTTTTATATAAGTACAAGTAATTGCATATTTCTCATGTTGATTTTTATTTATTTTAACAATATTTAAGAGTTCTCGTTTAAGATTTAAGTCTCATATACAATAATATAATCTCTGAGTCTGAGCCAATCAATAATATTTTATTATTTATTCATTGCAATCGGAACTTCTTTACTTTGTGATGATGATAGGTCCACAAAAAACAGGCCAGGTCACAGTTCAGAAAGAAGCGATCGTATTAGTAAAGAACACAAAGCATCTGAATTGTACGAGTAGCACTGACGAATTTTGCTAACAATGTGAACGCTGCCTGTGCGCGTTGTCACTGACGAATCAGGTGCAAGGAAGTTATCTCGGTATTAGCTCGACTCGGCGGATAGAGAATAGTCCATTTTACTCTTTGGTTACGCAACCCTAAAAACAGTGTGAGTGAGTAAAACTATTACAAGCGTTTTCTAGGTATATTTTATCATAATATAGGTAGGTATAGTGTAGGAGCTCACGGGAAATAGGAACTTATTTAAATAAATGAAAGTTAAATGATTTATTGCAAAAAAATGCTACCATAAATAAGCTTGAAGCAAATTATTTGAGGAGTCCATCATCTGATCAACGTGTCAGTCGATGACTTGATAGATGGGCTCCACGTAACTCTTATTTATTTATCTATTTTAATTCTTATACAAAACGCGGACTTAATGCTAACAGCATTTTCTACCTGTCAACCAAAGTTTGCAGAAAAAGTAGATTAGGTATGCACAAAATGAGGTAGGCAAAATTGTAGATAATGTCTTGAAATCAAATAGTTCACATAATAACACCTTTACAAAATTAATGTTCATATTTCCCCTTTACATGAGAGATTGAACTCTGTGTCATGCTTCCTATCCTCAAAGCGACGGCCTTGCGTATGCACCAAGTTTTCACTTAGTAACCTCTGCATACACTTAGGCGTAATGTGGTGAAAGTGTCGACTGAATTCCTGATTATACGTTGAATACCAGATACCAGCTAGAACTACTCCGTGATAAGTTCTAGTGCGAAACACACCTCGCGTTCGATTGTACATTTAGCAATTATAACAAACACAGACCGAAATAACGTAAAGACAGTTTTAAATTGGGAAGCAATTTTAATCCTCGTTTTAAAGGGCGCATTTTTCTTTCATTAATCAACCGTTGTGCAGCATGGACGTATTATACGCAAATTTTATACCTCCACGAGAATGAAGAACTGAATTTTTAAATGTCTTAATCAGAAATACATGAAAAATATTGTAAAGAGTTCAATATTTAGTAATAATTACAATTTCTAACTTAAAATCTTTTTATTACGCGATGGTTTTAATTATTGGCGTTATCTACGAGCAATTGCGCGATTTGCGCGTGGTAAAGACGTATAGTGCTTATCTCGTCCCCCGTAAAGATCGACAGAAAATAATGTTTCCGGATTATTGCGTTAACATCTCCATTGGTTAAATGCTTGTATTTATCTTTACTTATGTAATTACCTACATTTATTTAAAATTTATTTTTTATACCGATTTACGTAACTCGTTTATTATTGAGACGTGTTAATTCGGAGAATAATAGCTAAAGTAGGTTGTATACCAGCAAATCGGCATAATGATATTTAAAATTTTGTATACCTAGACGGCTATTAATATTAACTGTAGCTTGATGACTAAACCAAAAACATTTTAATGATCTTAATAATTATACAACAACAATAATTGATAAACTATAAAGATATTCCCATGAATTTCTAAACGAAAATATTAAGCAGGTTAAATTACAAAACTGTGATTTAATATTATGTAGTACTTGCTACAGAAAAGTAGACCTAAACCCAAAAATAGGTCAAAAATGGATCCACTGACAAGATTCTTACTGTACAACAAAACCCCACGATGTCGAAACAATATGGACTATGACGCACTAGCTGCTCATAAGAAGGAAACTAAGACAAGTTCTGGAGACATTGATCGAAGACTTATGCTGCTGTCGCCAGACTTCGGGAGGAATTTTGGTGAGGAAACAAAATAATAACAATGAATACCTTGATTATCGAATTTTTTATACAATAACCTTGTTTGTCTCTACTAACTACACCTTACTTTAAAACTTACTACTACATATTTTCTACTTTTTGTGAAATTTAAATTACTAATTGTGCGTGTTTGTGCAATAACGGCTGTACTAATTTAACAACACGATTCTTTCATTTGGTTTCGGCGATCGTTTTTGATGCAGTTTTTCTTAAATTTTAATTACGGTTACATCTAAGAAATAAACAAAACCATGGTGAGTTTTTTTTTACAAAAAACGAAATAATAGGACATTTTACATATTACTAAAATACAATAACGTGAATAACATATGCTGAGTCGGAGCCATAGACATATTGTATTAAGGACAGGCCCAATGACAGGTTCAAACGTCGCTTCAAAGTGGGAGCCAATTTCAAAGATTGGCATCCACTAGCGCTCAGTCTGTGATGGAAGTTAGAAGGCATCGGTCGAATGTCACAAACAAAATATGCCAAGTTGTATTGTGAAGGGTTGCACAATCTATACTCAAAAGTGCAGTAAAAAGAAAGACCAAGTTTCTTACCTCAAGTAATTCAATATTTTCAATATTACACTCTGTTTTGTAACAAAATAATCGATTTATATTTAGAATAGTCATTGTAAACATAAACATTGACGGACATAATGGCAGTGATAGGCACCTAATTTTCTCAACTTGTCGTAGTTCACGCGAAATCTAATAGATGGCGCTGACTTTTCTCACGCCATTTTGACAAAATAAAATGTTCTTTCGGGCATATCCTGATATATAAATCTATGGTCGGAGCCTATTCGTGACACCACGCAGCATTGCACTGCTTCTAATCTGTTTTTGTGTATATTGTTTTGTAATGCCATGTAGTTAGTGTAATGTTGTGTGTTTCTGCCTCGAATAAATGTATTTTCTTCCTTCTTTCTTTCTATATTATTAGCTTTTTATTTAAAAATTATTCATTATAAACATATTTTTAGATGTTGTATAATATTTTCTACATTATTCTCTGAGGTGTTTTCTGTCATCTTTTCCACAATTTCAAGGGAAGTTTAATCGTACCTTGATGATGTGGTATTTCCGCGTATGCAAGCGACCTTCAGTTTACCAAGGGGATCGATTGTTAAACACTACCTTTGTGATAAACGGTTTTGATACTTGATTACCTTATTGTACGACAAAAGTGAAACGATCATAGTAAATTGGGTTAGAAAGAGTGGAAGCAAAATCACAGCAAAAGTTATATTTAAAAAAAGAATTGACATTTTATATTACCAAACTTACAAGGTAGAGTTTTCTCCCTAGAAGTTTTTGTAAATACTGTAACCTCGTCCTAGTTCGAGGTCTAGGAAACTTTATCCAAAAAAATTATTTCATAATATAATGTAGGCAGTACCTGCATAGCGCAAAATAAAGATAAGGGTTGAAACTCAAGATCTCTCGGAGCGTTTGCAAGTTACCGCTTATCTTGTCGATTAGTTTGATGAATGCATAACAGCGCACTTTGTTGCTTAAGGCTTGGTCCAAGATGTAAGTGACAACGTTCTGACAAAAAGTTATACTATCAGGAAAAATAGGGGACTGTGGTTCAGTTCTCGTGAGATTTTCAAATCAACGCACTCAGGTTCAAATCCAACTCATCAGCATCATCATCACCGTCAACAGCCTGAAGACATTCACTACTGCACAATGGCACATAGGATTTCTCCAGAGAGCGCCAATTTCTCCTGCTGCATCCATCATTGTCTGTCCTCCTAGTGAACATATTTGGCTGATTATGTTGATAATGAAGACAATGATGATGATGATGATGATGATGATGATGATTATGATGATGATGATGATGATGATGATGATGATGATGATGATGATGATGATGATGGTGATGATGGTGATGAAAAAGGACGAATCTTTAGATATGTAGGTAAACTTAAAAAAACCGTAGACCATAATATGCTCATAAACTAACGTAATACAAGAAAACTTAAATTTTCTCCCCCTATGGTTTATCTTCTTTTTACCCTTCATTGATGTCGCTACAAGTTTACCTTTTAAAGACGTTTCCACAATTTTAGGTAACTGTAAACTGCCGTTTAGTACAATAATTGCTTTCTCAGAGAACCGTTTGTTTCTTAGAATTTTGTGCAGTAGTGTTTCTTCAGAAGTTAACGAGAAACGAATCAACAACCAGCAGGGAAAAGACCAAAAGGTACCTAATGTTAGATTTATATTTTTACTTTTGATTTTTGAGAAAAGGTAACTAATTTAGTTAAAGTATTGATTAATTTTACTATCGAGAAAGAGCATAAAAAGTTAAATAACACCAACACGTACTTAACAAATGCTCGTATGACTCAAAAGTAATACCAACATCAATAAATCAAAGCAAAAACAATTCTAAAAACAGAATAACGGTCTATTTTAAAAATCGAACGCGACGCCATTTTAAAATATGGTGGGCACACATTATTGCAGCTACACACGAACGCTCACACGCCCGGTATTGGCGCTAAAAATAAAAGATTAATTTCCTATAACGTTGGTGTGGCATGACTTTAATCTTGTTCGACGTGATGCAGGAATAAAGTTGCAAGTGTGGACTGTGGCTTATTTTTATTTAGCGGAAGCGGATGTAGGTTAGATTTGACACGCGTTCTTTACAATGTTGCAAAT
Source organism: Ennomos erosarius (assembly GCA_963580505.1). Lineage (NCBI taxonomy): Eukaryota > Metazoa > Arthropoda > Insecta > Lepidoptera > Geometridae > Ennomos > Ennomos erosarius. The sequence goes on along the minus strand of OY756978.1, from coordinate 1,659,540 downwards.
GTGGGTAGATATACGTTTTTGATCCTAGTGTTTTATTTGATCGGTTGAAAGCATCTGTTCGTAATTTTTAGGTACCTTTTGTGGCGGACAGTTGTTTTAAAATAAATTATTAACCGATTTATCTATTTCCATTGTACAATGGCATTCTGACTCCTGATGCTAATATGGGTAAGTTCCACTTGGACTGAATTAGCGTTATTTTTGTCACTTTTGACTGTCTTAAACTCTCACAGTATAACTTATACTGTGCGACTTTTAGAAAGTCGCTAATGGAAAGACTTTTGTGATCGAAAATAACGACAATAACACTACTTCCGTCCAAATAGAACCCACCCTATACACAAGCAGGATTTTGTTGTTTTTTTTGACCTAGCAATTTTATTAAAGGTTTTTATTATCATTTCCACTGTCTCGTATCGGTACCGTCTAATGACGACGCGATTGACTGTGGGGTATACTTTTTTCGACCATAGAGGTGCCTTACACATTACACGTTTTGCCGCGGAAATACTATAGCATTATCATTTCAAAAAAATTCCGTCATCACCGTCATCTACCGTCCCATTTACCATTTTTCATTTTTCTATATTATACATGAACAATGAAACATGCCTTCTCCACATTTCACCTTCACATAACACCTTTCATGTTCCGCCATTACCACCATAGAATCATTTTCCTTGCACCAACAATGCTACCATTTCGAAACAATCATCTTTCGATGGTTGACGTGTACCTCTGACTTATAATTCTCGTTATTATAAAATTGGTAACCTTTGATTGGGACGCTCGGTTAAGTGGAATTAAATTTGAATTGGACTTGATTGTTTATGATTTGTACGTAGAAGCATTTCTATTATCAAAAATTCTGTACATAATTATTTTATGCAGCTCTTAGGTAAGTATTAAAGGTAGTTATTTAAGAATAATGGCTCCAGTACATTAATAATAGTTTATTGTGTGATTCAAAATTGATTTATATCCAGTACTTTGGCAGTAAAATCTTTGTTATAAAGAATTCTTGAGTAACTTATAGATAGTAGTTTTCATATTATGATTATCAAGAACGACTGGTTTGTATGATCTTACAAAAAGCCGGATTAATACTAAAGTTTCTTAATTCTCTGTGATTTTCCATATTACTTGGTTACGTACTCTGTCTGTGGCCATTTAAATTAGCAAGGCCATACAATACACGCTTGTTATCACCGAACCTATGTTTGTTGATAACAACCGCCAATTTTAAAGGCTTTAGTTGACAGATCTAAAAGTTCTAAAACTGTTGCTGTTCTTATCAAATAGACGAAAATGTAAGAGATGGATATATTTTTAGTATTTTAAATACTGTCAACTAAAAGCCTTCAAAATTATGCCTATCGTATATTTTTTTGTCAACCTGTTGTGTCCCACTGCAGGGCAAAGGTCTCCCCCAATTCTTTCCACGTATCCCTGTTTTCTGCAATGTAGAACCAGTTGGCTACAAAGGAGCTTATATGTCATCGCGCCACCTCTTTCGAATAATTTGTAGGTTCATTAATCTTATAATTTTGATTAAAAAGTACCTGAAAGATCCAAAACATATTAATTAATTTTTATTTTTAGTGATACATAATTAACAGCGATATGCATCGGGCAAACCGTGAAAATTCAGCGCAGACGTTTGAAGGTAAAGTTTACTAGTCAAATAATAAAAACAAAGTTTAGTGATTTTCAACTTTCATAGACATAATACTAAATTATGAGCCGCTGCCATGGACGCGTACCGGGACTGGGCTAAACGTTTGGTGAAGGCATCAGGTGAGCAGAACGCTGGCTTTTATTTTGCACTAAAGATAAGCATTGCCATTCAACGTGGCAATGCTGCCAGTATTCTGGGCACTTTTCCCTCCACCAACGGTTTATTTTAAGTTTTATATTTTAGTTTTAATGTTTTTAGGTATAGTTTAGTTTATATTTCTAGTTGAGTTTTATAAATTTTATTAGTGATATAACATATCGTGTATCGTAACGTGTATACACTTGTGAAAATACTGGTAATATATACTTACGGGCGTCTAGGCTAACAATTTCAAATTCTTAAAGCCCTACTTAAAATTGCTGAAAACTGTTGCTGTTTTTGTCAGATAAGCAGCAATGTAAAGGACGGCTATATTTTTGATATGGGCGTTAAATACTGTTAACCAAAGCCTTAAATCCTGGTTTTTAAGGCTTTACTTACTTAGAATATAGCTCCTATACTCTGAGATATATACAAAACAAGAAAATAACCGCCAACCTCCTTTACTTTTTTGATTTCCATAAAATATTTCAATTTTGAAACTACCTTTAATGTAGAAGGACCCACCTAAGTACTATTTCATCTATGATACTTTCTGTTGAAGAGTTTCTTCAACTCCAGTGAGCGTCCGGTCTCGTTATCCTCAAGAGTGCCTCCTCTGAGTTTCGAGGGTCATTAGCGAGATCTCTTGGACCCCTGACCCTCGTAGTTGTATCATTTGTCAAATTGTGAGGACCAGAGTTTGGGCCTCTCAGGTTGAAAGGGTTGAAGGTGGAATGCTTTTATGTGGGAAAAATATAGTAAAACTATTTCTATACAAATGCATGCAGCCTTAAGGAAATAAAAGGAATAAAAAAGCGCAAATACTGGTTCTGTGTTTGGGTGTTGTGGGACTATTGTGCTTGTAGTTCCTGCCTTAGAGCATTTATAACTGGAGATGTTAACGTTAGATATTGGCAGAAAATTGTGCTTGCGGATTATTCCGCTAGCACCATTTTCTGCCAATTACTACGGGGGACGAGGTAGACACGCATAGCACACGCACAAACGGCGCGCGTAATCGCACGCCACACACCATCTTAAAACACGAATACCGTTGTATATATATATCTAGCGTAGTTACGCAGTGCCTACACGCACACTATGATATTGTAGATGACCAAAGTGCCATATGACCGGCAGACGGAAATGCCTTGCTTTGCCACCTCCTTTTATAAATGCTCTAAGAGTTCCTGCATCTCTAGATACAGGTAATCCTAGTTAGGGTCTATGTATGTGTTTATTATTACTATTTATTTATTTCAAATCACAGTTTGTCATTTTCTAACAAATTGAAACGAAGCCTCACGTCTTTCGGCATCGAACCGGTAGTCCACGAGACTCCCGGTGGAGTAATTGGAATGTATTGTGATCCCACAATGGGGCCTTAACAGGATTCCGAGGGTCCATTTATGTGAGATAGCAGGGATTTGCCGGGATCGGCCTTCGAGTAATGTTGAGTTGTGGGAAGTTTTCTAATGGCTAGTTTCCTTGACGGATCTTCTGGAACTATTGGGTGATTTTTGGGTTTAGAACTATGATATATTTTTATTGAAACTTCTTGCAAAAAACTATATTTATTGGGATTTAATTGTAATAAATAACCTTTGATCTATTTTCTGTTTACGTATTAATTTTTGGGTAACAATTAGGTATATAAAAAAGCACGCAATAATACGACGATATGACAGCACGATCTACCGACGATCTGGTAAAAGCTGTGGGGAGCCGATGGGTGCAGGAGGCGAGAAGCCGCTCAAAATGGTGCTCTGTCGCGGAGGCTTATGTTAGTAGTGGACGTCTTCAGGCTGTTGATGGTGATGATGATGATGATGATATCCGACAAATGTACGAATACAACGATTTCCAGCATCTAAATTTTAAAAAATCATAGATAGGCTTTCAGTTGACCACAGTTCCACCTGATGGTAAGTGACGTTTTACGCATTAAGTGCTGAATTACGAGCATGAGTGAGGGCAAGTGATATAATGTGGTGAAACGTGATTTTTCGTGTTGCTTACAAAACTCCATAGAAGCTTCTAGTAAAGTTGCCACCACTTTGCTGGAGCATGACATAGACTAGACTATGACTATGACTAGGATATGACTTTGCGTGAAATATTTTATAACACGATGAAAATATAATACTTGACACTGGCTAAATACACTATGTGTGGAGCCAAATTATAAAAAAAAATGATTCTATTTTGTAACGTGTTTTATTTTCAGAACGCGTTCTCTATGCCCGGAGTAAGCTATTGAATGGCGCCAAGCCGGCTGTCATAGGAGGGAAACCAATTACCGAAGAGCTGGCAATAGTAAGTTGATATTTTAATAATGAGTGACTTATAGCTTTGAGGATTTTGGGGAACCTATCAACCTATGGGGAAATTAAGGCTCTCGAGTGGTAACTGCGAACGGGAAGACGCAGCGTATGTATATTTGTTGACCAATCTGTCCACAGAGAGCCGTTAGATGTAATAATGGAAGCAACCGCTCTACGAAGAAGGCTGTTCAGCAGTGGTTTTTTTAAGATGATGATGATGATTTTTTTATCAGCCAATACAAGCATCGATTTTTTGGTCAAAACCTCGTGGATCCGATGGATACAGGAGATGAGCAGCTGCTCAAAGTGGGGCCTAGTAGGGGAATCCTATGATCAGCAGTGGCCGTTTTCAGGCTGTTGGATGATAGTGCAAGCATAGTAAGGGATTCGAGTTCACAGACTTATCATCAATGAAACGAACGCGCTGATTAATTATTTATTATTAGAAAATAGAAAATTATGTATGTCATATATGAAGTAAATGTTTTAAAAGCATGTTAAATCATAGATGAACTAGCAGTCAATATAAATCGTTGTAACTTTGCGCGTCTCTAGCTAGGATATTCGTGTCGTAAAGTAAAATACAACTTGAAACTTGACCGTCCAACTTTGACGAGGAGTTAAACGAGCTAAGGCGCTTAGCATAACAAGACAAGGATGCTTGTGCAGTGCCGTTATCGAGTTAATGTCTTTATCGAAAACGAATAAGGACCATAAAACCAATGAATTAGAGCTTTGCTTAGTGATGATAGGGTTCATTCTCAGTAGATCCATGGGCCAGATCCATGATGGATTTAGTGAGATGTTTTCTCATTGGATCTATTTTCGAAGACTTTCACAGAACATGTATCTAATGGGGCGGTTTTGTTCTCAATAGATCCATTCATATAGTATTAAAAATTATAATGGAACTAATGAGAAACGTATGAACCGACAATAGGGGTTGATCACGTACCTTTGACCGTAGTATATAAATAGAAGATATTTTATTTAGTACTCAGCTAGTCGGCTCATAAAACGGAGCGGATGGTTCAATTCCTGCGGTATAGGACAAGAGGTTGAATGTGACTTATCGTCACAGAGCAAAAAAAAAAACGCTTCCCCTATATAGGCGAAGTGTCATTTGTTTCATAGCTCTGTGCTTATCGTTATCTCGAGTCGAGGAACTATCGGGTGAAAATTGAAACTGTTATGTAACTTAGTAAGAGTGGCACGATCTTGTTCGCTTAAAGTTATGTAATGAATTTAATTAGGTTCAGAACCTTGAACTAAATTATCTTCTAAGTTTGAGATACTATAGCTTAGTTGCAGTAGTGGAAATTCTTATGGGAGAATTTTTTAAGATTGATTAGAATGTGACTCATTCATATTTTGCTTGGCTATTCTGTACCTAAGCATGCTGTGTTCACTGAGCGGGGAGCCAATGGATGCAGGAGGCGAGTAGCCGCTTAATGTGGCAGTTCTCCGGGGAAGGCATATGTTCAACAGTGGAAGTGTTCACGCTGTTGATAATGATGATGTCATTATATTTATCAAGAAGCTTCTTGTACAGGAGCTGCGTGTGACAGCCTTCAATACAGCATCATGCCCACCACGAGGAGAATGGATCAGGACGCCTCTCATCATGAGACCCCCCGACCAGCCCCTGGGTTATGGACTCGCTGCCCCTCGCAATGGGGCTAGGTGGGTCATTTAGTTAAGCTCTTTTTTTCTTATATCAAATATAATTATGCAGATTCTAGTTAGGAGAAAACTGCTAAGTCTTAAACACAGACGTAGAGTGGCGTGTTGATTTGTATTTTACAGAATCTTTTTTGGAGAATGTGACCAAGAACTTCACTGTCTTATTTCACTGTCTCTATTCCACCATAAGATCTCGCGGTGAAGAGAGAGATTCCATCCCTCAGAGGTTCATTATTGATTTACCTTGTGCTTGTACAAAGCACGTTCATGTAAGTCTGCTGGAGATACTCTTCGTCTGATCTCTTGTTCCCGCTTACTGACTTGTAAATTGGTAAATGCAGGATGACAGGCGAAGTCCAGAACAGTTACGCGACAGTTCTGGTCACCAACTTTAAGACACATTGGGGAAAACTACAGGTAAATCTGCGAGTGAAACCCACCTCTAATTTATTATGGTTTACAGGTCATTACTGTCCGCTCTCCAGGCACACATGATCAAGTGGCTGCTCTTTGATTCAAGACCTCTAACTAAAGACAACAAGTCTGTGGCACCACCGGATACGTTAGTAATTTCTACTTTCTTATTTATTGGTATATAAATTGTGCTAGTGTGGTATAAGTGTGGGCAAGCCACATCGCTCGCAGAACTGACAGCCGATGGGGAAGGAAGGTTCTCGAGTGGCGACCACGAATTGAAAAGCGCAGCGTAGGCTTCCAATAGGTGAACCGACGACCTGGTGAAAGCCGTGGGGGACCGATGGATGCAGGAGGCACATAACCGCTCAAAGTGGTGCTCCCTGGGGGAGGCCTATGTTCAGCAGTGGACGTCTTCAGGCTGTTAATGATGATGATGATGATGATGATGATGAAAATTTATCTTCTCTTTTAACGATATGGCCTTTTATCTTCTTCTCTTCTACCTTTACTTCTATGGTATTTTTTTTAACATTATTTGTTGCATGGTGTAAGCTAGCAACTAAGAGTAGATTAAGATACTGATGAGAACTCACAGTATGCAAAACTGAACGTGTCACAATTTCGTTGTTTACCCTGTGCTTTAAAATAATGTTAAATACCACAAGCATTTTGCTGTAACAGGGAAGACTGGGTAAATATCACAGGCGCTTTCAAAATCATGCTGGTGTTTATAATAAACGACCTAAGTTCCTCACTATGTAAAAGTGTTTGCTTTGGTTTGATCCAGACAAACGATGATTTACGCAAATTATTAGAACTTATAACATTCTTATATTTTTTACTCGGTAACGTTAGGAGAGAGAAGGCAGCCGATGGATGCAGGAGTTAAGCAGCGGCTCAAACTGGCGCTCTTTGGGGGAGGCCTATGTTTAGCAGTGGTCGTTTTCGGGCTGTTGATGATATGAAATATAGCAGAAACTCCCCATTTCATAACCATCATTAACAGCCTGAAGACGTCCACTGCTGAACATAGGCCTCCACCATACAGCACCACTTTGACTTGCCCGTACCAAACTACCCTAAGCTGAGTCTCCGGTTCGTAGTTGCCACTCAAGAACACATCCCTACATCATCATCATCATCTTCCTACATCCCTATCGGTTGTCAGTTGTGCGAGCGATCTGGCCTGTCCATTGCAATTTCAACTTGCTAGTTTTATATGCTACTTTGGTGATTTTAGTCCTCCTGCGGATCTCCTTCCGGATCTTATCTCGCTGGGAAACCCTAAAAAGAAACATAAATTACGTTCATCATCATCATAATCATGCTGAACATAGGCCTCTCCCAAAGAGTGTCAATTTAAGTAGCTGCTTGCCTCCTGCATCCATTGGTTCCCCGCAGTTTGGACCAGGTCATCGGTCCACCTAGTGGGGGAATTTACGTTAATTGCCTTATTTCATATCGTTTTATTATCGGTTCTCATAATAATCGTCAAACTGGAACGAGAAGGCGCACACCACAGCATCGAAACGCCGATCATAATTCTAACCAACGCCATGCATGTGTCTCGACATAAATCTGAACTATGCACCATGAGCCAATATTTCACGTACTATAAACTTAGACCATTTAAAAAGGAGGTGGCAAGGCAAGGCGTTCCCTCTGCTGGTCATATAGCGCTACATGGTCATCTACAATATCATAATGTGCGTGCAGACACTAACTGTACTGTAACTACGCTATTTTATATAACGGTGTGCGTGTTTTATGATGGTGTGTAGCGTGCGTTTACACGCGCGGTTTGCGCGTGTGCTATGCGTGTTTACCTCGTCCCCCGTAGAAATTGGCAGAAAAATGGTGCTTGCGGATTATAACGTTAACATCTCCATTCATAGATGCTTTAAGACTGTAAATCTGTAAATCACATAATTATTGATCTTTTATTTCATAAACTTACAACTATAGGTAACAGCAATATCACATTAACAAACAAAATATAAAAATCTAACAATTATTTAAACTGGGAGGTCCAATATTATTTCTCAATTGTAATTCTTAACTATTTCTGGCTAACATAATACTTAAATTGTTTATATGATATCTGATATCACATCTATAAATGACTTTATGCCCTAAACATTTGCCTATTTATTTTTAAATATCGTTTTTATTTCCGACATCATAATAAACGATGTAAATTTTGTTTCGATGATGTGAACCTTAGTAGGTAGGTATTGTAGTTACAGTTCAACAAGGTTTGAATGAGTGGTGTTTTGGTTGATTTGATCACTTAACATTTTCGGTAATAGCTATTTGTTTTGCAGCATGAGTTAGTTTCGAAATATTCTGACAAATAAATATTCCGGCATTGTAAAAATAGGACCTCCATCTTTTCCCGTGGGAACCGTAAGAGCCGGCCAATCCATAGAACAGGTAAAAAGGCTGACCGTCTACTAGATGGATCAATCACTTGGTCAGAACTACGGGAGCTGATGGATTTAGGAAGCAAGCAGCTACCCAAATTCCCGCTCAGTGGGGGCCTATGTTCAGCAGTGGACGTCTCAGGCTAATGATGTAGATTAATAAAGACTAATTACTTGCGCTGTGCGCCTGGCAATGGCCTTATAATAATCACTTGTTCAACAGTTACCTTCGTCCATCCGAAGAACGTCAAGAGGAAGCTCTCTGGCGTGCTTGCAGCGAAGTCATCTGGCGTTGTGCAGGTGGCTTCAACCACCAGGCAGGCGCAGATCCGAAAGCAGTGGTCGCGCTGCCGAGCGATGAGATCTATGTGCAGCACGGATCTAGTTATTATCAAGATGGAATTACTGAGAAGGTAAGTTGATGATAAATAATAAATCAGTTCGGGGATCAATAGGCAATTACAGAGTTTAAGCATTAACAGTTAAGTAATCTGCTTTTTAGTCAATTCATGTAAAGGCCTTGTCAAACTGGCGCGTTTTTTTGCTACCACTAAGGGTAGCGGTAAACACAGCGTGGTATTTTGTATGAAGTTTTGCGACTAGAGCAAAACTTGGGCGAAACTTCACAGAAAATACCCGGGGAATCCTACGTGGCATACCGCTACCCACAGCGGTGGCGAATAACGCACCATCACGCCAGTTTGAATGGCCTTTAAGAGAAATATGCCGCGATATCTTACATTTTAGACAAAAAAATCCAAAATGAATTTCTAGTAAAACTTTTACAACCTGCTGATTGAATAGTCCGGTTTGATCAACAGAATGATTCCCTGGCGGCTCTAAAATATTTAATTTCTAATTTTATTCCGAATTGATACACCAGTAGGAGATTATTACAAAATTTCAACATTTTGTTATTTTACTATATCGGTTTTTTTTATGAGAATGAATGACGTGACGGGCCAGTCGTTCACCTGATGTCAAGCCACACAGCTGCCCATAACAGTTGCAGTGTCACTCGGACCTTTAAAATAATAAAGTTTCGCGTGACACTGCACTGCGCACGTCATCCCGAGACGCCACACAGTCCAGCAATCAGGTTTGCCCAGTAATTTCATTAGCTACAATGCCCTTCAAACCGGAACACAGTAGTGGATCTATAATAGTAAAAAAAAAAACTAGTGTGCTGAGCATTTTTTATCATTTTCAGATCTCATCACAGTTTTAAATTGTGTTTCAAGCTGCACTTGTTCGAATTCAAAAATCTGGAGGATTTGCAGATATTCCTGAAGAGATATCTGTATCTGGTAAGGAAATAATATAAAATTGTAACAATATAAGAAACAGGGTGAATTATATTCAATTTACTAACCTTACATTTTTATCATTTTCAAACAAAGTGTTTGGCCACAAAAATGTAATAGAACTCACAGTGCAGTTACCTAGCTAGCTCCGCCTTTGAACCGTAGAATAGAATAGAATAGAATAGAATAGAATAGAATAGAATACTTTAATTAATATTATGAAGCACCTCAACATATTATACATTAAATTATAATAAGTATTGTGGATCATAAAATCTTGTCATACACGAAAACATAAAATGTACATAAAGAGTATCATCATTAGATATAAGATTTAGATTAAGATTAGTACTTAATCTTAATCTAAATCTTACAAAACCTACATATTATTACATTTTATCAAAATACATAGTTGCTCGCTGTATATAGGCGTTACAAAATTTTCACATAGATTATGACAATAATTAGATCAGCTGTAAAGGGGCTTTAGGTATCCAGAACAGGTTTAGGCACAGTAGCGACCTCCAAGTGACTGTAGTCATTGTCAAGGTATTCTTTTATGCTGTACAGTGTTTTATCTAACAAAAGTATCTTTACACGATTGGCAAATTGAACTTCGTTAGTTATTAGCTTTATACATTCTGGAAGCTTGTTATATAGTTTTTGGCCCATAACGATTGGCAATCTACTTGACATTCTTAACCTATGGGTAGTTGGTTTCAGTATTATTTTATTTCCCATGGTTTCTCTAAATTTGTACTTATTTATATTTTTTCTTACGTAATTAATTATTTCCATTATATATAAAGCTACTGATGTCATAATTTGAAGTGTCTTAAAAGGCACTCTACAAGAATCCCTGTACTTACAACCCATTAGAACTCTAATAGCCCGTTTTTGCATTTTCAAAACTCGTTGGAAATCAGTCGAACCACCCCATAAGATAATGCCATATGACAGAATTGAGTGAATATATGCATAGTATATTTCTTTTAAATTAGAAGGCGATGTTATTGGTTTGAGTTGCTTTAGGGCATATATGCCCGTTGCAATTTTTTTGCAAGTTAAATCCACATGCTGTTTCCAAGTCAAAGCTGGATCTAGCTCAAAACCTAACAATTTCACTATATTCGAAGAGCAGCAAGTGGTCCCATCGTGCAGTATCAAAGAGTAATCTTTTTGTTTGGGTGACATCGTGTTAAACAACATAATTCTCGTTTTATCGGAGTTCAACAAGAGACCGTTAATTTTAAACCAGTCGCTTAATTTATGCATTGTGTCTTTAATAATAAGTTCAAGAGAGTGTCTATTGTGTCTGCTGTTAAAACAATAGTTGTATCATCTGCATACTGCACAATTTTGCCATTTATATTTAGGTCAGCCAAACCGTAGGTTGTGGGTTCGATTCTTACCCAAGACAATAATATAATACCAAGACAAATATGAACATTTTGTTATATTTTATTACTACCTATAGATTACTATAAACGTAATTGATTGAATCAGGCGTGACCTCGCGGAAGTTCATCTTAAATACAAAATAAAACAAGAATATCTAGTGTAATTCCGCTAAAACGCGGAACGCGGGTTCCGCGGTGCTTTTCGGTGTTTTAGCGGAATTCCACTAGATGTAAAAAAAGTATATATATTGTATCAGTTATCTGGTTCATATAGTACAACCTATGCTTAGTTTGGGGCTAGATGGCGCTGTGTGAAATGTCCACACATATTTATTTATTTATTTTTTATTTTTTCATTTTGTACTATAAATATTTTAAAACTCTGCACCACTTTGGCTTGAACTACAGAAAACTTGGCATCACTTATAAAACGCCACTGTCAGCACATTTTTTTTGTCCCGGGCGAGAATCGAACCCGCAACCTACAGTTCAGAAGGCAGAACAACTGCACTGAGCCAGCCATGCCATGCCATTGGCATATTATTTTTTTATTACAGTTTCAGACAGAGGATGGATGTGGAGCTCTATTGCTTCTTTATGCTGCTATACTATCCCGAGGATGCGAAAAGTAAGTTTTATTGTAATTAAAGAAAAAAAAGTAATATTATTTTTTTTATAGACTAAGGAGCTGAACTTTGCCCAGCTGTGGGACAAACCAGACAAAAAAGCATAGGACATCACTTACGTTGGTGGAGTTAATACGAGCACCGACAGAAAGATGGTCGATTCATGTCGTTATACAGGGTGTAATTGAATTCATTAGCATCCTTTGAAGTCTACTCCTGCTCCTGATACCGGTCACGTGTGAACCAAAATTTTTGAATTCTAACACATTGGTTTGGTAATAATAATAACTCCAAAAAATGGAATAACTTACTTAATCCAATGCTACAATACAAATTTTAACTGGAATAATGGAGTACTGTTTTTAATTAGTACATACACGGTATAAAAACGTTAAAATGTATCAAAATCATCCGTGCCAACTGCGTTAGGCGCCGCGGCAATCTTCATAATTTTCAATAAAAATATTTTTATTTACACTCTATACTATTTAATAATAATCTATAAATGATGTACTATCATGGGCTCAATTTATGCTAATGAATTAAATTACATCCTGTATAGGGCTGCTCACATCATAAGCCTAAAGAGTGTGTGCTGAATGTGTTCACAGGCTTCCCTTATATAGCGTCACTTTGGACGGTTATCATAAGGGTTGCCATAATCACGACGCTTGCCAGGCGTCTTGGAAGATTTAAACGTGTCGAAGAGAATGCTGCTGCGCATTTAGGTACTGGATATTCATTTAGCCAGTTTTACGGCACCTTCGGGCTCCTTTGGCCGTATGGTCCCTTTCACAATGGGACCACATGACCAAATACTTAAAAACACATGCACTCAAACAATTTTTGATGTACGAAACTACGCATTTTAATTATAATCACTGCTTATGCCAAATATGTGCATTCGATAGGTTAATTAGCATAAATGTTTAATACTTGATCGTTGAACTTTACCATATACTACACTGTTTTAGAAGTCAGATTAGGGGCCGTATTGTGAGTTCTTAGCGTGATTCAAAATAGAGCCCGTATTAGATAGTTTGTAAAAATCTTCATACAAAAAACAAAGCGATCCAATATAGGCTTTGTCTTTAAGCGCGCTAAGAGCTTACAAAAATCCCCCTGCACACCTATCCCCGTTTCACTTCGAAAACGTAATTGTATTTTGTATTTAGTTATCAAAATTTTAGTTAGTTATTATATTAATAAAAACCTATGATTCGAAACTTACGTCTCCTTCATCTTCTACATTTTGAACAAAGGGGTTGGGGGGGGGAGAGTGTAGATTTCGAATCAACCTACATTTGCTGAGGAATCGAATAAACCAGCAACTCTAAGGGTTGGTTCCTCGATGATTATGGCAAACCTCCCCATTTCCTCTGGAGGTTTATGTTCAGCAGTAGAAGTCTTCCAGCAGATAATGTAAAGCTTGTCAATTTATGGGGCTTTTTTTAGTGTGAAGAAAGACCTAGACGGAAAGTTGACCCACCTAGTGCCAGCTCATGTGGAAGGCTCCCTCAACGTCGTGACGCTGCTTCTAACTGGACGCGCTACTCCGTATCTTCATAACGGAGTACTGTACGTTGGAGATGAAGATCATTATGTAAGTAAAATACTCAAAATACTCGTACCACTTTTTTTATACATTTTATTTACATTTGACTTATCTAGCATTTGACCACGTTTTCACCTGATGGAAAGTCATGATGCGATTGAAGTGGTAGTAAGCTAGCTAAGAACCAACTCATCTCTTCTTCTTGTGATAATATTCTTAGGGATTCCTTCCTATTGCCATGCTGTACTAAATATGGACTTTCTGTGTAGTTGCTTGTTGTAGGTCTGATTAGGTTTACGCTAAGTTGTCCTAATCCTGCGCAAATGGTTTTCCACTGTTAAGTCTTTCTGCATTTTTATTCTTCTGCGTTTTACTTTTGCTACATATTAGTCACTCTGCATTTTCGACTTTCTGCTTTTTAGACATTCTGCATATTAGACTTAATGATTTTCAAACCAATCTCTGCGCTCGTGGGCTTTTTGGTTCTTAGGCAGCCTAACAAAGATGCTTTTTACCGACAGTAAAGTCTTCTTGTCTCCTGTATTTCAAATGGTGTTCTCATTACCAACTGAGCTATGAGACCAGTGAAATTAATTTGTAATTATGCTCATTTCAGGCCATGCCGCAGTTTGGAGTGCTAGCCCGAAGTCCAGTCGGCCTTCTCGTTTGGTACGGGGGCGACGAAAACTCAAAGAATAACATCAACAAGCAGTACCCCGGGTCTCGGCTGAAAACACCGGCTTTGCCTATTTGGGTGAATTCTATCGTAACATGTATTTGAAAGCCTCTATGGTGTAGTGGTTGAGCAATGAGCAGGCAGGTTTATAACCTGGAAGCTGTGAGTTCGGTTTCCATAACAGGAAAAGTTTTTGTGCACAGGAAAACATGCAGACTGATGATGGATATCAAAGTTACTATAATGGTTTCAAAAGGAACCTTATGGTATAAATACAGCTTTCAGTTCTAACAAACAAAGACATAAGTGTTATTTTGTGCCTGAGTATACTAGTTCCGAGGTCCCTAGATCGATGAAATCTTAGTTATGATCCAGGATTTATATGCAATAATATCTTGTTATAGTGTTGGCTACGGTTTAATTTGCATATGAATAGAATTAAATTATGTTTGAACAGGTTACTAGTTGCTCTGGACACTATGGGGTTCTCTTCAATACTAATCGTGAGCTGCTGAGGAACTACCACGCTGAGAGACGGTAAGTGGTTAGACTAAACCATGGTTACAGACTTATGCTTAACTTGTGACTCGTCACCAGCGATTCTGGCTTCATCATCATCATCATTAACAGCCTGAAGACGCTGCGCGACTTTGAGCTTACTCATCAGGCCAACAGTTGGAAACCACGTCTCAGTGAATATTTTTTTTTTTTTTGTTTATCATCGATAGGCTAACATTTGACCACGGTCTCACCTGATGGTAAGTGATGACGCGGTCGACGATGGAGCATGCTTGCCTAGAAGATACCGGTTCACTCTAGCCTTAAAAACTCCCAGATTATATTTGTCAGGAAACAATGACGCTGGTAAGGTGTTCCATTCCTTCGCTGTCCGAATTATAAACGAAGAATCAAACCGCTTTGTACGTATTCGAGGAATCTCTACCATATACGGATGCCGTGTTTCCGTGCGTCTTGATATTTAAATTTTTTTGTACTTACCACCTGTTGTGTACCTACACGTACAGTTCAGTGCCTCTAAATTCAGGTATAACATATAACTTTCAGCTTCCATCACTTGCTGTAGGTATTTAATTTAATTATACGGGTTAAACTATAGCGATTTATATTATATTTCATCTACTTAAATAGTTCCCTTTATTGATTTGTTAAGTGTTACTCGTTTTATTTTTTATTTTTTTAATTTGTTTCTCATTTGCTGCTACTTTTATAATTGCTATTTTTTTGTATTACTTTTTCTGTTGTTGTGGGCTATCAGTGTATGTCTACTCCGTGACTTCACTAAGCGGTCCCAACGGAAGACCAGCGCCGGTTCGTAAGAACTAGCATCATGCTGAGTTGGGGCCGATTTGTGACAGATTATTTAAAGTGTATTTCTTTTGTGCCTTTTGTGTTTTTTTTTCTCTGTTGCAAATAAATAATTTTTCTTTCTTCTTTCTTTCTTTCTTTCAGTGCCATAAGTCATCACTGGCAACACTCACTGGCAACACATCTACTAATAAACAAAGCAACCATTTGCCTATTTTATTTTCAGGTTTGATATCCACTACTACACTTGCGGTGGCTGCCATGTCCTTCTGAACGTGGACACTCGAGCTCACGAGGCAACTTCTTCATTGAGGACAGATGATATCAACGCTACTCCCTTGGAAAAACTTATTCACACTAAGTATGAATAATACTTAGCTTAGTTATCCTTTATCTAACTTTGTATGTACTATACCTATGTAATAAGGCGAATGCAGTGGTACTATACCATACTTTGTGTATAATTAAGCTGTTTATTTTATCAATTATTCTTCGATTTTTGTGGACTGTATGCGCCGATGAAAAATTGGGTGAACAAAAACGAGAATTTCTTAGGATTCAAGTAGAAGACTGTGCAACTCACCAGGAAATCCGCTGTGGCGTATTTGGACTGGAGGTTCGGTACCTTCCACTAAGCTTTAGTTCGATCACTTACCGCGGAATTAGTTTGGGTTACCTGACCAGTCGGGCGCGTACGCCGGCCGGTGTTCACACAGTCTTGAAGAGGTGTATGTCGGTGGTAATTTACACTCGCGATAATTTAATAAGCGATAACGATAACAAATAGGGCTTCGCCCAAGACAAACTGCTATTATAGCACGAAAATTAAACAAGTTTACGGAAAACGATCCGCCCTTGATGGCGGCGAAAACGACAAGGAGGGTTGGTAGTTAAAAAAAACTAAGTTGCCTGGCATCTTAGGGATGCCAGGTCTTTTTGCACAAAATCAATACGGAAAGTGAACACTTTGTACACCAATTTGCCATAATATTCTGATATTGAAAAAAAATATATCTTTGACTGGTTGTCGTTAAGCCAGCACAAAAACCTTTGATCAGCCTAAAAGTTCTGACACCAGAGTCAGCTTTGGTGCCACTTTCCTACACATGAAGAAGAAAAAACAAATACCTAAGTGGCGTAATGAGGCAGCAAAAGAAATGTAAAAACACCGTTGTTGTGGCAGTGGGCAGACGTATCGCTAGTAGAAACGACAGCCGATGGGGAAGAAAGGGTTGGATGCGAGATGCAAGCAGTCGCGAAGGCCTCCCACTAGGTAGACCGACCACACATACAATATCTGTGGGTTGGATGCGAAATGCAAGCAGCCGCGAAGGCCTCCCACTAGGTAGACCGACCACACATACAATATCTGTGGGTTGGATGCGAGATGCAAGCAGCCGCGAAGGCCTCCCACTAGGTAGACCGACCACACATACAATATCTGTGGGTTGGATGCGAGATGCAAGCAGCCGCGAAGGCCTCCCACTAGGTAGACCGACCACACATACAATATCTGTGGGTTGGATGCGAGATGCAAGCAGCCGCGAAGGCCTCCCACTAGGTAGACCGACCACACATACAATATCTGTGGGTTGGATGCGAGATGCAAGCCGCCGCGAAGGCCTCCCACTAGGTAGACCGACCACACATACAATATCTGTGGGTTGGATGCGAGATGCAAGCAGCCGCGAAGGCCTCCCACTAGGTAGACCGACCACACATACAATATCTGTGGGTTGGATGCGAGATGCAAGCAGCCGCGAAGGCCTCCCACTAGGTAGACCGACCACACATACAATATCTGTGGGTTTGCATGCGAGATGCAAGCAGCCACGAAGTGGTGCTTAATTTGGGGGACCTATGTTCAACAGTCTTTAGGCTGACGACGATGACATATTATATTAGTGAATGTATATAACTTATGTAGTTAGACCCACTATAATGTGGTCGATAGACACTTGTGATAATTAAGGGTGAAATTTATATATGGTCAGGGTTAGGTCAATCAAAGATCAGTCTTCGTCAGTTACTCTTTTTCTATTTCAGATGGCAAGATGCGAAAATAACTTGGACTGGATCGGCACCTTACGTTGGAGACTCACCCAAATAACTTATTGCCTTGTACTTTCTTAGCACTTTATAGATAAAATATTTGTCATTTATCTTTGTAGAAAAAGATTAGCCATAAAAAAAGCGCTTTAGAAAATGTTTGTGGCGTTAAGAGTAAGATTGTAAATCATATGGCCTCAATGTCAATCCTCTAAAAACTCAAGTCATAGTCATCGGCAGTTCCAGGATGATATCTAGGATTGACTGGTTCCGTCTTCCACAAGTCTTGTTTGACGGCACCTGCATTGATATTAGCGAAACGGTCAAGAACTTGGGTGTGATCTTTGATAGAAAGTTATCATGGGGACCTCAGCTAGGCGAGGTTAGCCGGAAGGTGTTTGCGTCTGCAGCATCACTCCGTAGGCTCCGAAATTTTCTACCAATTACCACAAAGACTGCTCTTGCTCAGTCTCTTCTTCTCCCTATACTCGACTACGCAGACGCCTGCTATCTGGATTTAACCCAAGAACAGCTCAATAAGCTGGAGCGCTTACAGAATTTTTGCATCCGGTTCATATTTGGCTTGCGCAAGTATGACCACATATCCGATTTTCGCAAAAAGCTCAACTGGTTACCAATCCGCCGTCGCCGGGATGCTCACATTCTCTCCCTACTCTATAGCATACTGTTTATCCCTTCCACTCCGCATTATCTCAAAGAACGTTTCGTGTTTCTCCACCTCAGTCATGCTCGCTCCCTTCGGTCCACCAACACTCTGGAACTACAAATGCCAGTTCATGCTTCAGTTGCGTATGACTACTCTTATACTATACAAGCTGTCCGTTTATGGAATGAGCTACCCGTAAATATTCGTCACGCCAAGTCTATCGCCATCTTTAAAGACATGGTAAGGAAACACTATCTTTCAGAAATATCTTAGCTAATTTTCTCTGGAATTTGTCACTGACTATCAATTTACTTATATAATATATATAATATGTATATGTTATAATAATAATAATAATGTAAGTATTATATTTATATATTAATAGGAAATAGGTATTATATGTAGGTGTGTTATATTTTTATATTTATAGTTATATGTGTATGGTATTAGTATGTAGTATTATGTATAACTGTAGTTATGTATTATTTTTAGTAGGTAAGAGTATAAATTATTGTTTTATATTTACGCAATCATGCACTTTTTATTTCATTGTTGTTCTTGAATGTAAGTTGTAACTGTTGCAACACCACCCGTAATTTTTGTTTTAATTCCTGTCCATACAAAGGTAGCCTGGAAGAAATCGCTTAATGCGATAAGGCCGCCCGTTGTTCTACCATTTTTTTATAAATTTGTATCTGTGTGCATTCTTGTTTATTGGTGTTCAATAAAGTATTATTGTATTGTATTGTATTGTATTGTATTGTATTGTATCAGGGTATTATGCAAAGAGCAAAATATGAATAGGTAAGGTATGAAATGGAATATTTAAGCAGATACAGAGAATAAAGAATGGAGTAGGCATTGATAATTTATTTGTTGTTTTTTATTCTTACTATTTAACAGGTTTTCCGTACGGAAGACGCATTATTAGAAGAAATTAATGACAGTGCAGAATTTTTAAGGTAATGAACGATAATTATTATGATATTAACTTTGTTTGACTATATAAAATCGTTCAAAAGCTTTGCATGAAGACTTTTGTCCTACAAAAGTCTAGGTTTCACAAGACCGTGCATTTCAATAAAAATATGCTTGATGGCCCATGTTAGTCCGGATCTTAGATTGTATAATAAAACCTGTAAAAATCCGATAATATATCGTTAAGGATGATCGATGGAGCCACAGGTAATTTATCAACCTCACGTCAGTTGCAGAGGTGTCTTCAATATTAGAAGTGATTTGTGGAGACAATCATTAGTTCTTGGGAAAGCACAGAGCTAAAAAATGCGCTTCTAGGTGCTAAGCGTAATTTTTTCAATGCCCTGTGAGAAAATTTTTACATATCATGTTTATTAATTATAGTTACAGCTGTTAGAATTAGCAAGTTAAAATGGCAGTGGGCAGGCCGCATCGCTCGCAGATCTGACAATTGATGGGGAAGAAAGGTTCTCGAGTGGCGACCACGAACCGGAAGATGCAGCGTAGGCTAGCCCCCCACTAGGTGGACCGACGATCTGGTGAGAGCCGATGGATGCAGGAGGCGAGCAGCTTCTCAAAGCAGCGTTCTCTGGAGGAGGCCTATGTTCAGCAGTCGACATCTTCATGCTGTTCATGATGATGTCATCATTGAATAACTATGATAAAAATAAATAAATAAAAAGTTAACATAGCTTGATGTTTAATAATATCACGTAATTTGGTCTTAAGTATCTACGACGTATACTAAGGCATTGGCAGAGACTGCAATGAGAAAGCAACACCCGGTACGTTAAATGGTCTCAGCCATTGACTATAAATCCAGTTGACCAACGATACAACTTCTCCTCTTTTTTTTTATGACATGGACAGACATACAAGCAGACGGCCCGCCTGATGGAAAGCAGTTACCGTCGCCTATAGACACCTGCAACACCGGGGGCGTTACCGATGCGTTGCCTACCTTAAATATCTCCTCGTATGAAAATTAGTAGTCTATTTCAACTAATAATCCTGCGAGAGAAAGCTGGACACCCAAGTGTCATTTGTTTCATCCTGCTCTGTCCTTTGTGTCCGTAAGTTGGTTATAAAGGTGAAGGAAAAATTCGGACATGAGACCACTTGTCACGGTAGCTTAAGTAAAGCATATCCCGGCTTTAGGGATGGATGGATGCGGGTTCAATCCCCCGCTCATGATTCTAATTTTTCCTTTACAAATTAATCTGTTCATTTTTAATCTTCCTTATGAAAGTATTATTTACTTGTTCATTTTTAATAGTAGTCATCATGCCTATTCAAGCTAACCTTGTACAAAAATACACAGTTACGAGTACCTACACTTTTAAAGTACTATTTTTGATTCTTTGAGAGAACCTCCCTTTCTGGAGTTAATGAGTAAGTTACCTATAATCATGTTTTCAGATATGGGTAAAACCAGAACTAATAATGGTTCTTTGGATGGGATGAAATAAAAAATCATTATTTTCAACACACACTCCAAATCACAAAGTATAAAGTAAAAGGATATTCCGGAATCTGGAATATTCTGTTTTCAAAATCTGGAATCCAGAAATTGTTGTTCTGATGATTATAGCTACTCTAGACATTATTGATTATCTGTGCTATAGCCATAGCAGTATTCAATTAATTTATTTAAAAAACTGAATCTATCATAGTTTGGCTTCCATTCTAGTAATAATAGCTAATATCTCAAATATATCATAGTGAAAAAAAAATATGGTGATGTAATGTAGGTATGAATGTAATGATTTTTAATCCTTATAATAATTATTAAACTATATCTTTTGTAACAATAAAGAATGTAACAATTATTTGAAATTAAAAAAAAATGTATAGATATAATATTTAAAATGAATCACGCTCATGAGAATTTCAATACTAATATGGGTATAAAGGTATTTGGACACCCTATTGTTCTAACAAATCGTACAACAATTATTTATATAAAATAAATACAGATCTGTAAGTATAATATTTCTTGTAATAATAAAAATATTCACATAATTGACGTAAACATTAATGTTGATAATAAGAGATAGAACTGTGAACTTTTCCTCACTGATTTGGTACCTAATGACAAGAAAGATGATCTCATCAGTAAATTCAAAGTTTTGGCGCTAAACATTAAAATTCTAAATAAGCAGTCTCTCCGCCTCCTAGGTGCTCCAATCCTAGAAGACTCATTTTCGGCTTTCATTGACGAACAACAATCCAAATTTGAAGCATCGTCTGACCGCCTTTTACAAATCCATTCTCACGTTGCGTTTCACATTATAAGATTTTGTCTGTTCGTTCCGAAGCTCACATACGTTCTTCGGTGCTGCCCTTTTTGGAAACATAAAGATATCTTGTCAGTTCTAGATGTGACAGTACAAAATTTGCTATCTCAAATTCTAAATTGTTCTCTCTCGGATAATTCATGGTGTCAAGCATCTCTCCCAATCCGGTTTGGAGGTATTGGCATCCGGAAAATTACAAGTGTGTCTCTTCCAGCATTTCTGTCATCCGTTAACAGCACCGGCCGTCTCTTTTTCAAAATTGTTAATCCGTCTCTAGGCAGTGTTCCGTTGCTGTTTATAGAAGAAGCCAGAAATGCCTGGAGTTCAGCCTGTCCGGGTGATAGTTTCCCTATAAGGCCACATTCACAGAGGCTCTGGGATGAGCCCTTATGCAAAAGAGTCCAACACAAACTTTTACAAGATTGCTCTAATAATTCGGATCGGGCTCGTCTCCTTGCGACGTCTGAACGTGAATCAGGCTATTGGTTGCAGGCGATACTTTCTCCCAACATAGGGACACTGATGGACAACAACAGTTTTCTGTTGCTATAGGTCTACGTCTGGGCATCTCTAGAACGGAACCTCACCATTGTCGCTGCGGAGGCGATTATACCTGCATACACTATTGATAGCGTTATCAATGTATTTAAATTGGAGAAAATAGATGGAGTAAAATCGTGAGTTTCATTATCGCTGCCACAGAGTTTTTTTTACGGTTTGGTCTTTACGCCTTAGTCTAAGGCTAAGGCAAGCTTACTCAAGAAAAAAATGAACAGGCTTTTGTTCATTTCACAATTAAGCTAAGGCGGGTTTTTTTCATTTTACGCCTTAGCACCTAAGGCTCAAGCGGATTTGTTCATTATACGCTTAAGCGCTAAGGCAGGCTTGTTCATTTTACGCCTTAAAACCTGAAGCGAAAAATAAACAAGCCTGGCTACGTACAAATCCTAACGGTCAAGAGATGCTTTTTTTATTTAATCAATTCCTACGTAACAACGCGCACTCAAATAATATCTTTTTGATATATTACTTTCTATACAATAAATATAGTTTAAATATATAGTTATAATAGTACCATTTCATATTATTTTTCAGCTTCGTCGACATGTACAAAAAGTATGACAAAATGTATTCCGTCTTTGGATACTTTCTTAAAAACGAGTGGAGATTCGATTCCCCAAATCTTCAAGACCTCTGGAAAAAAAGTCTGCTTCTGATAAAGTGATTTATAACTTTAATATTATGAAATCCATAGACTGGGAAGAAAACGCCTGCATGTTTTGGCTTGGGTTAAGAAAGTATATATTGAAAGATGGTTTAAAGAAGACGAAAACTGGCAACACTCTGCAGAAATGGTTCAAACGAGGCAACTATGCGGTTTTGGTGTTTTACTTATTTTTGTTTTGGAAGATACCGACTTGGGTTTATCATGCCGTTAAAAATATTTACTTTTTAAGGTTACGTTCGGCCAATATCCCTATTCCTACATAATATTTGAATGTGCATTTCTTTTATTTGTTTCAAGTGTGTGTTGTTTATACGAATTTAAGGAATAACGGCTTAACTTATTTTGATAAAATTTGCTTGTTGATGTCAACCATGGATAATATTTATCGCTGAAAATCCAGAGTTCCCGTGGGAAAATAAGTATTATATATATGTGAGTAAAACCACGGCGAACTACTATTACGGAAAAAAAATTGCAATCTTATCAAATAGACTCAATAAAAACATGTTTCATAAGACAACAGTGTTTATCTTGCCATATGTGTGTGTGTGTGTGTGTGTGTAATGAGTGCTTTCATCAGCTGTTGCAGCAGTTTGCTATTTTTTTCTTCGTAGAGTTCATATAGCCGGTCCCTACTAGCTCTAATGCCTTTTGTGGCCCACTGGTTAAAGGTAAGTTTATGTTTACATTGGTTAGATATGAGAGGAAACATTAAATTAAACTTTTTCTGAAGAACTTCAAATAAAGTATTGTAGCAAGTATTTGGATTTTGATCCGTGAAACAAATCAATGCCAAATCAGATTCAATGGAATTTTTAAAAACTTCAATATTGTCAGTCGTTAAGTTCCGTTTCATAACAGTTTTAGTAACAGGGTCTTCCAAACATTGTATTCTAATGGGAATTAATAATAACTATACACCACTTTAAACACCTTAACGAATTTGTG
Source organism: Ennomos erosarius (assembly GCA_963580505.1). NCBI lineage: Eukaryota > Metazoa > Arthropoda > Insecta > Lepidoptera > Geometridae > Ennomos > Ennomos erosarius. Next base: position 1,635,820 of record OY756978.1, on the reverse strand, counting down.
GGGAAAAGCGAAATAAAAAAAGAAATGTTCATTTTTGAAACTGCATAAAAATCTATTAGGCACCTACTTACCTGCGTATTTTATGATTATGCCAATTTAAAATCTAATATTGCCTACCGACCTATAACTTATCTAGGGCCTTACTTATAAACGCTGCTTAAAGTTAGCCAGTGTTTAAAATGTTCCGACTCATTTTAGCGCGTGACGTTTCAAATCAGTAAAAGTTGACAGAAGGTTTTAAGCATTGGCTAACTTTAAGCACAGTTTTGGCGGGAACGCGGAAAAGTTCACGTCGTTGCATTGTATTATTTTTCAAAGCTTTTGCTTCTTCCAGTGTTAATGTTTAAAATTGGTGGCGCTTTACGCATTAAGTGCTGAATTACGAGCATGAGTGAGGGCAAGTGATATAATGTGGTGAAACGTGATTTTTCGTGTTGCTTCCAAAACTCTACAGAAGCTTGTAGTAAAGTTGCCACCACTTTGCTGGAGCATGACTTAGACTGGACTATGACTACCTGACTTAGACTGGACTATGACTATGACTAGGACATGACTTTGCGTGAAATATTTTATAACACGATGAAAATATAATACTTGACACTGGCTAAATACACTATGTGTGGAGCCAAAATATAAGAAAATAAATAACTTTAAGCAGCGTTTATGAGTAAGGCCTATAACCTATAATAATAAGAATTTTAATGTATTGAATGTGGAATTGTGGATACGCCAAATATAACGTACCTATTATGTTATTAGATGGTAAAAGGTAAATAAACAGTTATTAGTTGTCGTGTAAGATTAGTGAATAATTTTCTTAAAAAAAAAAGATTATCTCAAACCTCATACTTTTTGTGTGATGAACATATTTGTTTTTCTGTGTCTGGGTGTTATATGTATATATTATATGTTATATTAGTATTGTATCAGATATCTGGTTCCTATAGTACAAGCTATGCTTAGTTTGGGGCTAGATGGCGCTATGTGAAATGTCCACACTTATTTAATTAAATATATTTATTATTTGTTTCATGAATACAGTTTCGTTTTCTCTTATTTTGTACCAAAATGTGACATAAAGAGCAGCTCGACGTACACCCTTAATTAATGAATTACATCCCCCAAAATGTATTTGTCGCATTCGGCCGCAAACAGAACAGTAGACTAATTAGACATGGCACTAATTACCTGCGGGGAAAATATTTGCGGGCGAGATTGTTTGTAGTGTTGACTGTAGAATCCTATGCACATTTTGGAAATGCGTAATACTAGACAGTCTAGCCTTACGCGGAGAAGGCAGACCAGACCTAGGCCACAGATATTAAAATAGTAGTTCCTAGGCCTAGTTCTCGCATTTTAGTTGTAGGCACAGGTTAGAGGAAAAAAATCTAGTTATAGGTACTTTTTTTTATTGTTGATGGGTTTGCGTTTGACCACATCTCACTTGACATCACATCTCTTACTCTGTTATTTTTAATTTTATTTTCAAATTTATACGAACAACATGCATGTTGTAATATAGATAAAGATCGAGTAAGCGCGAGTCAGACTATTACAAGGATTCCGTACATTTGTGGTTGACTTTTACCCTATTAAATTGAAGTAAAAAGGGGTTATAATTTTGACCTGTTCATCTAAGTTTATCTGTTCTCTCATAACTTCTAAGCTACTTAAATTTGACCATGAATGACGTATCATTCATGGTCAAATTTAAGATCGTTCTTGATTGTCTCGGTTTATAGGCTACGTGACGTCACAGTAAACACAATATAATTCACAAGTAAGCCCAGTAACTAAAATTTGTAAAAAATCACGCTCTAAAAAGCGTGAAACATGAAAACATTCTCAATGAAAAATTGATTATATTTAATTTTTCAGAGGATAGTTTTGGTTACAATTTGTTAACAAAATGAAACAAGCTCCTTTAGTATCAATCTGATGACGTGAACTGTTGAACACAGGCTTCTCCATTGATCACCGCCTTGAGCAGCTGCTTGCTTTCTGCATACATCGGCTCCCTGCAGTTTTAACGAGATCGTTGGTCCTCCTAGTAGCCTGCGCTGCCTCTTTTGGTTGGTAGCCACCAACCAAAAGAGGCAGCGCTACTCGAAAACCTAAGAAATAAGTTCGATAATTTTCCGTCGTTTATCGTCCACCGTTTACCGACAAATACCACTGAATCGGTGGCATATCCATACTGATTTACGAGGTCATAGCCTATTGTTCGCGTGGTCCGGGGCTGTGATTGAGAGGGCCTACGTTTTGTCCATTTTGATGTATACAGCAATTCTGTTTTAGAGCTAACGTTCTAGCACCGATATATCAATGGGTTACTACTGACTATTTAACCAAGAAATATCGACGTTTAAGGTTGCATCTCATTACACCGCCCCGGCACCCGACCCACACCGCCTTGCCTCGAGCGGTTCGTATTATTTATATGACCTTATAAGGCATGCGCTCATTACATCAACTCCGTATCGTCACCGGATCGCCTCGCTCAAAAGCTGTCCACGCGTGGACGGCGAGTGGACCACTCGTTGACAATTCGCTTTAATCACGCGACGTTCACAAGTAACAACGCGTCGTCCACCCATGGACCACCTGTCAACGCCGAGCCAAGGCGGTGCTGGACGAGTGCCGGAGCGATATAATGAGATGCGACCTTTATACGCACGGCCGTACTTCGTGTTTAATAATAAACCATGACTGTGACATTGACGACGTACGACTATTTTTGAATCTGTGCTATCGGTAACATACACGACTATGTAAATAGTATGATTTTCACAAAAAAAAACTGTATGTATTTATAGTGTATTTTAATCATTGGTTGATTTGTGTGCGTGACATTCAATTATTGTTTTCTTTCACGTTTCAGCCAATCTTTCCTCGTTCTACTTTGTTTACAAACAGAAGTAAAAGGTTGGCGGCTGACCGCATCACCAAATGTCGGACAGTAAATTGCGCGTGCCGCGAACAAGCTTTTGTTTTCGAACTTTTGCAATTACGTTAGTCAGGATTAAAGTTCAGTTTGCAACTTTACTTTCAAAACGGAACGGATGGCTACCGTTGATGTGGTGGACGGAGTTGAAGTTTGGGAAGCAAGGTTTTAGATTTCTCTTGCGATTTTGACTGCAAATAGTCTTGGGGTAGCCATTTTTATCCAGGCATGCTCTTAGAGTAATGTCGACGTTAATATCCTTGCTACATTCGATTTAGAAATGCATCTTACGTATCACAAGCCGGTACTAATGCACTGCTAGACATAAACTTCTGATTTGAGAGGCCATTATCATCAACAGCCTGAAGATGTCTACTGGTGAACATAGGCCTCTCGCGCCACTTTAAGTGGCTGCTCGTCTCATATTTAAAAGTATGTCTTAGACTAAAAATTTAAAGTCGCAATTGCTCAGGAAGTACTTCCACCAGTTCAATATTGTCTTAATGATATTGAATTAGGAAAAGCAAATTCATTGCCACAGTGATCATGTCTCTAGAACCATTTGTTTTCTAAACTACTTTCCCGTGTGTATGCGGGGTGCTTAGCTGCAGATTCTACAATCTTACTTAACGTACTTTTGAACCGCACTTTTCGTTTGCAATCGGATTTATGCAAGTTTTTGTTGCGAGGAGCAACTTTGCGGCCAGATGGTCCGTTTAAGTAGCGGCCAAGTAGCGCGAAATAATGGTGAAGTTGTAATTGTGATTGATAAGATGGTATAGCTGTGTATTGCAGTTAAGCAAGCAAGCGTGTAGTTTCAGGTACCCTACACGATAATCATCATCATCATCATCATCATTATCATCATCGTCATCAATATCATCATCATCAACAACAGCCTGAAGACGTCCACTGGTGAACATAGGCCTCCCCAGAGAGCGCCACTTTGAGCGGGCTGCTCGCAACCTGCTTCCAAAGGTTTTCACCAGTTCGTCGGTCTACCTAGTGCATAAAAGGTAGCCTGCGATCTGCTAAAATGTATGTACCTAATAAATACCAACTTTAGTTACTCAAGTATTTAATTATATACTTTTAATAGATAATTAAAAATGAAAAAAATCCTACAATTTGCTAATCTTTACCAAAAAATTTGATTCAAGCTAAGTTATTTTTTACCAATAATACAGCTTTTACTGTTATGGAATTCAGAACCAAATGAACAAATATAATGAAAAACTTTGATAATTTCTTTCAACTAATTTTACTAAAAAATTCGTTCAACTTTGATTTGACGCGTCTCTAAAGAAATTAGTGTTATAAGAAAAAATCGTAATTTTAGAAAGTTTCGATAGCAGTCTGTGAAGTTTTGACAAGTTTATGGAAATTAAATTTTTAAATAAGATTGAAAACTTTAAATTTTAATATATTATAATTATATTATTGTAATAGCCACCTACACGTTGATTTTAATTGTTTATTTTGTAATCAATATAAAAAAGCTATGTAAGAAATTATAACTGGCAAAGACTTCCAATGTTGTCCAATGATTCTTAGCAAAACAGAAAAAAATCGCAAAGGGGTTGTGTCTGGGTGTTGTAGGATGTAGGAGGGTTTTCATCGTTCGTGGGTACTGTGTATAGAGAAATCTAGTTACGGTCCTGGATCTATGTATGTGATCGGTGGGCGTCAAAATGGACTAATAAGATAGAGCAAAGAAAAATATTTAGATGTGCCAATAGCAATATAGCCGGCCAAGTGCGAGTCGGACTCGCGCACGAAGTTTTCCGTAACATTATCTATAAAAACGAACAAAAAAATCACGCTTGTTTTATGGGAATACATCATTTGTGAAAATTTCAGCTGTCAAACTATCCCGATTTATGAGATACACCCGGTGACAAAAGCTTCGGTTTGATTTACCTTTTGTGTACGGAACCCTAAAAAAAGAACAGGTAGGTACATTATAATTATTAAAATGTACCTAATACACAAGCATAAGCGTATAATTATTAACTTCCTAAGATTTATCAACAACAATTGAAATTAATGGTAAAATTATTTCAATTTATACACACATTAACAATTAGCCCATGCCGATTATAATAAGAAACCTACATAAATCACACGAGATGGTTATCATAAAACATAGCGGTCTCCCTCCTGGGAGTGACCCGCAGCATTCAAAGGGAATCTTTACCTTATTCCGTTTTGCAATGGCTTAAAATACAGGCTGTGGCGGTTTTAAAAACTCACTTTTACGTTGCATACAAACGAGAATTTTGAGGAAAATCCTTGTAGATTTTGAAATTGATACATATTTATTTTATCACCCTGCAGAAAAAATCTCGATTTATTGGACGAATCAGTAAAGTGGATTTGTGTAAGGGCGTTGCATTTTACGAACGTAGACCATTTAAAAATGTATTGGGCTGATGTGTAAAAGTTATGGACTAAGTATACAAAACTTATGGAGGAAAGGTTCTCACGTGGCAACCATGAACTGAAAGACGCAACGTAGGCCACTAAGTAAACTGACGAGCTGATCAAAACCACAGGGAGCCGATGAATGCAGGGGGCAAGCTCAACGTGGCACTCAACCTATGCTTTGTGGAAGAGGCATAGGCCTCCTCCACGAAGCACAGGTTAAACATAGGAACATAGGTTCAGCAGTGGACGTCTTCAGGCCGTCGATGATTAAGTATACAAATTATTATCATATCTTCAACCAGTCAATCTTCCACTCGATGAAGGGAGTGGTGTGATGCCTTAGAAACTACATAATTATATTTCAGCTTTTAGTACATTTTCTTAACCATTTACTTTAATCATCATCATCAGCCCGTAGATGTCCACTGCTGAACATAGGCCTCCACCAAAGAGCGCCACTTACTACTACCCCAGATATTAATATAATACCTACAGTATCTGTACGGTAGGTACACATCCCATAAAATGGAATAACGAGGATTATTTTACGAATTATTTTATTTCTGCTTAGCGCAAGATTATCAAGTGACATTTATTGCGTATTGGCGGAGTATTGGTCCAAATGAATACACTGGACACCAACTAACTAGTAACTATCTAGACACGATTACTACATTTTTTTCAAGGTCGGGTTATTTTTCGTTTGTACCTGATGGGACCCCATGCTTACTATACTTACTTTTTTTATATAAAAAAATAAACTAAATAAAATACAATCTCTCTCAGGCTGTAATTTGGCCCAACCCCCACAATATCAACCATAGCTATAAAGATTCCTTCCTCTCCAGAGAGAGTCTCCTAATTCGGTTGGAGGCTAACATCCTGCTGTTTCGGTGAAGTGTTTTTACTGCACCGCTTGCGTATCTTTGATGGTATTATCTCTTTGTTACTAAGAACATGAGAACAAGATTGCATATGGCTTGAGCCGCCTTGAGTCTTTTTGCTTATATGTACTGTCTAGTCTGTAAGCTTATCTTTAGAATGAGATAGCGATATGTAACTTTAATGCGTAGGATTCTTGATACATAATGTAGTCGAGTAACTCCTCCAATTTTAATCGGCTTAAAAATGGGAGGTGGAGAAAAATACTCAATTCATGTTGTTTTTTTTTTGCTTGTTTTTATTGTTTGTGATCTCCAGCACTGACAACCGATGGGGAAGAAAGGTTCTCGAGTGGCGACCACGAACTGGAAGACGCAGCGTAGGCCGGCCCCCCACAAGGTGGACCGACGACCTGGTGAAAGCCGCGGGGAGCCGATGGATGCAGGAGGCGAGCAGCTGCTCTAAGTGGCGTTCCCTGGGGGAGGCCTATGTTCAGCAGTGGACGTCTTCAGGCTGTTGATGATGATGATGATGATCTCCAGATCTCCGTGAATTATAAACTAATTTCCAAATTTTTTTTTATTACTTATATGAAAGGATACGCAAACATCTAGGAAGTTATACGTATACTATAAGTTCCTTGGCAAATATATACTGTAAGAAAGATAGACGATGGAACTACAATCTAGATTCTAGATAAAGGGACGGGTTTTTATAAATTGGATTTATCTGCTGTCTCTTTGGTTGTCATTAATTTCGGAATGTCAAAAAAGTACAGACTGCTTTTGCAAGATCCTATGACAAATGATTTCAATCTGACATACTATAAACATGCGTAGAAAAAGCAGCACAGAGTTCTAACTTATTCTGTAGTCTTTCTCTGTATCTTTAAACAATAGAATAACTTTAAAATTTTCTTTTATTTATACTCTGAATGAAAATATCGGCCTGAGTATGAAAACAGGGATAGATTAAGTTAAGAAAGAATATTTAAAAAGCTTCATAATTCATTGAACTGAGCATGGCTTAGCGCCTTTGTGGAAGCCTCTTTCTGAACACATAATCTGTAGTGTTCGAATTTTAAAACAAATATACACGTCAGCAAATTTTAAGAGAGCACCTAAGAAAAGCCATCCTAAAAACTTAATTACATGAACGATACATACAATCTGATGGCATCGGTTTGTCCTTTTCCATCTAAGTAGTATGTGAAAGGGACGTACGAGGGGCGTCGGGTGTCGCAATTAATTATTCAAAAGGGGACCGATCGAGATATGCCCACGATTAATCTTATATTCATTGGCTGCGTGAATTGACATAGATTAGTAGATTCTTTCGAAATGAAGGAAAAAGTTAAATGGAATGTAGATTTGGGTCAACCGGTTTGAAAGAAAGAAAGAAAGAAAATGCTTTATGCGTTTGCTTATGAGTTTTAATGTTATGGTTATGGGTATGGTTAGGTCGCGTTTAGTTTTAGTAAATCGGGTTTATTATATTTACGTCTTGTCCCTGTCTAAAGGAAGAGATAAATTATATAAGGGAAAAGGATGAATGGATGAAACAGTGAATGGAGGCAGGTCCGCCAGCTTTCACTTTCTTTCGTTCCATCTCTCCCTCTCTTATCACTTTTGCCATAAGATGATAGGAGTGGCTTTAGATCTAATACTGAAAGTTGGATGTCCGTAATTTCTGAACCACAAAACGATGACTGTGAAATGTTTTTTTTTTCTTATATTTTGGCTCCACACATAGTTTATTTAGCCAGTGTCAAGTATTATATTTTCATCGTGTTATAAAATATTTCACGCAGTCATGTCCTAGTCATAGTCATAATCCAGTCTAAGTCATGCTCCAGCAAAGTGGTGGCAACTTTACTAGCTTCTATGAAATTTTGGAAGCAACACGAAAAATCACGTTTCACCACATTATATCACTTGCCCTCACTCATGCTCGTAATTCAGCACTTAATTCGTAAAACGCCACCAATTTTAAACATTAACACTGGAAAAAGCACAAGTTATGAAAAATAATACAATGCAAAGATGTGAACTTTTCCGCGTTCCCGCCAAAACGCACCTTGAATGAAATGCTGACGAGTTAAATGATATTTAAGGTACATTTTTCAAACAAAGAGGAATAAATAAAATCGGCTTAACCCCAGAAACTAAGTATAGTGTACATTATGTAGGTAACTACTATTTCAATATCTGTGGTAAGTACTTATTTATGCTCCATGGTTCACATAAAAATTAATAAATCAGTAAATAAATTATTAGGGATGCGATTAGTGTTACAATATTAGGTATTCAAATTATTTAATTATTGGTAAGAATTACACAATAATTAATTATGAGATACAAAATAAAAACTAAAACATGATTCGCGAAATTACCGACCAGTGAACCAAACAAAATGGCGAAATTGTTTACATTTGAGTGTTTTATTAAAAGCGCCATCTGTAAGAATTTTCTTCAACTATTACAGTAACCTACCTATCGCGCTTTGTCTTTGTTGCAAAAGTAAAACCTTATGACTGAAAACTAGCACTAGGTACCCTTGTTGTTTCTTAATCTTACGGCAGATGTCTTTAATATTAAACTTTATTTTTTAAACAAAAAGGATACAAAAATGTACAAATTATTGTTATGATTCACTACACGGATTCGATCAACTCATAAAACTAAACACAAAATAATAATTATTAACAGTTTTGGTGCTTCGCTAAATTTTGCAGGGTTTGGTTGAGTTAGATACGCATATGTAAAATACACGATGCAGTCTGTAGAGAAGTAACTGCGAATTAATATTATTTACGCATGCATTTTTGCAACATGACCTTATAAAAACTTGTCTATATTATAATTAGATCGATCATCTCGTTGTAAATTTATACCTAAACTGCTAATTGAATTACTTGCCCTAATATATTGTGAACTGAAACCTCTCACTCGAGTAAGCATTATAATATTACGTTTACTGGTACAAATAATCAGTTCCAATTATGTTATAACACCTAAAATTAATTATCTAACGTGGCGTGTTGCCGATATTTAATCTCAGATCCCTTATTTAATTAACCCAAGAATTATATTTGCCAATTAAAACTGAACACAAAAGGTTTCCATAAATTAAGGTAAGCAATGCCAAATTGTATTATATTACACATACCTGATTTCTAGAATAATGTTGTCTGAGTGAGTGAAAATATAGGAACAGTAATTTTTCAATTAAATTAATGTGAAACGTCAAAGTCTTTGTGATTGCAGAAAGTTTTAATGAAGGTATCGAGAAGAACGTTACGCTGCTTCCGATTTCCTGGATCTTCCTTTGACCCACTCGCATGGTATCCTTCACGGGAGGAAATGGGGTGGTATTATTTTGATACCAAATATAGGAAGCAGCAATTACCGTTCACCGCAAGTTGTTCCCTGACGTATTTATATTATTCAAAAATATGCAGGTATTATCGTAAATGTAAAGTAATCATCATCATTAACAGTGCTTCGAACGGAGATTGTATTCTGACAGACGGATTGAAAACGATTTAAAAACGGTTTTAAATATTTTTATATATTACTAGCTACTGCCCGCGGCGTTGCCACGCGTGGACTACATTACTTTTCAGGTTTCGGTTTGGGTAATGGCTTTATTTTTAAAAACTGATTTTCTATCAGCCACACTGAGTTTTCTGCTCGTATAATCACTTCCACGAAGTAAAAATGACATGTCTTAATCATGGATGAAATAATTAATTATAATATTTCCCAAAACAGCGTAGGTACGCTAATTATTATCCTTGATATTCCTGGACCAATTTTGATGAAATCTCCACTCATGGCTACTTAACTATAGAAACATTTTCGATGATATTTCGATAAGTATCATCGAACTCATGATTAATTAAAACCTATATTATATTAAAATCTAGGCTTTCAAAACATTTTTACAATAGGGTAAAGTCTGGGGGTCTAGCAAAGATACCAACCGCTAACGCTAACGCCCAAACGCTAACTCCAAAATGTACTGAAATGACGTTTCGGAAATCGCTAACTTTTCCGTAGCGAATGTCATTTCGATACATTTTTGGAGTTCGCGTGAGGCGTTAGCGTTAGTGATTGTGACCTTTGCTAGACCCCCAGGGCATTTTACATAACATGTTTCGTACACAGATTAGAGAAAAAAATCTACTTCCATCATTCCAAAGAGTATTATTATACTTCTGTATCATTCAAAGAGTATTTAATTTATACGTAACGTAAGAGTATCATTGGCCCACTGCATTAGCCTATGGTGGTAATAGTATGCATTGGCCCTCAGACCTGTGGGCCAAACATAAACGTCATGTAATGCCAAAAATAGGCGTAGCAAGGGTCAAGATTATACTCCCAAGGGTAAAGCTCTAACTATCACGGTTCATGAGATACAGCCTGGTGACAGACGGACAGACAGCCTGACAGACGTCGTCAGTCCGTTTTGGGTACGGAAGCCTATTACTAAGGCTTCGCTGTCCGTCTATCCGTCTGTCACCATCAGGCTGTATCTCATGAACCGTGATAGTTACACAGCTGAAATCTTCACAGATGATAAATATATTTTTGTTGCCGCTATTACTAAAAATACAGAATAAAATAAGTATTTAACCCCTTAAATACTTATTTTATTCTGTATTTTAGTATTTTTTCTCTCTCATACATCAAACGTTTTTTTGCTAGTTTTCATAGATAATGATACGGAACCCTTCGTGCGCGAGCCCAACTCGCACTTGGCCGGTTATTTCTCTAATCTGCGGGCACTTAAGTATAATTAACATGTTTGTATCTTGAATGCAATCTATTCATACTACTTACATATTATTTGATGGTATATCTATTTTACTCCAAAAATCCCAAACAACCTGCAAGGGCTTAAATAGAAAAACTAATAATGGTTAATCAAATCTAATAAATTGTAAAATTTCATTCCACTGTTTAATGCATATTTACTACCGAAATTAACTCCTATTATTCTTTGTTCATGGCCTTGCACACGTTTTTTTTCTTTAATCTGTGCCTCCAGATGGACTTTACGTGAAACATGTGAAATATTCAATAACAACACGACGAAAAATTACTATACTTAACACTGGCTAAATACACTATGTGTGGAGCCATAATACTACATAAAAAAAATTACTGTGACACAAACTAACCGTCAGTAGCCAAAAAAAATTCACCATGAAGCGGCCATGTTGTATAAAATTCCGTCCGGTTTCGTAATGATATTTAATAATTTTGACCAAATTTTTTTAATGATATTTGTATTTTAATATATCCTATGTTGTGCGCTGGTTATTTCTAAGCATATTAGTGCAACCCGCATGAAAATCAGTTCAGTATCTAGGGATTTGTTCAATAACAAACAAACAAACAAACAAACAAACAGCTACAAATTATTGTCCCTAGATGGCGTTAGATACGATAAATTAGAAAATGTATGGAGAAGGGTAAAAAGCCTTGTAGTCCTGCATCGCGGTTACGATATTTTTTGAACAATAGAACCTATGGGATAAATTAGATTTGACATCATTATGTGTGTGTTCCGTAGCGCATCAGAATTACACATTTATTATATGTAGGGATTACGACTTAAATACATAACAGCTTTTCATGCTTTAGCGGGCTAATTCATAGATTCAATTGATTTAATACTAAACTGACATCGACCGTACGCAGCTCTTTTGTTTCATCATTATCATCGTCATAATCGTCATCATCATCATCATCCTGAAGACGTCCACTGCTGGACATAGGCCTCCCCAGGGACCGCCAGTTTAAGCGGCTGCTCGCCTCCTGCATCCATTGGCTCCCCGCGGCTTTCACCAGATCGTTGGTCTACCTAGTGTGGGACCAGCTTACGCTGCATCTTCCGGTCCGTTAGTGGTCGCCACCCGAGAACCTTATATAGGATGTAGAGTATTATGTATAAACATTATCTAAACCTTATGAAGCCATCACAGATTAATATGTTTTACATGCATATTTTTAAATAATACTTATAAGTACATCAGGAGACAACTATGGTGAATGGTCTGTATACTTACAAGCAATCGGTTGACAAATGGCTGCTCTCAGTGCCTCGGATTTCCATACAGTTTTATCTGCAGGGTTTCAAGTGGTCATGCATTCTAAGTCTCGACAGTTATTTATACTTCAATATGTTTTTTCCTTTTCATGAGAAATCGTTTGGGTCCCGTGGGGGACGTGACAAATACTCCGGGTCCTCGGACACACATCAATGTCGGTGGAGCTAGCTGGTTGAATTAAGTAGAGTCTATTATATAGGTTGTCTTCTGCATTAGATTGGGAGCAATAAACAGTGTTGTCAAATCGGCAATGTTCTCTTCGTCATTCATTTTTGAAAAGTTTATGGCATAAATAATTGAACTGGTGTACGAAATGAGCAAAATTCTCTGCTTCAACTTGCTTTTGCTTTTTTTTCGTCTGTCCAGATGTACAGGCCGCATTCTTCAACGAATCTTGATGATACTTGGTATACAAGTTCTAAAAGGTCCGGGTTTTTTTTGTCCTCAGTGATTTTTGGTTGGTGGGGTGGTTCCGCCAAAAGGGACAAAATTTGCCAACGTTATTTACCAACCAATTTAAATAATTTTGGCAGGAGCATCCTAAACTCAATTACAAACCAAGTTTTTAAAATATAAGTAGTATCGTTTAAAAGGTTGTCGAGATATAAGGCCATGAGGCCCGTAAGCATTTACTAGGTGGTTGGACTTTTCTGCAAAGTTCGTCTAGGTAGGTACCACCGCTTTGCCAGTTATTCTGCCGCCAAGCAGTAGTGTGCAACCACTGTGTTCCGGTTTGAAGGGCATTGTAGCTAGTGAAATTACTGGGCAAATGAGACTTTATGACCTGATTACACAGTGTAGTAATCTGATTACTAGACTGCGTGATGTCTCAGGATGACGTGCGCAGTGCAGTGTCGCGCGAAACTTTATTATTTTAAAGTTCCGAGTGACACTGCAACTGTTATGGGCGGCCGTATTGCTTAACATCAGGTGAACGACCAGATCGTCACGTCATTCATTCTCATAAAAAAAAGCATAGCACGATTTTTACGCGAAAGAAAGTGTAACGTTAACGTAAGTCAGTTGTACAGATTCACAACAGTGACTATTATATCGGAATTCTTGAAAAAATATTCATACAAAAAACAAAGCGATCCAATATAGGCTCTGTTTTGAATCGCGCTAAGATAAGACCCCAGTTACAGAAAGATCAGTCGCTCTGTGTGAAAAACAAAACAATTTTCCTGGTGTCCCAAGAACACGTTGAAAAAGTTGCTAAAGAAAGCTAGATTGACGCGGTATTGCCATGGTGAAATTCACCAGAAAATGCTGTTTGCACACGAGTACACACGATTTATTTTCCCCGCATGTATTGCTGTTTCTCGTGAACTGGAATTGGTATTCAGGTTTAATCAAACTCTCGCAATGATTTGTCGCTTCAAAATATGCGGGAAGAACTGTTTTTTAAACTGTGGTTTGCGTATGCTTATATTTTTTTTTGTTTAGTATGTGATGTGACTTCTTTCGAAAATGTTCATAATGAATTTTATCCAATAAGCACGGTTCCATATTTTTTGCGCGTAATTATTACTAGGTGGTCCGATAAACTTACAGACTTTAAGCCTATATCTTAACGTTAATTATATTATATTTTTGACATTTACAAGTTATTACTATTTCACATGATGTAAATTTAATAATTATGAACATTCTGACACTTGTTTAATGTATGCTGACTTACTTTTTAGTTATGATACAATCTCTTGTTCGGACATTTTGAAATAATTATGTAACAACAATTCCCCTTATCAATTATTTTGACTAGACTTTGAACAAGTATCTGTCAAAAAGTTATTTAACATTCAAATTGAGTAATAGATTAAACTTGCTACATCTTTTTATCTCCTTTAACAAGTTTACAAGTTCTTCCGTCTTGAAACATCTCTTGTAATCTTTACGATGGATCCGAATTGTATTTATAAAGGATGGAACTTTTTGGATCATTACAGAAGTTTTGTTCCGTCCCAAAAAGTTTGGTGATAATTTCATTGATGAATAATTCAGAAAGTTCATGACTGCAAATGGTGAAAACGATGAGTTAAGTATCTTTATTCTTTAAACTGGCAATGGGTAGGCCACATCGCTCGTAGAACTGACAACCGATGGCGAGAAAAGGTTCTCGACTGGCGACCACGAACCGAAAGACGTAGCGTAGGCCGGCCTCCTACTAGGTGCTTACAAGTCTGCTGGCATAAAATTGTATTGCGTTATCCAATCATATTAAGAATAAGAATAAATAAGAATAAGAATAAATTCATTTCTCAACATAAAGGGTTACAGAAAGATTATAATTTTTATACGTTGGTATCTTGACGAGGTTTACAATTTTCTGTTAAATAAAGTATATAGGTAGCTTATTATTATGTAACTAATTGCATTAAGATGTAATTAAAAAATTAAGGTACCTTATTAATAACTCAATGCAACATCTCATGGTCACGTTGAGAACCAAGCTAGGAAAAACCTGTGTTATGGCCAACAACGCTCCCCCTCGAGTTTCACTAAGTCTTTTAACATAGGATAGCAACAGCAAACAGTAACATTAGCATACCTATTAATAAAATAGGTGATACTTAATTATTTCATTAAAACGAAAGTGAGTTTATTCGAATAACTTTTTGAGGGTAGTTGATTAACAATGTTTGATTTCTTTAAGACAATCGACCGTACTAACAGCTATTTTACAAGTGTGTGAAAATGTTAGCTACGTTTGTGTGTGACAGTCTGATACGTTAAAAATTGGTTGAATGCATTGTGTATTAGCGGGTGTAGGTGTAGTTAGTACTGGTGTTTTCAATGATTACCTGTTTGCAGGTAATCATAGCCTGTTTGCTTATTATATATTATCTGTTACCTATTGTTATCTATTGTACAATTATATTGCTAACTAAGTAATAAATATATTCTTAATGTAGTTACATACTATTTTTAAACATAAGCATGGGTAGAAAAATTAAACTTATCCGCTAAATATACACATAACATAAGTACTTAATAATTTCTAACTTACTACTAAAGTAGGTATACTATACAAAAAAATACAACAAAGCTTCAGAATCAGTAATATAGGTTAGTTGCAGAAACCTATATAGGTGAATTTAGGATTGAACCATATAACCTAAAAATGTAATTAGTACAATCACTCGTAATAGAGGCTATCTGCTCTGAGCATTATTGGCTTATACAACTAACAACGATATGATAAATTAGGTATATAGTTGTAGGTTATTTATTCACCAAAAGAAGATGGTCATGACAATGACTCTCATACTTATAGGTAGGTAGGTAGTTGCAATCACAATTAGTTCTATCCTTCCACTCAACATCACCACTCACACACAACCAAAATATAACATGAGAGGCGTACTTACACAGCCGCAGGCTATACGGTCCAACAGTCCACACTCCGTACTCTTACACGCATGCAAATTTCTTTAGAACCAATAATATTTCGTAGCACAGGTTTGTGCTTGTGTTGAGTGCGATTAGGTGGACCGACGACCTGAAAACTGCAGGGAGCCAATGCAGGAGGCGAACAGCCGCTCAAAGTGGCGCTCCCAAGGGGAAGCCTATGTCCAGCAGTGGATGTTTTCAGGCTGATGATGATTATTTATACTTACTGTAAATAACTACTACAATAATACCAACTAGTACTGAATGCTAGCTACACTATTATTTTCTGGTAGTCTGCTGGAGCATTTGGACTCTCTATAAGACAACGCGGCTAGTATAGATACAGTTCTACCATTTTTTGATTATTTTGGTCTCGCCACACTTGATTTTCTTTTGCTTTTTACACTGTAGTTTGCATCTTTTGATCACTACTTACTTATTTTGTCTTTTTCATTAACCTCGTCGTGGAAATATGCAATATATTTTGTTGACCACATTATACTAATATTATTGCCATATGTTTCCTTTTCCCGACTTATGAGCAGGCGTTGACCCACTCTTCTTGAAGTATGCACTCACTGCCGATGCAAACTCTACTTAAACCATTTAACATTAGGTTCAATTTCCAATGTTTTGAAGAAGCAATAAAAACAGAATCAAACCAGACGTTAAAACGTTCCAATGTGAACGTTAACAGAATTGAAATAAGAACTAATTTAAGTTTGCTATATAAACCAGTTGACCAAATAGGAAGGTAAATGTTTTTTTTTAAATAGACCTTGTTTAGATTGAAATAAGGTTGGGTTTCAGATTGGCAATATGATTGAAGAAAATCTAAATTTAGATGTAGGTCAATGCATAGAGGCTCGTTAATTGTCCAGGGTGCGTTAAAGCACTCTCAAGGCTTTTGCTTTTAGAACATTTAGTTTGCTTCCATAATAAATAATACACACATGGATTTCATGTTTTTCAAAATAAAAACACCTAGTAATTGTTTTAGGTGATATTGGAAATATTTTGCTCAAATTATAACTTTAAAAAAGGTAGAAACGTATTTTAACGAAATTTAATAAATCCAATCCTAGCGCACATGTTCGGAACATAAAACTTGAAGGAGTGTACGGTTGACAACGGTACCAGTCTTCTTTATAGGACATTTTTTCAAATACTCCTAATCCTTAGCCAACATTGATATTATATGATATGAGGTTGATATTATACCACAATATAAATAAACGTTCCAAACAAATTGATTATGTTGATCTGAATCACAAAACACAGATTATTTTGTGTCCAAACAGTATTGCATAAAACATAACTACTTAGTTCCAAATATCCAACGAGACATTTCGAATTGAATATCTAATTGAATACTATTGAAATGTTATGTAAACTCAGAGAATTGTTTGGGAATTCCAAATCACTTTCAGTGTAATATAATATTATTCCTTATTTCTTATTCATGATTTAATTTCATTATTATTGGCAAAAATGTTAATAGAATTGTTGAAAACATTAGTTTGAGTATCAAGTACTA
The DNA here is from genome assembly GCA_963580505.1 of Ennomos erosarius. Classification (NCBI taxonomy): domain Eukaryota; kingdom Metazoa; phylum Arthropoda; class Insecta; order Lepidoptera; family Geometridae; genus Ennomos; species Ennomos erosarius. Next base: position 1,618,516 of record OY756978.1, on the reverse strand, counting down.
AGTAACCAATCTTCGTTTCGTACAGCTGTTGTCAGTTCTACGAGCGATGTATGCCCATTGGCATTTACACTTGCTAATTCTAAGAGCTATATCGGTCACTCTTATTTTCCTCATTTCAGATCTTATCTTACAGGGAAACACCGAACATAGCCCTCTCAAATAGCTCTTTTTTTGGTCCTTTTTTCATTTTTGAATGTGGCAAACCGTTCTTAGCCTCCTTGAGAAGCTGCTCGCCTGTTGCATCCATCGGTTCCCCGAAGTTTTCAGCAGATCGTTGGTACACAGTGGAGGCTGGGCCTGCGCTGCGCTGTTAAACTTCAAAAATAAATATTGTGGAGATATTATCACCCACTACGTAGTCCCCAGATGACGAAGACATTTCGCCATCCAAACAGCTCCGCAACGACAAAATCAAATACACACATACTAACACATTCACAACATTAGAGATAAACACTACAAGCAAGCGAATATGAAAAGCAAACACACATATAGCTGAATACATATTACATTATACACATGCTTCCTTCGAGTAGAGTAGCAATCGTTCCTGATTTTGATGGACAATTTTGAAAAAAAAACTTTTTTAACGTTCCATACCCAAAGGGTAAAGCAAACCCTATTACTTAGGCTCCGCTGTTCGTCTGTCTGTCTGTCTGGCTGTCTATCTTTCCGTCTGTCACCAGGCAGGGATTAAATTTTTTTTGCAATAACATTTCCTTGTTACACTCTACTAAAATACGCCATTACCTACGCTGAAAATCTGGTGGTAATAAATCTTAATCGTCATCGTCATCACCATCATCATCATCATCATCATCATCATCATTATCAGTATAACATTTACAATATAATTAAGAGTCAAACAGGTATCAAAGAAAGTAGTAAAATAATTATATTTCTTTTATAAATCGAGATTTGATTAAGTATAGTTCCTTCTAAAACTATGGTTACCATAACCATAGATAACGCTCTAATCCAAAGCCATGGCTTAACATTCCGTCTTGCAGGCTCTTACGCCTCCCTAATGTGTATCCGCTATTTACAGCATACACGGGAAAATACCTCCTAAAACATAGTTCGTAAAGGTTATGTTAGCATCAAAATGATTTTGCACGTTTCATAGATGTAAGGTGGAAAATAGTGATGAAAAGATGCGAGATAGGGGGATAGGGACATTATGGGAATATTCTGTCGAGAATTTCAAAACATAATTATGCCATGAAAATTGAGTATTACGTAAACATGAGTACAGTTTACACCAGTATATTTATAGGGGCCGTTGCTAGTTTTCTTTTTCTTCTAATCTGTGCCTCTACACAATTAAAAAGTCACTCACTATGTCAATGTTAACAATGTCACTTAAGGGTTTTTTGCGGGAACGCGGATAAGTTCACGTCGTTCCATTGTATTATTTCTCAAAGCTTGTGCTTTTTCCAGTGTTAATGTTTAAAATTGATGGCGTTTTACGCATTAAGTGCTGAATTACGAGCATGAGTGTGGGCAAGTGATATAATGTGGTGAAACGTGAGTTTTCGTGTTGCTCCCAAAATTCCATAGATGCTTCTAGTAAAGTTGCCACCACTTTACTGGAGCATGACTTAGACTGGAATATGACTACCTGACTTAGACTGGACTATGACTATGACTAAGACTTGACTTTACGTGAAATATTCTATTAACATGATGAAAAATTACAATACTTGACACTGGCTAAATACACTATGTGTGGAGCCAAAATATAAGAAAAAAAAATGTCACTAAAAACTTAGTTAAGGGAATCATTAAAATCCAAGGAACTAGTCTAAAATATATAATGCTTATACGTATAAGTTCCTTGTTAAAATCATTTATTCCACGAAATACGTCATCAAAAGGCCAAATGAAGATCGTTCAATTACGGTTGAAGAAGCTCTAGTTTTCTCAAAAGAAAACATTTTACTGCACGAGAATTCACAGTTAATTTATGCACGTAATATTAACAATGAGCATTAATATAATAAATAATGTATTCCGTAAATATTTTTGGTTTTTGGTTTATAGTACGCATTAGGTAGTATTTCCTTGAAATGGTTTAGTAATTAAAACAAATAAATGAGTAATCCTCATTTAGGAAACTATTTGGTCTTATCACAAAAATTAGATTGATACGGAACCCTCGGCTTGTTTCGATTCTCAATAGGCCTTATTAACAGATTGTTCATAAAAATAACGAAGGTTAATTTTTTTTTCTAGCGTTTTGCAGTTACCGTTGCACTAAGTATTTATAATCCATACATCTAGTCTAGGGAATAGATGGAACGGGGGACCAAACCACATTAAACTTTTAATTACTGCGATAACCACGGTGCCTGGTTCTGACTGCAGGGACTTGAAGTTAAAAACATGGAGTAGCTTTATTTTGAATGTATTTTTCTTTTCGTTCAATACAAAACAATGGTTTTCAATCAATGTATGTTGCCATTGATTACTTATGGAACCGAGACGTAATCTCTTACTGTTGGCCTCATTAGTAAGCTCAAAGTCACGCAACGAGCTATGGAGAGAGCAATGCTCAGTGTTTTCCTGTGAGATCCGAAAAAGGAGATCTTCAGGAGAACTAAAGTGACCGATATAGCTCTTAGGATTAGCAAGTTGAAATGGCAATAGGGCACACCGCTCGTAGAACTGACAACCGCTTGATGTGGCGCTCTCTGGGGGAGACTTATGTGCAGCAGTGGATATCTTCAGGCTGTCGATGATGATGATGATGATGATGATGATGATGATGATTCTTATCCATCTGCATTACCTATAATGTAACGTAAGACAACTGCCAATCGTGGTAGTTATCATAAAGTGTCCCCCAAATGGCTATATGGTTCCAGTTGGGAATAGGACTACACAATCTTTTTTGTACCGCAAGAGAACTAAAGTGACCAATGTAGCTCTTAGGATTAGCAAGTTGAAATGGCAATGGGCAGGCCACATCGCTCGTAGAACTGACAACCGATAGGGAAGAAAGGTTCTCGAGTGGCGACCGCGAACTGGAAGACGCAGCGTAGGCCGGCCCCCCACTAGGTGGACCGACGACCTGGTGAAAGCCGCGGGGAGCCGATGGATGCAGGAGGCGAGCAGCCGCTCTGAGTGGCGCTGCCGGGGGGAGGCCTATGTTCAGCAGTGGACGTCTTCAGGCTGTTAATGATGATGATCTTTTTTGTGAAAGCCGGCAATGCGTATAGCTAGGGACTGGACAGCAGCATGTTCCTCTGTACATTACACCACCAAGCCACCTCCCAACCGTGGTGACATGGCAAATTCCTCCCTGTGATAAGCGTCAAAAGCCGCGATCTATTGGAGGCCTGTGTTTACCCAACAGACGTCTTCTGTCTGAATATGTGTTCTTATTTTTGAGCAGTGCAATAAAGATAATAGAGGTGGGTCGTCGTCGAATATTCGACGGACGAGACGCAACAGGGGCCGTACTGTGAGCTCTAAGCGCGATTCACAAAAGAGCCTATATTAGGTCGCTTGTCAATTTATTCATACAAAAAAAAACATTCTTATCCAATATACGCTCTGATTTCAATCGCGCTAAGAGCTCACAGTACGGCCCCTGTTTTCTCAACGACGAAAACGGTTGTGGAAAACGGTCTTCGTTGCAACTGGTTTGAAGACGGCTAGGACGGAACTTATCGAACGGAACGATCTTGCGTCGTTAATACAAACGGTTGCGGTTGCGGCTACGTTTTTAGTTAGAGAACTGTTTTGGCGAACGAACATGCAATGTCGTCTTCCACGTTCGTTCGCCAAAACAGTTTTCGAAACGAGTGTGATACGTACTATTTAATCATTGTATTATCGACTGTATATTCTTGGGTCTGCAGTATAAAATCACATCACGTAATTCTAAGACTGGTTTTTGCAACGAAGACTGTTTTGATCCAGGACGTAAAACGGTTCCATCGTCGCAGAACACAAAACGGTCTTTGTAAACGGTTCCTCGTCGCAACTTCCACCGCTAAAAGATAATGATATTAATTATATTTTGTACAATAAAATATCTTTATGTATAAATATTGAGCTGTAATTTAATACTAATAATCTATAATAGCAGCATTACTAGGTGGTAGATTCTGGAAAGTTCGTCTACGTTCCTACCACCACTTTGCCAGTTATTTTACCGCCAAGCAGAAGATTGCAAGCACTATTACTGTGTTCCGGTTTGAAGGGCATTGGAGCCAGTTAAATTACTAGGAAAATGAAACTTTATGACCTGATTACACATTCTACTAATCTGATTACTAGTGTGTCTCAGAATGACGTGCGCAGTCAGATGTCACGCAAAACTTTTTTTTTTTCTTATATTTTGGCTCCACACATAGTGTATTTAGCCAGTGTCAAGTATTGTAATTATTCATCGTTAAAGAATATATCACGTAAAGTCAAGTCATAGTCATAGTCCAGTCTAAGTCAGGTAGTCGTAGTCCAGTCTAAGTCATGCTCCATTAAAGTAGTGGCAACTTTACTAGAAGCTTCTGTGGAGTTTTGGAAGCAACACGAAAAATCACGTTTCACCACATTATATCACTTGCCCTCACTCATGCTCGTAATTCAGCACTTAATGCGTAAAGCGCCACCAATTTTAAACATTAACACTGGAAGAAGCAAAAGCTTTGAAAAACAATGCAACGACGTGAACTTTTCCGCGTTCCCGCCAAATGCCTAATGCGTACTATAAACCAAAAACCAAAAATATTTACGGAATACATTATTTATTATATTAATGCTCATTGTTAATATTACGTGCATAAATTAACTGTGAATTCTCGTGCAGTAAAATGTTTTCTTTTGAGAAAACTAGAGCTTCTTCAACCGTAATTGAACGATCTTCATTTGGCCTTTTGATGACGTATTTCGTGGAATAAATGATTTTAACAAGGAACTTATACGTATAAGCATTATATATTTTAGACTAGTTCCATGGATTTTAATGATTCCCTTAACTAAGTTTTTAGTGACATTTTTTTTTCTTATATTTTGGCTCCACACATAGTGTATTTAGCCAGTGTCAAGTATTGTAATTTTTCATCATGTTAATAGAATATTTCACGTAAAGTCAAGTCTTAGTCATAGTCATAGTCCAGTCTAAGTCAGGTAGTCATATTCCAGTCTAAGTCATGCTCCAGTAAAGTGGTGGCAACTTTACTAGAAGCATCTATGGAATTTTGGGAGCAACACGAAAACTCACGTTTCACCACATTATATCACTTGCCCACACTCATGCTCGTAATTCAGCACTTAAAGCGTAAAACGCCACCAATTTTAAACATTAACACTGGAAAAAGCACAAGTTTTGAGAAATAATACTATGCAACGACGTGGACATTTGCACGTTCCCGCCAAAAAACCCACGCAAAACTTTATTAGTTTAAAAAAATCCTAGTGACAGTGCAACTGGCATGGGCAGCCGTGTCGCTTAACATCAGCTAGGCGATTATGTAACTAGATTGCAACCAATAGAAACACAAAAATGTATGGATTTGACAGTTTTAATACGCAGTTTATGTGCATAGTTGCTATGAGAATTTTCATATTCGGAATAAAATTTCCTGTTGCATTGCTGTCAAAGTTACGTAATCACCCCACAGGTGAAGGACGAGTATGTCACGTCATTCATTCTCATAAAAAAAATATTTAAGAATCCTCCTAGTAGCCTGTTTCTAACATCCCAATGCAATTACCTACAAAGCAGTATAAAGCATAGTGTCAAAGATAAATTGGTTTTTGCAGCTCCGAATGGTTGACCATTACTTAATTTAGATTAACTTTAAAAGAGTACTTAATTTTATTGAGAAAAAACAAACAAATTAGTTACGAACTTGGGGTTTTTGTTTTTTAAGGGAGGGTATTTTAGATGCGAGTAATTTTTATAAAATATTATTTATGTGTTTATAAATTAAAAGACTTAAATCTATTTATTATATAAACAGGCAAACTGATCTAAATAAATTAATGTATGTATTACATTTGTGTAGTATTTTTATTGCGAAATTACCTATTACTACAAATTAATGGTGTGTATTATAAGAAGTTAAACATTAAACAATATAATATATTATCATTATTACAATTATCATGCCTATTAAACAATATAAATTTGAAGAATTAGGGCATCAAGCTATACATACTTATAAACAATCTTTAAAAGATACACGAAAAAGTGATATTACAAATTACAAACAATAAACATGTAACTTCCTAACACAGAGCAAAAAAAAACTCAAAAAAGAGCCGCGAAACGAAAGAATGAAAATATATTATATTACCACAGGAACCGGCATATATTTTGTGTAAACAAATAAAAACGATACTAAATCGTGTCCATTGAGCAAAAAATATCCCTCTCAGAATTCTAATGTTTGTGGGGTAAGACAAAAGCGTGAAGCGATTTTACTTTCCAAATACCAGGAGGCTTATCACAAACTAATACAAAACTACCATGTTCCATGGCATCAATATTTCAAGGTTACGATAATATTGTTTGAATTCGTACCATGAACTTATAAAGTATTAGCACTAGAGAGGTAAAACTTATATTCTGCTACGGTTTTGCCAGCGGGCGGTCTGGACCAGGCCCCACGTAAATTATTTATTCACCAACTTTATTTCACTCACTACACTGATCCGTATATTCACTAGAACTAGAATTCGATGATGTAGGCAAGTTGGGAACCACAATTCTTCCTTTACTAAGAAATGCCTTAACAAACAAACAAGTAGTTAAACATCCCATTTAGTATAGAAAACCTAACAATGGTAACTCATACTACAATACATAACCACTGCTACTGTTATAGTGTAGGTATATAATTATTCTTATCTTGTATTATTTATTTATATTTATTTGTATGTATCCAGAAATATTAGTTAATCATTATTTAAAACAAAATTTAACCTATTTTTTATTTTCATAGCCATATAACTGTACAAATACTATCACTATAATTTATAAACGCATAACTTACCTAAGTACCATTAATTGTAGGTAGGTACTCTCAAGCACCTCTTCCATATTTAAATTGACCTAATAAAAACAGACAATCTCATGCATACCTACCTGCTCCTACTCGCCCTCACTTACCCTAACACAAATCATAACACACACAGTCATCCAAATACAACACGCACATTCATACTCCTCACTCCAAATGCTTGGCTCGGGCCCCTTATTAGATAGTTATAGATGTATTTATCTAGTTCCTAAGTCCTGAGTGCAACCGATTGAAACGAGAACTTTTATTATGGATTAGATTAGATAGTTTCAATACGCAGTTTAAGAGACTACCAAATTATGCTAGAAATCACTCGTGTTGCATTCAAAGTTGTGCAATTACCCGCCACCTCCAAGAAATGTTAAGCTTAGGTAAACTACCTACTAAATGTTTGCAAATATTTTTTTATTTTTTCTTACCATGTCTTAGTATTAATCTACTCTTATGATTATTGTATATATCGGAAGAGACAGAATCCCACGACACAGGTTATCTTAGTGTGGGATCCAGGGATCAACACACTTATTATCTTCTATTGTGCAAATCATCGATGTACCTATTTGTTGTTAAGCTCAGTTACTGTTCTGAATAAATTACTATTATTATTCCTGCGTGTGAACGAGACGTTTACATTTATATGACGGGCTCAGTTGGTAGTATCCCTGCCTTCTGAACTGAGAACCGTGGGTTCGATTCCTACCCAGGACAAACATTTGTGTGATGAACATAGATGCTTGTTCTGCGTCTGGGTGTTATATTGTATTCTATGTATGTATTTACAAACAAAAAAGTATATAAGTATTATATCAGTTATCTGGTTCCCATAGTACAAGCTATGCTTAGTTTGGGACTAGATGGCGCTGTGTGAAATGTCCACACATATTTATTTATTATTTATATATGGCGTTATCACTGTCGCACGTCAGTGTCAACATGATGTAAAGGTATGACATGACAGTTGTATTTGGGTGAAAGATTTAACGTGACGTCTTCAAAACTGCTCTGGCTCTGCAACATTTCAGTATTCTTACTTTTATGTCATTTTTCAATCTATGATTGAATTAATAATGCTATAAGAGGTTGTGGTTGGCCGCCTGTGCTTCCGAGAAGCGTCCAGTTCGTTACAAACTAATCTTAAAATACCCGATCCCAAAATGACCCTTTTTCATATTCTTAACTGAAACCATATAGTCAAAAACTTAAAATGACATAGGCAATCCCATAACGTTTGAAATTAATTGGTCTCATAATACATAAAAATTCAAAATAAAAAAATACGAATTAAAATTAAAAATTAAAATGAAAACTCCTACGCCAAAATGTCGTTGGAGATTTCATATTCTTCCGTAAAATCTTCATCATTTGGTAGAACGGATTACGGAACTATTCTGCAAGATTTTATTTGAAATACGTAACAAAAAACTAACCTTAATAATAAAAAAAATCATAATCGCCAAACGTAGACCTCACATAGCAAATTCGTAGCATACACCGGTAGTAGATCCTGCGTAGGTCACCAGCGTAGCTCTATGGTAGCACGTAGTACTGGAAATAAAAATGTATTTGGTAAATAAATGAATAATAATAGGTAATTGATTATCTAAAAGAAACTACACAAGATTAAAATTATTATTAAAACGCAAAAACTAATAGCGGTATTCTAATAAATTACACCATACATACGCAGATTTGAAATAATACCAGTGGCAGCGCCCTGAAAAATATATTTATAGGATGAAAATATCCTTTAATGTTAATTTATTTATATCAATTTAATAAATTTTAAATATTTGAGTTACCTGATAGACTTAAGTTTACAAGCATAAATTCTCCATTAATTCAATAAAGCATTTATTTTATATAGAATTATTTATTTTTAAATGAGATTATACTTGATTTGTTTTATAATCAAACATAAGTATAAATAATAAGTTACATAAGGTACTGAAACCTAAATAATTTTCTAGTTGCATAAAAGGGGTATGCGTTTATTTAATTCAACGCCATCTATTATCGTTCCAAGGAATGAATTCAAAGGCTTACCCTCAAGCGTTTCTGCGCGTTAACCACCCGACCACGAAAATTAGGTTCATATTCAGTAGCGTATTCAGTCGACGCGCGATCGTCATAACGAGCTGACGTGTACGCGACGGATAATCTAACTACCTAGAAAATTTCGTAAAATTTCAAATTTAAAGACGAGTTCCTTCAAATATTACTTCATCTGTGACTGTTTAGGGTTAAGATTGTAGTAATGTGATAGTGATTTAGTGATAAATATAACAAAATTGGGCGATGGTGATGTAGGATTGGATGCTATGTCACGATGTTTTGAAAAGGTACGTAAATCAGTTATTATCTAATTCAAACTATCCCGTTTTCTACAGGAATATAATTTTACTATTCGGTAACATACAATACATTTTCTTATGAATGATGTGGACGAAATAAATATTACAAAAGTTAAATAGCAGATTGAGAAGTTATTTTCCATTTAATTAATTGGATAATGCAATATTTGGAAGTAGTTTTTAATAAAAAGAATCTGTTACATTATTATTATATAACACAATAAATATTGTATATACATGAAAATTGATACTAAAAGAAAACAACTTTAAAGCCGTAGTAAAATGGGCGGACTAAAAAGATCTGTGTGCGTGTAAAAATGTAAAATTCCTATGCACTTTTTTGGAGAGCAAATATTTATTTCATGTTATCATTATAATTCAAGTATACTGCAATAATTCTACTTTTAAACCGTAATCAATGCATCGTCGTCAGTACAATATTATAGGCTAAGAGCCTTCTCTCATGCTGCGGCCACAGTAATGCCAACAATTACCTATGGCCATAATTGGCCAAAACGATGGCTAAAAAATGATTTATGGCCGTAATTATTGCCATATCACGGTAGTGTAGCAAGTATCGCAAGGAGAGAGTTAGGCCACATTACAAGTTGCTAGTCAAGTGCAGGGTGGTGAATTAATACACATATCGTCCACAAATTTTGTGACTCTTATGCCAGTTTCGTCACGATGCCGCCGCTTTACATTACTAGTACTATAATACACTAGTGTCAGATTCCAGGGGGCTTACCACAATCTCTTATAGCATTATTACTTCAATCATACTTTGAAAAATGACACAAAAGTAAGAAAACTGTAATGTTGCTGACGCAGAGCAGTTTTGATGACGTCACGTTAAATCGTTCACTCAAATACATCATGTTGACACTGACGTGCGACAGTGATAACGTTATATAAAAATGTAGACGTCTCGTTTTCATGCAGGAATACTTTATAAGTTCATGGTATGAATTCGAGCAATAATATTGTAACCTTGAAGCATTACTGTCACGAACCATGATGGTTTTGTATTAGTTTGCGGTAAGGGCCCAGGGCTTACTTAATAGTACCATTGGACAGTACCATTATTGGTAGGTACCTAGGTACTTACTTTTTTACATTTTGACCCATTCAAAAGAATTTAATTTCTATTCACCGAGAGAAGGTTGCTACAAAAAAGGTTTCCATTTCAACCCTTCGGGTACGGAACCTTTTATATTGTAAAAGCATTATTTTATTGTATTTTAATCAAAAAGAATAGCAATGAGATTTCTCAAGTGGAGGTCCTTCAAAAAATAAACTTTGGAAGCAAAATAAAGGCTCTTGTCTTTTTTTAAATGAAAATTTATTGCTTTGTTGTTTACTTTCACTATTGGTTCATCTACTTTTGTTCAATTTTAACTTAAAACAGGATTAAGTTGAGACCTTAATTTGAGTAATAAGTAAGTAAGGTTAACTTAACAAGCGTTAAGTTGGGTTATTTTTCAAGCCGCCAGCCAAGCTTGGTATGGAAAATCATAGAATAAGTACCTATAGAAGGTAAATTCCGAACAACGCCTTCTCTAAATGCACGTTCCCTTTTAGGGTTCCGTACCCAAAGGGTAAAACGGACCCTATTACGAAGATTCTTCTGTCCATACGTCTGTCACCAGGCTGTATCTCATGAACCATGATAGTTAGACAGTTGAAATTTTCACAGATAATGTATCTCTGTTGGCGCTATAAAGAAAAATACTAACAATCAGAATAAAATAAATATTTGACGGGGCTCCCATCCCATATAACAAACGTGATTTTTTGCTACTTTTTGTAGTGGTTCGAAACAACCTCTGCGCGCGTCCGACTCGCACTTAGCCGGTTTTTTATAAGTAATGGTACGGAACCCTTTGTGCGCGAATCCGACTCACGCTTGGCCGGTTTTATTTGGTGTTATATACGATTGTAGCTAGAAAATTAATAGCTTACCAGTGAGGAGTCACAGCAGAGCTTTTACTGCTTTTCTGGTGTGTTGTGGCATGATTTCACCGAGCAATTATTTTTAAATTAATTTTCTAAGAACTCTTCACAAATACAGTAGTCTTGTAGGCGGAGACAAACGCCACCACGTGCTAACTTGACGCCAGAACCATCTAGTTTCAATCGACTATACTAACTTAAATTAAGATATTAAATTTTAGACACCTTGAAACTTAATTATTATTTATAGGTAATTAAAATATTCATCTGAAAGGAATTTCGGAGATGATCTTTTTACATTCATTAATTCAAAGCCTATCTTTATTATAAATATTTCATTCATTTAGCTTTAAGAATTTTGCTTCTTACAAATTTATGAAAATAGATATCACAGGAATTTTGGGCAAAATTATGATCCCAAATTATACAAGGTTAAGTCAATAAATATTTTAATAGTAAAATGTTGGTAAGGAAAGTTAAAGCCCAGATAACATAATGCCTACACACAGAATTGCCCCTATTACATAGGTCCAGAACCGAAATCTCCATACTTAACCTTGTTTGAACATGAATCAAATCATAGAGCACATTTTTTTTTCTTCTAATGTCAGTTCCTCTTTCAACATACCATATAAATAGTATTACCCGATTTAGTCGGGTACCTAAATAAAAATCTAGCTAGATGTAAAATGTAAACAATAAAAATTATTACATTAAAAAAATATAAAATAATAAAATTAATTACCATCATACTACTATCTATAGACAAGAAAAAGGTCTATAAATAGCTCATGCAATCTTTTAATAAAAAGGATTCAAATTAAGTATAACCAGCAGTTTATTCAACATTTCTTTTAATAACTCACGAGTTTTTCAATATTACCAAGTTAAAGGGATTAAAGAACAACAGTTATGTAGGTACAGGGGGTCTAGCAAAGATACCAACCACTAACGCTAACGCCATTAGCTTTTCCAAAATGTACTGAAATGACATTTCGGAAATCGCTAACTTTCCCGTAGCGAATGTCATTTCGATACATTTTTGGAGTTAGCGTGTGGCGTTAGCGTCAGCAATTGTGATCTTTGCTAGACCCCCTGGGCCTCAACCAAAATAATGTTTCATATTTTAAGATAAAAAAATAACCTTAAAAATGGGAAAACAGTGGGCGCGTGGAACGCCTATAGTTGACAATAAAACTATTATCAGTAATTGCACTTCTGTGTTCTGTGTATTCTTTACTATAGAAATGCGCTAAACATATTGTTGAGCTAGTATTAGGTTTCCACCAATCTTCATTTCGACTTTTTCGAACTACTTTTATCCAACGATCAGGGCGGTTATTCTCTATGGAAACATAGATTCCACACGATATGAAACCACGTCGTTATCGTGTCTTGTTCAAATCGTGTCACAGCGTTAGATGTACCTTCGCTTTACATTAAAGTTATCTTTATTTTGAATAAAATGACATAAGTGGTCATAATCTTTTGATGTGTTGATATTTCGGAACGCGTCTCGATAACACATATGATTTTTGACAGATCTAATCGCGCCTATTCCAAATTCATTTGTTTTCGTTTCATAGAGAGTAGAGTTTTGCAGATTTCTTTTGTAAGACAAGGAATTCGCGTGGTTTCGAAGTAAGGAATCGATGCGGAATAAGGGCCCAGCTAGACATGGGCGAATCTGTTGGAAATCTATACAAAAGAAATCGGGTAATTATTCAGATGTCGTGTGGCAATACTGATTTTGACATGTCAACTTTTTATTGTGAAATGTTAAATACTCTTCGTCAAATAGAAATAATTAAAATAATCTTATAAAAATACATGATTAAGGCCACTTACAAGTGAATTGTGATCGTGTGCTTCTGTGATTCGTGCCTCGAGTGATTTCGGCACAGTTTTATCACACAAGACGGCATTTTTTTGGTATGTATTCAAAAGCACACCCAAGTAACGACTGATTTTGATTTTGACAGCTGAGAATCAATCACACCCAAAGTGGTGTGTACGGTTTTGCCCTGCTTTAATTTCGTATTAGTGGTCTGGATAAAAAGTCTTTGTGCCTACAGTACAATAAAATAGTTCTGTTTTACGAATTATTTTATTTCTGCATAATGCAAGATTATCACGCGACATTTATTGCTTGTTGGCGAAGTATTGGGTCAAATGAATACACTGGACACTAGCTAGTAACTTTTTAGACACGATTACTACAGTAATTTTTTCAAGATCGGGCTATTTTTCGTTTGTACCTTACGGGTATAAGTATCGCTTTAATTTCAAGCCGTTACTAACTGTAATATCTTTACTGCAAAAATACACTTGCCAATATTTTAAAATTTGCCAATGTTTTAATATTGACTTTACTTAAACAAAATTTCACAAAGTCAAAGTTATAATTGCCAGAATTTATACCTACCCTAAATTTAGACGTATTTTTTACATCGCAAAGATTTCCCTCTGGTTGTTCTGATTTTAAATTCTTCAACTTTTCCGCGCACAAAGAATATCTCGTTATACCTAATTAACTTTTTTTATAATTTTCCCTCAGTTTTCCTCTTGAGTGGAGAGTCGTAAAAATTAAAACAAAAATCGAGCACCAAAAATTCCATGAACTTTTTCGAGCTTGACGTCTGAGTTTGAATTAAATAATGCCGCCAATTTATAGATACGCCAATGCTATCGGAATTGGCACATGCATGAATATATGAAAATCAAATACTCAAATACTATGTACAAATGCCAGTAGTAGAAATTAATAATTCTATTTTGTTTCAAGACGTTCTCGCTTTTTTGTACTTTCCGTTTTCAGTTCATTGCCTATTTGAGTGTCTTTCACGCTGCTACTACTGAACCAAGTTGAGTGAAATTTTGCTGATTGCTTAACCCTTGGACTCGCAGAGGTTCGATATCGCCGGCATACATTGTTGTTTTTTTGTTATGGAATGCCGAGCGTTAAACGACGGACGAATACAACTAGAAAAAAAAGAAACGAAGAAACATTAAAAGTTGGCAATAATACAATAAAGAAATTTAAAAAATAAACAACAAGATGGTAAAATAAATAAATGTCAACTTGAAAAACGTAAAATTTCCCCAAGAACACGGATAAATCGAGGGTAAAAATACTGGGTATTTCTCAGTTTTATTCGTAAAAATAAAATTCAAATTTATATCACGATTGGGAACGCGTTGCGACAATACATATCGACCTATCTTTCTCGTCCCGAGTAATCGTAACCGCAATATCTACGAACGTCTCGGGAAGCCGATATCACAATAAATTTCCAGTCGGATCATTTTAATCGTATAGATTTATTGTCCAATTCCATTTCCTTACAAATTGATTATTTTGAAAGGGTATTGATTCGACGATAAAAGCGAGGCATCGGCTCGTATCGGCGTTTCGCTCGTCCGAAACTTCTAAATTAAATCTCTCGGTCACTTTGTCCGGAATCCGATTTTTTTTCTCGTTCCGGTTTGGCTTTGTCGCTTTTTCATGGGACTGCGAAATGTGAGCTTTGAAGTTTGGAATTTTTAACGATGATGTTTGAAACGAGAATTATGTCAAGTAACGGGATAATTACCATGTGATTAATTTATTACGTCTAATTATTAATTTAATTTAAAAATGTTATGGAATTTATTTATTTTATAATAATTAAAATTTGTAAAATTACTAAGGCATACAATTTATCAAGCATAATAATCAACAATGAGAATTGTGACTACCATGGACCTTAATTAATAAGACTCTATAATTATCAAGTTAGATAATCGTGTAAAATCAAAACTGGTGTCGTATTTAGTAGTGGTTTGTCCACATAATACCACCGACTTGACTTTGACAATTGATTGCTCGAAAATATTTAGCAATCTTGTACTCTCGATTATAAAAATTGGAGAGATATTTATTTTCACAGGCTTCTAAGTTTCGAATATATTTGCCAAGTGATAGTAATGTCAGCAGTACCTTAGAACGAGCTTAGAACGTTGAAGTGATCGGTTCTAAAAACAACAGCTTGTGTCAAATAGTTTCGATAACCCGTATCAAACTCCTTTACTTATGCCACAAAAATAAAAATTAATATTAAATGATTTCTGATATCTAATGTTCATAAGTAACATATAGGTAGGCATATACAATATTATACATATTTTATTTATATGCCAAGTTCAAACAATTGTATTCAGCAAACAATATACCTACTCAATGTTGTTACAAACTTGGACTACACAAAGAACTGGAAAACATTTCGCAATGAACGCAAATTGAGTTTTCTAACAAAAGAACTCAAACTTAGCACAATGTGAAACAACGAGACTCGCAAACTATCTTCAAGCCGTGATTATTTCGAACGCACGAAGCAATTAGTGAGAGCCGAAACATTTCAGTGACAAAAAGCACTATTCAGTCATAAAAATCGCCTATTTCTGACTAAATTGTCGCCATTTCGCTCGCTTCCATACAGTAACAACCAGTCTGTGCCAAATTTTCCGACTTTCAACCCATTTTTTTATTGATGGGGAACAATGCAGGTGAGATTAAATGGGGCGTTTTATTTCATTGTCCGCAGACAATTATGGATGAATCATTGAAGAGAGGAAATTGATTCGGGTGATTTTCTAATGTTAGATTTACATAGGTACATAATTTATTAAGACTAGATGCGACCCTTTGTCGTCTAATTCGCACGCGTTTTCAAGGGACGCCCCATGCTCAGCTGTGGAAGTCTTCCGGCTGATGATGATGATGAAGCATTTCATCATCATCATCATCATCATCAGCTAGAAGATGTCCACTACTAAACATAGACACTTTGACCGGCTGCTCGCCTCTTGCATCCATCACCTCCACGGGGTTTTCACCAGGTCATCGGTCTAATTAGTCCAGGGCCAGCCTACGCTGCGTGTTCCGGTTCGTGGTCGCCACTCGAGAACCTTTCTTCCCCATCGGTTGAAGCAGAAAAACATGCGGGTGTAGCATTTAATCATCTGTAAATAAACAAAAGCAACTAGTGATGAGACATTTAGCAAAAATATCTATTGCAGTACCCAATGCAATTATTTTAGTTCCACAAGATCACAACCTCAATAGTAATAATACAAAAATATATAGCTTGGTATGAAAATCTAGAAAGTTCTATGAAATTTCGAATCTCATAGCAGACGAGTCTAGACAAGCTCATTGAACAATATGACATTTTTACAATACTTGTTCAGAAAGAATTTTGAAATTTTCATTTTGATCCAACAGTAGAACAAAGTTTTTATGTCGCTTGCGAAAAAATTATCTACTGTAAAACTTACTTCTGTAATTTCAGATTTTATGGCGAGAACCTGTACGTAGACGTACTTTAAGGGTTTTTGACCTTATGGAGTGAGACAGTTCACGTTTGGTAAAATAGAGGCGAAGATAAATTATTTTTAGGGTTCCCGTACCCAAAGGGTAATACGAACCCTATTACTAAGGCTCCACTGTTCGTCAGTCTGTCTGTCTATCTGTCCATCTATTACCAGGCTGTGTCTCTAGTTATAAAGTTGAAATTTTCACTGAATACGTATTTCTGTTGCAGCTATAACAACAAGTAATACTAAAAAGAAGAATAAAATAAATATTTAAGGTGACTCCCATACAACAAACGTATTTGGTTCGATACGGAACCTTTCGTGCGCGAATCCAACTCGCACTTAGTCGGTTATTTTAAAGGCGAACTTCCGCGAAAGTTACTCCTACCTCAATTGAATAACATAAAACATTTCAATTGGGATAATTTTTTTTTTTTTTTTTTTTTATTATTTTCTAGAAATACACTTAGAATAGTAAGATTCTGTAGATATGCTGTAGTGCTAGGTAAAGTATTTCTTAATTGATGCCTATGTTATGTACCAATCAACCTATCAGTTGTCATAATATAATTAAAGAACTATTTTTAGTTACTTAGGTTAGTTAATTAGTTAATTTTCTGAATATTTCTATGATAATTGTTGCTTTTTGCATCAAAATGCCAATACCTACTGCATTACAATGCAAAACATCCCAAGCAACCAACCCCCATGATTATACAATAGGATAAATCCCGAACCCCATTCGACCTCATTAACTTGCACTGGCTGATAATGCGAGAAATAAAAACGTGCGCACCACGCGCAGTGTAACTAAAAGCCAGTATTGGAACTTGAAAAAAACCTACTAAACCTATAATTTCTACTAATTTTACCTCTTAGCGCTGAAATCGCTGATATGATTTTATTGCAGCCTCCGTGGTGTGGCGGTTGAGTAGGTCAGCTTATAACATGGAGGTGACGGGTTCGATTCCCGCAACGGGACAAGTATTTGTGCACTAAAAAATATTTTTTTTATGAGACTTGTTCTGTGTCTTTGTAGTTCCTGGGCCTCTAGATACAGGAAATCTTAGTTAGGGTCCAGGATCTATGTATGTGATCGGTGGGCTTTATTTGTTATTTATTTATTGATTTTTTGCAATTTGGCACTTATTGGGTGTTACTTTAGACCAAAATTAACATTTCGGATGAACCACCTAATAGTAAAGAATATAGTCCAACATGCGTCACTGCATTAAGTTAGTACATTGTGCCAGTATTAAGTTTTATGTTAGGGGGCAACCACAACGTCTTATATACTTTAATATTACTTCAATCATACATTGACAAATGACATAAAAGTAAGAATACTTTAATGTTGCAGAGCCAGAGCAGTTTTGATGACGTCACGTTCAATCGTTCACTCAAATACAATTGTCATGTCATACCTTACCATCATGTTGACACTGACGTGCGACAGTGATAACGCCATATAAAAATGTAAACGTCTCGTTCACATGCAGGAATACTTTATAAGTTCATGGTACGAATTCGAACAATATTATTGTAACCTTGAAATAATAATGCCATGAACATGATGGTTTTGTATTAGCTTGTGGTAGCCCAGCTGCTCTGTTTTTAATACGGCTAATCCCTATTTAGGTGTTCCGTTTAGCATCCACTGTTTTGTATTTGACTTTAAACATGGTTTTAATAGAAATTCACTAAAATATTTATTATACATCGAAGCTAAATTAACTACGGATCAATAAATCGACTCTTTTGACCATTGATTAGAGTTTGTTTGCATTTATGACCGTTGGTTACTTTAACAACGGATCAAAAAATCGACCTAATGTCAGTACAAACAGTCTTGATGACTTTTGCAGCTTTGGGCATGTGACCACAATAGCATTACGTTTTTAGTTTCACTTTCATTGCACTTTTCTACTTTATACCGTTCATAATATACTTAAGTCTATTAATCATCATCATCATCATCATCATCATCATCACCCAAGTAACAAAATTATCCTATAGTGCACGCATTATAAGCCTGCAGCACTAATAACGGTCGCTTAGATGTTCTAGGACTTGCTACCACGACTATAATAGAATGCAAGGAATCTGTTTAGTCTTGTAGTACATCTGTTCTTATATGTTAACCTATTACCGTCTACAGACCTAAATTAACAGCACAGTATAAGCTAAGATGTCCTATAAAAGTAATGCAGAGGTGTAAATACGACTGGGCATGCGTGCTCTGGTAAGCTATACTTATAATTGCCTATAAATAAATAAATATGTGTGGACATTTCACACAGCGCTATCTAGCCCCAAACTAAGCATAGCTAACCATGGGAACTAGATAACGGATACAATACTTATATACTTTTTTTGTTTGTAAATACATAGAATACAATATAACACCCAGACGCAGAACAAACATCTATGTTCATTACACAAATGTTTGTCCTGGGTAGGAATCGAACCCACAGCCCTCAGTTCAGAAGGCAGGGATGCTACCAACTGAGCTATCGGGCCCGTCAATAAGAATCATTATAAACCCATTATAAGTAAATATGCTTATAAGAGTATCAAATATATAGAACTAACCGTACTGGATACTATTTGCACTTGTTATTTGAATTAATATAGGTTTATAAGTTCAAAATGTGAATCAACAATAAGTAAATTAGTTCCATAACGGTTTATTCCAAGAGTAAGTTTACTTGGTTTTATAGTGGCTTTGACTAATACAGTTATAATCTTACCACGTTTATAAAAGTTCCGTGTAATATCATTACGATCTAAAATTGACTTCTTGAAGTCCACCTATCTGTCTGTCTGTATATTAGCCTGGTATCTGATTATTTAGTTGAATGACCACGGCCGAGCCTCTTAATCAGTATCCTCGGCTTCTTTTCTTTTTCAGAGCACCAGAACTTCTATTCCAACTTTCTGCAGCTAGACGTCCTGTCCGTTACCCAAACCACCATAATTCAGACGTTGACATTTAAACATAAAAATATTCAAAATAAGACACTGCAAGCAATGAGTGATTTTCTGACTAACGGTAATTTGAACCCTATATCCCAAAAATATGGCGATTGCTGTAGTTCTAATGCAAACCATTTTGAAACCAAGTACTTGTATAAAGGTTCTATAATGAGCTTAGGAAAGACAGCTAGAAAAAAATGGAGACTTTGCATTGTAAGTGTTATCAAAACCAATATTATTTTTAAATGGACATTTTTAAGAGGCGAGTGAAAATTTAGTTTTAACACATAATATACTTCGTCGAAAATATAAGTTCGTCATGCGAACACATCCTGTTAAGTATGTGTGACACTGCAAACAAATACATATGACACTGTAGATAATACACTTTAAAGGAAACAGTTTACTTACCTTTTCATCAAAAATTTTTATTTTTATAAATAGGCGCAGCAAAGCCATTCACTAATCGTTTTTGAAAGAGCTTGTAACAGAAACACGGAGTACGTAAGGTACGGTTCTATTTATTTATTTATTTATTTATTTATTTATTTATTTATTTATTTATTTATTTATTTAGAATAGAATAGAATAGAATAGAAAAACTCTTTATTGCACATACCAACATAAAAGAAATTTGAACATTAAAGTACTTATAGTTAGTTAGTACAATGGGCGGCCTTATCACTAAGAGTGATCTCTTCCAGGCAACCTTTGGATGGATAGAATTCCAGGAATAAGGAGTAGTCAGCGGTGCGCATTATAAACAAAACAAAAAAATACAAATAACTTAAACATTAATTAATATTAGACAAATTAGTTATTTGTAGGCAACAATTTTACAAAATAATGCTTATACTACTATAATATTCATAAACATAAATATATAGGTGTGTATAATAAAAATATATTTATATATATACATATTATATAAATATATGTAAATAATAATACGTTACATATACTTACTTACATAAATTTATATTTATAGGGCAGCGTTAAGTATGGGACAGGTAATGCTGTTTTAACATGTTTTTAAAAATTGGCAAGGACTTAGCACGTCTTATATCTTCCGGTAGAGCATTCCAGAGACGAGTAGCTTCCACAGTGAAAGATTTGTCATAGAAGCGAGAGGTGTGGATAGGCATCCAAAGTTGCAATGTTTCCGAGGAGCGAAAGTGTCGAGCATGAGTAAGATATAGGAACTTAAAACGTTCCTTTAAATAAAGAGGAGTGGAAGGATTAAAAAGTATATTGTATAAAAGAGAGAGAATATGAGTATTCCGGCGAGAGCGAATAGGTAACCACTGCAGCTTGTTCCGAAACTCAGAGATGTGGTCATATTTACGGAGGCCGTATATGAACCTAATGCAATAGTTTTGTAAGCGTTCAAGCTTATTGAGCTGCTCTTCAGTTAAATCTAGGTATGCGGCGTCAGCATAATCTAAGATAGGAAGTAAGAGAGATTGTGCAAGCGAAATTTTAGTGGTAGTGGGCAGAAAATTCCTCAATCTTCTAAGAGAAGATGCAGAGGCAAAGAGTTTTCGACTAGTTTCTGCTATCTGAGGCACCCAGGATAGTTTCTTGTCTATAAGTACCCCCAGGTTCTTCACAACATCACTAAAAGGAATACAGATTCCGTCAAAAATCACCTGTGGGAGGCGAAACCAATCAATTTTGGAGATCATCCTGGAGCTACCTATGACAATTGTTTGCGTTTTCACAGGGTTGATCCTGAGACCGTGTGAGCGACTCCAATCGGATATTTTGCGTAGGTCACTGTTCGTGGTTTCGATTGCCTCTGGTAATTCATCTAATGAAGCCTGTGTATATATTTGTAGGTCATCAGCATAAAGGTGGTAGGAAGAAGAAAGATTGTGTGATATTGAGTTTATGAAAACGGAGAAAAGAAGGGGAGATAGGACGCCGCCCTGCGGTACACCGGCACTCGTGTTACACCACGACGAGAATTTCTCCTCAATGCGAACACGTTGCCGGCGTCCAAACAGGTAACTACGAAACCACGCAATTACTGTTGGAGATATGTTAAGAGAGCGTAGAATTCCCAACAAGATGTCAAAGTCCACGTTATTGAATGCATTGCTAAAGTCAAGAAGCGATAACACCGTTAGCTTGCTGTCTTCCATACCGCATCTTATGTCATCAGTGATCTTGACTAAAGCTGAAGCAGTGCTGTGCCCTGGCCGGAAGCCAGATTGAAACGGGTTTAGAAGATTGTTTTGGATAAGGAAGGAAGTAAGTTGTTGATGGACAAGCCGCTCGAGGAGTTTTGAAAGGAAAGGAAGAATGGAAATAGGACGGTACTCGGAGAATGACGAAGGATTACTTTTTTTAGGGAGGGGAAGGATTTGAGCTTCTTTCCATATGGAGGGGAATATGCCACTAGTAATGGACGTGTTCAGAATGTATTGCAACACTGGTAATATTTCATCCAAAACCAGAACAACCATTCTACGGCTGATGCAGTCACTGCCAACAGCATTGGATGATATATTTATTTATTTATTTATCTTTAATTGTTTGTACACTTACAGTTTAAACCAAAACGCGCCTATTAGGCGCTTATAGTTGTCTCTGCAGGTAGCAGTTAGTTCTGCGTATTCCAACTAAGAGGATACTATTGGTCTAAGTGGTAGTCACCAAGTCTACTATGGGTGTATTAGCAGAAAGAGTACGCCTATAAATTAGGCCCTTTTCCGTTGCTATAAGAGCTTACTATCCCGTTATAGTCGTGAAAAATTGTGGTTCCAGGATAATTACAAAACCTTTTGTTACTTGGGCAACAACAGCCTGAAAACGTCCACTGCTGAACATAGGCCTCCATAGAGTGCCATTTTAAGTCTAGTAATAATTTATGCATTTTCAGCATGTCGGTTTCTTCAGTATCTGACTCTTTGACTTCCACTTTCGCACAAATCAAATAAAATAACCAAATGCCACGCCTTCAACTTTATCTCTAAAGCCCAAGTTCAGTAATAGTAACTTTTCTAAAGACTCAGACAGAGGGTAGAAGTAGGTAACGTGACAACTTAGTTTACAAACTAGGTCTAGGAAGCGAGGCTTGACAGGTGCGCTTTGACTATTATCGTGGGAGAAATTCAGTTTGTGTTCGCAAATACTAGTTAGAAGTTACATAGAAACTATTTTTCTACTTAGCGATTTTTTTAGGAAGTGGATTCGTAAATCTTCGAATAGGTGTAGACATAGTGAAGATTCATAGAATAGTCATCATCATCAGCCTGAAGACATCCACTGTTAAACTTACCCCCTTATAGTGCCACTTTGAGTAGCTAACTTGCCTGCTGCATCCTTCGGCACCCCGCAATTTTAACGAGATTGTCGGTCTACCTAGTAGGGGGCGGACTTACGCTGCATCTTCCAGTTTGTGGTCGCCACTCGAGAACCTTTCTTTCCCATCGGTTGCCGGTTCTTTAAGTGATGTGACCTATCCATTACATTCCAACTTGCTAATTCTAAGAGCTATATCGGTCACTTTAGTTCTCCTGCGGATCTCCTCATTGCGGATGTTATCTCGCAGGGAAATACCCGAGCATGGCTCTCTCTATAGCTTGTTGCGAAT
This sequence comes from Ennomos erosarius, assembly GCA_963580505.1. NCBI lineage: Eukaryota > Metazoa > Arthropoda > Insecta > Lepidoptera > Geometridae > Ennomos > Ennomos erosarius. The sequence continues at coordinate 1,595,249 of OY756978.1, read as the reverse complement.
TTGAGCCTACTGATGCGGCCAACAGTAAGAGACCACGTTTCAGTCCTATAAGTTATCATTGGCAATACATATTGATTAAAAATCCTTATTTTCAGGCTTTGGCGTGATATCTTAGTTAATGTTGCTAATAAAATGGTTACGTTTCCAGAATAGTCTACAAATAAAATACACGCCAAAGCTACGATATTTAGTTCCAAAGTATTTCAATGTTTTCTTATTACTTGTACACTTTACGAGTGTGAGTTTAAACTCCATTAGAGTTCTCACCACGTCGGAATCAAACGCCCGAGTTTCAAGTTTAGAACCAAACATATTTTCCAAAACGTGTTTTAGATTTATTTCGCCACGTATCTTGAATTTTTAATGTATTTGAAATTGTTTGTTCGGTAAACGGTGTACCTAAAAGGTATTTGAAATTACAATGAATTTATAAATTACTAGAGAAGCGATCTTGTCGTTTGGTTCAAACGAACGGGGCTCTCGGATTTTAGAGCTTTTAATTTCAATATCCGAGTAGTATATGTGCATTAGTAAATTAAAAATAGTGCTACACGAGTTATATAGAAGGGTATGGTTATTGTTTTCATTGGGGAGCAGATGGATGCAGGAAGCAAGCAGCTGCTCAAAGTGACGCTCTCTGGGGGAGGACTACGTTAAGTGGACGTCTTCAGGCTGCTGCTGCTGTTGATGATGATGATGGTAATGATGATGATTATGATGATGATCCAGTATGCAAATTGCTATGACTGGAATGGATGAATTTGTATAACACTATTTTAATTTTTATAAATTTCAAACTCTTTTTACTGAACTGAAAAGTGTTGTGCCATTTTTATATTTTGCATGCATAAAGAGATGTGAGGTACTCATCATTTTCCACTTTGCGAGTCAGCGAATCAATGGCCCTCGAGCTCGTTTTCTGCTCACTGAATAGCGCTTTCATAATGTCTTGCTTCTATTACATAGTTTAACTAGTAACAAAGCTTTTCATTGTGTAATATCGTCTTTATACTCTACTTTAATATTGATATTCGTTCCAATATAGGATAGTTTTAGTATAGAGTAGGTATTTTAATTATCCGTGGTAAAGATAAGCTACATTTTTTATGTTCAGTACAGCAATTAACGGCTTTAATGAGAGTGAAGGAAGTACTGGATGGGTGCTATTGCTTTTATTGCAGGTAAAGGGTTGAAAATATCTTTGTAATAAATATAATTTTATATTAGTAGTTATCGGTTAGTTTTATTCAACTCAATTTTTTATTTTATACAACAAGCGATCAGATTACCTTCACACGTACTTATTTTAATTCTAGAAAAGTTGTTCTTTATGTTACCACCAATAAGAATCATTTTACCTTGGTAATGTAAATAAAAAGGCGAAAGCTGAAATATTATTCAAGGGTTTAATAAATGCAATGACGTTAGCATTCTATGAAATACATTTCGGTGAAAATGAGTTTCTTATTACTTTTCCTTTAGCGTCTGACCTTGAATGAGCTAAAAGCTCTCATAGCTTGACTTGTATTTGATAGCTAAATATTTGGGTTTCTAGTATAACATTGTGAGTCAGGATTAAAAGTACACTCGGCAGTGCAGAGAGCAGAACTCTGCGAACATTGAGCTATAAGGGTAGTCGAAATCTTACCGGTTTGTTTTGTACTTACAAGAATTGATTACCAAAGTTAATGATAAGTTTAATATCTCCTTTTAAAAATAAAACAAACCAATTTGAATCGCCTTAACTATATATCTGAGAAATAAATAGAGGTAATTTTCATAATTATCTTGTTTCATGTTTTTTTTTAAAAAAAAAACTATTTTAGTGAAAAATTTCCAGAAACAATTATGATTTTTATAGCAGTATCGCCTGCTCAGTGTAATCTACAGATCGAGGGATGGATGGATGGCCGCGGGTTCAATCCCCGCTCGTGATTCTAATTTTTCCTTTACAAATTAATTTCCATAAGGCCTACTTTAATGACTGAGTTCTGAGGACCCATATTTAAACAAAAACCCTACCTACTTCTTTTTTAAAGTCAGTTGGTATTACAATTAAAATGCCACTATATGCAAAGAGTAGAGCAATGAGAGCAATGAGTAGATGTACTTAAAATGTAATGCCCCCTAAAACAACAAGTGCAATAAAAACTATTCTTCGCAATTTACTTTCTTTGGATCCACAATCTTCAACAGCTCCAAGAACTCGTTTAAAGACAAGATGACTCTTGAAATAATTCTCATTCCAGCAGTTCATTTTGTAGAGTACAAATGAAAGGGACGCGTGAATTTTTCTTTGTAGATTGAGAGGCTGACTGGACTGGAGGCATCTTTATAAATGTTTAATAATTTTACTACCTTGGAAGTTATGCGATAACTTGTGTTTCTAGATTGTTTTTCTTCTATGTGATTCTTTAAGAGCTTTGTTTTCTTCTTGCTAAAATACCAAAGAAATTTTGCTGTCTTTGTAGACTTACTGTATCGTATATATGATCTAGTTTTTCTTTCATTTGTTTCGCATACCACACAAAATCTTAGTTATATGATTAATATCTTAAAAAAACGGTTATTAGATATTGTTCTAAGCGTAAGGTTCTAACATCGTTGTGGATTAGGTAATCGCTGTAAACAACTAATTCTATCAAAATCATCGAATAAAACGAATCTACATCAATTGAGTGTACATATTTGTGTATTTAGTAGAACTTAAAAAAGTAGAATCTTATCCGAGCACATTTATGTCACTGGGCCATTATTCTCTATGAAAACACAGATTCCACGCGATTCGAAACCACGTCGTTATCGTGTCTTGTTCAAATCGTATCACAGCGTTAGGAATACCTTCACTTTACATTAAGTTATTTTTATTTTGAATAAAATATGTTGACATAAGTGGTAACTTTAGCAGTGTTCATGTTTCAGAACGCATCTCGGTAAAACATGTGATATTTAACAGTTCAAATCGCGCCAATTCTAAATTCATTTCTCGTGGTTTTGTTTCCGTTTCATAGAGAATAGAGTTTTGCAGATTTCTTATGTAAGACAAGGAATTCAGAGGGTTTCGAAGTAAGGAATCGATAGGGGATAATGGCCCAGGTTTTATAAAGTAATCGCAAACTCAATAACCGAGTAAAACCCTCAATTTTCCGACAATCAAATTAACTTATTCCGCCAACGAATAAGATCCAATAATTTTCAATAGAAATTATACGATTGTGGACAGGTGCTTTTTGAAGCTATCTTCGTTATTCCGATTGTGATTCAAAACCGTATTCAATGCAAAAGCGTATAAAAAACCACTGAAAGGAAAATCCCCCTGAAAGCAAATTTTTAATGATTGCAAGATTCGAAAATCTTAGAGACTTATTAAATGCTGGTCTCGTGAAATTGAGGGTTTGGTTCTATGGCTTCTTGGGATCTTATTAACAAATAATGAGCTCAACGAAGAAGAGCGAATGTAAAACGGCGACGCGCAACGATGTTTGTGTATGAAAGAGAATTTTCATAAATAAAATCGAGGGCATGTTTAGGAATATTTTTTAGTTGCACAAATTTTTAGAGATTAATTAAATTTTTGAAAAAAATATGAAATGAGAAGTATCAAGTGAGTGGTATCAGGTAACCAGAAATTGTTCTTTTACTAGGTACTTCAAATATAAAACGAGTAAAATATCTCCACTTAAAATCAAAACCGTTTATATATTAACTTCGTTGAAAATACAAGGCGCCACATTACAGTCAATTCGTCCAACAAATTGGCTAGACCACACCGTTGGATCTCACTTAATAGCTTCAACCAAACAATTTGGTCTCAAATAATTAATCTAAATGCAGAGGCCCATTATACTACACTATGGCCTTGTAGCAGTACTTAAATTACAAGCATGCAAGATTTTACCGATTTTGCAAAAGTTTTCAATCAATGTGTGTTGCCAGTGATGACTTATGGAACTGAAACGTGGTCTCTAACTGTTGGCCTCATTACTAAGCTCTCAGAGTCACACAACGGGCTATGGAGAGAGCAATGCTCGGTGTTTCCCTGCGAGATAAGATCCGTAATGAGGAGAACCGCAGGAGAACTAAAGTGACCGATGTAGCTCTTAGGATTAGCAAGTTGAAATGGCAATGGGCAGGCCACGTCGCTCGTAGAACTGTCAACCGATGGGGAAGAAAGGTTCTCGAGTGGCGACCATGAACTGGAAGACGCAGCGTAGGCCGGCCCCCCACTAGGTGGACCGACGACCTGGTGAAAGCCGCGGGGAGCCAATGGATTCAGGAGGCGAGCAGCCGCTCTGAGTGGCACTCCCGGGGGGAGGCCTATGTTCAGCAGTGGACGTCTTTAGGTTGTTAATGATGATGATGATGATGATGAAGATTTTACCACTGTACATCAAGACGCACGGAAACACGGCAACCGTATATGGTAAAAATTCCTCGAATCCGTATGAAGCGTTTTGATTCCTCGTTTATAATTCGGACGGCGAAGGTATGGAACACCTTACCAGCTTCATTGTTTCCTGACAAATATAATCTGGGAGTTTTTAAGGCTAGAGTGAACCAGTATCTTTTAGGCAAGCATGCTCCATCGTCGACCGCGCCATCACTTATCATCAGATCAGACCGTGGTCAAATGTTAACATATCTATGATAAAAAGAATAATACAATGTTTATCTAAAGATAACCTTCTGGTGTCCACAATACTGCGCCACAATGTAGCCTACCTGGTCTCCACGATTAATTGGGGCCTGGCTTTTAGTGGAACCCTCTAGATGACTTAATGTACCTTCCAAGGGTGCGTTTACATAACATACGTCTTGAGCCCTATAAACAGTACAGTTGAGTTGAGAGAGCCTTCCATTTCTGTTCACTTTGGGTGGGATTTGCAAATTTTATTCAGTTAGTGATTTAGTTAGGTAAGTATGGCGCCCAACATGGAACGGTGAAATATATTTTGTATTTGTTTTTATTTAAGTTTTGTGTGATATTAGAGGCGAACACAAATAAACAAAACTATAAATAATTTAACAAAATTTAAATAGCGTCGTTGCGACGTTAAAATATCTGATAGTTTCTTGGGCAACATTTTGGGCGCCAGTTTATATTTGTTTAAATAAAGTAAAAATATTACAACTATTGTAGACTTACACTCCTGCATAAAATAAAATCTGCCAATCTGCTCATTTATTTAAAATAATGATGTCATCTGTGGTGATCTTGTTAGCAAGACGGCTCATACGCGCGGGATTGTGGGACCTATTCCAATGATAAGTCAAATAGGTATTTACACCCAAAAAAATGTAACTACTACTTCTGTGTTTTGGTGTTGTGAGACAATGTTCCTGGGTCCCTATAGATCTCTCCTCTCATCAGCGTCCTCTATAAATACCGTCCCCTTTAAAATATAGAGACTCGTAAATAGTCTAGGATCACAGTGTTTTATCAAACCACCTTAACAAAATCAAGTCATAACATCACTACACATGTAATAAAGTTCTTCATAAGTCTAACAATAATTCACACTTATGACCAAAATTGATTATGATTCTCATAAAATACCCCTTGACCTAAAACGACTTAATATTCTGCACCCCAATTCTTGGCAAAGGAAGAGAATTAATTTGATGGGTATGAATGTGTTCCGTACATTATTAACACTGGGTGTACATTACTGTATGAATAAGTAATCTTTTCGGAGATTGAGGTTGGAATAAGAGGCTCAACCACAGTAATAAAAGGAAATTTATATGAAATTGCTTATTTTAAGCCTTGCAGGAAGCACTGAACTTGAAGTTAACTGAAAGCTTCCATGCTACATCGACCAAAACAGCTAGTCTTTTGTAGTACAAATTGACGGTCTGAAGTAAAGTTAATTGGTTAGAGTGCGCCTAAAGCCAGAAAAATGTGGTCTATTCCACTTTGATCACCTGGGTTACGATAGCGATAGATCATAGAAAGAACACTTTCATTTATTTATGCAGATCGTTGGTCACGCACCTGTATATTATGTATATATACTGTATTTCTTCTAGTAAATACTGTTATCTATTACTTATTGTAAATTGTAACATGTACTTTAAATAATGACGTGGAAGTGTCAAATGTTTTTTTCCAATCCACTGAATCCACAGATAAGCAGTGCCTAGCCATGGCGGTCTGTCATCACCTGTCACTGTCACAGGTCACAGACTAAAAAGTAAATAATTTACTACGTAGACTAGTAGGGGATACCAAAATCGCATTGATTCTTACCCGTGTAGAATTTAGCCCACAGCACAGACCCAAATATAAAATGTCTGTAATCCTACTTGATCTGTGTTCTGTTTTATTAAAATAGGTATAACATAGTTATTTTTATGTTAAAATTAATTATTTATTTATTTTTTGTGTTTATTGTACTACATCTTCGTTGTGTTGTACGTATTTGCTTTGTGTTTATGCCTACTCTGGGTTTCGTGATGTCATGACTATACAGGTATACAGGATTCCGCCTGTAAATCAGTCGCTTAAGGTCACGAGCTGACCTTAATCATATGCTGAGTCAAGACCTGGGTCATGATATCACACAACCTTACATTTTTATCTTCTGTTTCTCTAGTGTAAATTTTAGTGTATGTTTCCTTTAATGTAATGTTGTGTGATGTCCTGGATAAATGTTATTTTCTTTCTTTCTTTCTTTCTTCTATATAGCGGCTCATCTGCGAAACAAAGATAATGCTTGAAGTCTTCCTGAAACGCTTTTGCAGAAAAATGCAGTGAGCGAATAACTTATATTACGGAACAAGATACAAAATCAAAAGTATTTACTTACGTTAAATCCATAAAAGCTGTAATTATAAGGATATGAGGAGCATAATAATTATAATATAATTATTATGCTCCTCATATGCTAACATGGTAAGCCTTTAGACCGCATAGTTGCTTAACATCATGTGAGTAACAGTGAAACGGACTATTCGTTCGTACATAAAAAAAAACTTTTACCATGTAGACTGAATAAACTAAAGTTTTACCAATTACCTCTTTCACTCATCACTAGAATTAAGACGACCTTCTGAGATGCTGTCTAAAAGCTTCCTTTACAGATAGGCTATTAGGTGAATTCAGTGTCAACTTTATTCAAATGCAGCGCTCTAAAATGAATAAAATAACTGGTATGTGCAAACCAGGTGTCAAAACGTTTAATCATTTGAAATTCAAAGCCATGAATAATTAAAATTAAACCCATCAGTTTAATCGCCAGCCATCAAACTGTGTCAATCCCTACTTTGGCCTACACAAACGACTTCCATTAATACCAACACGTCCACCACTAATCCGTAATTTAAATATTTGTTTTGTCCTTTTGTTAACCGTGGCCGCATCTGCTCCATATCTCATAATCGCCAATGTTGACAGTTTCACAAGCTTACCCGCGGATTTCTGTTTCATTTTTTCCTTCGCAGGTGGCGCCTGTCACCGTTCTTATGACTTTCTTATATTTAATTTCACGGAGTGCTTTGAGGTGATGGATTCGGGATTTAATATTGTAGCTTGTTTTATGGCAGCGAGGCTTTGTTATAAGGTTTTGGAGGGAGTCTGGTTATGAGAGATTTAGTATATTAAGTGTGAGTGAAAACGTGTGAAGTATGAATTGACGGGTAGAGTTTCAAATTTAACATAGAATTATTGAAAACGTTAAACCGGAATGTTTGGTATTTATGCAGTTCTGAATTTTTTTATTTCCTGAAGTGTGATCATTTTATTCAAATAAAAAAACAGCTATGGGTATCAAACATTGTTAAAATATTTTGTATACAGTAGTCAGTAGTACAAAAATGGCGCCCAAAATGGGGCGATTAATGAAACCTAAAGTTGCTGATTCTGAAATCATCATTATTAACAGCCTGAAGACGTTTACTGCTGCCTCCTCCATGGAGCGCCACTTTGAGAGGCTGCTCGCTTCTGGCATCCATCGGCTCCCGGTCAGGATTCTGAAATGTATGATTACTGTTATTTTTCCATACCTTCTACCCAAATAATTTGACCTTTGGTTCATCGTTATATAAATGTTGGTAAGAGGGTTGCGTCAGCCCAAGCGATTGCCAGTTTATTACTTCAGGAACCGTAAATCCTGACTTCAATTTACTTTCAGTACAACGCACCGCAATAGTTTTCATAGCCTGTCAAAGCGCGTTCTTCCCATTTTACGTGTTTTCAGATATGATAGCTACGCCTCCATAATATTTTTGAAGGTTACAAAAATGAAGGTTAAACGAAATATTAGCATTGGTGACGTTCTTGATGACGTAGACCACGTATCATTTCTAAGTTATTGAATCAGGAGATAGTGGAAAGTTGTGACCCGGAATACCTCTCCCCGTACCTAGTACCTACTCAGCTTGATGGCAAGGATGGTAAGGTAATGATATTTTTAAGGTTAAGTTAGAATACCGATGACGCTTACAAAAATATTTGCTTTTAGTAATAAGTATTATAGTTTGGTAATCTATAAAAGGATTAGAAATCACACCTTTACGTGTCACGGTAGCAGATGCATCCTCACAATCAAATTATTTAAAATTGTAGGCACCTACTTGATTTTTATAAAGCATTATTTAATAAGATTCAAATAAAGATTATTATGTAGAAAATTAAACAACGTCTTTATAATAAAAAAGCTTTTATTTATTTTGCAGTTGATTCCGAAATTTATACAGTGACAATAACTAATGAATATTCCTTGATCTAACAACCTTTCTTCGCTTATACTTCAACAATTAAGTCAACAACTGCTCAAAAATAAAAATAAAATTGATAAAACTCTTACATTCAAAAAAAGAACAATGTAAGATCAAAAACAGCTACAAAAACAATAGCTACGTCAGTCTCGCTACAACTCAAGAACAACATTATGCCAACGTACCAAAACAACAGCTCTCAAAGCCGTTGTTTTTGTTGAAACATAAACTCTAGTGCATCGCTCAGGACCTAAACCATTTACCGTTCCTAAAGTAAACATAAATAAGACTTCATGAAGTTGACAACCATGTTGACATGTAAAGTAAAACGTGAATTAATTTTGTCAACAGGCTCAGCCTCAGCGGTTGAGGAAAATGTTGTGCTAATTTGAGGGTACATTTTAAACTCCCACTTTGAGATAAGTGTGACAAAATACTTTGTAATTTTCTATAAACATTGTTGTTTGTGTATTATTTTGAAGTGTCATTTTAAGGAGGTTTTTTGTGAAGCGTAATTTCTAAAGACTAAACGAAGCATTGAACTTGCAATGATGATTGATGTTGACGTTAGCTATTTTATTGACACACACGCGGCAAGATATGAATTTAAATTTGGATTAGAAAAAATAAAATCCACTGGCCAAAATGTGGCCTATGTGGCCAACCCATTTTTAATCTGTGTAAAATTCGCAATTATTCTGTACATTATTGTTGAAAAATCAATAATGCCCCTGTTAACATTTTTTATTTAAAATGAGGGTACTAATAGGCTTAGTTTAATTGTTTTATTTGTAGTAAAAATGTCAATATATATGATGGTATCTCGTGCATTTTGTTTAATAGTATAAAGTCAATAGCATAATATTTGTATGTATATTTGTGGAATATCAAAGCCAGTATTAAGTACCATTACCTCAAAGAACCCTTAAGAGGAGTTTACCTAAACTGATCAATATACGTTCCGATCTTCACGGATAAGCATCATAATCCATTCCCTTTTCTAACATTTGTTTGCACATTAGTTTTGTTTAGTGAAATGGAACGTGAAGGTGAGAGTTAGTATACCATGATATTAATAGTATGGGAACTACTACTGACGTTTTCAAATGTATCAATGAGTTCTTGAAATTATTAAATTGGTTACAAACCTGCCAAAATTCAGAGTTTTTGCCGAGAAATAATTAGGTAGTGCAACGGATCAAAATGATTTCACGCCTTACCTATTACTGAACCGGTCTCTAGCGATGCGAAAAATATTGAATAAACTCAAAAGTGCTTTTTGAAAAAATTTAAACAGATAACATTTGAGTTTTCGAAATATTAAGGTGAATTATTGGTCACAGAATATTTTTTGGTGAAATTTTTTATTAGAAATGGCGGCTTAAAATAGGTAATGTGTGTTATTTTTAATTGATTATTTTTCGCATACAAATTTTGGCAGCTTTGAAATGTTTACTTATTGCGATAAACTTATATGCAAGTGTGCGTGAAATCATAGCGTTTCTATTCTGCGTACGTCCTCCCCATACTGTTACTACGTGCGCATGAAATACGTTTTGAGGGAATTTTATCGGACTACTTGCTTCCTGTTATGAACGAACGGGAAAAGGTACCCGATTTATTTGGAAGCTTTGCGACGATACGAATGCCTAATGCCCTGTGCTGGTAGAGAAAAGAAATATTTTTCGCAGAATGGTGCGCAGAGGAAATTTAATATTTTTTGCTTCAAATCGTAAGGGTCTCGCGAGAATTGGAAGCATACCTATCAATATTTTTGGCAGGGAACTTTTGTCTACTCTTTGTATAATATTTTGTTTGGCTTATTTTAGGCCTGAGAAAGTTTTATAACCTGAGCACTGTTTCTATTTGAAAGCTAAACAAATAGACAAATAAAAAACGTTTCACCTGTACGTCAGCTATGCAAGTAAATGCAAATAATAACCACAGTATAACTTCTGATCAGGAGGCTTACCAACTAATACAAAACCACCATGGTTCATGACATTAATATTTCAAGGTTAAAGCACAAATAGAGACGGCCCCCAGTCCCCGGCGGCTCTGCTATTCCGTGGCTCCGGTAGCGGTCACGGTAACGGCAGGGCAGGGGGTGCGAAGAATCCCCGGCAGACGCCCGGCTACCAACCCCACCAAACACGACCCCTGGCCCTGGCAACATATAACGTGCGCACATTGAGGGCTGACGAAAGGATGGTCGAATTGGAGGAGGAGATGAGTAGGTTACGCTGGGATGTAATGGGATTGTCAGAAGTCCGAAGACAGGGACAGGACACGATAATCCTAAATTCCGGTAACTTACTCTTCTACCGGGAGGGAGACCAACTGTCCCAAGGTGGTGTCGGGTTCCTCGTCCGCAAGTCTCTCGTCAACAACGTGGTCAAAGTCGACAGTGTGTCGACCAGGGTAGCGTACCTGATACTCAGAATAACCAAACGGTATTCGTTGAAGGTCATCCAGGTATACGCACCGACCTCGGCACACTCCGACGATGAAGTAGAAGCTATGTATGAGGATATATCCAAAGCCATGCATACTTCCGAAACATACTTCACCGTTGTGATGGGAGACTTTAATGCGAAGTTGGGCACAAGGAATGGCGATGAGCTGAGAGTGGGGCCATTTGGATACGGGCAGCGGAACCCTCGGGGACAAAGGCTGGCTGACTTCATGGAGAAGGAGGGCCTCTTTATGATGAACTCCTTCTACAAGAAGCGGCCATCCAGGAAGTGGACGTGGATAAGCCCCGACGGTTCCACGAAAAATGAGATAGACTTCATAATGACGAACAAGAAGCGAATATTCGATGATGTCTCAGTGATCAGCAAGGTGAAAACCGGTAGCGATCACCGTATTGTAAGAGGCACATTGAATATCAATGTCAAGCTTGAAAGGTCGCGTCTGGTGAGGTCTACGCTCCGTCCAAATCCTGTCCAAATCCAAAACCCCAAAGGCTTTCAGCTGGAACTCGAAAATCGCTTCCAGTGCCTTGCCGATTGCAACACAGTGGACGAGTTGAACAACGGGTTGGTGGAAACTGTCCAAGCTGTTGGAGCTGAGTTCTTCAAGACCCAACGCCGAAAGAGGACTCAGAAACTCTCAGGAAACACTCTTAAATTAATGGCAGACCGGAACGAAATGAAACTACAGTCTTCAGTTGATATGTCAGCCTACGGTGAACTCAATAGACGTATCTGGAGTTCCATGCGACACGACTTGCGTGCTTTTAGTACTTCACGTATTGAGGCCGCAATTGAGCGGAACCAAGGCTCAAAGGTGTTCGCAAAAGATTCGTCTATTGGGCAAAGCCAAATGACAAAACTGAAGACCGAGAATGGTAGTGTCATTTCATCCAAGCCTGAGATCCTGAGAGAGATTGAGAACTTCTATGGACAATTATACACCTCGACACGTGAGCCCGCTACTAACACAGCTCAGGACACCAGAGCCAAGTTAGTCCGACACTATACCGAAGATATCCCGGACGTCAGCCTGTACGAGATTAGAATGGCCCTCAAACAGCTTAAAAACAACAAGGCGCCAGGTGAGGATGGAATTACGACCGAACTTCTGAGAGCGGGTGGTAGACCGGTACTTATAGTCCTCCAGAAGTTATTTAATTCTGTCATCCTTGAAGGTACAACGCCGGAGGCGTGGCACAAGAGCGTGGTGGTGCTCTTCTTCAAAAAAGGTGATATCACCTTATTGAAGAACTATAGGCCCATCTCGCTCTTGAGTCATGTGTATAAGCTGTTTTCGAGGGTCATTACGAATCGTCTCGCACGCAGGTTTGATGAATTCCAGCCTCCCGAACAAGCCGGTTTCCGAAAAGGCTTTAGCACCATAGACCACATCCATACGCTACGCCAGATTATACAGAAGACCGAAGAGTATAATCGGCCGCTATGCCTGGCGTTTGTGGATTATGAAAAAGCCTTCGATTCAATCGAGACTTGGGCGGTGCTGCAGTCCTTACAGCGATGCCAAATTGACTATAGGTATATCGAAGTGTTGAAGTGTTTGTACAGTAAGGCCACTATGTCAGTCCGACTGCAGGACCAGAGTACGGAACAGATCCCATTGCAGAGAGGCGTGAGACAGGGAGACGTTATTTCTCCGAAACTGTTCACGAACGCATTGGAGGATGTTTTCAAGCTCTTGGAGTGGAAAAGATTTGGCATCAACATAAATGGCGAGTATATCACTAACCTTCGTTTTGCCGATGATATAGTCATAATGGCGGAGTCGCTCGATGATCTCAGCACCATGCTCAACGACCTCAGTAGAGTCTCCCGACAGGTTGGTCTTAAGATGAACATGGACAAGACGAAAATCATGTCAAATGCCCATGTTCCACCTATACCGGTAATTGTTGGGAACGATACTCTCGAAGTTGTCGACAAATACGTCTATCTAGGGCAGACTGTCCATTTGGGTAGGTCCAACTTCGACAAAGAGGTCGCCCGAAGAATCCAACTCGGCTGGGCAGCGTTCGGGAAGCTTCGACCTATCTTTTCGTCCAAAATACCACAAAGCCTGAAAACAAAAGTTTTCAATCAATGTGTGTTGCCAGTGATGACTTATGGAACTGAGACGTGGTCTCTAACTGTTGGCCTCATTACTAAGCTCAGAGTCGCGCAACGAGCTATGGAGAGAGCAATGCTCGGTGTTTCCCTGCGAGATAGGATCCGAAATGAGGAGATCCGCAGGAGAACTAAAGTGACCGATGTAGCTCTTAGGATTAGCAAGTTGAAATAGCAATGGGCAGGTCACATCGCTCGTAGAACTGACAACCGATGGGGAAGAAAGGTTCTCGAGTGGCGACCACGAACTGGAAGACGCAGCGTAGGCCGGCCCCCCACAAGGTGGACCGACGACCTGGTGAAAGCCGCGGGGAGCCGATGGATGCAGGAGGCGAGCAGCCGCTCTAAGTGGCGTTCCCTGGGGGAGGCCTATGTTCAACAGTGGACGTCTTCAGGCTGATGATGATGATGATGATGAGTAATATTGTTCGAATTCGTACCATGAATTTATAAAGTATTCCTGCGTGATGTCTAAATTTTTTTTTCTTATATTTTGGCTCCACACATAGTGTATTTAGCCAGTGTCAGGTATTGAAAATTTTCATCATGTTAATAGAATATTTCACGTGAAAACAAGTCTTAGTCATAGACCAGTCTAAGTCAGGTAGTCATATTCCAGTCTCAGTCATGCTCCAGTAAAGTGGTGGCAACTTTACTGGCAGCTTCTATGGAATTTTGGAAGCAACACGGAAAATCACGTTTCACCACATTATATCACTTGCCCATACTCATGCTCGTAATTCAGCACTTAATGCGTAAAACGCCACCAATTTTAAACATTAACACTGGAAAAAGCACAAGTTTTGAGGAATAATACAATGCAACGACTTTTCCGTGTTCCCGCCAAAACTCCCAATTTTTATATAGCGTTATCACTGTCGCACGTCAGTGTCAACATGATGTAAATGTATGACATGACAGTTGTATTTGAGTGAACCATTTAACGTGACGTCATCAAAACTTCTCTGCTTTTACAACATTACAGTGTTCTTACTTTTATGTCATTTTTCAATTTATTGTTGAAGTAATAATGCTATAAGAGGTTGTGATAGGCCCCCAGTTAAAATATAAGCTACGCTATGAGTGCCGCGTAGGTGCCAATACGTTGTCTCTACTAAACATAGGCGTTTTCCATAGAGAAAAAAAAGAAAGCAAGAAAAGAAAGAAAATGAGTTTATTGAGCACATCAATACATTTAAGACGCAAGTAAGAGTAAAATAGCACCACTTTGAATAGCAGTGTCCCATGTTTTTGATTTTCAGCTTTATCGCACAAGTCTGGTGGAGATGGTGATCGTTTGCTCTCTTGCTCGCACTCACGGACTTGTGCATTGGCACGTCCAGGATGACGCAATCTATGTCAGTTACGCGATAGAGGTATCGTTAATTTACCTACTGAAAATACGTGAAACAACTCGCATTTTGGGAACAATGTCAAAATCAAACATTGGGAATTCAAAAGCATTAGCGAGCTTGAATGTTTACCGAACCTCGATGGCGGTACAAAGAGCTTACGTCTGTATGTTTCCTCTGACGTTGGGCTCCATTCTACAATCCCTTTTGGATTGCCAAAGGTACCGGTATTGAGCCTATAGGCTTTATGCAAAATCAATAGCGGTTACAGTTGATATGGTATCAGGAATGTATAGTTGGGTTCCAGTACTTGACTGGCTGGTAGCTCACTGGCTGGTAGCTCAGTTGGTTAGCTCTGCCATTTGAACTATGGGTTGTGGGTTCGATTCCCATCCGGGATTACATCCAAGAGGTACATGTGTGTGTTCTGTATCTGGGTGTTATATTGTATTCAATGTATACAAGGTGACCTTGAATTAGTATGTTATCCCGAAAGGGGGTAAATCTACACCCCAAGGTAGACAATGTTTCTTCTACAACTTTACTAAATTAATAGTTTTTTATTGAAGAAAAATGCCATGTAAAGTTTACGTTCGAAAATAGCCTTAGTGCAGCTGGATGGTTGAACTTCGTCCTTGACAGAGTGCACATAATGAGTTTAATGACGTGTGTTTAAAAATGAATTTATAGTATCTTGTTAACTTTCGTAGCGATCGCACGTGCAATTTTGCGAGGGGATTTATTTTTTACCATGGAGGTTTGGAAACACCCAGTTTCAAGTAAGGCTCTCACAACTTCTAGAGTATTTCAGAATAACATATCAATTCAAAGTCACCTTGTATGTATTTACAAACAAAGAAGTATCTAAATGTTGTATCAGTTATCTGGTTCCCATAGTACAAGCTATGAGTTTGGGGCTAGATAGGACACATATTTATTTTGTTTTGTTTACTTTACACAAGAATGAACAAGAATCTTCTAGGCAAAGGTGTGACATTCCAGACCGTTTTCACTTACCATCGCGGCGGGGAGAAAGTTTCCATCTCTACGTTCTAGATTTACCTTTTGCTCGTACGAAACGCTTTGCTGATTCCTTCATTGCACGTACAGCTAAGGAATGGAACTCACTCCCGTCGTCGGTCTTTCCATCCACTTTCAATTTATGTGTTTTCAAATCAAGAGATAGGTTATTTCTGGGTAAGCGTACTCCACTTTCGACCTCATCGTCACTTACCATCAGGTGAGTTGTAGACAAACGCAAACCCATTGCAAGTAAAAAAAAAATCAAGTCAAACGCAAGCCTATCAAACAATAGGTGCAATAACCGGCCAAGTGTGAGACTGGACTCGCTCACAAAGGGTTCCATAGCATTATCTATAAAAACGAGCAACAAAAACATGATTATTGTATGGGCCCTCCTTAAATATTTATTTTATTCTGGTTTTTAATAGGTATTTAATGTTATAGCGACAATATCATCTGTAAATTTCAACTATCTAGCTACCTACCTAGTAACAAATTTCAGTTCATGAGATAAAGCCTGGTGAGAGACGAACAGATGGACAGACACAAACAGACAGACAGACGGACAGCGGAGCCTTAGTAATAGGGTTTACAGAGTACAGAACCTTAAAAACGAATGATGTCAATCCAAACATACTATAGAGACATTCAAACAAATCTGAAAAGAACCCATGTGTATTCTTCAAGCAAATCCCATAACCATTGTTACATTCACGAAATGATTTCAACAGATTGTATACGGTTTCTTTTAGAAACCAACGAAGCCTACATTTCACTTTGAAGGTACTAAAATACATTGGAACTCATTATTTTCCTTTTACAGAAATTCTTCGAACACCGTCTTTTATTAGGAGATAATAAATCAAAGAGTAAATACAGAGTATACCTACTTATTCATCGAGTTAGTTTTTAAGTGCCTAAATTAAATAAAACACATTAAGATTGTCATTATACTATTGCATTTTTGTAGGACTATATCGCTACTGAGCAGTACCTACTCTAGGTATAAAAATATTTGTAGTTTCATTTTGTTTTGTTAACAATAATAATTAGTTTTGGTAACAATAATCATTTGTTTTGGTAACAAAAATAAATTGTTGCGGTAACAATTTTTTTTAACCCTTTATTTTTCGCGTGGGATGTTTTACACCCCAGCGACTGTTTGATCGTCTCTAGATATTAGAGTTTTAAATTTACAGGGCTAATTTTTTTCTAGCTTCCTTAAACGAGTGGATCTTTGTTATTTAATCACAAAAAACACTGTGGCGTAAGGTTGAGGCAGTAGAATGCGGTTGGGGTGTAAAGCACCCCAGGCGAGCGTTTACGTAGTTCAGTTTTTGTACTACGTTTTCAGTACATATTTTACATATTTGTCCGACCATATTTGTCCAAGAACAAAGGACCGAAAATCCAAAAAAACTATGTTATAACTGCCATCAACATATGTGCAGTGACCATTTTATTCCGACATGTCAGAACTGCAATGAATAAAATAAGTTCCTATTTTGAGTTGATTAAAGAAAATGTTTATGGTACAATCTATTTTTGAAAGTGTTTATCTGTTAATCGTTTAGTCGAAACGTTACCATAAACAAAAGTCTAATTTTGCATGTATTTGGTTGTTTTTTTCTTATTCTAAAACCGAGGTGTAAAGCACCCCACGCGAGTACTTATGTAAGTTTTTAGCTAAGGGTTAAGCACAAAATCAGTCAGTACTCAATACGTACCTATTTTTATTTCATCATCATCATCATCGAACTGAACACGTCCACTACCTTGCCACCACGAGTGGCTGCTCGCCTCCTGCTCTCATCCATCGGCTCCCGCGGTTTTCGCCAGATCGGCCACCTCCGCTGCGTCATCCGGTTCGTGGACTCCACTCGAGAACGTTTCTTCCCCCATCGGTTGTCAGAAAAAATAATATTGTATATCAATTATTATTCATTTGAAATATACCAGCATGATGGTGAGTGTTGTAATTGCCGTACTCACACGTGTATCCTTCCTGGGTCATCTAAGCACATCTGTGGTTAATACCAGCTCTGACCTTAACCATATTTACCCGCAGTACAATAAATGTAAAACACATCCCGACGTAAATAACCTTCAAACTCATAAACTGACTGCCATTAGAACTACAATATGTGTCCTGGAAGTACCAAATGTTACGCCATCTGCGACGGCCTAAAAGGATTTACTCGTGAACCTACGAATGGTTGGTTTGTCCATAACGTCCGTAATTACGCGTCCATTTTGACCGGTCCCCTTTACGAGTATTCTTTCTGATAACTGGTAGTGTCAGTGTAATTTTTGCCAGTGGTTTTTCTTTCTAGTACCATTAGGCCTTTTCGAGTTGGTACGAATTAATCCTTTTCTCCACTTATTTTCTTACTTTCCTTAGTGCATTTCTTGACTAGGATGTAGATGTAGATGTCACCATCTTTTTGTGAGGACCGTTTAGTTTATAATAAAATGCAGTTATTTACAAAAAGACGGTGACATAGAAATTATTATAAAAAATAAATTGATATGCTGTTGAACTATCGCGGTCTTTGTTATTTCATTATATAACAAAAGGGATGGCAATATTTTTAAAACTGACCAATTATGTTTAGTTTAAGATTTCACACAATAATCGGCAATGGTATCGACCTTATTGGTTATCTATGTCGCTATTTTTTAACATTTACAGTGGTATTCATAGTCAAGGAGTGAACAAAGCCCCTATGGATTTTGGGGCTTTCTGTCCATCATTCAACTTTCACATAGAGGTTGAATGTTGAATCATTCTTCTTTTACTTTCACCTTTGACATTGTCAGAATTGTCAGATTGGGGGCTACTTAATTTTGTTTATGAAATGCATAAACTAGACTTTGCCACACAGCGCCTGAATCATCCCTTAGAGGCCCCGACCTTGACTATGAATTCCAGTGTAAGATACACAGAACTTAAAATAATATTTATCTCTGCTATCAAACCTCTATTCTGGGGTTGTTCTTGTTTTTCTTCTCGTGCTCTGCTGTATAGAAAAAATGCATGTTTTGCACCAGAAGCTAACCTAACTAGCGCGAGAGAATTTATATTTAATCAATCTTTAAATGTATAGAAAGTTTTGTAACTACCATTATCTTTGTAGGATTATTTTAATAAGCATCTCTCTTCATTGCTATTATAACAAAGGTATTTTAAAGGATCAATTTGCATTTATGGTTTTCTAATAAAATCATTTTCGTAACAAATCCCGTTTCTCGCATTCGTGCTGATAAATATTCATTTTCATTTTGTTCGTCCATTTTCGAATGCATTACTTCTATCGCTCATTTGAATATTGAATTCTCTGGTTTATTTTCATTAGTTTCGCTTGAGTTATTTGCATATTTTATGATTTGTGGAGATACAATTGCGACCATTGCAAAAGTTTGATAGATATTCGTACTCGTGGATGGCAGTTATGTTTTCAGTAGAGAGTTTTACATTTTAGTACGGTCATTAAAGGTTTTGCAACCACGCGAAATTATGATGTTGTTTTAGATAATCCTGAACTTTGACTTTACGGCCTTATATCTCAAAAACCTTTTGACTAATTCTACTGATTTTATTTTTAAAAAGTTTAGAATTGAGTACCCAATGCTTCTGCCAAACATCATCAAAATTGGATAGTAAATGATGCTGCTGCAAACTACCCCCTTTTTTGGGGAACTACCCCATTAATCACCAATAACTGACGACAAAAATATAATTTCACTGAGCTTGTGAACTTGTATAGCAAGTTTCATCAAGATTGGTCGGAAAATGCTACCTGTACGCGAGTACGTACATCTGGACAGACGAAAGCAAATTCTGGCAAGTTGAAGCTTTGTTCGCTTGGTCAATTATTGTCCACCTAATTCCTATGAATCGAACGACTAATAAAATATTATAACTAATAAGGAGCGTTTATTTGTTATTGGTCGGTTTACCAGAATTGTTAGTTTCCAAACTTATAATTGTAGTGCTTGGTTTTACAAGTTAAAAGCAGCCAAATAAAGACCATAAATACTACGAAATAAACAGTATTTTACCCTGAAACCAATTCCATTTAAGGAGCACCTAGAATACATTTCTCTACCCTTTTTCAATCCCTACATCCACAGTTTTAGCTTTTTATTTAAAAAGCTCTCGCATTTATTTTTATAGCAGCTTTTATCCAAAACTATTTGATTTTATTTTTGCAGTAAATGCGTAACCTTAAACGTATAATGCATGTGGATTTAATACATTTTTATTCCAAGTAGTATCTAACGAGCAATATTGAAGACAGTCTAGTATAAATGTGTTCTGCACCAGTAGTATTTCTCTTTAGTAGAGGAGCTCTTTTATTTTATTTTTTCGCTCACATACTTACTAAATATTTTAAATAGAAGTTTCAATGTTGATAATACAATAAGTTTTTTACTTATTAATATTTCTCAAAAGTCAATACGTAAAGTACGTACGTCATCAAAATCATCATCCTCATCATCATCACCACCACCACCACCATCTCCACCATCATCATCATCATCGTCACCATCATTATCATCAACAGCTCGAAGTTAATTAAGTTTTCTCCTTTGTAATTTTGGTTGTTTTAAGGTGTAAGTAAAAAGTTGATCTATCTATCTATCTCGAAGACGTTTACTGGTGAACACAAGCCTCCCCTATAGAAATTTTAGCAGATTGTCGGTCCACCTAGTGAGTGGGGCGCCACCTATTTACATTACAATGGGATAGTATAAACTGAATGGTTAGTATTTCAGCGATTGAGATGATTCAAAAACTGTCATTTAAAATATGTATTTAAAGAATAACGTCTTTAAAAGCAATTTTCGAAGTAACCTCTTGATTCCTTTTTCCGTCCCTGTTATTAAACCCAATTTTCTTTTTTATATCAGGGATAAAACGCTGTCTAGTGGGGTTGGGGTCTTAGCATCCCATTTGATTTTAACTCCAGGCCCAATGGCCTGGCCATTATCCAAAACAGCCTCTAGCGATGAATAAATTCCCTAGCCCTTGTTTCTTTCCCCACTTCAATTTACATGTCCCGAGTGGACAGTATCAAAACTTACACAAATCAAGTTTTTAACTTAAGTACAGGTGTTATTGATTATTTTCTTAGCTCAGTTGGTAGTAAGTAGCTTCTGAACCGTATGTTGTGGGTTCGGTTTCTACCCAGGATTTTTTGTGTTATGTGGTGTTTGTTATATTGTATTAGAAGTATGTATTTACAAACAAAAAATATATAAGCACCTATTCTATCAGGTATCTGATTTTCATAGTACCTATAAGCTTTGTGCAATATCCATAGTTTTTAATTTGGTTTTAGGTAGATTTAATTTTTGCAAAAACTTTATTGTTAGTATAAATTAACTAGTGAACACTGATATTTTAACTCCCTGTCTAATAAAAATCACAGCCAATCCAATCATCAGTGGTCTATCAAGAGTAATTTTTTTTTTTTACATCGGACCGTTACCTTATCTAAAGATGACTTTCAATAAAAATCAAAGCTCTAATAAACAACAGCTGTGCAACTGTATTACACAACGCTAAGAGTTTCTAAGAAAATTTAATTCGAAATTAAGTAAGGCGACCGAAAAAACTCGAGTTAGCAACTTTGCTAATTTAAGCGTTGAATGGAAGATGAATGTTCCTGATGTTTTGACACTTATTTCGGAATAAAAATATTTTTAATGGGACACAAAGCGATTTATTATGTCAATGTGACAAAAGGTAAGACTTAGGAAAAGCTTTTAAAAAAATTATGCTTCAAATTTTCATGGGCTCTCTTTTAAGACTACTTAATGCAAGGAATAATTTTGTTTTATGATACCTAAGCTAATAATTTTCATATATTTTGCGAATTAAATAATAATAGCACTCATCACTCAACTATCGCATAAATAGACCCTAAGCAGGATTCCCTATATTTATGGACCCAGAAACTACGAGGGTCATGATCCCACAACACCCAGACACAAAACAAGTATTAATACTTTTTTCTGTGCATAAATACGGTCGTGTCCTGAACCAACCTACTTAACCACCACACCACAGAGGCTAACGAAATCTCATATAGGTGTTGCGTCCCTAGACTTAGATCCAAGATGACAGTTACCCCAATTTTAATCTCAATACTAGCTAGCCATATCAAATTTATACAATGCAAAGTTTTGAAATTAATTTCATTAACGACCAATTCAAGGAAAATGAATATATATTTCTTATACCGATCAAACTATATCTATATTTATGATTTTTAAAGCAGTATCGCCTGCTCAGCGTAATCTACAGATTAATTTGTAAAGGAAAAATTAGAATCACGAGCGGGGATTGAACCCGCATCCATCCATCCCTCAAGCCGGGATATGCTTTACTTAAGCTACCGTGACAAGTGATCTCATGTCCGAATTTTTCCTTCACCTTCATAACCAACTTACGGGGTTGGTAGCGCCATCTATTGAGTGATTTAAGAATCATCCCAACCAGCATGGTCAAGTTACATCAACACAAATGCTGTACAGATAACGCCTCCCAAATCAATATTTATAATTTCATAAAGCATATCCCGGCTTGAGGGATGGATGGATGCGGGTTCAATCCCCGCTCGTGATTCTAATTTTTCCTTTACTTATTAATCTGTAGATTACGCTGAGCAGGCGATACTGCTTTAAAAATCATAAATATTGATTTGGGAGGCGTTATCTGTACAGCATTTGTGTTGATGTAACTTGACCATGCTGGTTGGGATGATTCTTAAATCACTCAATAGATGGCGCTACCAACCCCGTAAGTTGGTTATGAAGGTGAAGGAAAAATTCGGACATGAGATCACGGTAGCGGTAGCTTAAGTAAAGCATATCCCGGCTTGAGGGATGGATGGATGCGGGTTCAATCCCCGCTCGTGATTCTAATTTTTCCTTTACAAATTAATCTGCAAACTATATCTGCCAAAGAAATTTCATGAACAGACCTTTATTTTAAGACCCTTCTATTTAAAGAACAGACATATTTGAACATAAGTATGTTGACAACAACGTGTATTTCGGGTGTTTCGCAATTTAAGACCCTTCCCTCAACAACAAAGCAATTCGTCTCAATTTGTAGCCAAAACAAATTCATCTCGTATGTGACTAAAGTCAGTTCCTTACTAAAAGCTTCCACTACACACAAATGACTGTACATGCGATTTCGATCTTTATGTCTTAAACCTAAGGCTTAGATGATTTTTCTTTTGTGGTTAGGTTGTGTATATACCTATTTATATAGTCAACTACAGTTGCGGTCTGACGTCAAATCCTTCGATTTGCATAATATGAACGCGTTGCGGTTCTCGTCACGTTCGATTTGTTTAGTATTTTGATGTTTTGTCAAATTGCATTGCAAGAGTCTTTGTTCAATGGGATGAAAAATCATAGCACAGTGATAATATTTAAACGTGAGGCAAAGTGGAAGCGTAATTTATGACGTTTTTTTTAAAGGAAAATACTTTCATGTAATATTTTGTAATTCAGATTTTACGATAAAAAACGAAAATATTCTTATCTACTACAGAAATATCATGTTGCAGTCGCTCATCCTGATGATTTATATCATTATCATCATCATCATCCCAATAGTTTTCTACTGCTGAGACACGGCAAATCAATGTTTTTGAAATTTTTGACTCTTGAACATACCGGATTCCTCACGATATTTCCTATATCAACGTGGTAAGAGCAAGTTAGTTCCGCTAACTTGAAAGTTAATTGAAATTATAGGTTGAGGTTTAAGCGGACTCTGAACCTGGGCTTTTAAATTGTAAGTCACATCGGGCTCCTTCTGAGACACTCTTCTTCTCTCCTGTTTTAATCTAAACTCAAGAAACAATTACATAATTTCAATTAATCATCCAACATCTGGTAAAATCTTACAATTTCCACCCTTTAACTTATTACCCTGGTAATTATTATACGCAAGAAATTTCCATCTAAATTATGAATTGATTCAATTCCAACCACACGAGTGAAACCAACTTTTCCGACTTCCTAACAAATTACAAGAGTTAAAGTTCTCGTAACTAAAGATTTATCATTTTGGAAAGAGACCGTTTCAGAGACGAATTCTTAATTTGATTTTGAGTCGCAATTTTCCCCGTGTTTTGAATAACAATAAATTGCTAACTCCGAGTTGTTTCTTTGATTTCGTTGGATGGAAATGATTGAGGACATAATGAAAGTTTTATTTAGATAGAACAAGACTTTATTACATTCATCACACAGAGAATGTTTTTTATAGCAAAACATCAGTCTGTTTTCATAGGAAAAAAATCTTTAGTTATTTCTGGAGCCAAGCAAACCAAAATCGAAGAAAATAAATATAATGTGGTTTTCCTTCTAGAATCAATGCCTTTGAAAAGAAAAATGTCACAGAATACTCTCTGATTTCCATATCCAATAGTTTCTACATAATTTTTTTGTTAACGATATTGGAAAAAGAGAAAGAAAGCCTTTGCCCAGACGTGAGATTATATGGGCTATTATAATAATAATAATACGTTTAAACTAAACTGTACTATCTAAGTCTATCTATCTGTAAAGTCTATGTCTATATGGCCTAGCATGCGCACTGCGAGAAAACTTGTCGTCGCTGTCCGAATGAGACGCACTTAGGCGCTACCATAGTCTTGTCACGGTCACTCACGAGATAAAGTGTCGAGAAAATATTGTCGCGGTGCGCATGCTAGCCCGGTATGTATCTGTGTAAGTTCTCGAGTGGCGACCATGTACCGGGTATTGGTCCTTCATTTTGTATTTATTGTTTTTTGATTGAAAACAATTGGATACCAAAAGGTTATTGGCGGATATTGTATGTGTTTTGGGTTGCGAGGAAGTTTGGCTGCGACGGCTATCGTGACAAATCGGCAGATTGGAAAGTTAGAGTTTTACTGTACATGCCAATTAAACCTAATTTTATTAGGGATTCAAGAGTTTTTTGTTAGTTTTTATTGCTCTACACTTCTTGCATTATCTCATCCCGAGTAGGAGACAATGGGTATTTTTCACTATGATCACCTAAGTGAGTGATCATAGGAGACTTTTTAATGTCATGAATCATTCTCGTTGCAAAATATATTAGGTGGAATCCATTTATGGTGGGATCTTCAGTCCTCCCTCCCTCCCTCCCTCCCCCCTTCCTTCCCTTCTCCCTTTTCTTACATGAAGTGAAACGATCTCTGTTTGTTTCTTTATTTTTTCTTTTTTTCTAAGAGTGCTGTTAAATAAAACATCTTAATCAATTAGGAATTTCACACACATTTCACCTTGCCTGAAAAAGATCGCTAAAGAAAAAGAATACTGTAAGTACTCTTTACCCCGAAAAACTAAAAGTATCGTGCGACGGTTTTCAAGCACCACGTAATAAATTTTCATAATACACATTTTTAAATAAATCTTCAATCTAGGTCAAACCCCGTCAGTAAACGCAAAAAACAATTAAAGGCAAAGTACATGACTGTTGACACATTGGCTGGAAGCCGGTATAGCACGCTGGCAACACCAAAACCAATGCAATTAATAATTTTCAATCGGAACACTGTCAATTAAAATAAATTTGTTGGTGTTGTAAGAACAAAATAGGCAAGCACCTGCTGATTATTTCATTTACGGTTTATTTTATCTTTTATAATAGACTAGCTACTGCCCGCGGCGTTGCCACGCGTGGACTACATTATTATTCAGGTTTCGGTTTGGGTAATGGCTTTATTTTTAAAAACTGTTTTTCTATCAGCCACACTGAGTTTTCTGCTCGTATAATCACTTCCACGAAGTAAAAATGACATGTCTTAATCATGGATAAAATAATTAATTATAATATTTTCCAAAACAGCGTAGGTACGCTAATTAATCCTTGATATTCCTGGACCAATTTTGATGAAATCTCCACTCATGGCTACTTAACTAAAGAAAAATTTTCGATGACAATTCGATAAGTATCATCGAACGCTAACTCCAAATGTACTGAAATGACGTTTCGGAAATCGCTAACTTTTCTGTAGCGAATGTCATTTCGATACATTTTTGGAGTTAGCGTGAGGCGTTAGCGTTAGTGATTGTGATCTTTGCTAACCCCCAGGGCATTTTACATAACATGTTTCGTACACAGATTAGAGAAAAAAAATCTACTTCGTATCATTCCAAAGAGTATTATTATACTTCTGTATCATTCAAAGAGTATATAATTTATTACGTAACGTAAGAGTATCATTGGCCACTGCATTAGCCTATGGTGGTAATAGTATGCATTGGCCCTCAGACCTGTGGACCAAACATAAACGTCATGTAATGCCAAAAATAGGCGTAGCAAGGGTCAAGATTATACTCCCAAGGGTAAAGCTCTAACTATCACGGTTCATGAGATACAGCCTGGTGACAGACGGACAGAAGGACAGACAGCCTGACAGACGTCGTCAGTCCGTTTTGGGTACGGAACCCTATTACTAAGGCTCCGCTATCCGTCTGTCACCATCAGGTATCTCATGAACCGTGATAGTTAGACAGCTGAAATCTTCACAGATGATAAATATATTTTTGTTGCCGCTATTACAAAAATACAGAATAAAATAAGTATTTAACCCCTTAAATACTTATTCTGTATTTTAGTATTTTTTCTCTCTCATACAACAAACGTTTTTTTGCTAGTTTTTATAGATAATGATACGGAACCCTTCGTGCGCGAGCCCAACTCGCACTTGGCTGGTTATTTCTCTAATCTGCGGGCACTTAAGTATAAGTAACATGTTTGTATCTTGAATGCAATCGATTCACTACTTACATATTATTTGATGGTATATCTATTTTACTCCAAAAACTCCAAACAACCTGCAAGGGCTTAAATAGAAAAACTAATAATTGTTAATCAAATCTAATAAATTATAAAATTTCATTCCACTGTTTAATGCATATTTACTACCGAAATTAACTCCTATTACTCTTTGTTCATGGCCTTACACACGTTTTTTTTTTCTTTAATCTGTGCCTCCAGATGGACTTTACGTGAAACATGTAAAATATTCAATAACAACACGACGAAAAATTACTATACTTAACATTGGCTAAATTCACTATTTAGGAGCCATAATACAACATAAAAAAATTACTGTGACATAAACTAAACGTCAATAGCCAAAAAAATTCACCATGAAGCGGCCATGTTGTATAAAATTCCGTCTGGTTTCGTAATGATATTTTAATAATTTTGACCAAAAAAAAAATTTTTTAATGATATTTAATTTTAATATATCCTATGTTGTGCGCTGGTTATTTCTAAGCATATTAGTGCAACCCGCATGAAAATCAGTTCAGTATCTAGGGTTTTGTTCAATAACAAACAAACAAACAGCTGCAAATTATTGTCCCTAGATGGCGTTAGATACGATAAATTGGAAAATGTATGGAGAAGGGCAAAAAGCCTTGTAGTCGCGGTTACGATATTTTTTGAACAATAGAACCTATGGGATAAATTAGATTTAACATCATTCATTGTGTGTTCCGTAGCGCGCCAGAAACACATTTATTATATGTAAGGATTAAATTAAATAAATCTATTTAATGCTTAGTCAAATAATATTATATTGAAATGCCTTATTGAATCAGGTATTTTATAACGGTCTAATAGTACAGTAGAGGTCCCTATATTGCCCTCATTTTATCTAGTGAATAGTCATATTATGCTTTGCATCCGTTGCTCGTAATCTAAATCAAAAAGGTTTCCTCATCTACAAGGGCCTGTGTTCTATTGTAATTATATTTCAATCTGCCCGAATGCTAATTAAGAAATTTGAATAGCAAATTTGTTTGCGGAATTTATTTTTGTCAAACAGCACTTGTTTTTTATATTTAAAGCAACTGCTGTGGCTTCATTTAGTATTAATTAAAAATGGTAAAGCACACAAATTACGTTTATTTTCCAAGTTCAGGCTCTTCATTATTCTATAATCAATAATGTTTATATTAGCTCAAAGGGGCAGGTTAAGCCAACGGAACCAATTGTAGTACTATGTAACATGCATTAAAACAATAAAAATGCTTACAAGTCCTCAAAACATGACTGGCTAGCTTCGTTAGGAATAACCCTACTTTCTCTCGTAAGCAACTTGCCTTCACAGGAAGGTTGGGTTTATTCTATGAGCAGCTATTCACCACACTTTGGGTGGCTTAAAAGTCCTCAAAATAAACTGGCTAGCCGTGTTAGGAGAATAAACCCTTTCTTTTGCAGGCAACTTGCATTCACATAGTAAAGGCTAAACTCCAAAGCCTTGAACATCGGCGTAAGGTTGCCTGCCTATCGGTTTTTTACTAGCTGCACTTCGGAGAGTGTGCGACGGAATTGCACAAGTTAATTCCCCCATCCCCTTTTTACCATCGTACAACTAGACACATGGAAACACGGCATACGTATATGGTAGAGATTCCTAGAATACATAAAAAGCGTTTTGATTCCTCGTTCAAAATTCTGACCTTGGTAAAATGTTAGCCTATCGTTAATAAAATAAAATGAACATATTAATACTATTATAGGAGAGTTTTATCGCGCAAGATCCTGATTGTAATTTTAAGGAACAGTTCCAGAGAATCACACCAACCAGCATGGTCAAGTTCAAAGGTGCCAATTTAAATGAGCTTTAGCTAAGCTTCATCATTTAAATTTATAGTTAGAACGGCAAAATCAACCTGCTATCACCGCCATACTTTTTCCGGAATAAATTCAATCCCATATTTGCATTCACTCTATTTCTCTTCAGAACTCATACAAATCAGAAACTCTCAAGTTTCTTTAATCTGAATTGCGAATCCAATTCACTATACATGTCATTAACAGATTTCAAAAACTTCTTTTGGTAAATATAAATTTAAAATTCAAACGTTCGTTCATTAAATTTTGGGGTCTTCGTATTTTATCTTTTGAACATTCTGTTACAAAAGCAATTGCAGCAAAGTTTGTGGTTATTAATATCTTTCAACACAGGTTGTCAACTTTATACTTCGCTCCCCTCAAAATAAAAGAGTAAATATTTTTGTTCTGAAAATGCGTAAACCATACATCAATGAACATGCTAATGATAGAGAAGAAAATATTATATTCTCGATTGAAAAGTCATTGGATGCAAGAGACAATTCATTGTTCAACAAGGATTATATGGAAGACGCGTGTGATGCTTGTGTGACTTCTTACAACACTAATTAATGTACCACCACCATTTATTGAACCAATAACTAATGTAATTCTTAGAAATGAATAGAATTCTAGAAATAAAACCACCGCAAATTTTTAGCTAACTGCTAAAAGTTTGCTGAAAAATTAAGTAAAGAGCGCTATACTTTATAGCCTCTTGCTTATTTAAAATGGGGCAATGGGATATATATTTGAGAACCACTGTCATGAGAGAATTAAGTTTATTTATTCCTAGCTCTGTTTACTTTGCTATATTGATTCTCCAGATATATTTAATTCTCGATCGTTCTGTGAAACTCTTTTGAACGGTTTGTTGATTTCCTGAAAGCTGGATTAGGACAATATATTTTGTTGATGTTGTTGGTTATTGTTATTTTTATTTTGAATCAATGATACAAAGATTTGAAACAAGCGCGAATTCATTAATCAAAAATGATTTTTGAGCTATTCAATAGCTGAGATCCTGTTTAATCTTTAATAACGTTTTTTTTTATATTCACACAAACATCGAAATCGAAACATTTAATCCACAGTTTTTAATAATCCTTCTCATGATTTCATGTTAATATGTACCGTTGTTCATGCGCTACAACAGTAAGTAATACTTCTTGAAATAAAAAGTTCTTGACTAAACATTTTGGAGGCCTCATCGAGTTTAGACCCTTCAACATCTCAATGACTCTTTTTACCTTCATCATGGTATTTAATCTAATCGTATATACTGCAAGGTTGATTTTACTTTGCTATGATATGAGTGAATTTTATTTTGCATCTAAAAAGTTGTTTTTGTAGCAAGAATGCTTTCGTCTAGCAATAATTTAGTTGCATGTTGTTAAGCTATAAGTCAAACACTTTTTAGTAGCTTTCCATTTTACACGTTTTGGATAAAATGAATATGACCTAATGTTTAAATCTACTTTTGACAGCATTCATCATCATCATTAACAGCCTGAAGACGTCCACTGCTGAACATAGGCCTCCCCCAGGGATCGCCACTTAGAGCGGCTGCTCGCCTCCTGTATCCATCGGCTCCTCGTGGCTTTCACCAGGTCGTCGGTCTACCTAGTGGGGCCGGCCTACGCTGCGTCTCCCGGTTCGTGGTCGCCACTCTAGAACCATCCTTCCCATCGGTTGTCAGTTCTACGCGCAATGTGGCCTGCTCATTGCCATTTCAACTTGCTAATACTAAGAGCTATATCGGTCACTTTAGTTCTGCGGATCTCCTCATTTGACAGCATTAACCAACTTTATTTGCACGAAGAGAAATATTTTTGTATAAAGTGGTTGGTAAAAAAAAAAATCTGATAATATTCCATAATAATAATATCTAATAATTAAATTAAAAATCTTACAAAAAAACCTCTAATATCATCTCTAATATCACTAAAAGGTTATCATTATCATCATCAACAACATGAAGTAAGTTCTGAAATATATAAATACCAACTTGGGCACAAAGTTGATCCAGCCCGACGGCCGTGCATTCCTGACTCCACCTTTTTCGCCTCACTACTCGACTCCGGTTGCATATATCTTATGCGGAGTGGCAACGTCGCAAAGTAGAAGGCGACGTTGCCACACATATTCATTGAGAAAGTGATATACGCGCATTTTTTTTCATTGAAATTTTGAACTTTATCGACTCCTTAACGGCCAAAATTCTGAAATGCTTAAACACTTATTGGCTCCAGTTTTTATACCAAATGCAAAGTCGTATGTTGATCCATGTCGGAATACAGCGTCTATGTGGCTCCATTTATATTATCAAAATTAGAGCTTAATTTGATCCGACAAAACGATACTATTTTAAGTAACTTAGGTATATTTTTTAATGTGCTTTAGTATTTGTTGGCTCCGAACCGAATATATAGGATGATTGAAAACACTGTTTTCACTTGATGGTGTTGTTGATTAGAACAAAAATATAATATTTGCCTGCTGTTTGTATTAAGTAGCTGTAATATTATTCTTAAATGCAGTAAATTTTTAAGGTTCCATGCTTGAGTTTTAGTCGAAAGTACCTTCCTACGTTTTGCGGTTTTGGGAGTTTTTATCATTTTACCGTATGATTTAGGGCACCAGCAAAAAACCCATATTAAAATGAAGTAAATTACGATTAGCCGTTATTTATTATAAACAAGTATAATGTTTCAAAAAAATCACAATTGTAACAAAAATAAATGAAAAATAATGCCCCTTGAAAAAAAAAACTACACAGTGGAATGCAAATAAACAATTGAAATTGTAATTTAAAGCTGGTCCTACCTCAATATTATTTACAAAAATACTCTTTGTACTTAATAACTATTGAATTTTACATGTTGTTTTACTTAAGTCTTTTACTATTTTGCTGAAAAAACGTTATTTTTGGTTACTATTATTAGGTCATCATCATCACCATTATCAACAGCCTGAAGACGTCCTTTGCTGAACAAAGGCCTCCCAATAAAGCGCCACCTTGAGCGGCTTCTCGCCACCTGCTCCCCGCGGTTTCCAGATCATCAGTCCACCTAGTGGGGGGCTAGCCTACGCTGCGTCTTTCAATTCGTAGTCGCCACTCCTCCTTTCGTTCCCATCGGTTGTCAGTTCTACGAGCGATTTGGCCTGCCCATCGCCATTTCAACTTGATAATTCTAAGAGCTATATCGGTCACTTTAGTTCTCCTCTAGATCTCCTCATTGCGGATCTTATTTCGCAGGGAAATACCGTAGCTCGTAGCACGATTTTGGGCTTACAAATGAGGCCATCACTAAGAGGTCATATCTCAGTTCCCATCACTGGTAACACACACTGATCGAAAACTTTTGTTTTCAGGCTTTGCGGTATTTTAGACGAAAAGATGGGTCGAAGCTTCTCGAACGCTGCCCAGCCAAGTTGGATTCTTCGCGCGACCTCTTTGTCGAAGTTGGACAGTCTGTCCTAAGTAGACATATTTGTCGACAACTTCGAGAGTATCGTTCCCAACAATTACCGGTACAGGTGGAACATGGGCATTAGACATGATTTTCGTCCTGTTCATGTTCATCTTAAAACCAACCTGTCGGGAGACTTCTAAGGTCGTTGAGCATGGTGCTGACTTGTGGTCGTTAAGCGACCCCGCCATTACAATATCATCGGCAAAACAAAGGTTAGTGATGTGTTCGCCATTTATGTAGATGCCAGATCCTTTTCACTCCAAGTGCTTGAAAACGTCTTCCAACGTGTTTGTGTACAGTTTCGGAAAAATAACGTCTCCTTGTATCAGGCCTCTTTGCAGTGGGATTTTCTCCGCACTCTGGGGGTCTAGCAAAGATCCCAAACGCTAACGCTAACTGAAATTCATCAAACCTGCGTAGGAGTCGATTGATTCGTAATGACTCGAAAACAGCTTATACACGAGAAGCAAGATGGGCCTAGTTCTTCAATAAGGTGTTGTCACCATTTTTGAAGAAGAGTACCACCACGCTCTAGTGCCACGCTTCTGGCGTTGTACCTTCAAGGACGACAGAATTAAATAACTTCTGTAGGACTATAAGTACTGCTCTCAGAAGTTCGGTCGTAATTCCATCCTCACCTGGCGCCGTGTGGTTTTTAAGAAGCTTGAGACCCATTCTAATCTTGTACAGCCTGATATCCGGGATATCTTCGGTATAGTGTCAGACTAACTTGGCTCTGGTGTCCTGAGCTGTGTTAGCAGTGGGCTTACATGTTGAGGTGTATAACTGTCCATAGAAGTTCTCGATTTCTCTCAGAATCTCAGGCTTGGATGAAATAACACCACTCTCGTCTTCAGTTTTGTCTCCAGTTTTTGAGAACTCCACTCCAGATTTGTTTATTGAGTTCACCGTACGCTGACATACTCAACTAAAAACTGCAGTTTCATAGCTCCGATCTGCCATTAATTCACGAGTTTTTCTGAGAGCTTCCGAGTCTTTATTCGGCATTGATTCTTGAAGAATTTCTATTACTACTACTGCTTGCTATTAGATAATAATGATAATAACCACTTCTTAGATAACATTTTAGTTTAGAGTTTTACTTTGCGCCAAATCTTAGAGTAAGATGCACAAATCCTATTAAGATTATAAAAACTCCCGAATTCTTGAAACGTGTAGGTACTTTTGACTAAAATTCGTACCTTAAAAATACGTATAAAAATCAATAATTTACTGAATTTAAGAATAATAATACAGCCATTTTTAGAATTATTAAACAAAATATTATCTTTGGTTGTCATCAACACTATCAAGTTTAGGTTATTTATTTCAAGTTTAGTAAGTTTGGGAACAACGTTTACCGAAAGAAACTAATTGCGAAAGCTTGTGTGAGGGTATGTTTGTTACCTCTTCACGCCGAAATGGCTGAACGAATTTGGATAAACGTCCACTGCTGAACATAGGCCTCCCCCAGTGAGCGCCACTTTGAGTGGCAGCTCGCCTCCTGCATCCATCGGCTCCCCACTGTTTTCACCAGATCATCGATCCACCTTGTAGGGAGCCGGTCTAAGCTAAGTCTTTTGGTTCGTGGTAGCCACTCGAGAACCTTTCCGAGAGGTTTATAGAATACAGAACTGAAACCTCTACTTAAATTCATTCAAACGTTTTAAAACTTACTGAACTTACTTTGATTTAATAAAACCAATTAACAAGTAAATAGGACTAGGTTTTATTCACATTTAAAATATTCATCATCATAGGGAATTAACATCACAAAATCAACATAATCATCCAATGGTGTCAATAAGCACAAACATCGTAGCAGTCATCATCAGCTGTGTAATGTTTATAAAAAGCAAAATTACACCAAAAATACTTTGTATGTATTATCATCATGTAACAAATATTATACTTTTCCGTCAGTTTGAATGACTATAAAAGATGGATGGAGAGGTATATTGGGATTCGTTCTTTTGTTCCAGATGATACAGGTATTTCGTTTTATGAAATGGGTTCCTTTCCAAGGCCGTTTAAAAAATGTTACAGATTTGCGATAGTCTTCTTTATTTAGATATTTTTATATCTATAGGTTTTTTAGTTTGATACTTGTTTATGGTAGGGTTCCATAAATAAAAAAATGTGTTTGCCACAGTATGTTGATACGGTGCTGTACCTGCTGCAACAAAACAAAAAGTAACTTAAAACAAAAGAAAAGTTGTCAGTAAATTTTTGTATAACCTCAATCTCCCCACAAATTTTACATTCATAGAATCTGTGTACTATCTACTTATTACAATTTTTTTTTAATCAGAGCGTTGGATCCGCGTTCATGTAGTTCTGCTGGAAATGTATCAAACAAACCTACCAACGCTAGAATCAAATCTGCTAGAAATGTATTATTATAAAAATCAGTAAAGAAGCAAAATGGATGTTGTTGGTGGTAAAAATATCAAAATAATTACACTTACCGTTACTACCTTACCGTTACCTACGCTGATAATTATCATAGGTACTGGTAAAAATTTTCACTGACCGCAAAAACAATGCAGAGTTTAGCTCCGTCTTTAAACCTCATGTACAAATTGTACATGAATAAGATAATACCTGCCAAGGACGCCAGCAACCAATTGCTGAGCTCGTGACAATTTGTGGGCTCTGATTGGCTCATTTGAATCGGATCAACTAGTGCTCAAACGCAAAAAAGGTGGATTTGTATAAAAAACACGTAATTATTATTATTACTGTTGGTTGCACTTGTGGCTCCAATCGGAGCCACGTACTGACGGTGATGCGGTATTGGATCAACAAATACCACCCGGATCAACAAGTGAAATCGGATCAACAAATTACTACCTATATGGCACGTCTGATCAACTAAGTGCCCATGGGGGAATCTATATATATATATATATATATATATATATATATATATATAAGTATATATTATATTATTTGCACCACCGTCCAATGCTCATATTGTCTCATGTAATCTATGTCCATCCAAAGGTTGTCTGGAAGAGATCGCTCTTAGCGATAAGACCGCCCGTTGTACCGATTTTATATGTAATTCTCATTTGTACATGTTTTTATGATATTGGTGTCAATAAAGAGTTATTGTATTGTATTGTATTGAAGATTTCCACTTCCGAACAAAGGCCTCCCCCATAGAGCGCCACTTTGAGCGGCACTAAAAGTACTAGCATTTTAATTTCTCGTACAATTTATAGAAACAAGATAAAACTTTTAAAATAATGGTGTTAATATAAGGTTTTAACATTAATAATAAAACCCTATCAGGCCATGAAACGAGAATACTAACATTACTAACCCAAAACGACGGGGCATCCAAACTTTACTACTTAGTACAAACGACCAAAATAAGGGTTGCCACTGAGAGCCGAGTAAATTGAAGGTAATTTGGTACCCCTAACAAGTATTCAGTAATGAAATGTTTTTATGAAGATGATAAGGTACTTTAAGATGTCACAGAGTGGTGGGAGTAAAACCGGTGAATTATTTAAATTGGTGTTCTGGGAGCCGAGTTAACCTTTTGGACTTTCCGCGACCTTTAACTCTAAAATTTATTTTATCAAGACTTAGGTATGACGAACACAAAGCAGCAATGTAAAGTTAATGTTCTAAAAAGCTTCCTTCTCTACTTTTTGTGTCAGCAAAATGGTCAGCTTAGGTGACAGTTTTTAAGTCACCCGAGACTGTTGTCTAACGACAATAGCGAGTCTCGTGGCTTAATGTGCCCTTTGAAGCACGGAAGCACAGATCACTGAATATGCACACACAGGTGATTACTGAATAGGCACAGATTACTTCATACGGTAGTTCAGTTGTGTTGTGAATCGTTCATCCTCCATCCAAATAGTGACCGCAGCAAACGTTGCTTAACTTTACCCGAATTTTGCTAATACGCTACAAAATAATTAATTTTGTATTTTAAACAACCAATCTTAAACATAAAATCAGTTCAAACTCATGGATACCTATGTAGGCACTATACAAAAAGAAAAATGAATAGCTCATCTACCAGAGCTTCTACTTTCAGTTAGCCATTCAATCTCTTCAGCACTATAATATCATAAAAGTTTATTCTCTGCCCATCGCATTTTATCCATTACAATTTGACTCTTTCCCTACATTTATCCATTACGTCACAACAATATCATGTCCCAGGATTTGTCTCACAAAACCCGACAGGCCACTGAACCATTTATTACAAGAACGCACACAATTACGTTATCAAAACAATCAGTACACGCATCGCATTTCTCTCACAATACGTTACTGTAGTACCTCATTATTTAGCTAGAGGGCTCTGACCCTGTTTGAGGACTGGTCATAGAGATAGCGGTAGACGGATCAAGATGAAAGGCGAATTAGAGGACTATTTTACATCGCGATTTGCAAGAAGTCTTCACAACACAAGAAAAATCTCCGACCACCTTCCATGGTTAAGAACCATTTTAGCAGCCCCATTATTAAAGGACCAGATTCCAACAATACTTGCGATAAATTAGTTCTAACTCCTCGCTTTTAGAAAAGCCAAACCCTAAAAGGTCGGGTCCTATTACCCCTAACCTCGGGTTAGCTCGCCGTCCCTCATTCAATCTGAGACAATTGCTTCGAAAGACATCCATTGAACGTTTGTATCCTCGCATGAGCTTTAAGCATAAACAGATGGGGCAATGGAAAACAATTTCGGGAATTGTTTTCCTAGGAAAAGATGGGATCTATTCACTCAACATATTTGAGCTAAACGATTGTCTATTCCTTGAGTCTGATTGTATTATAGCATTTTTTGTTAGTTGCATAAAAGTATTCAAACTCTGAAACGAAATAAATTAATCTAAGAACAACAAACACAGAAAAAATGGAAATGAGACATGAAACACAGGAGCTATAGGGCGGAAAAGATTACTTTTTTATGAATACTCATAAAAAAAAACAAGTGTCAACAGAAAGTACGTGCGAAAAAATCAATTTGTTTTGGAAGCATCTTACCATACATTTCAATACTATAAACATGACAATAATACCAACGTCGCAAAAAAAACATTCCCGAAATTTCCATCTTTTATTAAAATTGCTGAAACAGTTTTCCTGTCATATTGCGATCTTTAGGAATGTGCCAGTTTTGTCTTGACGTAAAATAACATGTTCTGGGTTTTGTATAGCACGTACTATATCCGGGAAAACTATTCCAATAAATCATATAGTTTTGATATATTGTTAGAAGTTATTTTTATGGAACATTTGACATAGAATACCATCATCTCTGAGCTTATAAATATAATAGTGAGAGACGATAAGCAGCCATGCCAGACACAGAAAATAAAAAATATATCTTATTAGATATCCATTTTGTAAAGGAACAGTAGGAGAAGCAAAGTAACCAGCCTTTTTTTTTTTTGAGTGGGGGAAATGTCCTCGCACTTCCCTGCCACCACGGGGGTGATGACTCGAACCCACTAAAACCCCCCGTGATCCGTCCGCCGCCGGGACGGGGCGAGATAGGGTCGCGCTGGCATTCACTATCTCGCCCCAGCGGTAGGCCCTTTCGGGCGCCAGTGGGTGGGTAACTTTCCAGTCAGTCTCAGTTACCCACCAGACGTGTGGGGCCGTGTAAGCGCAGCGGAGAGTCCCCCGACTCTCCGCCACCGGCCCCACTACGGAGGACGAAGAAGGCGCCCGAAGCGCCTCCTCCGTCCCCCTCTCCGTCTGCGCCGGAGAGGGTCAGAGTTGGCATCGTCCTCCCTGACCCGCTCCGCAGCCTCCTTTTGCGACATCACCACCTCGCAAAAGGAGACCGTTGCCTGCCACGCCCTCTCGCTGTCGAGCAACCCAATAATGTTCAAAAAGCTCCAAAAATATGTGTTCCATTACACCAACTAAAGCATTTATAAAACTACCTCCACACAGTTAATCCCCGTATTCCGATTCACGCTATAATCACTCACAACGCTCACGTTGATTATGCGGCGTTCCGATTCAGATATTGCGCTCACGACTTTGAGGGTTGTCAATGACTCGAAACGACCAATCACGGACGGTGATATCGCAAGATGGCATCGGTCATGACGTTTACGAGAGATATCGTTGTCGTGCTCACGGCCATTCGGTACACGTTTTTAGCGCGATAATATCGATATCATCGATTATAGCGTGTCTCGGAATAAGGCCAATATGTACTAAGTTTCAATTTAATATTCGCATTGAACACGAATTTATTTTGTTTCAGATGCCGCACCGAACAACGAAGCGCAAAAGTGATCGTCACTAAACATGAACAAACAAAAATGGTAACATGATGAAATATGTTACAAAACGGACAGCTCCATAAAAAGTGGACTTACCGTGATCCGAGCATGTGTTATTATTGTGACGTAAAATGCCATGATAAAAGATTCAAAAGCCAGCCGGTCGCGTATTTCAATTTATACTGCATACTAGTTGTTACGTGTCTTTCTATAAACACAGTCAACTCCAACACGACAAATATGCGTCATTTTAGTGATAAAAGTGATTCCAAAATAAACGTACACAGTGATAAACAAAATGACAGTCCCCAAGAAGAGAACTACGATGATCATGAACACGAAAACGTTGATTATACGAAAGTCAATTTTGAGAATAATCCATATTACCACAGTGAAGACTACTTGCATTTGAACAGTAAATTTTACAGCAGTGAAAACAATGCGTATAGTAATTATGAGGATTACAAAAAGTTTTACTTGAGTCCTTCGACTCCGATACCAAAGAGTAGTGTTAAATTTAAAATCAGTAGTAGAATAGTTCAGACGAAGTATGGAAAGCTACAGGGGATAATTTTGGCGATGGACGAGCACAGATATCTGAGTCCTCTCGAAGTTTTTTTAGGGGTACCTTACGCAACGCCTCCAGTTGGGTCAAACAGGTGAGTTTTTGAGTAAAATACTAAACTTGTACAAAACTCGCATCTTTTTTTCAAAGTGTTTGATAGGAAAGACTAGCAAACCATGTCATAGAGTTAGCGAAGGCAATCAAAACCAATTCTGTAGTTTTATGAATCCAATGTGAATAAAAACCATTTTAGAAGGTGACCGGAGTTGATCAGGGGCTGAAATGTTAGTGATATGGGGTTTGTTGATTGGAGTTTTCTAATAAGATGAACATTTTGCTATTGTATCAAAAAGTTTAAGTGCAGTCATCATCAACAGCTCGAAGACGTCCACTGATGAACATAGGCCTCCCGCATAGAGCACCACCTTGAGCAGCTGCTCGCCGCCTGCATCTTTTGACTCCCCGTGGCTTTCATCAGATTGTCGGTCCACCTAATGGGAGGCCGGCCTACGCTGCATCTTCCGGTGCACTATTGTGTATGAACTATGTGGCTGTTTGTAATCCGTGAGACCCATTTATTATTCATGCAAATAATTACTTTCAGGTTTAGTCCAACCAGGACGCCTTC
This sequence comes from Ennomos erosarius, assembly GCA_963580505.1. Lineage (NCBI taxonomy): Eukaryota > Metazoa > Arthropoda > Insecta > Lepidoptera > Geometridae > Ennomos > Ennomos erosarius. Next base: position 1,555,950 of record OY756978.1, on the reverse strand, counting down.
CCCCTGGGACGGCGTCAGAGTTTCCGACAGGCCTGGCCCAGCGTGCCCCCAGAAACTGCCGGACCTGGAGGATGAAAGGACCATATTAGAGAAAATGCCTAAAGGCAGACTAGAATATTTAAAAAGACTGATGCCTTATCTTAAGAATCAAAGTGAAGATTGCCTATATTTAAACATATTTGCACCTTTGCAAAGTGAGTACTGGTTTTTGTTTTGCTTCTTTTTGACAGAAATGTGTGACTTGGAAGTCGAGCTAAAGCTATGTCAGGTTCACTAAGCTCTTTAGAAGCTTTTATCCTACTGCCAGACACAATCTGCCGAGTTTCGTACAAGGTTTAAAATAAATGTAAGGTATTTTTGTTTCCTCTATTTTATTTCCACTAAAATTTTATCACCCAATAATTTAAATCAAATGATATATTTATTTATTTATTTATTTATTTTAGGTAGTAGATTTTATATTACATGATATACTTATACTACATGGCTTACACCTCTGATTCCTAGATATAGAATTTCAGCAACCAATTTTTATTATAAATAGCTATATATTATTCTGGTGCATGATTGCATCAACATAATATAATTATGTTTCTTTTTATAGACAGTTTGTTTTATATCTCTCATACTTTATTACTGCACCGCTACATCACACGTCCTTATTCTTATTTTAATCTTAAAATTTGTTATCATAATCACAGAACTTTTTTTAATTATTTAACAGCAGAAATAGATTTTTCTTCATACACACCACTATCCCAACCTTTTGCCATCCAGCTGCTACTAATACGTACGTTTCCATTAACAGTCAGTCATATTATAAGCATATAATATTGATATCGCATTTCATATTTCAATATGAATTGTATTAGAACTATTTAATGTTGCAGTACAACACTGCGTAATATCAAACGAGATTCTATTTCCAATATCGTCAGCTAGAGGATTAGCTCTGAACCTGTTACCCTCTACCATACATTCTCGTTACTTTATTCGCTTCCTGACTTATTACTATCCGTGCGTGTAATATTTTGGGTACTGCGGTGATTGAGCTCCAAGATTGTATCATAGTTTTTTATACAGATACCAAATAGGTACCTACCAGATAGACGTATTAGGAAAAAGACATAGCGGGATGTTGCCGCGGTAATTATTTTTTAGCTGATATATATTATTTTTTAATTTTTAGTGTTCATCAATTCATGTAGACGTTTAATATTGTGTTTTACAAAAAGGGAACATATCTTAAAATTATTATAAGACCAAATTTTATATACTACTAAAATATGATTTATTCCAAATATGAAGGTGGATGATAAGAACAAGACAAATCTTCAAACACAATAATATTATCACATTCAAGCAAAGCATTACGTTCAGGAAGACAAAATATATAAAAGTTCTCTCATAAAAAGAACAAAAATACTCTTCTAGGTACTGCAATCAATATGGGTGGGTACATCGAAGAATTTCATGCAGCAAAACAGAGCAAAACGGCATGCATGTATGAATGCCGTTTTGCTATCTCGCACTAAGTGGGGTTCTCTTTTGACATGAAGTTAATCTAGGAACGTCGTTATTTTTATGTATTTTTAATAGCCCTCTAGTTTATTTTTAGTGCTTTCTCGGTGGCACATTTATGAGATTTTACTTTAGTGACATTTTCGCTTTGACTCACATTTCATGCAAGAGATATTATTCTATTTTCCTAACTTTGATATTTCGTGTGCTTCCTTTTGCTTAGTGATAGTTAATAACTGAACGAAATCTATTAAGTTTGGATTGCAAATTGTAATTACTTAATTGATATACTTTTCTTCTTATATTCAATATTTATAGTTTTCATCTATTTTAATATTATTATGAATACAAACATGATCTTTAACATAACATGAAAGAAATACTTTTTAATAACTAAAATCTTCATCTTGCTGAAGTTAAATTTGAAAATTTTTCATTATTAGTTGATCCAGTTACTGTATAAGACATATCGGTGACCCGAAATCTATTGAACCTCAGTCACTTGGCATTCCGAGGCGAGATAAATCAATTAAATCCCTTTGTAAATAGTAGTTTTGACATCTGTGTTTGTCTGTTTATATGTCTATCTAAGCTATGTAGCTCTTAAACATAATTATAAACTACTTGTTTATAAAGGTAGCTCCCAACGGATACCACAAAACAAATTCCATTATTCAAAAATTGCCATTCAATTTCAAAATATGTTATGTCAATTAACCAGAGTCCCATCTCTAAAGGCATATTAATCTTTTCATGTACTTTCAGTGGACGAAACAAAACTAACACTACCCGTACTGGTGTACGTACATGGAGAGAGCTACTCGTGGAGTTCGAGTCATCCTTACGATGGAGCTGTTCTTGCAAGCTACACGGACCTCATCGTTGTCACTCTGAACTTCCGGCTTGGGGTTTTGGGTAAGTGTGAGGTCATTATTATCATCATTATCATCAACACCATCATTATCATTAAAAACACCGCTATATCCCCATCGTCATCATAATCATCACCATAGTCGCCATCATCATCATGTTCAAATTGTTTTAAATGATCTTCAGAAACTATCGTTACCCATTTACCAATCACCCATAGCACTACCTTTTCGTTGAATGTTTCATACAGTATCTTTAGGTCTATTTTAGTGTGCATAAAGTATTCTAATAGTATGTAGGTAAGTACTATTTTTTAGTACGCACAACGGCTAAATAACAGTTGCGTTAACAGCTTTACAGATGTTTCGCTTTTTTTGTATAAACATATTTTTAATCGTAAATTAATCACTTATAGTATTAGCGAAATTTTAAGTGTGTGCTTCAAAACCCACCTCCTCATAAACTCTTCAATTAGTTTATTGAATTAAGAGGCAAAAACACAAGATGATTCTATCAGCATCACTTGAATTAATAACGTCAGTTGCTCTCACCTCCTCTCCACTCTAAAATCCGAGTTCATTTAAATAATCAAATTAGGAGCGGACGTCACAATCCGACGGCTAGTCTTGTAGTCTTGTCTCAGTATATTTCATTTCAGTAAGAGAAACTAATGTTTTACTCGCTGATAAAAATAATAATGTCCAACTAGATTTATGTAATTATGGTAAATGGTTATATTTTACGTACACTGATGCCAGACTCTGTTGATACGAGTTAAAGTTAGTGACATGTTAGTGAGCTAGAGTTAGAGAAAGAGAGATAGAGAGAGAGAGAAAGAGAGAGAGAGGATTACGAGTTGATCACAGTTATTTAACTTTATTAATCGACAAGGAAGTTCTTACAAGTTGTTTTTTGTTGTTTGTAAGTTGTTGTTACATGCTTGAAATTAAAATATCACGTTTATTTATTGTTGGCGCCATACTGCAAAACTCCGTGTACTGCGACCTTATCCCCTCACAAGACACTTCAGTTCAACAACCCTGTCGCTTCTAACGGTTGATCGAATTCGAAGGGAAAGTCAAGCTTCACGGATCACGAGCTTTCAGCGAAATTATACTTGTATTCAAATCCAAGATGTTTGCATGTGGAATTATACTTGAACATTATTTGACTCCAATGACCTGTAGTAACCAGCATACGCAAGGACCTATTTCTATTATGAAAAACTTCGATTTTGCATTTTTCTACCTAGTTCTTCTTCTAGTCTGTTCTATCTTACTATATCGCCACAGAGAATTGAAAAAAATGATGCTTATGTGTTTTTTTCTCTGTACGTTTATCGCAAATAACAATGTAACCAAAAGCAAAAATACACACACGAAATTCATTAGGCTACGTCCATAGAAATCTCATTTTCCAACACAACACCAATGCCTACATTCAACACGCACCCATTTGTTAATGAATGCACATTGCACACTCCTAGTCCTTTCACATACACACATATTGCTGCACTGTATGTATATTACATTCTATGTGTATGTGTTACATTTATACGTGTATACAAGGTGACCTTGCATTAGTATGTTATCCCGAAATGGGGGGAATGGGACCATGATACCCTACAAGTTGTGAGAGTCTTACTTGAAACTGGGTGTTTCAAAACCTCCATGGTTAAAATAAATCAACTAGCAAAATGGCACGTGCGATCGCTACGAGAGTTAACAAGATACTATAAATACATTTCTAAACACAGGTCGTTAAACTCATTTATGTGCACTCGGTCATGGACAAAGATCAACCACCCAGCTGCGCTAAGGCTGTTTTCGAACGTAAACTTTACATGGCATTTGTTCAATGAAAAACTATTAATTTAGTAAAGTTGTAGAAGAAACATTGGCTACCCTTGTGGTTTAGATTTACCCTCTTCCGGCATACCAATAACATACCAATTCAAGGTCACCTTGTAAAAAACACGAGGAAAAATAAAAACAGTTTTTCTGTATCATAATATTTTCTCCTGAGCAATGTTAATTTCTATTTTCTGCATGTAGAAATATTTTTCACAAAGATCGAAAGTTAACCTAGAAATAACTGGCGTTTTACTATCACCTCTTAGATAAATAAGAAATGGCTACAAATTGCAAGAAAAATTGGTTCGATGGCAATGTATTTCAGTTTTAATTTTCGTTCAAACGCATTTCGAACGTTTTGATCCAGTTTTTCAAATTTGTCATAAAACTACAACGACCCACCAAACAAATACACATCCCTATTCTGTACAAAGTTGGAGTATTTACCCCATGTTACACGATTCTGTTTCAATTCACCCGACTGCACTCTTTGACCTCTTGCATCCCTCGGGGGGTTATTTGCTGAATGCGAGCGTAAATTGAAAATGCAACGCCACGGATTCAGCTGTGTTCCATTGAACGAAATTCAGAATATTCATGTTTAAAATTTACCGATTGTTTCGTTTCTCATAATGAATAAACCGGTATGGTAGGTGACTAACAAAAATTTTTATGTATAATAAAATTAAAATTTTACTCTACGATACGATGAATAATTCATTGTGTGAAAAATATACTCAAAAAGGCCCCATTTGTGGCAACTAAAGTGTTGTTATTTGTAATATTAATTTGAAATTGTTTACCATATCAAGTTAAAGTTTGGTTCGTTCTGACAAATGTAGGAAAAATAATTTTCTAAAACTGTTTGTGTGTGACTCTACATATTAACACCAAGACTCTACTTGTGAGATACGGCTTTATTACACAACAGGGTACGATTCATGTCTAGTCTAGTAGTCCTTTGGAGAGCTTAAAAACTAAATAAAAAAATAATAATAAAATCATTTCAAACGTTTTGCTAACTAAGCACGAGAGCTACATTCACTGCCGCACACGGCACACCGGTTTAATTTTGCAAAGAATTCTACACTTCTACTAACTTTCAATTTCCATACAAAACCATTGCTCCGAGTTCGAGGAAACTTCTAGTTAGACAGACAGTTGTGTACCCGTTGTATTTCACTTTGTGTCTGCTGTAACCATCCCAAAGGATACCTAAGTTAAATTGCGTGAACTTCAGGAATTCCTCTAAGTCCTACGCCACAACGTTGTATTCCATCACGTTTGTAGAAGATACTCCTATGAGAATTGGCCTTACGTATGGATAGTTTAACATCATCACACCTAGAAGGCAATTTCCAAATTGTTAAGAATAAAATTAACAATACCTATAATACAAAACTAATCTTATAAACCACTACCAGTAAGCAAAATTCCCAAAATGCTGGCAGCATTGCCACGTTGAATGGCAATGCTCAACCTTTGAGCCAAGTAGAGGCCAGCATTTTGGTCATGTCATTTTTAGAATTGAAACTGCAAAAGAAATACTCCGACATTACACTTTTATATTCTATAAAAGTATTATTAATATCAAAACCTGCTCAACCTAGTCTAAAGCCGTTAGATGCAGTAGCCATTCAAAGCGGGATTCTTCGTGTAAGGCGTATGTTCAGCAGTTTCACCATCGTCTCAACTGATTCTAAATGAGGGAATGGTCAATAATAGTGTATGCTTTTCTAGGATAGTGCCTGAAAAGCTTCCAGATTTGGCAGAAACACAACTTATCAACTAACTTAACGACGACATGTTACTGGAATTTTCTTCCACAGGGTTTCTCAACGCAAATCCAGCTCCACACCTCAAAGCCAGAGTCGCTAACTACGGTCTCATGGACCAAATAGCAGCACTGCACTGGGTCCAGCAGAACATTGCATTATTTGGAGGAGACCCCACGAATATCACCTTAATGGGTCATGGTTCAGGAGCCGCCTGCATTAACTTTCTTATGATATCTCCTACGGTTATGCCAGGTACGTATCAACTTGTAATATGCTTAGAAAATTGCCTATTCAGTAGACCAGTCATAATTTTGAAAAAGTACAATCACTTATTAAGTGTTGCATGTTTGAAATTATAGTGATATATCGATTTGTATACTTCCAGGGTTATTTCATAGAGCAGTTCTTCTATCTGGATCAGCTCTCAGTTCTTGGGCGATAGTAGACGATCCGGTCTACTATTCGCTTAAACTAGCCAGACACATAAACTGCACCATTCCAGAAGACTTGTCAAAAGACCATGAGGTCATAGTCGACTGTCTTAGAGAAGCCAGCATAGAAGAGTTACTATCACTAGACATATCACCACCAAACTTTTTAACCGCTTTCGGTCCTTCAGTAGACGGTGTAGTTATAAAGACAGATTTCGCGAAAGACTTCCTAACAATGTATTCTACTGGAGATTTCCCAAGTTTTGGACCGTTAAACAATATGAATTTTAATCTGAACATGCATAAGAAGAGAAGTGATAATGGGAGAAGACTGTTCCAGAATAAGTATGATCTTTTGTTTGGGGTTGTGACCAATGAAGCGTTGTGGAAGTTCTCAGCTCATGATGTTCAGAATGGAATTGAGCCTGATAAACGGGATCGAATGCTGAGGTATGTTTACTCACATAAGTCAATACTGTTTGTGTTATATTAACAGTACATTATTTTCATAGTGTACAGTACATTGGACTATAGCCTATAATAATTCCTTTATAATTATGTGAGAGAAGTTCTGTTATTATTATTGTATCATCCAATCAAAAATGCTAAATTACTGTTTGGATTTCGACACTTGTACCTAGAAAAGTCGTCGAAAAGGTCCAAGATGTATCTGAAGTTTTACTTTTCTAAAGTTATTTCAAAATTTATTGTTTCTATTTTAGCTCATGTACCACTTTTGAAATTGGTTCAAACACTACAAGAGCTATATTATTTTCAGAACGTACGTCAGAAATTCGTACACGTACCATTTGAGCGAGATTTTCTACACGATTGTTAACGAGTACACGGATTGGGAAAAAACGGTAGAGGTTTGTTGTTATTATGAACCGTAGACAGGTTTGCCACAAAAAAAAACACCTTATAAATGAAATTATATAATAGAAATAAATATAAATTACTAAATACGTAAGTTACGGTGACTGACCAAGGTATTTCACTTCCAAAAAATAACCATACAGACCTTGAAGATTTACTTCATACTACATCAGAAAACTATCTGGCTGGTTAACTTGATGGATCCAGGAAGCAAGTAGCTACTTATTATAAGGGAGGCCGATGTTCAGGAACGGATGTCTTCGGTGTTGGTGACAGTGAAAATAATTTGAATAATTAAAACTACTAAACAAGCATACCAAGCATAAGCAACAACACGTGCAAAGCCAGTTACATTCAAAATGTAGTACGTTAGTTATACCTATGCTCATTACCATAAAATACAAATCATAATTTCAGAATCCGATGAATACAAGAGACGCCACGATATCAGCGGTGTCAGATGCACAATATGTAGCGCCGATGGTACAGAGTGGTGATCTACTTAGTGGCGGCCCTAAACCAGCTGTTACGGAAGAAGACGGGCCGGGAAGACCGACAAAGACGTTCTTCTACGTATTTGATTATCAGACAAGAGATTCGGTGTACCCTCAGGTTAGTAGAGTACTTTGACTCGAAGACTATTTTTATGCTCCAGCAAGAATAATTCATCTTCATCATCATCATCATCATCATCATCATCATCATCATCACCATCATAGTCATCATCATCAACAGCCCGAAGACGTCTACTTCTGAACATAGGCCTCCCCCAGAGAGCACCACCTTAAGCGGCTGCTCGCCTCCTGCATCAATTGGCACTCCGCGATTTTCACCAGATCGTCGGTTCACCTAGTGGGGGTCGGCCTACGCTGCGTCCTCCATTTCGAGATCGCCACTCGAGAACCTTTTGTTCCCTATCGGTTGTCAGTTCTGCATGCGATATGCAATATTACATTTGCTAATTCTAAAAACTATTATAGGTCTCTTTAGTTTTTCTTATCTCGCAGGAAAACACTGATTTATGGATAAATAAAAAATATAAATAAATATGATGATAGACAATCTTTATGTTCAATCACCACACCACGAAACAAACTAATAGGTACGTGATAGCGTAAACATTTCTGATTGAATAATTTTATAAAAGGGATTTCAATTAATCATACTCAGAATTAGAAGATTTACACAAGCGAACGGCTAGTAGCTAGTACTAAAAAATTATTTATAACTATTCTTTCAATAAACCGATTGAAATGCCAAAGAAAACATTCGATTTGAACCACAAAATCACTATGAATGCTGCATAAAACTAATTTTGGTGTTCACAGAACTGTCCGTAAATCCGTGGTCATGCTATAAAAGTTTTATCATGTATTCAGTTCAGTAAGTTATGGTGATTTTTATAGTGACTATAAAATGGAAAATCCTTTGTTAGGATCGTGAAGGTAGCTGCAGTGAGCTAGAAGTACAGTTTAACTGGTATTAAGGCGAACTTTAAAGGCTTTAGTTGACAGATCTAGAATTACTAAAACTGTTGCTGTTCTTGTCAAATAGACGACAATAAGAGACCAGAATGAGAGGCAGATATATTTTTAGTAATTTAAAAACTGTCAACTAAAGTCTTTAATATTAGGCCTACTATCTAATTGTAAAATGGATTAACCAGAATAAATCTTCGTTCACGATTTGCTAATGCTATTGACCTCAATATCGAATACATTATTCCGAAATTTTTAAAGTTTTCACTGGAAAATGAGCAAATGGCAAATAAAGCCATAGAGAGCCTAGAAATAAAAAGTTAATTCCAAAAAAACTGAAATAAAATTGAAAAACTAATTTATTTTGCTTTTCGAAACGAAAATGCAAGTAAACCATTATTTAAAAAAAAAATTATCTCTTCTACCAAAAAAGATTAACATAAACAATTCAAAATTAAATTATGTTCGAATTGAAAATACAATAAAATCACTGAAGCGCCGAAAACAAAATAATTAAAGCATTCGAAAGTTTAACCCGTCTGAGAGCGATCGGCAATTTTATTTAAATTCCATTCTATAAAAGTGTTCCCTTGTAATGAGTGATTCGAAGCTGGATTCTGAAAAGCAATTTGATTTATTCAGAATTCATTGTACATTCTTTTTTTTTATGAAAATGAATGTCGTGACGAGCTGGTTGTTCACCTGATGTTAAGCAGTACGGCCGCCCATAACAGTTGCAGTGTCACTCGGAACTTTAAAATAATAAAGTTTCGCGTGACACTGCACTGCGCACGTCATTCTGAGACATCACATAGTCTAGTAATCAGATTACTACACTGTGTAATCAGGTTATAAAGTCTCATTTGCCCAGTAATTGTAAATGAGAATTGCGCTCTGTGGGGGGAGGCCTATGTTCACGGACGGACGTTGGCGGATGTCTTCAGGCTGTTGATGATGATGATGATGATGATGAATATTCACAGCTTTTTCTGTTACAGAGAACAGGAACGGTCCACGGAGAAGAGTTGCCGTTCGTGTTCGGAGCGCCGCTAGTTGACGGGTTCGGACATTTTCCAAAAAACTACACAAAATCTGAAGTGGCGCTGGCGGAGTCTATAATGCTATACATCTCCAACTTTGCTAAGACTGGGTAAGAATGAAATCTTAAACTTTGTCTACCTAATTTCAAATTCAAGTCCTGATATTTGGGCAAGTGAGACTTTTTGTCCTGATCTCACAGTCCAGTAATCTTAATGCTAGACCCTGCTGATGGGCTCAGGATGACGTGCGTGGGTACCTACTGCAGTGTCAAGCGAAACTCTAAGAGAGTTGCAAGTGCCCCTGCAATTGTTATGGGCAGTAATGATTTGCTGGTCCCGGTAATCCAACGGCTATCCAAGGTGGAGCACGTTTACCCATCATGCATTCATTAAAATATAAAAAACATTTTTTTGTAACCAAGTCTAAAGCCCTCCTGATGGAAAGAGGTCGCCATAGCCTAGGGATATTGTTAACACTACAGTTCTATTAATGCACTGCTAAACTTACTCTTGATAATACTTTTTTCACCCTCTTTTTAAAGTCCTGTATATTGTAGTTTTCGGAAAAGACCACTCCATAGAGTCTTTATTGAAGGAAGTTTTCCGATAAAGTGTAATTTTTTAAAATTGTGGAACTGAAAGCAATCATAGCTGTACCTATAAACTTTATAATGTGCGTAAAGCCATTTATGGCGCGAAAGTTAACTAAAGAAATATGAGAAAGTTCCTCACACACAGTGTCATTGAAGGTAAGTAATACTTACTGTATGTACAATCTGGAGCTCTTAAATTCGCGAGTGAATAGGTATTTTCTAGGCAAGCACCATCGTTCACCGCATTGTCACGTTCTTTTCTTTAAAAAATATAACGATATGAATCAAAGAAAACGAACAAAATCCCAGAGTAGTCGAGCCAGAGAATTAAAAGGCATCTTAAAAATGTGAGTAAAAATATAACCAATCATCATAACAGACCTACCACAACTTTTTTACCCCTATTTCAGTATAAATTCCTATATTATACAACCACTAGTATAAAAAGCAAAAACTCTTATTTCCCCAGCTATAAGCAGCTATAAGCTAATGGTGACCTATTTATTGCAAACCTATTTCCTTCTACTGAAGGTAGATGATTGATTTTGCCTTTCTTGCTTACAAACAGCGGAAAATTGCTGTATTCACCAAGTTAACGGATTAGGTAGTGTATGTGCTGTAGTTATTGGACCATGTGTTTAAGGAAATAGAGTTATTTATAAATGGTAAATTGGGTAAGGAGAAAACGTAATCAGTCATAATAGAAAACAAATTACGTATTCAGGAAGTATTATTATGTTATAATCTTTGTATATTAGGTACCAATATTCAGGCGAATACAGAAATAAATTGAATTACACTAAATTATAAGTAATATAATATAGTTAAACAAAAGTGCCCTCTGCAACGTGAATAAGAGCTCCACGGGGGTCAGCACAACGTCTTATAGCATTATAATTTCTGATTGAAGTCCTTGAAAAATGACATAAAAGTAAGAATATTGTAATGTTGTTAACGCAGAGCAGTTTTGATGACGTCACGTTAAATCGTTCACTCAAATACAACTGTCATGTCATACCGTCACATCATGTTGACACCGTCGTGCGAAAGTATAACGCTATATAAAAATGTAGACGTCTCGTTCTCGCGCCGGAATACTTTATAAGTTCATGGTACGAATTCAAACAATATTATTGTAACCTTGTGAAGCATTACTGTCACGAACCATGATGGTTTTGTATTAGTTTGTGGTAGGGCTGCAGGTGGATGGCTGGCAGGAGATGGCGCAGGACAGACTGAAGTGCCGTCTTTTATTATCGGAGGCCAAGACTCACTTTGGGTCGTTGCGCCATCCTAGTTAGTTAAATAAAAGCGTCTACAACGTTGGGTGCTCTTTCGTTATATTTTTCAAACTTTAATTTAATCATAACTATTTTACTATTATCATTTGTTGTTTGATATTATTAGGACTACATTTTTAGAATAAGTTTTTTTTCATTCATTAACAGCCTGAAGGATTTTTTCATTACGAAGTATTAAGCTACTTACACTAAAGTAGGTTTAATTAAAAAGTGGAACGGTTATTTCACATAATAAAATTCAACCATAAAATAGAAAGCCGCTTACACTCTCATAAACTTCTTCTTCTTCTCGAGAACACTCATAAAATAATTTAAAGCAAGATTTGTATGTCCCCCTGTAAGGCTTCCCAATCGCAATGCACGAGGTTTCAGCAAATATCTGTTTGGGACAAAATTGTTAAAATGATCGTTAGCTTATTTTGATTAGACGTGTTGAGGAAAACGTGCTCTTTGATTGGAAATTCAGACGAATTGATTCGTCAATTGGAAATAAATGTTCAAACAGATCGTAACGTTAGTAAGAAATCAGTCATCAATTTGGTACTTCTAAAATGATAAGTCAAAGGATAAGGGAATAAGTTCAAGAAAGCCAGGGAGCAAGAAACAAAAACGTTAGGCCGAAGCGTCATTTGTTTCAATGCTTTGTTAAGTATTTCAGTGTTTCGGTCCTTTTTTGTTTTTTTCTTTTTCCTCATAAGCAATGGTGAACCCTTAGGCAACTTCGTCACTTACCATCAAGTGAGTTGTCATCAAAAGTATGCTCATTTTAGAATATAAAAAACCTTGAGACACTGCCTTATACAAAAACTAAACAGATTTTCTAAAATTATTCCCTGTACCATTTAGCAAACGGTTGATAATCACAGATAAAAGATACAAAACTTTGAAACGTGTCACTCAAAGTTTTTTTTATCCAGTTATGTCGAAATAACTATAAATAACCGCGGGGAGCCGATGGATGCAGGAGGCAAGCAGCCGCTCATAGTGGCGCTCTCTGGGGGAGGCCTATGTTCAGCAGTGGACATCTACGGACTGATGATGATGAACTATAAATTAAATTTTTCTTCAACAGGAATCCAAATGATAACACGCGGCAAGAAGCACTCCTGCCAGCTTCGCGGGAGAGGAATAAGTTCAGAGGCGTTGTTTGGGAGGAGTACGATTCTACGCACCAGAAATATTTGGAAATAGGTCAGTATTCGCATACCTTGTGAAATTGCTATTTAGAGTTATATTTTCATAGGAAGGAAGAAACTTCACTCATGACTAGAAGTGACAACCAATATTATCGTTAAAACTCTAAATAACACAAGCTTTGGTGTATATGTCACCATCTTATTGTAAGGACCGTTGGTTTATAAAAAAAACGCGGTGATTTATAAACTGTCGATTTATTGCAAACGGGCAATGTGTCTCACAATGAAACTGTCGATATTTCGGTTATTTATAATTAATCGGCATCACTTAGTTTTTTCGTGATTGTGTACTTCTAGTCCATACTAGAAGTACAATTACGAAAAAACGAACCATTCACAACTAACCTTACACTCCTCAAAAAAAATTGGTGCATTGTTCACAATTAAACGCTACTAAAACCCGTTTTTTTTTATAAACAAACTGTTTTTACAATAAGACAGTGACATATATAACACAGATGAACAATTCTATATTAGGTATATCTTATACTTATAGGTATTGTAGAAAGAAATAGAATTGTTTTATAAAAATATTATTTGTGATTACATTACAATCCTATCTAATAGATTATAATGTAGTATACCACGTGTCTAAAATACTAGCAGCATTGTTTTGTGAAATGGCAATAATCAACCTTTGGGTCAATTAAAACCAATTTGGTCACGTGTAGACGTCTAGAAAAATCTTTACAATTAGGTTTGCGATTGGCAAAAGAATAAAAATAGTAAAGATATTGATTGAACGTAGTTGAAACTATGTAAAAAGCCTTTTTCTTTCTTTTACGGTAATAAACTGAGCTAACAAATCAACTAACTAATGTTTTACGTAAGATATTCATGAATTTCGCGCTCCACCTCCCTTCTATCTCGCGCGCTTACGTGTAGCAAACGCGGGAACATTTTACACGCCCTAATGTAGGCCAAGATGGCTGACGCATTCAAACCGCGCCAGACCTTATGAAAATGATGAGGCTTCAGGACAATTTATGCTCAACCTTAGGAAATTGCTTAGATGTTTCTATCGAAATATTATTTCTTGTGAATTTATGGTTTGGTTGCGATGTTACAATACGATTTTTTTGTTAACAGTAGTCATAAGTTCATCAATTCGAAATTCGAACTTGCATTACAATAATACAATTTTATAAATGGCCGAAAGGATCAGGATAGCGGGCTGCCTGAATTTCCGGTACGTTACCAGATTTTAAAGATAGCTTGAACTAATATATCTACAGACCTTTATCTAGTCTATATAGGTAGATACTTCAATATATCATTTTTTCTTAGTTATGTTTTTGAGAAGGTAACTTTTTTATTATTATTAATGGTAAATATTAATTAATAAACTTTTTGTTTTGTTTACTACCCATATTTTTAAACCATAAACGACAAACAATTTAAATTTGACTATGCAGTTCGTTTTTCTTCTTCTTAACGTAATAAAATAACCTTAATTATAGGTGAGATAGGTGTTGGGTAGCCCACCTTAGGCTTCATCTACACTTACCATCATGTGGCCAAACGCAAACCGCAACAAAAAAAAAAGATTTTGTTGTCCTGTGTTTTTTATCATCCATCTTGCATAATATTTATTAAAATGTATTTTGCGCGAATAATTTTTTCTATGCCAAAATCAAATAATATAAATTATGAATTTCTACAAATAATACTAGGAGCCATTGCATTAATAAGTTATAGATACATTATCATAAATAAAATAGTCAAAAAAACAAAATTTTATGATTGTTCATTTACAGTAGAAGCTGTTCGTCTATGGAATGCCTTACCTACTGATATTAAACAAGCACCATCGCTGAATGTCTTTAAAGATCGTGTTAAACAGTTTTATCTTTCGTCTAAGTAGCTATCATATAATTCATCTTATCTTATTATCATCTATATATATTTTATTTATTATAATTAAATATAGTATATCTATTATGAATATTATTATGTATTATGTCTATGTAGGATTTTTTATGTAATTATGTATGTATTTAAGGTATATTTATTTATATATATATGACTATACACAGCGTTCTTTTTGTATGAATACCACCGTCTATGTATTGCTATGTCATTCCTTTCCGTACAAGGTTGTCTGGAAGAGATCGCTCTGAGCGATAAGACCGCCAATTGCACTTTTGTTAATTTTGTTGTTGTAAGCTTTTAATTATTTGTGATGTGGTGTTTCAATAAAGAGTTTATCTATCTATCTATCTATAGTCCAAATTATATCACGACAATAATTCAAGCCACCACACAGTCTGTCTAACTAAATTCACCCATATAAACTGTAAATGCAAACTTTGCTTATGAAAATGATGACGTCCCAACTCAATTTATACTCTGAAGCTCATGAATCTGCCTTGAATGTAGACCTGGCAGAAGATTTATCGTTGTTTCGGGTCGGATTGTCTTGTGCATGAAATTAATGTTCGAGGATGGAAGAATGTACCTCTTGGGATGTTCTTGGGTGTCTCTTGGTTTAGTTTTGATTTAGTGGAACATTTCTGAAATATCGATGAGTTTTGAAGACAAGGTAGCTAAGTTTATAATGTAAATCACTGCTGATCAAGTACATTATTCATGAGCTGCAATCAAGAGAAATTGTATATATTAGGGTACCTATATCTATTGCGGTTTTTTCATCATCATCATCATCATCATCCATCGCTTGAAAACGTCCACCGCTGAACGTAGGTCTTCTCTACAAAACGCAATTGTGAGCAAGCTGCTTGCCTTCTGCATCCAGTGGTTTTCACCGCTGCGTCTTCCGGTTCGTGGTCGCCAATCGAGAACCTCCCCGAAGGTCGCCGCTAGCGTAGGCCAGCCTCCTCACTAGGTGGACTGACGATCTAGTTAGAACCACGGAGATCCGATGGATGCACTCAAAATGGCCCCTATGGGAGAGGCCCATGTTCAGTAGGCATCTTCAGTCTGACGATGATGCCGATGAACTCAAGCTTTTACTTCATTTAAGTTAATATTTCACCATCAAAATTCCCACGGCCCGTACACAATTTAATTTAATATTATTTCTCATTAACCTCATAACGGCTTTGTGTAAACGACCTATTTAGAAAGCTCTGCTTAAAAGGCAACATTCCAGTAGATTAAACCCGCTATTCTCACAAACATACGTTTCCTAGAACATCCACGTATATGTTATATCCTTAAGTGTATCCTCGAATATGTTGCGTATACCTACTATGTACCCTATCTCGTATATTGTATCTGTTCGCGAAAAGGAAACACAGCTCACGTGGCACGTACTGTTATATTTTCTGTGGTATAGTCACTAGTCAGTAGGTATCAGTAGCTCATCTTTCACAATTTTTAGTGTCGTTAGAGAGTAAAACACTAAGGTGCTTGCACTGAAAACTAGATTTTAAAATCAGCTGTGATTGTACTCAAAATTGCTTATTCTTTATAGTTTACTCTTTTTTTTTATAACTGAATAGGCCCACATTTGCCCTCAATCTCACCTGATGAAAAGTGACGATGCGGTTTACGGTGGTACATGCTTTCCTAGAAAATACCTATTCACTTGCGGCTTGAAGAGCACCAGATTGAACTTATCGGGAAACAAAGACGCTGGTAATGTGTTCCATTCTTTCGCTGCTCGGATTATAAATGTCGAGCCGCTTAATTAGTGTGTGTTTGACTTTAAAGGTTCTACTTGTTTTTTTTTTTATGAATTTATTACCGTGCTATTTTGGGAATCCCCAAAGAGTGTATGTTTTTATATCCTATTTTTATATCTCTGCTTTTTAAAACACTTTTCAAACTCCAAAGCTTCAAAAACTATGGTATCCGAAAACACGTCTAAACGCAATGCATTTCCAATGGTTGTTTAATTTTAAGAGCTATTAACATCTTAGGTGATTAAAAGACAGTAAAGAAGTGCACATGATCATAGTAGGATACACTAAATAAAAGTAAGCATGTCAATACTTACGCTACTGTCACCAAATACACTGTACCCATGTTAAGATAAGCCAAATTCCGGTTAACAAGAGCTTGGTATAGAGACGTTCTTTCTAACATGCTCACGCTTACTCCCTACACGCGCATTTCAGTATTCTAATTAAAGAGAAATATACGTTTGTTTTATTGTGCTTATAATATGGATAAGTATACGTGTTTGGAAAATTGCATGATTGAGTTTAGTTATCATCAGTATAAACAGCCAGACGACGTCGTAGTTCTTATAGCTACTACACAGATTAGACAATAGTTATAGTACTTAGTTAATTATTGTAGACGCATCTCGTATTCTTCTTTTGTTCCTAAATATGCTGTTTTGTTATACAATCTGACAATAAGACCCACATTTCGAGCGGCATCTGTCGCTTATTTATAAGGAGTGTAACAGAACATCTGTATCTATTAGAATTTAACAATTCAGCATTTCTGAACTAAAACTGTTGGAAAACCAATACTACTTTATTTGTTAATAAAAGACACATCTCTAAACTTATTTGCCTCTTTTTATTTGTAAGCGATTCCCGGCAACGATACTTCAATTCTACATTCACTTTATTTTCGTCATTTATTTTTATCATACGCCCAATTTTTTTGTAAGTTGACATTCTTACATTTTCATAATGGATACGACTCAACTCGTTTCTTATAACGTATTTACTAATACGTTATAAGAAGTTGATAATACAAATAAATATTACAGAAACACCAAATACTAAACTGTTTATCAAATTACCTAATTTTAAATTATTTAATTTTCTATTCGTTGTCAACAGGCATGAAACCGCGTCTCAAAAACCACTACCGAGCCCACCAACTATCAGTATGGCTTCGTTTGGTCCCCGAGCTCCACCGAGCTGGAATGGAAGACGTGGCCGCCCGCCACAACCTTTTCAAAAACCACAACGAGCAAGAACTATACGAAGGGGTCGTCCGGCCGGATCCTTTAGCACGCAACGGGAACGATAATGATCAGATCCGCCGCGGAAACGGCTCAATGTATCCCGACACGGCACTAACCACAGTAGACACGATCCTTGCTACCTGCGCCACAATACTGCCCGGGAGAGACCTGCAAACACTGAATGCCACAGAAAACACTCTGGCTAATTTAGAGGCGGCCGGATACGCTGCGTACTCCACGGCCCTGAGCGTCACTATAGCTATAGGCTGCTCGCTACTTATACTCAACGTGCTAATATTTGCCGGCGTCTACTACCAGAGAGATAAAACCAGGTCGCGCGGAAAGCAGCAGCGATTCAACGAGAAACATTTCGAGACAATATCGGGTAAGCACTCGCATTATCATATGGATCCGACTCACGCTCCGAGTTTAGTCGTCGATGTAGAAAGACATAATCGTAAGAAGCAAATGATGGGAAGTGACGCGCATCTAGCCGGTTTAAATTTCAAAGGCCCGTTGGATGTTCCGAAGTCTCCACCGAGCCCTAGTCTTAGTATGGATAACATGATGTTGCCTAGTAAATTGGGTAGCAGGAACAGCAGTTTCCGGATACCTAACGTGAGCTTTCCGCAAGTGGGTAGCTACGGGACAATGCCGAAGAATGTAAGCCACTTTAATAACTCGCCTCCGCTGCAGGAGTTGAGGCAACAGAAATACCAGCCGCCGAATGGGTCGACGGCGCAAAACTCCCCACGGGAGGGGGATCCGAGGGGAGGCCCTCACGCTACCCTCCGCAGAGGAAAAGGCACCCTCCATTCTAACCTCCCACAAGCCGCCATCGACGAAATGAGAGTGTGACAGTTAATTCCATCTGACTTTGCATTACAGAATTAAAAAAGTGTTTCTGATGTAATATTAATGTTGTATGTATGTGTGTAAATAGATGTATGCGAACGTCAGTTTTTCTAAGTGAAGTGTTATCGATTTTCTCCGAACGGAATATGATTATCGAATAAAAAATCAATTGAATCTTCACTGAGATTTCATTTTGTGTTAAAATATGCGATCCTAAATAGGGATGTCAAAACTTTTGAAGTTCGGTTAGGCAGTGTCGATATTTTAAGCATTTTATCGAACAAAAGTCGATAGCGGAATATCAAACGGCTTCTGTTCAAAGAAAGTTTTCGAAGTGGTTGCTAAAACGAACGTTTTGGTAGGAATGCCTTGCGGTCGAAGATAAACAAGGCCGTAAAGGGTCTTTGTTCGGTTCCCCGCCGCATACATAATATGAGGTTACTAGTGATGTACTGCGACACGTTATGTAAGTATCGATAAAATATATCGCCTGATAGCCTAATCCGGGTCAACGACTGGTTGTTGGATGGGTATAAAATGCTCGAGTTGATTAACAATAAAAGCGTACGATGTTTTTCATTACACGCAGGGTAAATAACAGGCGAGTGAGAGTTAATAAAACAAGGATTAACTTTTAAAATAGACCTTTTGTGCTTACAATAAAACTGTAATTAGACTGTTGAGATGATTACCTTTAGTTCTAACTGAAAAGGTTATCAGAAAGCTTTATCAGAAAGATTTTTTTAAATTCCTTTTTTTAGTTTTTGTATGATTCATTTTGGCATTTAGTTATAAATTTTTTGTTTTTCTTATAATAATGATGAAAATCTTTACATTATACGCGGTTTGGTACTAGTTAATGTACAAACATTTTTTAAAATAAAAGTATTGCCAAAATGTTGTTCGCCAAAAAATCGATACAATTATATTATCCAAAGTGAATCTCTAAAACATTATTTCATTCATAACTCCATGGAAAGTGAAGCAAGATAAGTGACATCTGACGGTTTCCATTTAATAAATTATGTCTCACGGCACCCTTCCCATGATTTATTCTGAAGAAACACCATATTTTTCACCAGATTACGACAGTGTTGCAGTTTTGGAGGAAATTGGGTGCGTTTCATTTTTCGTAACTCCTTTTAATATTTATAAAACTGTGAGTCAGTTTATTCGACTTCATTTCTATATTATTTGAGGTTGTAGTCTTTTACTATAATAATTACTGACCATTAAAACGTATTTAAACATAACCGCGGGAAGTCGATGGATGCAAGAGGCGAGCAGCCGCTCAAAGTGGCACTGTTAGGAGGCCTATGTTCAGCAGTGGATGCACAGAGTACATTGGTAAAAGTGGACGTCTTCAGGCTGTTAATGAAAACGTTTAGTACTTAATTATTTAGTCATCGTGATCAGTAATGGTAGAGGAGGGTGGACTGTAGGCATAGATAAATATTTATATACCTAATTACGTAATGAGGCATTTTCATTTTTACGCAAATCAATAGCAGCCACCACATTAGAGTAATTACGCAGCCACCCTGTATGGTATAAATATGATTTTTATAAAATTTGAATGCATGTTACACCTTTAAACTTTTCCTTAATAACAACCATTAAAACACGATTTAGTAGAAAATAAACCTTTTCTTTTAAAGTAATGAAAACTACACCTTATTTTAAGAATCCTACGCGATTTACTATTATACTTAAGGAAAATTTCAGATGTCTCATAGGTATTGAGAAATCAGTTCTGAAAAAGTAGTAACATTTGAAACACGCCTAGAAGGGGCTCTTAAAATCAAGATTTAAAAGTAGAGACGCAACTTCCAAACTCCAAAGGTGTAATTTTCTTTAAATATTTTACCGTAACAATAAAAATAATAACTTCCAGTAACTGAAAAGCAAAGCCTAGAAATAAGCATTGTTTTCTGTAATTGCTGTACTAAAAATAATAACAATATAAGCTCGGAGTCTACCCAACTGGGAAGTAAGAGTAAATCATTTACATTTCTGGAGGAGCACCCTGCTTTCTCTGCCAAGACGCTAACAATAGTACGACATTGGATATGGAAAACAGTTGCCAATCTTCATATAAATGAACTAAAGAATCACTTACGCTAAACTTATGTAAAGTGTTTCTTGTGAAGGAAATAATCCGATTTCATCAGAGTGAATATAAAAAATATTATCAGGCGTCGCTTGTAAGAGGCTATATAATACGAGATAATAATATAAAGTGATATATAAGATGATGATTTTTTTAAATCATCTGTAGCTAGCTTTTTTCAATATATTTTCAGTCATAGCATTGACAGCCCCTGTCTGTGGTGTGGTGATTGAGCAGGTCGGCTCAAAACCCGGACTCGGTGGGTTCGATTCCTGCGTCAGGACAAGTATTTGTGCACAGAAATAATATTCAAATACTTGTTCTGTGTCTGGGTATTGTCCAGGTTCTCGTAGTTCCTGGGTCCCTAGATACAGGGAGTCCTGGATAAGGTCCAGGGTCGATGGTAAGCAATGACGTGACCTACAGTGGTGGTAGTTTTATCTAGGCAAGCATGATAATACTTGTGCTTGTGAGTTTTCATTTTCAAGTCAAGAGACTTGAAGATGCAAACTCTCTCTCCCTCTCCTTCTCTCGCTCTATCTCTATCTCTCTATTTTTCATTCCTTCTATTATTTTTATCAACTTTGGAAAAAATAATTAAATAGTGGAAGCTTTCATTGGTCAACCATTGCAAAGAACATTAATCTCTGTATTCTTGGTATACTGTAACGAAATAGTTACTGCCAATAATGGCTTATAGGCATTGAGTTAGAAAATCGATATTCAGAAATTCCGGTACCTATATGTTATGTTATAAGGTGAAGATCGTAAAGTGAAGAGTTTATGGGCTATTTTGCAATAGTAAAGATGTTTATAACCCTATAGGCAAGGCCGTAAGGTTCAGGAAGTATCGTATAAAGTTTTGTAGGAGCTTTGGTGAAAAGAAAAACGTACGTGTTTCGATACCTATATTTAATTTAATGATAGAATACAAACACCAGGCCCGGTACATTAAATGTAGATTTGAATTATGAAGTCCTCGAAAGCTCTGATAATAAAATAATTATTATCATCAACAAACTGCAGAACATAGCCTTCCCCCACAGAGCACCACCTTGAGTGGCTACTCGCCGTCCGCATTTTTTTTCACAAAATCGTCGGTCCACCTAGGGAGGGGCCGGCCTAAGCTGCACCTTCCTGTTTATGGTCGCCACTCGAGAACATTCCTTCCCCATCGGTGGTCAGTTCTACGAGCGTAGTGGCCTGCACATTACCATTTCAACTTGCTAATAGTAAGAGCTATAGCTATAATTATGTATGCAACTACAGACACCATTTGGATCGCCATAATCACCACACTTGGTAGGTTGATTAAACGCAAAAACGCTGTTCATAACTCTCTAGATATTCCCTTGGCCGACAAAACGCAGTTTTACTTTACTTATAAAACTTAGTACCAGAGGTGAATACTATTATAATATCTGTGGTACCAGCAAATTTTACAAACTGTATACCAAGTGTAAACGCGCTAACATTCCCACAGTCTCCACCTAAAATGTAACCCAAAAACACAAGACAAGGGTTAGTTTAGGCGAAAAAACCCCTTTCTTTGAAAGTTAGAGCCGCAGTTCCCATTCCGCAAATAGTTTTTTGATGAAGGCCTTTGTTGAAACCGGATCCGTAAAAGTGTCCTGTATACTAAAGGTTTATTGTATCCGGATATCCGGATAGGCGGATATATTCTGTTGTTTGTCGGAGGGAATTAGGTCTTTATTTTTCGGGGTTTTTTTTTTCGGGAAAAGTACCCATAGTTTTTAACCTATAACTACTACAATAAAAGCAACAACTACTATAGATGCTAATACTAGCTACACTACCTACTACAAAAAAAAATTCGGGCTGTATCTCTTGCCAAATTGACCTCTCCAAATGCTCCAACCCACTACTAGCAGGGCCATTATTCCGTATCGATTCCTTACTTCAAAACCACGCGAATTCCTTGTCTTACATAAGAAATCTGCAAAACTGTATTCTCTATGAAACGAACACAAAACCGCGCGAAATGAATTTGGAATTGGCGCGATTTGAACTGTTAAAAATCGTATGTTTTACCGAGACGCGTTTCGAAACATCAACACATCAAAGGATATGACCACTTATGTCACTATATTTTATTCAAAATAAAGATAACTTTAATTTAAAGTGAAGGTATATCTAACGCTGTGACACGATTTGAACAAGACACGATAAGGACGTGGTTTCGAATCGTGTGGAATCTGTGTTTCCATAGAGAATAACCACCCAGGAAGCGCAGCTAGCATCCTGGCAGCATTGCCCCATTGAATGGCATGGTTCATCGTGACAAATATGTGCCCACATTAGCTTAGTAATAGTCATTATATTTTTACTTTACAGACCTCGAGAATACTTGTATCTTTTTGAAAATAATTCTAATAAAACAGTATGTGTAGTCATGGCAATGGGCAGGCCACATCGCTCGTAGAACTGACAACCGATGGGGAAGAAAGATTTTCGAGTGGCGACCACGCACCAGAAGACGCAGCGTAGGCCGGCCCCCCACGAGGTGGACCGACGATTTGGTGAAAGACACGGGGAGCTGATGGATGCAGAAGACCAATCGCCGCTCAACGTGGTGCTCTGTTGGGGAGGCCTATGTTCAGCGGTGGACGTCTTCACGATGTTGATGATGATGATGATGATGATGTGTAGCCATGGAAAGCAAATTAGAACAACATACGTGGATGACATGGTTTTAATATAGAACGTTTTTATGGAATTCACAAAACGGAATAGTTTTTTAACAGTACATTGATTGTCAAACCTTCGTTTACTTGTTATGGCGTTCGTAAACAAACAGGAAAAACCTAGATAACCCTTTTTACGTTCCATTTACTGACGTAAAATTAACTTCGCCCTTTCGCAGATCACTATTACGCGTTGATACACTCAACGGGTCCTTAGCAAATCGACCCTTTTTATAGGGTTCCGTACCAAAACATAGAAAACGAAGAACAGCGGGATAAGTTTGTTGATGGTAGAGTAAGAATCAATGTTGTAGAGGACTGAAATTAATCCTTTCTCTGATCCTGGTCTCTAGGCTATGGTCCAAGCTTAAAGCTCGCTCAGATTTACTTATATTCGGCTGGGTATCTAATGCAAAGATTATGTTGTATGAAATTGAAGAATCAGTACAGGGGGGTCACCACGAAGGTCTTATAGCATTATTACTTCAATATTACTTCAATCATACATTGACAAATGACATAAAAGTAAGAAAACTTTAATGTTGTAGTGCCAGAGCAGTTTTGATGACGTCACGTTAAATCGTTCACTCAAATACAACTGTCATGTCATACCTTTACATCATGTTGACTTGACGTGCGACAGTGATAACGCCATATAAAAATGTAGACGTCTCGTTCACACGCAGGAATACTTTATAAGTTCATGGTACGAATCGAACAATATTATTGTAACCTTGAAATAATATTGCCATGAAACATGATGGTTTTGTATTAGCTTGTGATACCCCGCAGGTATATAAAAAAAAAGAAATTAACTGGTAAGCTCTTCTTTACAGATCCTGTGCATCACTTTTGGATATTAACAATCTGAAGGCTGCCAAATCGACTAACTTAAATGTAATTTTGTCAAAACGTTATATCGTTAACAAGCTTGAAAAAAACTCATGCTATACTGGTCATAATTATCTTCTGTCTATCCACACATCTTTTGTGTATCTGTAGAAATCAAAACAGGTTTACGAAAAGATTTCTTGTTAGAAAAAACTCTAACGTAACCCCAAAAATCAAAAAAAAAAATAAAACAAGTACCTACGGAACCTTACTTACAATTAAATACTCGCACAGCATAACCTTTTCATCTTAACTGCTTCAACAAAGACCCATCAATGGGCTAAAAGAAAACTTCGGTTAAGCACAGTCCACTTATGAGTTCCTCTGTAAACAGAGAGTGGTTGCTAGGATCTTGAATTGCTGTATCGGTAACAATAAAGGTATTCCTTCCTTTTTGATTCGTTTTCTTTAGTCCTTAGATCTTTTTAGATCACTTTGGTCCCTGAAATTTTTCAGAGACAAAGTCATCTAAATATCTCTTCGTAATCTGATTTCAAAGGCCACTTTGATGGAGAGTATAGTAAAGGTGCAATAGACTAGTGCAATAGACTTCCATGTCCTCATGTCCTATACCTACTTTAACTCATTGAGCAGTAGTACCCATTAGCATGGGATCTCATCAGGTACAAACGAATAATAGCCCGAACTTGTAAAAAATGTAATTATCGTGTCTAGAGAGTTACTAGTTAGTGTCCAGTGTATTCATTTGGCCCAATATTTCGCGAACACGCCATATGTCGCTTGATAATCTTGCGTTATGCAGAAATAAACGAATTCGTAAAATAGCCCGCGTTATTCCGTTGTATGGGCATCTGTACTGTATGTATTATATTATCTGGACTATTAGTATAGATATTCAAGGAATAGTGATAATGGGTTAATGGCAGGATTCGGTTGCACCGTGTTGCGCAACCGCCCTTTGCCGTCCAACTTCCCTCTTTGAGCATTATTGTCACGCGTAGATGAGGCCTAAAGCGCTAGATTAGGGCTGTTCTGCAGCAGAGGCCCGAAATCGCCGAGATAGTAGCTCTTCTATTTCATGAAAGTAAGGCGAGGGTTCTTAAATTTTTAACAATATTAATTTTCTTAATGACGGTATTTAAAATTTCACTAATAAACAGCTATTAGTGAAACTTTAAATACCATAATAGTAAGCATCATAGTAAGTATGTATACAGATACATACTTACTATGATAATTAATAATGTCTTCTATGCTAGCAATCTGATCGGCCTACTCATACTACTGATAAATAAATAAAAAAATAAAAAAAAATAAAAATGCTTCTTTATTCCAGTAACAAACACCTAATACACTACATAGAATTTGATATTTCACCACAATTTTGATAAATTATTGTACATTACATATGTTTTTTTTTTATTTTACTTTTTTACTGCCTTTTAATATTTATAAAAATTTTTACATCATAACATAATTATAATAAGTTGTTATAGCTTGGCACTTATGTTGTTTTCTTACTTGCTACGTGGACCCCTCTTCGGGTAAAGGCCTCCTCCAGAGTAGTCCATGTTCCTCTATCCTGAGCGGTATTTGACCAGCTCCCACCTGCGATCGACTCTAGCCGTCCTTCCACCTCGCCTTCGGTATGCCTCTGCGTCTGTATCCGTGAGGACCCTTCGACAACGTCACAGTCTGTCCACATACTACTAATACTAATAGGCCATTTACCTAATTTTATGATAGTAAGCCTAAATACAAGACGCAATAAGATACTTAAGATGCGTGACGACTAGTTGTGTATTATGCTTTCGTGCTTCATAGGCTCATAAAATATCCCGGAAAATACTTCAAGCTATCTTGAATAAGTAATCAAGTATATTGTACTAGTAATAGTCTCGTACTGAAGCCAGAAAAAAAAACAAATGGAGACTTCAGAGATATGATTGTGTACTACATAGTTATGTACCTATCTATATGTTTGTCCGTTTGAATTTTGCACAGAGCAAAACATAAACGCTTCGCCGCCCGGATAGAAACGTCATTATTTTCAAAGCTCTGTGGATTGAATATAGAATAATGAGCCAAGTAGGAGTCAGACTCGCGCACGAATGGTTCCGTCCATTATCTCAAAACGAGCAAAAAATCCCGTTTGTTGTATGGAAGCCTCCATTTATTGTATCCAGTTTTTTATATTTGTTGTCATAGTGGCAACAGAAATCCATCCAATCTCTAAAAATTTCAACTGTCTATCTATCACGGTTCATGAGATACAGCGAGGTGACGTATAAATAAATATATATAAATACAAGCGCAAGCCTATCCAACAATAAAAAAAAAAAAAAAAAATGTGACAGACAGACAGTCGGAAAGCGGAGCCTTAGTAATCGGGTTCGCTTTACCCTTTGGGTACGGAACCCTAAAAGTTATCACATTTATTATTGAGTTGCTGTTTTTTTGTATAAAATGTATGTTTGGAATAATGTACCATCTCATTACACTCGCATCTTCAAATGGAAGAAGTCCACTGCTGAAAAGACGTCCCTTATAAAATGTGACTTTGGACGTTTATTATGAAGGCGGTTTGTCTCAATCACCACGCTTGGCATGTATCTTAGCAGAAGATTTGTACCAAGGAGAATAGGCATGATGACTACTATTAAAAATGAACAAGTAAATATTACTTTCATAAAGAAGATTAAAAATGAATGTAATAATTGAAAAAAATAAGCAAAATTGGTAAATAAATCACGGAGTAATAAGCTTTTAAAGTTTCTACAGCAGGCATCTCCTGTCCTTTTCTCGCCAAACAGAGCGCCCCTACAGTTACTATGAAAAATCTACTTGTGACGTCACATGCCAAAGAGATTGTATGAAAAACTACGACAGCTTAGTAATGAGGTAGTATAACGACCTTCCTCTGACGTCACTGGCCGTTTGAGGTATCTCTTTCTATTCCGGTTTTTAAAATGCTTGTAACTTGGTCATTTTTTGAGATATTTAATTTTTGTTTTCACAAATCGCTCGCTCGTAGAACTGACAACCCATGGGGAAGAAAAGTTCTCGAGTGGCGACCACGAACTGGAAGACGCAGCGTAGGCCGGCCCCCCACTAGGTGGACCGACGACCAGGTGAAAGCCGCGGAGAGCCGGTGGATGCAGGAGGCGAGCAGCCGCTCTAAGTGGCACTCCCTGGGGGAGGCCTATGTTCAGCAGTGGACGTCTTCAGGCTGTTAATGATGATGATGATTAGGTTTTCACAAATGTTTATCTTTTGAGGAATATAATTAATATACATAATTTTAGTCATCATGCCTATTGCTGCAGCCCAATTCCTGGATATTCGCTCTTAGCGATGTTCATTTTCAATCAGTGATAAAGTATCAAGATTCTCCTACTAAGAGTCAACTATTAAACTCCCACCGACCCGATATCGAACACGCATGCACTGTTATTCTATTGTCATCTCAATGCTGGTATTCCCATACGAATTCTAGCTCTGTGTGTATTCCAGAGGTTAAAAGGACATAATATCTAATAAGGAGACCTCTCCCTTCTCTCTCACACCTCCCCTCCCCTTCACATCTCCTTTCTTCTTTTATCTTCTGTCCTTTTTACCCTTTTTCTCTTTCTGTCTCTTTATCCTTATCTAAATAACCATTTTATAAATAAACTATTTTTATATTGGTACCAGATTTTTTAATAATCACCATGTGACACTAGTCTGTTTGTCGTATATTCACAAAAACACCAAACATCCCTCGTCACGAATCCAATTAGTAAAACGATGAAACCTGACACAGAAAAATAAATTGTACATTTGAAACGTTGTGCCCGAAATTCGTGTTAGTTCCGGGAATATTCAGATTTTAGTTTCGTTATAAAAATAAAGTTATTCTTTTTATGAACTTCGTTGATATCGTGTGATTTGAACCGATCGGTTACTAAATACGCAATAACTACCTGCACTATATTTTTTATTTTGGATATATGTCAGTAGTTCTAATCATCATCAACATCATAACCCAATAGTCTAAAGATGTCCACTGCTGAACATACGCCTCCCCCAGAGAGCGCCACTTTGAGCAGCTGCTCGCCTCCTGCATCCATCAGCTCTCGTTTATGTTCATCTTAAGACCAACCTGGCTGAGACTCTACTGAGGTCATTGAGCATAGTGCTAAGATCCTCGAGCGCCGCCGCCATTGTAACTAAAGTCGCAGTTCTAATAATTACTGGGAATTTACTAGTGATGGATTAATTAGCATTCGCATTAATTTTTAGCATGCGAAATCTCAGTTATTTCATTTCATTTTAATGTATGTTTCATTTCATTTTTCATTTCCATTTCATTTCATTTTATTTTAGCAAATAGCATAGCAATAGCAATTAGCATGCTAAGACTCGTGAATTAGCATGTTTGTAAAATGACGCAAAATCGCATTAATTTTCATCGCTAGAATTTACTTCCCAGAAGATTCGTGCTATATATTTAAAAAAGGATGAATAACTGAATTTCTTTGAAAATTGTTAATCTATTTTTAGTGCCAGTTATTTTATCATTTTTCTGTCGGTAATAATATTTCGAACAAAATTTATTTTTTAAATTGTTGTGTTTTGTGTTAAAAAAAAGGGTTAAAAACTTGAGCATACGACAATGTATGCGTAAAGCTGATAATGCCTGTATGACGAGCGAAACAAATGTATTCCAACCCTTATCTAGCCCACCCATCTTCGGACAGAGTGAGCTTCTATAATTTAACGTCAGAAGCTTAGATGATAGTAATTTAATAACGATAATAATGCGTAGCTCGTATAATATAGGCACAAAAATATTTACCTACCTACTATACTTACGTAAGGAATCCTAAAAAAGGAAAAATAGTTTGGCCTTTCGACATAAAATTTTCGGAAGTTTTTTTTCACTAAAAAAATTTCACTACGGATTAATCTGTAAAGGAAAAATTAGAATCACGAGCGGGGATTGAACCCGCATCCATCCATCCACTTGTCACGGTAGCTAAAGTAAAGCATATCCCGGCTTGAGGGATGGATGGATGTGGGTGCTCGTAATTCAAATTTATCTTTTAAAAATTAATCTGTAGATTACGCTGAGCTGGCGATACTACTATAAAGATCATAAATATTTTCATTACGTCCTAAGTTTATGGGTTTTTACCTCTTTGAAATCTATAATGTCGAACAAATTCGAGTCATTCCAAACCCCAAACTCATTAAAAATTAAAGAAGGTGAGTTCATTGAAATTATAATTAGAAATAATTGGATTTTTCAACCGTTGTCGAGTTGAATATTAATCCGGTCGGGGATCGAGAGGCCATCTGGTTACGCCAAACAACTGGGGACACAGGACGACAGACGTGAGAAAGGCAACAGATATTGTGTCAGTACATCAGTGGAATATCACTAATGAGTGACGTTATTTAATTCCTGAAATTATTAATTACCAGGACACAATATTATACATAGATAGATAAGCTCTTTATTGACCACACCAAACATTTTTTTTTTGTTCTTTAAAACTTTACAGAACCAAAAAAAATACGATAAGTACTTACAACGTTTTATTTTTACGTGCATAGTTACGTAAAATAAAAATAATAATATGGCATTTCAAACAACTTAAAAAAAATAGCACCTACTAACAAAAAAATTCACTCTCGTATATAAACTCGACAAATAGGGATGTAATTTTTGAATTAATTAACTTATACATTTTTTTAGATATTACGTTTTTAAATTTTTTTCAGATAAAATACACGTCATTATTACAAAAGTTCAAAAATTAAATCTATACAATGAAACAGTTTTTGTTTAAGTGTTGATTACTTTTTACGAAGTCTAATATTAGCTCCAAAAGAACTAGTTTTAAATTTTTCTCACTTTTGCTTGTTTGTCAAGATTTTTGTCACGTCCACTCTGCTCCACGCAAAAGGTAGAAGATTATTATGAATTAGCGCACATTTCTCCTCTGTCGTTTTTTAGTTCATTGCACCGATGCGGGTCTTAATCTAACCTATAGAATTATTAATCGAGTTTCGATAGGAGGGGAGAGGTCAATAGATCTTAAAATTGAGAGCTAGGCGGTTTTTGATAGCATTATTTTTTAATTAGGCATAAAGTGCTGACGTTGTTTGTTGGCAACTAATAAAATAATTGTATTTGTACCCTTCTGTTTTTAACTTATTTGAAAACTCATGAGTTTTTTTAATCTTTTGGAGCTTTAGTTGCATAGCGATTATGCCAGATCCATTATGTATATTCTTATATTCTACCTACTTATATACATTTTTATCAATACAATTCAGGAGTAAAACCTAAAATTCATATACGCCAGAAAAAAAAAGCAAAGAAATTAATTAAAAATCAGCATATCATAAATAATTACTAACAATATACTCAGCTAGGTCCAAATAAAAATGAAATGTTGGGTGGTGTCATGATATAGGTCCCAACTCAGCATCCAATTAAGGTCAGCGCACGACCTTAATAACTGGTTTTAGTCAAAACCTACATCATGACATTAATGAACCTCAAAGATATAACATATTTAGGTTATGAAATTTATATTAAATTAATCACGATTAACCGCTCCCTGGTATGTTTTGCAGTGGGCATCTCCAGGCTGTTAATGATGATGATGATGATAATGATGGTGATGGCGATGGCGATGGCGATGGTTATGGAGATGGTGATGGTGATGGTGATGGTGATGGTGATGGTGATGATGATGGTGATGGTGATGGTGATGGTGATGATGATGGTGATGGTGGTGATAAAACTCGATTAAACAAAAGTGACTCTTAATAACACGATTTTTCATAAAGCTCTAGAAAAGCCAGCATCAATCAAAAGTGACCGCACAATATTTTTTCCACCACTTCCTATTTCGACAAAGTGTCCCACATTTCGGCTGTGTCATAAATTATTTCCAAAAGGACAGATCCGTTCCAGGGTGGCGCGTCGAGCCGAAATAACTCGCCTAAAGGTCTAAGAAAAGACGAGACGCGAGAAACGGTCCCTTTTGACGGGTGAAGCCTGGATGATGTAGTAGGAATTACTAGAGACATATTTCTTAGGTCTTAGGAAAAACGGCTGCGGATATGGAAGGAAGGACGGTACTGTAAATCCTTCCTTTGAAATATTTTGATGTCGGAAGCGGGATTGAATCGGTTGATGTTCGTTTTAGCTTAGACACTTTGGTTTTATGAGTTGGTTTACGAATAAAGTTAAGCGACTCATTTTTATTATCTGTTTTGTTAACGGGCTGCTTTACCGATTTCAACAAATAAGGCTACAATTACCGATTTCTCCGAGATTTCTTAACCGATTCACGTTTTTTTGTGCAAGAACCTTGCGTTGTGGTTCCATTTTTGGTGAAGATCTGACAATTGAACTTTTCAATCATTAAATCAAATTACACAACTGGAAAAATGTGGCATCAAGACTTTACTTGTGCTGGTGTGGCCCAAGAGTTAAGACAAAAATGGACATATTAAAATTTGTATTGCTACTTTTAAATATATTTTTGTTAGTAGGTAACACAAGAAACAACATACCTTTACCGACCATTACTCGTGAAAAACAACCCAGTTTTACACACCTATAAAAATCTCCGCAGTATTTCCTCCAAAGCCTTCCAAACCCTGCATCCCAAAATATTCACTCGCCTTCGAAGACGTAAGTCTGTCCGACTCACACAAAAATTTACATATCCTTTCCATTAACATAGTCAGCCAATTACCTACCCAATTTCAAAAGTTTAGGGTCTAAAATTGCTTGTCAAAAGTTAGGGGTCTAATTCGTCCCATGAATAAACACGCTGCGCGATTCGGCAGGCATAGATTAAACGGTTAACAACGCACGAAGAGCCCACAGGTTGCTTTGTATCTGTACCTGTAAAACTGAAACTTACAACCCTTGAATTATGTATGAGCAGACGGGTGGTGCAAGATAAAGGTGAATGCTATAAGAACGTATATATTTATTGAAGTTGTATTGTAAATTGTAAAATTGTAGTGCATTGATGATTTTTCAACTTGTGTGCGGAAATTGCACTAGCTACATTGGCAAGAAATAAACACCGTGAGTAAAATGGCAGATTCAAGAATCATAATATCAAATATCATAATATGTATGCCTTGGCAAAGTTCACTAACGACAAATGAATGCTCTGCGCTATTTCATGCCATTGTTTTTCCATTAGTCGCCAAAGAAGGAATATTTGGATCAATTGCTACAAGTGTGAAACCACATTGATGGTAGTCATTATGACCTGAAAATATTATGTTCCCGCCTCTGCAGTAACACACAGGATCATGTAGTAGCAAAGAAATCTTTCGGTACTTTGTGTACTTTTTTGGAACATTTTATGTATGGGACATTTATGACTCTTATGTTCCACTGTTCTGGTAGTACTCAAGGCTTCAGCGAACCAGCATATTAATCTAACAAAAGCTACCAAAATAGTGATCAGTCCCGCTACCTCTCCTGCCTTGTACTTGACCGCAAGGAATGGTGGACTAATTTACATGTTATTACGGCTTAATCCGCGCGCCTCTCGTGTGCGAGATCTCAACTTGTCTCTACAGGATTTTTCGGGTTACCCCTCCCTGTTAAATTGAACATGTCGAGGTTTGAAGCCATAGGCGAAATCTGGGTCACGGTTTCAGCTCCCGTAACGTTTTAGCCTTCGAAAGTTAATTTTTGAAGACATTTTGTTGTAACCATCAAACTGCTGAGCTGGATATTGTTATGGGATGCATTTTGCTCACCCTTTTATCATGCGAAACTTTGACTGCATCGTCACTTAGCATCAAGTTAGTTGCAATCAAACGCTGGCCTACCACCAAAAACCAAAACAAAAACACTGGCTGGCATTAAAACAAAAACACTCACAAATCGTTCATTTACTAACCCAATTGAAATTTTATCATTTAAATTTAAAAGAAAAAACAAATAAGTATTAATTTGAATTCTCATTAATGTTATCAAAATATTTCTAGAAGTAATCGTCAAAAAAGTTGGTTTAACCTCTTGAAAAATGATATTATTATGTTGATATAATCCAAACCAAACCACAGACCTACAATATATTCGTTACGACCAAACTAATATACCTATCTCTAATATCAATCTATTTCCAATTACCTACTTCACAAATTGACGAAATCAATGAATTGTGAACGAAGGATAATAAGTACTCGGCGAACTTTAATGGATTCTTGAGACATCCATGACTTAGTTTATTGTTACATAGTTTGGAATCTGATAAGTTTCGGGTTATCATTATTTTTCTACAGATGTCAGACAAAGTCAAAGAGTATTTTTATCTTGCCTTTGCCAGCTTCTAAGGAAGCTGGGTACTGATGGAACTTCATATTTCTCATTTATTTAGAAATCGGATGATTGATGACCTTGAAAAATGTTGGACAGAATTACGAGGTGACATATACTGACCCCCATTAGGTGGGCCGACGACCTACTGAAAGCCGCGGGGCGCTGATGGATGCAGGAGGCGAGCAGCCGCTATAAGTGGTGCTCCCTGGGGGAGGCCTATGTTCAGCAGTGGACGTTTTCAGGCTGTTAATGATGATGATGATGATGATATACTGACTATTTAACACGCTTACAAACATTACAATTTCAATTGAAATCATGAGATCAGAATTTCTAATTAGACTATTTTTGTTGTGTGGCTCAAACTCCCAAAATAATTAGATTAAAAAACATTGTAAAAGATATGGAATGGTAGACTCATGGCCCCGCGGTGCGACAGACAATTTTTAGTATTATTATCATTGACAAGGAAATTGACTCAACAGCTCTACATTCTATCTATAGAGTACATTTTAAACTTTTAACCTTCGAAATAAAACTACTAACACATAATTCTATTAGCTGAGAGGCATACAACAAATTCAAAATCCCACCTGCAATATCGACAGGCCAACACGTCCTTTAATCGGAGCTGCTAACCGCCAATAACTCTCTTATACGACTCTCAAAATCGCGACCAAAGGCCGCTCTCCAACGGTGCACCATTACAATATTTTCCCATTGAAATAGTGGGAATTTTGGTTGCCTTTTTGACGGTAAACGGTTTGGAGCCAGCTAAGGAATATATATAATGGGAAATAAAGTTGAGGTGTTATGGTGTTAGTGTACCATAAAATAAGCTTTGTTTTTACATATTATTTTTTATGGAATGTTTGATATTCGCTTGTTACGACTTTCTGGAGTAGTTGGTAAACATCATTTTGTCAGTTAGTAACGCTAGAGGCGATTTGTCGAAATAAAACATTTTTGTCAACAATTTCTTGAACACGTCTTTCAACTTGGATTTCGGCTTCATATAATACGAAATATCATGTTTAACGTTAACCATATTTAATGTAGTTCAACGAGGGTAAATATCTCACTACCAAATTATAAGATGTGTTTAAATGTCTACAAAATCGATCTAACTAAACTATAGAGGTACAGTGTTTGAGATCGGTGCTGCTTTCAACTTAGTTGAATAGTAAGCACAAGTCACAAAAAACAATTAGAACATAGGTTTATTGTAAGTAAACAATTAAATATGCAAATGAACATAACATTGATTTTTAGAAATTTTATAAAGGGGATAAAATTATGGTGCTAAATATTAAATGTCTATAATAATTACATTTTCTAGGTGCATAATTACTTAAGCCACAGCAAAAACTAAATTTATATTTAGTTATATATCACTCGAGTTCTCGGGTTCTCGAACGGCTACCACAAACTGGAAGACGCAGCGTAGGCCGGCCCCCTACTAGGTGGACCGACGACCTGGTCAGAACCGCGGGGAGCCGATGGATGCAAGAGGCAAACAGCCGCTCAAAGTGGCGCTCCTTGGGGGAGGCCTATGTTCAGCAGTGGACGTCTTCAGGCTGATGATAATGATGATGATGATATAGCACTCTTCGAATTTTCGAAGAGTGATATATCAAACTACCGGAAGTTGACGGCTATTATAAAGTTTAAAGTCCTTTCCAAATATTATGATTTTATCTCTGCTATCGCTGCAGCTTATCCTTCGACCCGCAGGTATCTTCAACTTGAAGATAACCTATATCAGTATGGGAACTATAACAAAAGCAATATCTAGGTGATGCCTGTTTGTGACATGTGTATTGTGTAGTGGAACTCTATTATTTTCCTCTTATTCTATGTTAAAAGTTGTGTAATAATAGATCATAAAAGGTTCCAACCACAGAGCTTTGAATAATATGACGCTTTGCACCTAGACGAAACTTTTTTTTTTTTTGGTGTGTGGTTCCCACAAGAAAACTATTATAATAAGACCCACGAGTGCCCATAATGTATCTTGTTATACATCCCATTTATGCTAAGCGCCTATCCACTTTATGTAACTTAATATTAGTTTTAAGTACCCACCTATATAATATAAGAACTTGTTCTATGCATAACATGTATTTCTCATATAAGTGAGTTGTATTCTTTTTGAGAAATAAATATCTTATACCACTTATTATAACATTGTAGTTTTTTTTAGTAATAATTTTTTACGATGCACGCACTGATTGAATTTGTATTGCGAAAGTGTTTTTTTATATTAGACATTGTAATTTTATATAATTATGCTTAGAACAATAAATTAACTTAACTCATTATGGCCTGCGTGCTAATTTAGCTAATATGCAATAAATTATTTTATTTTATTTGATTTGATTTGAACGTTCGAATGTCCATACTGTAACTATGTAACTCCAACTTGGGACTCTTAAGACCAATGTCAGGCTATTGTTTGCGCAGACCTCCTTCAAGTACTGCTTACAGCCTAAGCGGGCCTGAATGGGGCTGCGACTCCTGACATAAAGGAATGCAGCGCGGCTGGATAATGAAACTTACAGCGGGCGTGCCTGTCTCCTTTGTTGTAACTTTGGGTATACATTACGTAGTAACTGCTAACTATTCTGTCTATGTAACGTTGAAAAGGGTTTTCTCTGTAGAAAGAAGGTAGGCACGTCGAATTAAAACCATTCTTTTCAATAAAGTTTATATATTTATTTTATTTATTTCATAAGTTCAATTACAGAAATTTTTATTCCTGTCCTTCCAAAGTTAGCCTGAAAGAAATAGCTTGATGCGATATGGCCGCCTGCTATTCCACCATTTTTTGTACTATGTCATGTGCATTGTTGTAATTTGATGTTCAATAAGGTATATTTCTATTGTATTGAATTGGTTAGGTAACTTTAGGAAAAGCAGCAAACAGAGTTTACGTCATACGTGCAGCGTCGCGTTAGTTTCGACCACATTTCAACTACTTTTGAGATGCCATAACTGAAAATTAGTTAAAAAAAATAGAAAAGAAATACAATAAGAATACTAAGACGAGAATACTATAACTGTTCACAAAATTTCATCTAAACCAGTTAAGAAACTTTAGCGTTAAATACAAACAAACCAACAAATCGTTACTTTTATTAGTTAGGATAGGCAGGATAAAACAAAAGAAAAAGTTTGGTTAGACTTTTCGCTTTTACAAAACCCAGCCTCGTACCCTCTCGATTCTTTCTGTAATTCTAAAGGCGTATAAATAAACAAATACATTATTTAGGGCGGGATCAGATGTTCTTGAACGTGATTCGATTAAAGTCTCAGATGTTGTGCCCTTGGCCTGTTCTTAATTCATTCGCCTGTCACTGCCAAGTTTGTGTTGCCAGTTGCACGCGCTTGGTATAACTTGTGTTTCTTTTATTTAGAACTAGCTACTGCCTGCGGCGTTGCCATGCATGGACTACATTTGCACTCCCTTTTGAGCCTATAAGCTAAATTGTTCTCACAACAGTTATACGTGAACAACCGATAACCGACCGAGAACATTAGTAAGAATTAGGGCGCCATCGTTCAAGCAAGACTGAGGTGAAGACTACGGAAAGACTTTTCAGCAAAGTTCAACTAGCTAGGTTAGGTTAGTACCTGTACCTAGCTCAGATCACGTCAAACAAACCTAGTAAAATTACTGGGCAAATGTAACTTTATGGCCTAATCCACAGTTTGGTAATCTGATTAATAGACTGTGCTTATGTCTCAGGATGACGTGCGCAGCAGTGTCACGCGAACTTTACATTTTGTAGTTCTGGGTGACACTGCAACTGTTATATAGCCGTGTTGCTTAACATCCGGTGAACGACTAGCTCGTCACGTCATTCATTAACTCCTAGTGACTTGATATCGAACATTTATATTGTTATTCTATTGTCATCTCAAATGCTGGTATTCCAGAGGAATTAACATAAAAAAAGCTAGCTACAGGAAATCGTGGGACGGCGTCACCATTTTATAACACTGGCAAGACTGATAATACTACTCCATAGCTGTAAAACATTGTATTACAGAGTTATGTGGGCAATGTGGCGAGCTTTAAACGCCGCGAAGTAGCAGGACAGTACGGAGCCGAGACATCAATTTGCTGGCGAGAAAAGTTGGGAACGTACCTGGTGCAAACCAGATTTATGTCTGAAACATTTTATTTTTACAGAAAGGTATGTAATTAGGAAAATATTTAGTAAGTAATACTAATACCTGAAAAAATTGCGAGAACAAGAACACCTAGTAGGTACATACGATTCTTCAGCGTGGAGAACTTGATAAAACTTTTGCATTTCCACACATTCTGCTCCACATATTCTGTCAGCAGCAACAAATTAACTATTATTAAAATTGCTAGGAAGTACAAAATGAATTGTTTAGATTCTACCTATGGCAGTATTAGAAGCAGAACCGTCAACCGTCAGTTACCTTTACTTATTCGAGACTTTCCCCCATATTCTAAGTCGTTACCACGAGATTACTCCACTCGACTCAACCTCGAACTAACCTCATTTTTGTGTTTTAGTATTTTTAGTTGACAATATATAATCAACTTGACATTTCTGCGTAAATGTTTCTTAAACGAGAGAAGCGAAGCAACTGTCAACTCAAGGTACGTCGCGACGTATTTTGAGTTTCCCTCAAAGTTAAGTAGAAGTCAAGTGAAGGATTTTTGGTGAAATGTTTTAGAATACGGAGGTTTGACTTGACAAAAATCTTGAGGATGCCTTCCACCGAGGTGAAGCAAAGCTAAATGGGGGGCAGCAATAGGCATGATGACTAAAAAGTTTTTACTGGATAAATTAATTATATTCCTCAAAAGATAAACATTTGTGAAAACAAAAATTAAATATCTCAAAAAATTACCATGTTACAAGCATTTTAAAAACCGGAATAGAAAGAGATAGCTCAAACGGCCAGTGCCGTCAGAGAAAAGTCGTTATAGTACCTTATTACTAAGCCGTGGTAGCTTTTCATACAATCTCTTCGGCATGTGACGTCACGAGTAGATTTTTCATAGTAACTGTGGGGGCGCTCTGATTCGCGAGAAAGGGACAGGAGTTGCCTCCTGTAGAAACTTTAAAAGCTTAACTCCGTGATTTATTTACTGATTTTGCTTATGTTTTCAATTATTGCATTCATTTTTAATCTTCTTTATGAAAGTAATATTTACTTGTTCCTTTTTAATTTATAATAGTAATAGTAGTCATCATGCCTATTGAATAAAAAGTACCATACACTGGGTGACTTGGGAGATGTGTCGGGCAGTGTATAGGCTGATGATAATGATAATCTGCTAAAATATGGAACACTGCTTCTTAATTGCAAGAACATTGAAGGTCTGTAAATAGTTTTCCACTTCAAAGGTCTTCCTTACTTAAAACGTTAAACAAACGTTTACCCAAGCACACTCAATTTAAACAATGGTTGCGGGAGGTCCCTCAAAATTTGCTCAACCGTTTGTTCAAGTTACCGAACCAAGGAGGGCGGAGTAAGGAGTGCTTTAGGGGGAGACGATTTAGATTCAATATCCTTAACCTTTTTATCCCTGTCATGTCGATTATTTTTTATGGTTTGGTTTATGGTGTCCCCATAATAGCGTGGGGGTATGACTGAGCATATGATTTGTATAAGAATTAAAAAATTAGGGGAACTGAAGAAATAAAAAAGGGCATAGAATTAATTAACTGTACTGAAACCCTACTTAATCTTATTCTATCCTACTTATATTATGAATGTTAAAGTTGTCAGTCTGCTTGTTGCCACTGAACTTTGGAACAGTTAACGTAAACGATAACCTGACTACATGGTATAGACCATGATACGTCATGCTGAACATAGGCCTCTGCCAATAATTGCCTCTTTGAGCGGCTTTTAGCCTCCTGCCCCCATCGGCTCCCCATGTTTCGGACCAGATCTTCGCTCAACCTAATATGGGTATAGTATTAATATAAGATTTTCCATTTCTGTATCGCCTCCCGTCTCACTACTCCCCACCGTTCTTTTTTTATTACTTAAAACATCCCTGTCTACCTAATTATATTAGAAGCAACCTTTAAGCGATTGCTCACAAAATTTGAGTTCCTAAGTTACACCGTATCCCTATTTCTTTGTGTAAAATTGTTTGAGTTTCAAATAGGGTGTTGAATTACTTTTGATCTTTATTATTAAGCGGATCTTTATTAACCGCTATGATTAAAGGGTAATTAGAATGGTGTTTTAATAAACTCATTAATATTTTGTTTTAAGTTAATTAAAGAAAGGGATATTTCTGTACATCAGTAATTATTAAGAAAATTTGAATACAAAATTCACTAGAAAATTACAATAAAATTTTGACTGCGTTGACTTACCACACAATTAATCTCATAAACTATTATAAAAAATTGCTAGTCATAAATAGATGACACAAAAGTGGTCCCGTGACCACATTTTTATCATCTCAGATCTCCGTTACTTAACAACCAATTTGAAAAATCCTTTTTTATTTAAATCGACACTTTTTAGGTAGGACCTTATAGAAATTGCACCAGTCTAGTGTGAGTTTAAATAAAAAAAGGTAATAAATATATAGATGTTAATTATTGTCTAATCTATGTATTTTTAGCATGAAATTAAGGATTTAGAAGTCGATTTAATCCCTTCTTTTAAAAAAAAATATTTATTTTACGATAAAAAATTCTCTCGGTGTATCACAGCCCTTAGAATCTCCCCTGGCCAGTCGCCAACTCCACGACCTCATATTACCAACGACCATGCATTAAGAGCTCGCGCGTGTACTAATTGTTTCAGTTTTTATTTATAACCACCCTGTAGCTGGACACTGAGGTTTAAGAGGTAGAATCCTTTTGTTATGAGTGAGCTGTACTGTTTTGCCAATAAAAATCCGTTTTTGCGCTAGATGTGATATTGCTATATATGTTTGATGATGTATGTCTACTTAGTATTAAATTCATCACAAGATAGTTCCGCTGAAAGCCGATGGATGTAGGAGGCGAGCGCTCTAGGTTGCGCTCTCTGGGAGAGGCCTATGTTCAGCAGTGGACGTCTTCAGCCTGATGATGACGATGATAATGATGATGATGATGATGATGGTGGTGGTGGTGATGATGATGATGGATATCGTTTTGCGTATACTCTTTACACTCAAGATAGTGTTATCTTGCTCTAGCTAGAGTCTAGACGAGAGTACAGAGTAACGAAAAAATCCAGATCTGTGGTTTAGAGGTACCTCGCAGTTTCACAGATCTTTGAATTTTCTGTAACGCCAATTTAAGCGGCTGCTTGCCTTCTCCATCCATCGGCTCCTCGCATTTAACAACTATAGTGACCTCAAATATTATTCGTTTTCCTCACTCAACTAAAAGGGCTCTAAATCATCAATGCATTTTTGTTTTTATTCTAACTGCTTACTGGCTTCTCTCTTGTTGCCAGAACGTTTCTCTTCTTTTAATTGGAAAAATGCCAGGCACTAAGCACCACTGCTTCCACTGAGCCGTTAACGTGTCTTTCAGTACATTAACTTTATTAGATAACAAGACTTGAACAAAAAATTAGGTAAGTAAACTTAATTATGTTGAAGAAATTGAGATAAGAAAGCCGGCGCTGCTTTGGCAACAGCTCGTTTGTTAATTAGTTCAAGGTTTTAATACTAAACTAAGCATAACAATTCACATAATTTTTTTATGAGAATAATGAGCTAGTCGTCAATAACCCCCCAGTGGGGGTTATTCGCTATGACACATGAGATTCCTTGCTAATATCGCGTGACGTGTAACATGCTTCAAACGTAAACGCGGTAGCAAATACCCCCAAGGTCATATATAACAAAATTGTAAAATGTCAAGGTTGTAAATTTACATAATTATCTTCTTCTTCTTCTTGTTTTAATAGCCTCCTACCGTTTTTTATCGATAATTATGTCAAATGAGTTAAACATTGCGCCAGAGTCCTATTTTTACAATCAAAATGCCAAAGTTAAAAAAACGTTATTTTTAAGCATACCTAACACCTAATAAAGACTGTTAAAGCACGTATTTAATCAAATTTCATCAGCTAAGTAACGCTGAATAGTAAAACTTAATTATAGTGAGTGGCTCTTTAGGAGATAACTTAGTCTTAGAGTGAGCAGATAAATTGGCATCTTTTATCTTAGAAACAAGTATTTTCTAATAACTATTCAAATTAATACTGGAAACAAAATGCTTGATAATATTAATTACTTTCAAGTCAAAATAAAAGGATTTTGCAAAAAAGCTATATTTATCAGTTTTACAAGCCAAAATGTGTTACTTACTATTTTCATCAAAATAATTTTATTAAGAGACAAAATCAATACCAACAGCCATTGTAACAGTAGTGCCTGATTAAAAATTTACTGAAGCAAAACAGACTTTTTACAGATGTTCATTGTAGAGAAAGTGGCGACTTCCACCAATTACAGCTACCAGAAACTCTATTGTAACCACAATGTTGCCGGAAACGATTTAGTTTTCAATGTGCCACTTTAAAGTGCTTACGTACTAAAACTGTTAATTTTGCAGTTACAACTTATTTATATTGCAACACTGAATTCGTCCTATTTACATTGGAATTAAAAAATCTTTCATCATCATCATCATCATCATGAGCTGAAGATATCTACTGCTGAACATAGGCCTCCCCCAGAGAGCGCCACCTCGAGTGGCTGCTCGCCTCTTGCGTCCATCGGCTCTCCGCAACTTTCATCAGACGGTCAAAAAATCATTCATATTTTCAAAATTATGCCAGATTACCAATACAATGACCTTCATGTAAGGTAAAGTTTTCTCAACGTAAAGGTCATGACCTCTAAAAGGTAAAGCATTTACCTCACCAATTCTTATGATTCTTTGGTAGGATCGTGAAAGAATTCCCTTTGGGAATGAACCTTGCCAACTTAGTAAAAGGCTAGGTTAGATATAGTTCTGATAATATATGTTTGCGTATGTAAATTCTGCGGACGTTTTGTGTTAAGCTTTAGGTTATGCAGAAAGATAGACTTTCGACAATTTGAAAAATTGGTAACTAAGTAGAGTATAGATCAGTTTACGTTCATGAAAACTATGGGTCAGCCAAATGTGTACATTAAAATACTGATTTTTGGCTTCTTATAACATTGTGTAGGCATAATAATAAAAAAAAATTAAAAAAAATGCGGACAACAAAGTAATGAAACACCATACCAACGTCATTGTTTTCTGACAAATATAATCTGGGAGTTTTTAGGAAACGAACTTGTATCTTCTAGATACGTTTACCTTCATCGTCTCGACCGCATCGTCACTTACCATCAGACAAACAAATCACGTCTGTTGTATGGGAGCCCCTTCAATATTTATTTTATTCTGCTTTTTGTATTTGTTGTTATAGCGGCAACGGAGATACATAATCTGTGAAAATTTCAACTGTCTAACTATTATGGTTCATGAGATACAGCCTGGTGACAGACGAATAGATGGACAGACAGACAGACAGACAGAAAGCGAAGTCTTAGTAATAGGGTTCGCTTCACCCTTTGCAAGTTAAATTTTTAGTAGATATAAAATACCTGATCTTTCAATACAGTACTTACCATAGGTATTTTGTGTTCCCAAACCCGGACCCCCATAAAACAAGATCGACGGACTACAAACCTCATCTATCAACAAAATCCTATCATTTACGCCATCAATTTTATTCCCAGTGTTTCCTTCCTCAATCCAAACAAATAGTAAACAGTAAAACCTCTGGGATAGGCCCCGGGAGAGCGCAGTAAATGTAATCGCAGTAGGAACCAGTATAAACGAGCTGAACCTACAATTATTGCTTTTAGAAATGTTTCGTGAAGTTGCAGGGTATAATTATCTCAATAGCATAAGGATAAGTAGTATAATTTATACAAAATGGTGGACTGGTGGATTGGTGGACCGAAGATCTGGTGAAAACAGAGGAGAGCCGATGGATGCAAGAGGCGAGTTGCCGCCCATGGTGGCTTGCCAGAGGATGGCCTATGTTTAGCAGTGGACGTCTTTAGACTAGTGATGATGATGATATAAAATGGTGATAAAATATATATGTACTACGTACTACAAATGTTTTTAGAAATGTGATTCAGGAAACAGTTTATTTAGGTTTAGGTTTAAAGAAATTTATTCTCAAATAAGTCACTTCCATGAGAACATAGTTACACTTAAAATTATTATACATACATTCGCCGTCACATAAAATAATGTAGGAAGGTAACAATATAAATACGTGCTAAGTAAAATTATAATAGGTATATTTGA
Source organism: Ennomos erosarius (assembly GCA_963580505.1). NCBI lineage: Eukaryota > Metazoa > Arthropoda > Insecta > Lepidoptera > Geometridae > Ennomos > Ennomos erosarius. The sequence goes on along the minus strand of OY756978.1, from coordinate 1,511,932 downwards.
CGGCCCCGAGGTTTGACGGGCCCGATAGCTCAGTTGGTAGTATCCCTGCCTTCTGAACTGAGGGCTGTGGGTTCGATTCCTACCCGGGACAAACATTTGTGTGATGAACATAGATGTTTGTTCTGCGTTTGGGTGTTATATTGTATTCTATGTATGTATTTACAAACAAAAAAGTACATAAGTATTGTATCAGTTATCTGGTTCCCATAGTACAAGCTATGCTTAGTTTGGGGCTAGATGGCGCTGTGTGAAATGTCTACACATATTTATTATTATTATTTATTTATCATCGATACTTAATTTAGTATATTTCGGCAGTGGATCCGCCATCATAAGGTATTGAGTCAACTGCCTCTTGAAAACGTTAAATGAACGTAATTTTTTTAATATGTGAGGGTATTTTATTATAAAGTTGTGCTCCTTCAAAAGTAAGCATTGTTTTGCCATAATTCGTTCGAGGCTTCGGAAGTACAAGAAGGCTACCGCGACGATTGCTGCGTTTGGAAACCTGTTTTACTTTGGTGAACGTTCATAATTCATAATTCATAATTCATTCATTTATTGCTGCCACAGAGTTACAAAGCAGGTCTTATTGCTAAATTAAAATTAGTCCTATCTGTGACATGCCATTGTGGCATGCAAAATGTTGGGATGACTGGCTTGATTTTATTCAAGCCAGTATCGAACGTCATACATCGTTAATTAATAATTATGTCATTAGGTACTTAATAGTCTAAAGCAATATATTTCTACGTTTATTTACATTGTTCTATTATTACCTATCCAAAATTAGTCAATGTCTTTATAATACGATTATTTAGTTCATTTAGAATAATTATAATTGTACCTATATAATATTTGTTTAAATTTAAAACCTATATAAACTTACTATCAAAATATTCCTCCAGTGTATAAAAACAATTGCCAGTCAATAATTTAAATAAAAGTTTCTTAAAATGTTCATTTTGTACAGTTTTCATACGATTAGGCAAATGATTATATAATGTTGCTGGGACATACAAAGCGCTGTTAAGAAACTGTGTCGTTTTAGGTCGTCCCTTCCTAACATCACAAATAGCGGCGAGACAATGTTCTTTCCTTCTATTAATGCTACGTACTGGCCTATTATTGCTACAAATTACTGACTCGGTTCTATAATATTGCGGATTCTGCTTAATAAATATACAAGATTCATATATATATAGAGAGCACAAAGTCATTAACTTATGTTTTTTGAAATATGGGCGGCAACTGTCATCCATTTTTATACCCGTTATAGCCCTTATGCACTTTTTTTGGTACGTGAAACATTTCTTTTTGTCTGTTATTTCAGAGTATAATGTCCTCAATAGCATAAATATAAGTAAGTAGTAGTATAATTTATACTAATATTTGTTAGTGAAATCATTCGTCGTTCCCATACGTTGCCACTTTTGGGGCATGGGCCATATCTCACAGAAATATAGTGAATCTACAATCTACTAAGTGGCCAAGTGCAGGTTGGTGGATGACATATTATTTCGAATTTTGTGGTTTTGGAATATGCCAATGCCTCACGATGTATTCCTTTACCGTTGTAAAAGCGAGTATAAATTCCGCAGTTAACTTAAAAGTTATTGAGGAAGGACCGAGCGGTATTTGAACCTGGGTGCATCATAATATAATAATACCGTAACGTTGTACAATTTCCTCCTTTTCCTAGATCATCATCATCATCATCATCGCCTGAAGACGTACACTGCTGAACATAGGCTTCCCACAGGGAGCGTCACTTTGAGCGGCTGCTCGCCTCCTGCAACCATCGGCTCCCCGCGGCTTTCATCAGATCGTCGGTCCACCTACCCAAATGTTAATTCAATTTATCCTTTTGGTTAATAACTGAAAATGCTCACATAAACTTTTCAAATATAACTTGTACGTCTCAAAATAAAATCCATAGTTTGAACAATATTTTTCCACACCGATAACTGACAAGATATCGTTACTAAAAATATCTTGAAGCAATATTTTGCGGACACAGCTATATTTCTTATTGGTAACAAATTAACGCAATGTCTGGAAAAATGTCCTTTTGCTGTATTAGTTCCGCTCAGATATCTCGTAAAAGTTTGTAGAGAAATGGTTCTTATTTTTTATGTTTGCTATAAATCGGTAGTCTGCGGTATTAATGTCTTACGGTCTGCACAATTTTATATTGTCTGTGGTATCGGGCCTAATTAGGCTTTCAGTTTTAGGTTTTATAGCCTAGAGGTGTCCCGCAAATTTTTCCGCAACTTCACATTTTCCCCTTGAAACTAAATTTTCCGGGATAAAAAGTATTCAATGTTGACCACGAGAATGAAAGTAGCCCGTGTGCAAAACATTACCTATCTAAATCACTTTGAATGTTTTGGCATGAAAGCAAAACAAGGGGCGGTTAGATACTTGTAAGTTTATGTCCACAACCACCATAAGCTCAAAAAGCTGGTAATGGTGATTTTAATATGGGTACTCAGCAAATCTCTTTGCTTACTTATGGTGCCAATAATGAGAAGATATTAAAAAAGGCAGCCGAAGACGACTAGTCTTACCCATGTCTTACCCATAACAAAACACACAGTATTAATACGGATCCATAATTGAATCCCCGAGTCCAATCGTCCGGGGACGGGACGGGGCCGGCACGTGATCGGAAAGGCGAAACTTTGCAGTCGCATTGTTGGCCACATTAAACGGAATTTAACCGACGCTGTTCGGGTAATTAGTCTGTGGTTTTGTATTACGAGAAGGTACAACAGGGTGGCGTGTTCGTGAAATTAATTGACGTAAGAAGTGCTGTGTTGGACCACGTTTAATTTTAGTAGTTATCTAAACTTATACGTGATCATCTTGCCACCTTTCGGTAAATTATTTTAAAAGCGTAAATGATACTTATATTATGTTACAATTAACTGTATGTATATATGCGTCTGCCTACCCACATGATGTACTGTATTGTGAATTGTGAGGCATCTATTCAGGTTCAGAGCGAGACGATTGTTTTATTACTAGCACTAAACTACAGTCATGATGTTTTACTACTATTATTGTTAATGCGACCAACCTGGATCGCAGGGAGCCGGTGGATGCAGGAGGCACGCAGTCGCTCATAGTGGCGCTCTTTGGGTGAGGCCTATGTTTAGCAGTGGGCGTCTATAAGAAGAATATGATGATGATTTTTAAAGCTCCTAACAAAGCTCGACTACCAAAATCAAGCAACGCTTGCTGCTGTCATATAGGATGGATGAGGAGCTGATCACTACAAAAAGTAGTAGAGTGGGTTTTACAGCTGAAAACTACGTTGTTTACAACTCTTAGAATTAGCAAGTTGAAAAGGTAGTGGGCAGATCACAGTGCTCGCAAAAGTGACAACTGTTAGGAATGAAAAGTTCTGATGGAAACCACAAACCGAAAAACGCAGCGTAGGCCGGGACTTCCATTAGGTGGACCGACGACCTGGTCAAAATCAATCAAAAGAGTTGTTCAAAGTGGTGCTTTATGGAGAAGGAAAATGTTCAGCGGTGGACGTCTTCGAGTGATAATTATGGTACAGCGTTTTGGAGAGCCATTAGATCGGTAGTTCCAGCTGTTTATAGGACAGCAATGCTTGAGCCAAGTCATAAGCTTTTTAGTGTTTAAAAATTGTAACCGCAGCAAAAAAAAATGTTTGGTGTAGGATTATTAGATAATAAGTACTTTCCGATGGATGCAGGAGGCGAGCAGCCGCTCTGGCGCTCCCTGGGGGAGGCCTATGTTTAGCAGTGGACGTCTTCAGGCTGTTAATGATGATGATGATGATGAAGTACTTTAACAGATCACCAAAACCACCCATACATCACTAAAACGTTCCAAGAGCGACTAAAAAACACCCATCAAATTATCCCATGTTAAATGGCTCATGCCCGAAACTCGAACTAAAATAACCAAAGTTACATCATAAAGAGGAACTTCGGCCAAATAACTCAACCCTTATGGAGTTGAGTGGAATTGATGACTGAACCGTGAAATGGACATAATAATGGCTTTTCCAAAACTCTAATCAATATAGCCATTAGTGTACATTTGGGGAAGCGTAAAATTTACCACAAGAGGCTTGTGTAATATACCGTGTTCACTGGAGAGGTAGAATAGTTTTTTGAAAACAATTGACAGACGAATGTGACTAATATAGATCTTATGATGATGATGAATAAACTAAGAAGTTTGTTTTGCTCAGTACAATTCCTTTCTAATCAAAACACTATAGTGCTTCCACACTACTGCTTGGCGGCGTAACTGGCAAAGCGGTGGTGGTACCTATATTTAAAGGAACTCCAATGGAATAGTCCTTTCACTTAAAAATATTTTTGTGTATTTAGGTTTGCAATAAAATATCCTTCTATTCTAGTCTTCAACTCAGTAACGGGAGGTTGCATAATATTGTGATACTTACATGAATAATTATATCACATACTAACCATGAGAATACAATACTTTACTACCTTACGACTTATCCCAGAATGCCAAGTGTTCCTAAAGCACGAAACCAATTTCAATTTTATTATCCGTCAAAGTTTATATTATCAAGAGTAGGTACGTGATACGTGCCTTCGTATTTAGGGCGATTACACACGGAATCAGTTCACAGTCATGCAGTAGCGCGGGTGCATGTTTATATGAGACACTTTAATATAGCATCACTTCGAAAAACATTCTACTTAAAAATACAAAAATGAAATGAGGTCTACCATGTTTACCTACAGCGAGTTCACAAGGAATATTATTTATGTTAGTAAATGACAACACATGCTAGTCATTTGCCTGATGTTAAAAGTTACGGCAGTCTTTGCAGGTGCGAAATCACTCGGAACTCTAAAATAATTTATAAAGTATCGTATGACACTGCACTGTGCACGTCATCCTGAGACATCAGCACAGTCTAGCAGTAAGATTAGTAAACTGTGAGATCATGTTATAAAGTCTCACTTGCAAAGTGATTTGACTACCATGCCTTTTACACCGGCGCACAATACTGTTTGGCGGCTACAACTGGTAAAGCAGTGGTTCCTATCGAGACGAACTTTGCAGAAAAGTCCATACTATCACAAATAAAGAGGTCGTACTAACCACATATTTAGGGCGAGTACACAAGAGCAGTCGTGGTCGCAGTGACTAATTGAGGGAATGCTGCTGTGGTCAACTCGTTAATAATAATGAGGGTTCAGTGTCACTTCACAGAATGCGTACGTGATTCGGTTCCGGGTTATTGAGAGTCAAGTGTGGGTACGTTAATGTTGAATTTTCAATTGAATTCAATAAAAATTGGGTGAAAAGGCTGCATCAAAGTGATTGACATAATTGACAATTGATTTCTTACATCAAGTTGCCTACATCTCAACTGAGGTAGTGATTTTACTAGGTGGTAGGATTTTTCTGCAAAGTTCGTCTAGGTATGTACCACCGCTTTGCCAGTTATTCTGCCGCCAAGCAGTAGTGTGCAAGCACTACTGTGTTCCGGTTTGAAGGGCATTGTAGCTAGAGAAATAACTGGGCAAATGAAACTTTATGACCTGATTACACAGTGTAGTAATCTGATTACTAGACTGTGTGATGTCTCAGGATGACGTGCGCAGTGCAGTGTCACGCGAAACTTTATTATTTTAAAGTTCAGAGTGACACTGCAACTGTTATGGGCGGCCGTGTCACTTAACATCAGGTGAACGACTAGCCCGTCACGTCATGCATTCTCATAAAAAAACTGACTAGAAAAATAAAAAAAATAAAGCGCAATGATAACACACATAGATCCTGGACACTCAACAAGGATTCCCTATATGTAGGGAGCCAGGATATACAAGGACTATGGTCCACATGGTTACAATACCCAGACTCAAAACAAATGCTTACGATTTTATCCCATGCATCAATATTATGTCCAGTGAGTAGAGAGAATCAAACCCGCTACCTCCAGGTTATGAGCCGACCTGCTCAACCACCACACCACAAAGACTGTCCAATAGATAATGTGGACGACTATGTAGTAAGCTTGCCTAAAAACCTGTTCTTGCTCCTCTTAGATTATAAGTGTTTGTTAAACTCAGACGCTGGTAAAAGAGTTCTGTAATTACATAGAATAGTAATGAACTTCGTCATTAGGACTCGTCACTGTCCAATAGCGATTATAACAATTTTTCCATAAAGTCCTATAACCCCAGCTCAGCTTTCCACACTCAGCCCTAACTTAATAATTTATTAGGGTAATTCCGTCACAGTTTGATAATTCCCCATTTTTATGGTCGAACCCCCATAAAATTTATGTCCCCGTTATATGGGGTATTCGCTCTGGCTTCGATCGTATAATTGATATTCTGCCATCGTTTTGGACGTATACCCCGGTTAACTTGATGGCAGTAAATCAATTTGACACAAAGTTACGGAAGCAGCGGTTCATGGGAGACAATGTATGTCGTATTCATTTGTTTTGCCGAAGTACAGTTTACCAACTAAAGTTGTTGCCGGGTTAGTAGAATTGGTAGAGTTGGTAGTGACGTCAACTTGTGATCTGTAGATCGTGACTGAAAACCGTGAACTAAGCTAGTGTTTTCAGAAAAGTAAAACATTGTGGTAAAACGTGGTCATAGTAAGGTGGTAGTTCTAGCGTTTATCTGGATAGCTAGTACCCGTTACTAAAGTGTCTATCCAAGGAATTCACGGTGTTTGTGCTACATTTTAAGGGGTCGCAAATGTTGGATTCTTTTTTTTTTTCGGGGGTGGTCCCTTACTCATTCTTGGTTTGAGTGCCAGCTGCCGATCATTGTCATGATCAAGCTGTAAAAAACTAAAAAGCATTAGCTATTCTTTTTTTAAATAAATAATTTGATTGGGACTCTATTCCAAAGTAAAGCTAGTTATTTGAATTTACAATCTAAATCCACCTACAAAAATGTTGGTCGAGTGAATACAAGCATTTTTATTAGTCACTGGTGCGAACGTTGGTGAATATTTGGTAAACAAGAGGTAGTTTGTCTTATTTGATCTTTTTGGTCTTTTTTACTGCGTTCTTGTACTTTGGCCCAACCTTGGCCAATATGTCATAGTCAGTTTTTGATACTGTAACTTCATATACTGCGCGTATCGTGTGACCTTTCAAAGGGAATGGTTTATCTCGGCCGGTGCGTTTATTTTGTTGACGTGAGGGTTGATCTTCCCTTTATACCTTTGTGCAGAATACTGATAAGGTCCTTCAAATGTTAAACAATTATCTGTAAAATTGCTCAGATCAGAATAAAAATGTTTATTCATCTATATTCGATTATATTTGGCTGAAGTAAAATCAATGGCACAAGCATACGAAAATCCTAACCATGTATTGTATTTTGAACGTTTTCTGTGGATATTTACAACTCATAGCTACCGTACTCAGGTTAAGCCATCGCTCCCAGTAATAATCGTCATCGTAAGACAAAAGACAGTAAACCTAAATAGGACGAACCAGAATAAATAATAGTTAGTACTACCACAGTTACCTACAGACGATACCAGAGTATTTATACTAATTACAAGGGAAGAAAGGATGAATGAAGGAAGTAGACTTTTATAACAAAATTATGTTACGTTTAACACTTTTTTAAACTTTCATGGTTGTTCACTACATTTTTAATTTTTTTTATTGTAGGTCTTTTAATTTAATTAACGGGATCTTTACCTGATTACAAAAGACAAAAGACAAAGTGTATTATTGCAAATAGGCTATTTATAGCACTTCTACAAATAAAATTAATTTAAATTATTATAATTATTACTAAGCAGATAAAATCACAAAGTGCACAATTTCAGTTATTATTACTATATAATGGCAAGCCTATTACGTAATAAGTGTATGAAAAAAAAAAAAGAGAAATTCTCTCTTCCACTACAGGTGCAAGCAATCTGGCACAATGCAGAATAGACAACTCCGATCCGTAGCTTCGATTACACCTGTAAAGAAGAAGCTACAAGAAACTTCACTTTAAGTGTAAATAAAAAATATGCGTAGATTTATGCAAGTAAGATATAAGTACCTAACTATAACATTTATCTTGCTAGATAAACAGCAAAAGCTACATTTTCAACAATATTACTTAGCTTTACTCAAACTCTCTGAACACTTCAGCATTTCAACTGAATAACTTCTTATTTTTCTTGTTCTCATCAATTCTCAAAACATTCTCTGTCAGCTCATCTTTCGTTTGTTCAGATGCTAAGACGTAGAAAATTTAATGCCAGTATGAAATGTATCACTCGTAGAACTGACAATCGATGGGGAAGAAAGGTTCTTGAGAGGCGAACACAAGCCGGAAAACGCAGCGTTGCCCGGCCCCCCACTAGGTGGACCGACGATCTGGCAGAAACCGCGGGAGCCGATGTATGCAGGAGGCAAGCAGCCGCTCAAAGTGACGTTCTCTAGGGGAGGCCTCTGTTAAGTAGAGCACGTCTTTAGGCTGTTGATGATGATGGTGACGCTAAATTAAACACTTTACAAGTGAACATTTCAAACCTACTACTACTACAATAATGCCTATAACTATACAACTACTATATATACTACTGCAACAAAAGAAAAAATCATTTGTAAGTCAATCAGCATTAAGCTTATGCTGCTCCTAAGTTTGCACTTATCGTTCTATAACGTTTCTACTGCTACACCTTTGGGTACATCGTACATATAGATAAGTACGAGCCTTCATAATTTGGTGCCGAAGGACATCAGACTGTATTAGCTTAGTTTTACCCTACTTAAAGCTTCCTATTACACTGTGTCTGGCTCAGCAGTGGAACTATTTGCCTACTTAAGTTAAAGAGAAGCTTGTCCGCCACTTCGCATTGTATTTATGACTCGAGTCTTATGGAAGTATGTTGAGGACTTAAGTTTTGTTTTATATCTTAGTAACATTTTGCAAGCCTGTAAGCATTTTCGGAATAAACGTTTTGTATGTAATAATGCTTTTAAAACAAAACTAAATTGCTGGGCTACCACAAGCTAATACAAAACCATCATGTTTCATGGCATTATTGTTTCAAGGATACAATAATATTGTTCGAATTCGTATCATGAACTTATAAAGTATTCCTGCGTGTGAACGAGACGTCTACATTTTTATATGACGTTATCGCTGTCGCACCTCAGTGTCACATTGATCGTAGAACTGACAACCGATGGGAAAGAAAGGTTCGCGAGTGGCAACCACGAACTGGAAGATGCAGCGTAGGCTAGTCCCTTAATAGGTGGACCGAAGATCTGGTGAAAAACACGGGGATCCGAAGGATGCAGGAGGCAAGCAGCTGCTCAAGGTGGATTTCTATGGGGTGGCCTATGTTCAGCAGTGGACATCTTCGGGCTGTTAATGATGACGAATCTTATAAAATGCATAATAATACCTTTTAAATACATCTCTATTTGCTAAATACTGCAAAAAGCACGCAAAATGGGATGTTTTTCAACTGTTTATGATATCAAACATAATGCTATAAATTGGCTACAACGGTCCTGATATTGCGAAAGCGTAACTTTTCAATGCTTGTTCGTACATTTTCCTCTTACCGGAAATGAATGGGTCCTCTTCCTTCCTTAGATTCTGTACCCTATTCACTTAGACACAGAGCTGAATTTGGTTTTCCTTTTATTATCTAACTGATGTAATGAGTAAAAATGTAATTAAGTGGCTTCATTGCTGTGGGAATTTTCATGTTGCCTTTTTAAGTTCAGCGAGTAATTTGTAATTATGTTTGCTTTATGTTAAAGCTATATCAAGTTTGTCTTTTCTAATGTAAGCGGTACGATAATGATACAAAATTGTTTGATATTATGTAAGATTAATTATTGTATATTTTAATATATAAGGTATAATAAATAAAATAAGTAAATAACGTCCAACGATTCAAATCCCAAAAAACCAAATTAAAAATACCAAAAAAGACAAAAGTTGGAGTAACTAATCCAAAGCTACTCCATAAGGCCGAAAGAGTTCATGTCTGTACCCCTAGTACCTAGAGTTTCGATAGTTTACTAAAACTTGATTCGTTTACGTTTTCTCCCTTTTCTCCCATACATTTCTCTGCAGCGCCCTTAGCGGAGACGTTGATGAACTAAAAATGACAGTACACATTGTAAATGTATTCGCGCGTATTCACGTATTGGAAAACTCGCACTAGGGGTACTGGCCATTTTTCCTTGTAGGGGTATTCACTAAACAAGCAATATTGTGTTCCAGTTTGAAGAGCATTATAGCTATTGAAATTACTGGGCATATGAGACTTTATGACCTGATTAAACGGTGTAGTAATCTTATTACTAGACTGTGTGATTTCTCAGGATGAGGTGCGCAGTGCAGTGTCATGCGGAACTTTATTGTTTTAAAGTTTTGAATGACACTGAAACTATTATGGGCGGCTGTGTTTCATTCTCATAAAAAAAATATGCCCAACAGTGGCCAATTCTGCAGCTAATATAAAATATGACTAGACAAAAAATATGTCCGCAAAGGTACATTGTCGAACGAATTCCTCGTCTAAAATTCAAATTTCGTCCAGTGCGCATATGACACCGCACCGTCCTCCGATATTGAAACCAGCTACATTCAACTCACGTACTACAGTTGATAAAGGGTGCATGCCATTCCGTGTTAGTCTAATAACAGTAGGGTGTATTTGCGTCGTAACCTATAAAATAATTAAAGTCGTTCATTTTTTCTCAGACGATTAGGTCCATGTTTAGAAAGCTTAGATTAAAAAGTTGGAAAATTTTGATTGTCGTTAATTAAGTAAATTAAGTTTTCGCAATAATTCCAATAATTAAAACTTACTTTTTTTTAATGGATTAAGAATCTTGAATAATAAAACTATATCTCAACGTTTCCAATAAAAAAAAAATTCAAGGCACTTTAAAACTTTATTGGAAGATAAAATATTTTTTTTAGATTTCCTTAGTTTTGAGTTTTATTTTTTTCCAAAAACAAAATAAATAAAGAGTAATAATGTCAGAAATCATATACAATCAGCATTTTTAACATATTTTTTTTATTTGTGTTTTACATGGAATATAAATACATAAAAAATAATTAGCCATGGACAAAACTCTCCAATTTTTTAATATAAGCTTTCTAAACATGCACCTTAACATGTGACAAAAATGAACGACTTTCATTATTTCAATAAGTTGAAATGCTACTGTTACTGGACTATGTAGGGTAGACAGGCGAATGGATGCATCGTTGACTTCGCAGGAGTTTCACTTTCTTTTAAAGTATACAAATGTGTGGATTATGGAAAAATTGTCAGATCGTTCCAATAAAATTGAAGTTATGTACCTGTGGGGAAAGAGTGAAGCGACTTGCTCATACGTCGATAGTATCTTGGCTGAAACCTGCTAGGTGGGGGATTTACTTTGGCATGACGCTACGCATTTTCGTAGGCAAGCATCTACGTGGCATAGCATCGTAGCGCACACCTACGTGCGTAGCAGTCGTATCCGTAGATCTTAGTTTCCGCACTTCTCGGTTCTAAGATGTGTCGATAGTCACTTCCTACAAATAATACATATCCTTATCAAACACGTCACCTTTTCCGGTCCCGTCTCAGTCGAGCTTCCGTGACGTATCTTTGAAGGACTTCTTGATAGACCTATCCATCAATAGTAAGTGAAACTTTGTCATTGTTTGTTTCCTTATGGGATTTCATATAAAAAATTTTGGACCACTTAAGAGAAATTTTTAACAGACTGCTTAACTTATAAATGACAACGAATAGGTAATTATGAGCAATTTGTCGAAGAAGAAAGGATCTCGAGTAGTAACCACGAACCGGAAGACGCGTCGTAGGCCTTTACTAGGTGGACCTTAGGCATCTATTAATGGAGATGTTAACGTTATAATCCGCAAGCACTATTTTCTGCCAATTTCTACGGGGGACGAGGTAGACACGCATAGCACACTCGCAAACGGCGCGTGTAAACACACGCTGCACACCATCTTAAAACACGCACACCGTTATATAATCTAGCGTAGTCACGCAGTGTCTACACGCACACTATGATATTGTAGATGACCAAGTAGCGCTTTATGACCGGCAGAAGGGAACGCCTTGCTTTCTCACCTCCTTTTATAAAAGTTCTAAGAGGTGGATCGAAAACTGATGGTCTGGGGCCGTAATGAGCTTTTAACGCGATTCAAAACGGAGCCTATCTTCTGATCGTTTTGTTTTTTTTGTATGAAGATTTTGACAAGCTATCCAATATACGCTTTGTTTTGGATCGCGCTAAGAGCTCACAGTACGGCACTAGAACTGATAGATGCAAGAAGCAAGCAACCGCTCAAAGTGGCGACCTATAAGGGAGGCCTATGACGGAAATTGATGACTCTTATGACATATCTAATAATATATACTCCTTGAAATGTTTCTGGAATTCAGTATGACTGTTTTTTTTTATTTTACTTATCTGTAAAATTAATATAAATTATTGGTTGTAGATGTTTGCTCGTGAAACGTTTGATCGTCTTTTTGGTTGATCGAACACGTTTGATGATTATTTATTTTTGAAAGGACTTAGATCCTTTTTACAGTTGATTTAGATCCTTTTTAATGTTGATTATTAGGGTTCCGTAATCAATAAGTAGGTTGTTTTATCTCTCTCGGTACTCTGTCGTACACAGAGGCTAGGTGAAAGCCTCTGTGGTATGGTATTCACCATGAATGGTGAATGAGCAGGACAGCTCATAACCTGAAAGCAGTACATTAAAACACTCTGCGATCACCACGCCAGCTGCCTAGCGTAGTGATTGCAGCAGACACCCATCTAAGAAATGATCGCAGTGGACGTTGTTTATAGCTTTATCAATCGATCAAAGACGTCTAGTAAAGCTTTAATACTTTGAAAGAATACTGAAGAAGCCAACTTTTACCTAAAGAAGCTTGGAAATATTTTTGTTCAAATATAAATGCCCAACGATCATATACATATATTCTGGACCCTAACTACGATTCTCTGTGACTACGGACCCAGGAACTACGAAGTTTTTGCGCTTTTTTATATCTATGCACAAATATTGTTTCTGTAGCGGGAATTGAACCCGCCGCCTCCGTATTATGAGCCGACCTGCTCAACCACCACACCACAGAGGTTGTCAAAAGTCAAGAAAAAATCTTTTATGTGTATTTCTAAGATAAGTAAAACATGTCTAAATAAAAATTATTTACCAAAATATGTTTGGTATGGCATTCAAGGTCAGATAGGTTAGGAGGAAGTTGTCCTAAGAAATAAGCAAAATATTTTATGAGTAAACATCGGATAGCGAAAACAACTTGTGCTTTCAGGAAACGCGGTGGACCTTTGCTTACGGTAAAATAAATTAAGGTGGTAAATATTGTCTAACGCGTTTGAATAAACCATGACAAAAGAACTACTCAAAATAAATCAATCAATCAAATAATATTTTATTGACATAAAGGTTTTACAGTGCATAATAATGAGTCCATAGACTCCTGAACTAGTTTTACACTGTGTTTCAGGAGCCATTATAATATGTTTCACATTATATTATGTCATACAAAAATGTTATATAAGAATTTGAATGAAATGTTCTAAGTTAAACATTCAGCTTAAGTAGTTTATTTTAGTACGTATGTGTATGTGTATGTGTATATGTGTGTGTACTGTATACGTATATGTGTATATGTATGTGTATGTGCATGTGTATGTGAATGTGTATGTTTGAGTTCAGGTGTATGTAGGTGTGTTTATGATGAGTAGATGTATGTGAGGGTGTGTGTGTGTAAGTATAAATATGTACTTCTTGTTTTATTTTCATCATTTCAAGAATTGTTGTATACTCGAATCTGTATTGAAAGAAAGAAATACGCTGCGACTGCGTTCTGTTGTTTGGCCACTACAGAAATATTATAGTCCCTATAATTATTACCGTCACGTGGCATCCAACCATAGCTCAGTTGGGAGAGCGTTTAATATCGTTGAGTAAGAAGGCACAGGCTCAAACCACAATGGTTAATAAACATTTTTAGGAATTAATAAGTTGTTAAGCCAAGTCAGAAGCCTTTTGGCGGCCTAAAAATTCTGACACCAGGGCTGACCACTTGCCTACACGAGAAGAGGAAGAACAAGGAACTAATTGTAATATGTCATTGTAAACCTTTGTCAAAGAAAATATTTAAAGATAGAAATAAAGGAAATACACTTATTCTGGATGCAACATTAGTACTTACATAATATAATTTATTTGTGTGATGTAATCACATAGGTTCCAGCTTGTAATTAAATTCACCTTAATAACTGTTTAACTACATAACACAGTTCTAAAATGTGGTCATTTAAACACTAATAATTAACATGGATAAAGTCATAACCAAACAAGAATGCCCGCTTTAAAGCTTCCTCAACGCCATTAACCAAGCTTACGCAAGTCAAGCCATGAGCCAGCTACTTCTCTATACAAGTCTTTGACATCGATAATACCTACATGTCTATTAACAAACAAACTGCATACACAACTCGCTGGCTATTATCAAATGAAAGGACGTTACACTAGGATCGCTGGCTGCTTTTGTACGGTTTATTCTAGTCTTTCTGCTGATACAATTACACTAAAAGCAATGAAGTTATTTCTGGCAGGACGTATTTGTTGTCTGGTATTGTTGAAGGTTGTGAGTCGATTTTCAATACTTTTGGTTTTTGAGACGTACCGTTGTAGAGAAAATGTTGAAACGTGAAAAATAAACAAACAGTGGAATAGGCTCTTGCACACGCTTAACTATAAAAATTACAATACACATAAAATGGTGACGGTAAAATGGTGAATACTAGGCTCCAAAGCTTAGAGCACCGTCGTAAAGTTGCTAGCCTATCGGTGTTCTACAGGTTGCATTTCGGTGAGTGTCCTGCGGAGCTACACAATCTAATTCACCTTCTCCATTTCACCATCGGACGACAAGACGTACAGCTACACGCCATCCATTTATGGTTGATATTCCTTCAATTCGTACGAAGCGGTTCGACTCGACATTTATAATCCGAGCAGCGAAAGAATGGAACGCATTACCAGCGTCTTTGTTTCCCAATAAGTACAATCTGGAGCTCTTCAAGTCGCGAGTGAATAGGTATCTTCTAGGCAAGCATGTACCACCGTGGACCGAGGGATTGCGGTCAAATGTGGGCCTATCCAGTTATAAAAATAAAAAAAAAACTTTTTGGGTAATATTATATCTTAAAATATCTAGGCCAAAGAGACAGTCTCACTCGTAAAGTGTCGTTGAACTGCGTATCAATGGATTTTTTAATGAAACGCATGTCCATTGCATAGCTCAGTCACCAAACGAGCGATGGAGATAGCTATGCTCGCTGTTTCCCTGCAGATAAGATCTGAAATGAGTTCCGCAGCTGAACTAAGGTGACCGATATAGCTATTAATAAAAGCAAGTCGAAATGGTATGAAATGAAATGAAATGAAAATGAAATGAAATGAAATGATCTTTATTCCCGACACACAATATCGCGAAAGGAACAATATAACACGCAACATAATAATAAGAAACTTATATAAATATACTATACTCTTAAGCGATATTGCGCGATGCCAGGAACAGGTCCCGGCTCAGCATACAACTGAGGCTGCAACAACAACCTCAGTTACTGATTTTCAGCCGGAACCTACGTCATGTCACCACGGACGCAACACACCTTATACTACAAAGTACAAAACATGGTAATGGATAGGTCACATCGCTCGTAGAAATGTCAACCGATGAGAAAAAGGACCAAGAATAGGAAAACGCAGCGTAGGCTGGCACCTCACTAGGTGGACCGAAGATTTGATCCTAACCACGGGAAATCGATGGATGCAGGAAAAAATAAGCCGCTAAAGTGTCGCTCCATGGCAAAGGCCTATGTCCAGCAATGGACATCTTCAGGCTATTGGTGATGCAGGTATGCCCATTTCGGCACAAAAATGCCCAACAAAGTACGTGAATTAAAAGAAACTTAATGTGAGTAAGTGCTACCACGAGTCATGGTCTATCAAGCTAGCACATAAATTGGTCTTCCATTTGCCTCATATTTTCGATAGCAAACTCGTCTCGAGCGACCATAAAACTCGCTGAAACCAGCAAAATGCTACCCTATAAACAACAAGCGGTACTAAACAAAAGGCGCTTTCACCTGATATTCAATATCACGTTTTTACCATATTTCGCTTCGATATTCCCCTACGGAAGAAAATTAAATTCAATAACAAGTGAGTGGAGATCCTTTGACAAAGGCGTGGTGTAATGGGCGTCTTTTGATAAACTATCCCTTCGCTGGGATCTTGAGCTATTGTAGGATGTAGGTCTATGCTGCAATAAATCGGCTATTTGTTGGGAGAGGTTGTGAATGTGGAGGGTTGATTGGTGGTGATAGTAGTCTAACTGGCTATACCAATTTTTGTAAGAGAGTTGAGTGGGTTTCGAAAGCGTTTGTAAGTTTTACTTAGTTTATTGTTATGTTTTATCAAATTACTTTACAAACACAATCCTTAATGATCTATTGGTATTGTAGTTCATGAACAGATCTAGAATATTTTTGATGAGTTCATCATTAATTGTAGATCAAACTGAACTTAAAATAATTTGGGCAGTTTTATTTTTAATTCGTTTTTTTAGTGTTTTTACAACAGTGCTATTTTTACAGAATAATCTGTAAAGGAAAAATTTGAATCATCTAACCTGCATCAATACAATCTAAAGTTACCGTGACACAATGGTCTTATTTCCAAATTCAACAAAATCTGGACATGAAACCTCTTGTCACGGCAGCTTAAGTAAGGCATATCCCGGCTTGAGGGATGGATGGATTCGGGTTCAAGTCCCGTTCGTGATTCTAATTTTTCCTTTACAGATTAATCTGTAGATTACGCTGAGCACTGCTACTGCTATAAAAATCATAATTTTGTTTGACTTGCGTTTGATCTTTATCTTACCAGGGGCCGTACTGTTAGCTCTAAACGCGATTCAATAGATAGCCTATATTGGGTCGCGTGTAAAAATATTAATACAAAAAAAACATTGCGATCCAATATAGGCTCTGTTTTGAATCGTGCTAAGAGCTCACAGTATGGCCCCTGATGGTAAGTGATAATGCGGTTTAGAAAGCCCTAGTTGAAAGTATAGTGTCTTACGGGTTAAGTAGCTATGGACGT
Organism: Ennomos erosarius; assembly: GCA_963580505.1. Taxonomy (NCBI): domain Eukaryota; kingdom Metazoa; phylum Arthropoda; class Insecta; order Lepidoptera; family Geometridae; genus Ennomos; species Ennomos erosarius. The sequence goes on along the minus strand of OY756978.1, from coordinate 1,494,716 downwards.
ACATACAAAACCTACCTGGATCAAATCTTCAGTATCCAGTATAGGATACTCAAGTTAATCGTGCCCCTTAGTATAAAACGAAAATTCGAGCACGCTCCAATGAAACTTTTTAAGTATTGTGAGGTTTTACCTATCCATAAAAAAGTCGAATATACTCTGCTTCTTGAACAATTCTTTAGGAAAGAGCTTCAGAATGAAATAAGACACACCACTATTACCACTAGGAGTGTTACGAACAAAAAATTAATAGTACCTAGATATTGCAATAGTTATGGTAAACGCACCTCTCAATACTTAATTCCTCACCTAATTAATTCACTTCCCATTGACACTCGTAATAAAATAACAACAATTAACATCAAACGTATTCTCAAACTATACTTTTTGAATATTCTCTCACAATAATAATATGGAGCATCCTATAGTTGTGGCGCGGCGTAACCCTGTCACTGTGCTGCATGCTGCGCGTGTTGTCTCGCTCGCGCGCAGATCTTGTTTTTGTTTTGACGTTTGGCCACTTGTAGTTGAGGAGACACTGCGCGTTGAGTGCAGTGATGCGTGTTGCGCTGTCGGTGTTTTTGTCGTCGATTTTGCCGGGTTATGATTATGTATATATTTATCTAAATGATTAACGATAATAGCTTGTGTTTACCACTGTGTTATTGTACAGTTACTTGCACAAGTGAGTGTATAGTAGCATGGTAAGAAATTAATGTCATAGGTTGTATTTTTGTCTAGCTTTTAGAGGACCCCTAGTGCCAAGACAAACCTTTGCGAGGTTTACCGGCCCTAGTATGTAATCCCATGTAAAACTTTGTATGAAATAAATGAATAAATGAAAAATGAGGTGTAGGTGTAAATGAATAAATGATAAATGAATGTAACGAGCTTATCTGTTCACATTCGGTTTAAAGACTCAAAGATTGTAGTTTTCGGTAAATACAGCAGCGGTAAAGCTTTCCACTCTTTAGCTGTTCACATTATAAACGTGGAAGCACATTGCTTTGTTCGCATGTGAGGTGCTGACTATATCAAATGAAATAAAATGAAAATCATAATCTTAAAACTTTAAAAGAAAGCATTGAAGATTTTATTTACACTACATCGAGTAGTAAATATCTGGAGCATTTTCACCTCTATTTGAACCATTAAACTTATGGACTACTTTGCAAATTACTGTACACTTATCTACGTTAAATTTTCATCAAAATTACATCATAAATACGTCGTAATTCCCTTGAGCTGAGCACGTTCGTTTTCTGCGTCCGCACTGAATACTAGAACTGCATCGCACCGTTTCGCTTTGTCACGTACTGCGCTCAAACTCCGTAAAATATTATGTCGCTGACTGCCGTGACTGAGTACGCAGTTTAATAAAAGCAGTATGCAGTCTTCGCTGAAGCACGAAACTATTGAAATGTTGTGGTAATTCTCGTCTCTTATGGCATTTTTTAAGAATAAAGATTTTTTACATTGTTAAAAATTGAACTACATAAAAAAGAACCTCTATAGTCTCAATTTAATATAATCTCGCTCTAAAAACGAATAAAACATCAGCTGGGCTACCACAAGCTAATAGAAAACCATCATGTTTCATGGCATTATTGTTTCAAGGATACAATAATATTGTTCGAATTCGTACCATGAACTTATAAAGTATTCCTGCGTGTGAACGAGACGTCTACATTTTTATATAGCGTTATCACTGTCACACGTCAGTGTCAACATGATGTAAAGGTATGACAAACTGTATTTGAGTGAACGATTGAACGTGACGTCATCCAAACTGCTCTGGCTCTGCATTATTAAAGTGTTTTTACTTTTATGTCGTTTGTCAATGTATGATTGAAGTAATATTGAAGTAATAATGCTATAAGACGGTGTGGTTGCCTCCCTGTTCGTTCTTGAGTTTGGGCTTTTTGCCACAGGCAGGTCTCCTAAAACATAAAAACACCTCAATTTTTACGTCAGGTTAGTTATTCGCCTGATGCTGAGCGTCACGACCACCCATAACACTAATTGCAGGTTAACTCAGAGCGCCAAAATATAACGTTTCACGTGATTCTGCTCACGTCAACCTGAGATCTCAGTAGGTACAGACTAATAATTAAATTTTTTTAATGACTTTTAGGCTGTGCTGGTGTCTGGTAATAAAATTCTGGCTCTGAAATCATGTTATAAATCTCAATAGCCCAGTAATTTCATTAGATACAGTGTTCTTCAAATCTGAACACATTTATAATGAAAATCTATACTTGTCTTATAATAAAAGTGTAAAAGGTCCAATCAAGTCAAGTCAAGTCAAGTCAAGTCAAGTCAAGTCAAGTCAAGTCAAGTTCAACTTTTCATCCTTTTCCCTTATCTTTTCCCCTCTTCCGATTCTCTTCCCTTAAACTGGGATAAGGCGTGAAACTAATAAACCTGTGCGAAACCGGGATGGGTCAGTTAGCTGAAAATAAAATAGGTACTTATTTCAATTTACACTGTGTCCCAGCCTGTTGTTGTAGTAATACATCTGCTATGATAAAGTACCGGGACAAAAAGACGGGTTTAAAAGTTTTTAATTAGTTTCGGAACATGTAAGTCTTCCTATCGCGGTTTCCCGGGAAGAGGCATTACATAGAGGCTTCCGCGTGAGCTGCCTCATTGCAAATGCGAGTTTGTGCTTAATAAGCTTTATGTGCATTTAGTTAAGGCGGTACGTTTTACCCAGCACGGCAAATTCAAATTTCTAGCGTTTTTTGCCAATCATAACTTAATTACTCAACGCGCTTTTTTGGGAGACCACTCTGTTATCATCATCCACTGGATATAATCGCAATATTCGAGAAGTTTTGCGTGTACTAAAATGGGCATACGTTTGAGAACATCTCACGTGATGGTAAGTGGCGAAGATGGAGCACGTTTGCCAATGATATGCCCATTTACTCTAGACTTGAAAAGACCCAGTTGGTTCACTGTTGCTGAAAGAGCATTCCATTCCTTGGCCGTTGGACTATGAATGACTCAGAAAAACGCTTAGTGAGGACTTATGACACACTAACAACACTAATTTGTTTCGTCATCCGCCAGCTCCGTGTCCCAGCAGTGGGAACGCCTCGTATACTCCCTGCTTAGTTAAAACGCGACTGCACGATTTGCGACTTTACGATCTGGACGCAAAGCGCCTTGCTCGCAAAAATCGCGTCAAGCCCTCCTACGCGTATACTTACAACAGTGCTGGGCAACTTTACTGCAGTGCATGTGATCGCACATTTGAAACCAAATTTGGTATGGCAAGCCACATTAGGGCTCATGCTGGGAAGTGAATGAAAGGGTCGCCGTTGTCGAAAGCCGACAAGGAGGACAGTATCATCATCATCATCATCATCATCATCACTTAAAACGCGCTGTGCCTTATCACGTTGTGCCTATAAATGTCAATTTTCCAGTGCACTTTTGGACTAAGTAGATATTTGCCAATGTCACTGTGACCAACAGTGACATTATTTCTTAAATAGCCCAATTCACGATACAACTAATTCGTTATTAGTCCATTTCTTACATTACCCATTTTGCGATACGACTAATTCGTTATGGGTCTATTCATAAGACTATTTCTCACAAATTCCATTTCGCGATGCGACTTACTTAGTCTATTTCTTAATTTCGCGATATGTCTCATTTGTTATTGGTCTATTTGTTACACTGTCCATGTCCTGATGAGGATTAGATATCCTTTTATTATATTCTGATTAAGATGCCATTATTTTTAAATTCAATTTATGTTCCTTTACGGATGATATGTTGGCCACAGCTATTCGCTGGATGTTAAGCGTTACGTTAAAAGGTAAGATAATTTGTCGTATCTCTTTTTTTTTTTTTTTTTTTATTTTTATTCATTTATTTCATACAAAGTTTTACATGGGATTACATACTAGGGCCGGTAAACCTCGCAAAGGTTTGTCTTGGCACTAGGGGTCCTCTAAAAGCTAGACAAAAATACAACCTATGACATTAATTTCTTACCATGCTACTATACACTCACTTGTGCAAGTAACTGTACAATAACACAGTGGTAAACACAAGCTATTATCGTTAATCATTTAGATAAATATATACATAATCATAACCCGGCAAAATCGACGACAAAAACACCGACAGCGCAACACGCATCACTGCACTCAACGCGCAGTGTCTCCTCAACTACAAGTGGCCAAACGTCAAAACAAAAACAAGATCTGCGCGCGAGCGAGACAACACGCGCAGCATGCAGCACAGTGACAGGGTTACGCCGCGCCACAACTATAGGATGCTCCATATTATTATTGTGAGAGAATATTTAAAAAGTATAGTTTGAGAATACGTTTGATGTTAATTGTTGTTATTTTATTACGAGTGTCAATGGGAAGTGAATTAATTAGATGAGGAATTAAGTATTGAGAGGTGCGTTTACCATAACTATTGCAATATCTAGGTACTATTAATTTTTTGTTCGTAACACTCCTAGTGGTAATAGTGGTGTGTCTTATTTCATTCTGAAGCTCTTTCCTAAAGAATTGTTCAAGAAGCAGAGTATATTCGACTTTTTTATGGATAGGTAAAACCTCACAATACCTAAAAAGTTTCATTGGAGCGTGCTCGAATTTTCGTTTTATACTAAGGGGCACGATTAACTTGAGTATCCTATACTGGATACTGAAGATTTGATCCAGGTAGGTTTTGTATGTACGTCCATAGCTACTTAACCCGTAAGACACTATACTTTCAACTAGGGCTTTATACATAGTAAGTAAAACTGCAAATGGTACTCGACTTTTTAATATGTAAAACTTAGCCATTATTGCTCGAAGCTTTGTGCAGATTTTGTCAACATGGTTTGCCCAGTTAAATCTGTTGTCTATGATGAGACTCAGGTAAGTATGATCTGTCACTTGCTGGGATTGAAGACAATTTGATGTACATGGAGTCATGATACCGGGAATAGAGCGATGTAAACAGACATGGCTATGAGCCATAATCTTAACCTTCTCTGCATTGTGGTTGTGACTGGAATGAACGTGGACAAACTTGGTTTTATCAGCGTTTAAGACTAACCCGGCATCATGAGACCACTTACAAATTGCGGAGAAGTCAGCTTGCATCTGTCTTTGCGCAGACACGATGTCTCTATCCGCAGCTACGAGACATGTGTCATCTGCAAACTGATAAACGGTGCAGTATTTAATGACGTTGTTGATGTCATTGACGTAAGCTAAGTAATGCAGAGGACCCAGCACTGAACCTTGTGCTGTACCCTCAGTGACATCGACAGGATCACTGTAAGCGTCCCCTACTTTGACTTGATAACTTCTTCTGTCCAAGTAGTCCCTACACCACTCCAACAACTTTCCCCTGATACCGCTATTATCCAGCTTCCGAATTAATAAGTCATGCCTAAGCGTGTCAAAAGCCTTGCTGTAGTCTATAAAGACTAACAGGACATGCTTTTTCTGGTTAAGACATGAGTTAATGTCATCTGTAAAATTGGATAACAGCAATGTTGTACTCTTTTTAGGCTGGAACCCATACTGTTGTGATGAAAGAACATCATGTTCTCGGTAAAAATCCTGTATCATCCCACATATGTACTTCTCCACAACTTCACAAGTCAGTAACGGAAAACGCATATCGATATCCACAAACAGCTTTGAATGTACCAATTAGTCGCCGTGATCAATCGTTGCCGCGTCGCGCTTGATCCTGATTAATGGATTATCTATCGAAAGGTAAACCGGAGATATTATATTTTGGATTTTCTGGTTAAGATTATCTGTAATTAATTTGGGCGCCAAGATAAATAAGATGGGCGTTATTGCAAGTGATCAAAAAAGTTGACGTTCACTTAAAGGTTAATCGAGAGATAAGAAATATCTGAGTCTGAACCTGTCATAAATACTTATTTTTAATAAGAAATCTTAAGAGAATGCTGAAAAATGCCTGCATAGTTTCCTTATTTATATGTCAAACACCAATGGTTTGTATTAACACTATTTATTATTTTATTTATTTTTTGTTTTTGTTTTTGTTGTTAACTTATGCCCATCTGCATTAAAAATTGACAGCTTCTAAGTTTGTTTTTATCTCTATAGCCTCTCGTTTCCGAGTTTGAAATAGGCAAAGACAGAAATAACAGGAAATGCTGAGTAGCCACTGTTATGCAGTGATTTATTGTAGACAAGTGGACTAATCATTCATTGCTAAACCATCATAACTAGCTATATTTGTCCCATTACGTTTTCTTCCAACAGATTTAAGAAGCTTAAATCAGCGTATAAATTTGCCTTTACGATCTAGGAGAAAATTTGAAAGTCGGATTTTGAAATTGGTATGCGGTTACGTTCCGCCAACCGATTTACACTAAATCTTTTTAAAATTATTCTACTTGGAATGCATGGGAAGCGCTTTTAAATACTTTCCATAGTGTTCCGTAGAAAAGAATTCCCGGAAAATAATGGTGGTTAGGTAGTTGTTAGTTAAGAAGTACCTATTCAAGTTTATGTTTACCAATGGATTTTAAAATAATATTAACCACTTCACCGTTTTATTAAGATGTTATACAGTCATATTTTTATGTAATTTATAAAGTAGTAAAAAACAATTAAGAGTCAAAAGCAAGAATCAAAGACCATGTCAATCTTTCCACCAGATAAGACCGCAGTCAAATGCGAGTCTATTCAGTAAAAAGTAAACAATCAAATAATCAGTATCTTGAAAAACAACTTATCGTGATTCCGTGTTTGACTCTGCGTAAAATTTTCAAGCTATTTCAAATAACATAACTTTCCATATTATTATATTCATCGTAACAAATCCCAGCATGTAACAAAGGAGCGTAAAGCCGTGCTCCCATTTGATACGTGTTCTCACGACTTGGAATTGCATACGTGGCATCTTGCATCAGGTTCATATAAGTCTCTCTGCAGTATGTATCATGTTCTCGAACTGTGACGATGGAATAGTACTGTTGAACTGTTCAAATAATGAAATTGTGATTACAAATCTGTAACACAGTAGGTACAAAACTGAAAACCGTAAGCAGTACCTACCCAATTTATGTTTTTTGTTTTAAAATAAATAAATAAATATAAATATGTGTGGACAATTCACACAGCGCCATCTAGCCCCAAACTAAGCATAGCTTGTACTATGGGAACCAGATAACTGATACAATACTTATATACTTTTTTGTTTGTAAATACATACATAGAATACAATATAACACCTAGACGCAGAACAAACATCAATGTTCATCACACAAATGTTTGTCCCGGGCAGGAATCGAACCCACAGCCCTCAGTTCAGAAGGCAGGGATACTACCAACTGAGCTATCGGGCCCGTCAAATGTTATGTCACTTTATTTCATTTTTTGCTTTCAATGGATATCTACTTTTCATTCGACAGTACAGAATAGAGCAAATTTCTACATTTTTCAAGGACATTCTAAAAAGAGGACATATTTCGAATAATTATTACAAAGGTTTGAAAAGTGAGCAACGAACGAATAAAACGTAGAAGATTCCAAAAAGGGGGCAAAGATCTACAATTTGTATGGATGGCATGAAGTAGGGACAACATCAGAATGGGGGCAAATCGCGAACACACCGTTTTATTTTATTAATATTATTATTGGCTCCAGGCTATTTAAAATCTTGTGGTGGTATAAGTATAATGTAGCTTAAAGTATGAATGTGTGAGTAGTTTAGGGTGTAGGTGTTAGAGGTACTACAGTACAAGTTTTTAGTCAATAAATGTTGGTCATAAGAGCAAGTCAGATTATTTTCACCACTAACAATCTACCCATCATTAACAGCCTGAAGACGTTCACCGCTCAAAATAGGCCTCCCGCACAGAGCGCCACTTTGAGTAGCTGCTCGCTTCTTATATCCATCGGCTCCTTACGGTTTTCACACCTGAAACTACGTCTTTATTTTATTTTATTATTATTTTTGATAGTGCATTATTGCTAGAATGAAACATGCAAGCAAAGCTGGCGAATCAACCTATAGTACGTATAAATCAGAGTTTGCAGTAGCAACGTGCTCACGTGATTTGAGATTGCGCAGCGAACGTGACGAACGAGGAATGTACAATCAAATAGAAAAGATTTGCGGCGTGTCTACCTTTCTTAGAATTTAAAAAAATGAGTTAAAAGGACTTTAATCGCCTTAATTTGTTACTGAGAATTATTTTGATGACGTCATGATTGCATTTTCTAATTGTTTTTCAACGTCAAATATCAATTGTAAACGATCACAAAAATCTATTTTTTTATATTAATACCGAATCTACGGAGTCGATTTTAATGTTTCTGTAGGATCATAATACGAAAGTGTATCGTTTCTAATTTAAAAAAAAAAACAATTACCAAAATTGGTACATAAATGAATGAGTTCTAAGATGACAAATATAAAAAAATACAAATGAATTGATGAACATAAACTCCTTTTTTGAAGATGGTTAAAAAGTAAAGCAGTGATTGATCTCCACATTTAGAATTTCTTTTTTATATAAATTATACGTACGTGTTGTTATAAATAAGATGCGTTACGGCAACTAAAACTTTATTAAAAAATCAACATTACTATACGTACAATTGCAGAATTGAGTTGAAACCCCAGATAATATAGGTTGAAACCATTACTATTTCCACTGTAACATTCCAATTGACAGAGTTATTTCACTCAGCGCTTAAAGCGATAAATATTTCAATTACCAACAACAAAGGGTCCGGATAGGTTTTCTAATCGAATTCTTTCTTTACCGTTTAATAAATTAGTTAAAGCGCTTGAACGCAGCTGTGGTATTAAACAAGATGGATGTGTGAAAAGTGTCTAAGTTATTATGCCCATAAACGTGAAGGTTCCACATCGTCATGTAGACGTGCACTATATGTGAGTGGAGGAGGTCATTATTTACTTCAATTTTAAAGGCGTTTTTAGGCTTTATATCTATGGCGTTTTGCATCTAAAGCCCGATCAGGGAATTTCTTATAATAATTATACCTTTTGTATACCTAAACTGTATGCTGGTATTGTTATGCAATTTGCTTTGCAATAGAATTTTACAAACTTTTACCGAAAGGATCTCGAGTGGCAACCTCTAGTCAGAAGACGCAGCGTAGGTCACCTACAAGGTGGACCGACAAGAACAAAACCACTGGAAGCCGGATGCAGGGGCAAGCAGCCACTCATAGTGGAGCTCTATGGGGTGGCCTATATTCAGCAGTAAACGTCTTTAGTCTGTTGATGATGACGATTTAAATAGAATATTAAAATGGCAAGTGCGACAACGATTATGATTCGGTTATTATTTTTGTTACCAACCAATGGGGAAGAAACGTTCTCGAGTGGCGACCACGAACCGGAAGACGCAGCGTAGGCTGGCTCCACACTATGTGGGCCAACGATCTGGTAAATGACGTGGAGAGCCGATGGATGCAAACCGAGCAGCCGCTCGATGTGGCACTCTCTGGGGGCCTATGTTCAGAAGTAGATGTCTTCAGGCTGTTGATGAAGAAAATTATTTTGGATTTTTTTTTTAATTTGACTAAGCCAGCCTTTGACCACAATCTCACCTGATGGGAAGCGTCTAAGATATAGCACGCTGGTCTAGTAAATACCTATTTACTCTTGATTTGAACAACCCCGGGTTGTATTTTTCGGGAAACACCGACCAGGGTAAGGCATTCCACACTTTTGCAGTTCTAATTAAAAAAGTAGAGTCGAAACGGTTAGTACGTATTGGAGGTATTTCGACCATAAGAGGGTGTCCCTTGGCCGAACGCCTGGTGATTTTATAATGGAAAGGTGCTGGGGGAATTAGGTCATGCAGTTCTTCTGCACACTCTCCATAGTGCAATGTATAAAAAACTGAAAGGCTAGCGACTTCCCGTCGGTGCGCCAGGGTCTGGAGCCTAGTGTTCACCAAGACATCGTCACCGATAATCCGCTTAGTACGTCGCTCAATGGCATCCAAAGCTGCCAATTGGTACTTTGCCGACCCGCCCCAGAGGTGGCAGCAGTACTCCATACACGACCGGACCTGCGCTTGGTAGAGGGTCAGAAGCTGTCCCGGTGTGAAGTACCGCCTAACCTTGTTTAGATATTAAAATGCGTTTTCGTAAAAGTATATAAAAAACGCACCATTATCATATGTATAATGACATTAAAACGCCGAGAGTATAAAACAGTGTTTTGCGCTACCATTATTTAGCAGTAACTAAATTAATATCTTTAAAACAGCCTCGTCACCCTGTTTTTTGGCATAATCCTCGGTAATTTGATGGAAAGTTAATTCTAGTGAGTGCTTGAAATATTTCTTAATCGAATCCTGTCGTGACTTTTACGTAACAAAATAAATTGTTTGAAGAAACGCTGCATCACGTAACGTGATGATGCGAAATCGAAACTTTTCTATTATGTTACATACTCATTTTGGCACAGGAATGGAAAAAGAAACGATTGGAAACATTGCCATAGTAGAAATTCCTTACCTTTTAGGGTTCCGTACCCAAAGGGTAAAACGGACCTTATTACTAAGGCTCCGTTGTTCGTCCGTCCGCCTGTCTGCCTGTCTGTCTGTTACCAGGCTGTATCCCATGAACCGTAAAATAGTTAGACAGTTGAAATTTTCACAGATTATGATTCCATTCATCATCATCATCATCATCATTAACAACCTGAGACGTCCACTGCTGAACATAGGCCTCCCCCAGGGAGCGCCACTTAGAGCGGCTGCTCGCCTCCTGCATCCATCGGCTCCTCGCGGCTTTCACCAGGTCGTCGGTCCACCTAGTGATTCTATTACTGCTGAATAACAATAACTTACTAAAAAACAGAAAAGAATAATTATCTAAGGGGGCTCCTAAACAATAAACGTGTTTACTTTCCTCGTTTTTACACATAATATTACGGAACCCTTCGTGCGCAAGTCCGACTCGAACTTAACCGGTTTTTTGTTTTTAGAATGTAAATATTAATATATGTTTTTGTGTTACCACTTGGGTTTTTGATTGTATCAAAAATCATTCCCAGTGATGGGCAGACAGTCCACAGTAAACTGTGAGTGTGTGAGTGTCCCAAGTGTCCCAGTGTAGAATTTATAGCGCTTTATCCACTTAAAATACTTTGTTCATTTTCACTCTGATTAGATTAAAGTCAACTTTGTTTTATCAGCACAAAGTCGCTCGTGGGTAAATCTAAATAAATAAATATATTTGGACATTTCACACAGCGCCATCTAGCCCCAAACTAAGCATAGCTTGTACTATGGGAACCAGATAACTGATACAATACTTATATACGTTTTTGTTTGTAAATACATACATAGAATACAATATAACACCCAGACACAGAACAAATAAAACTTCAAGTAGCTAATTGACATTTTGAATGTTGAATATAACTTCAAATGATCTATTGTTATTGTTCTGCTTACGTATCATTTGACCGACTATAAAATCTTGCCTATTCAAGTTTAGTTTTCAAATATTATATTAATTTTGTATGGGCGTTAACCTAGTTTTGTATAGTTCCTACGCCATGTTTTTTGTAGCTCTTTCACAGACTTTTACGAATTCGTGTTCTTCTACGAATTTCGTACAGCTTTTCTACCAAGTTTAATATAGATTTTCCACGAAATGCTGTATGGTTTCTTTATTAGCTTTAGGTAAGTACATTTTTCACACACAAAACGACAGAAAATGGTCTTTTCTAATGTCTGCAGATAATATTGTTTGCTTTCTACATAAAATTCTCTGTAGGTATTTCAAACTCATTCCACTGAACCCAGTTTCCATATTTTAACCCTCAGCATTTAACCAATAGAGATATTAACGTTATGATCCGCAAGCATTATTTTCAGCCGGTTTTTACGGTGGACGAATACGTACGTATAGATAAGGTACGCATAGCACGCGCGCAAACCGCGTGTTTAAATACACGCCGCACACGATCTTAAAACACGCACACCGTTATATAATCTAGCGTAGTAACGCAGTGTTTAATTTACATGCACATTATGATAGTGTATGACCAAATAGCTACATATGACCAGCAGAGGGGTACGCCTTGCCTCGCCACCTCCATTTATAAATGCTCTAAGTTTTAACCCCAAGGGATTAGAGTTTCATTCTTCAAAAAGCAAATAGAAGGAATTCATTGCGACATGGATATTGAAAAGTGTCCAAACACGATGCCGTTGAATAATTCATCGCCCCAGGGATACGATTATTTTGCTAGGGATGCAATAAAATGGCTATGTACGAGCCTGTTTGTAATGATAGGGTTCTGTACATTTGAATCAGTTTTTGTGTATTCGTTATAAGATTAATGTCAAATCTACATGACACATACATATTGAGTGCCTAATTTTTTTACCAACCAACGAGACTTAAAACTGCATCTTCCAACTTACCGAGACGTTTTGCCAACTGGGCTATGGTCACATTCCCCAATTTTTGCAATACTGCGAATTTTTTTAGTTCTATATTTTGGGTCGACTTAGCAGCCGTGGCGACGTCTATAGAAACTTTGTTAGATTGTTAACCTAAGAAGAAATGCCACCTACAGTCACGTACTTCATCAGCTATCCTGTGTCATCAACACTTATTATTTTATTAAAGCATATTAATTATGATAATAGATATTATTTTGAATCTTTAGAAGTAAATAGGTACGTGGTTGACCACAAGTAATGGTGGACTCGAAAAGCAAGATGGCGCGATCGCGCGGCAAGTGGATTTGAAGAAACGATAATATAAATGTATTCATTACGAAAAATAGTAACTGATCCATTACTCGTCGTCAATTACGTACCTGAATGGTGACGCGGGTAAATTATTAAAAAAGGGAAAGTATATGAGTGATACAAGTGAGTAAATGACATCTTTTATTTTTACCTTAAAGTACCTACCTAAATCATATTAGTGTAGCTTCTTCTAATTAATTAACCAAAATACCGCTACAATAGGCCTGTTTTCAATTTTTCATAAAAAAAACTAGGGCGTTGTGATAAAACGGCCCTAGTTTTTTATGGATGACCCAACGGGCTTGTGACTGATCAAAACTAACTCGTTTAGGTAATAGATAGATAGATAGATAGATAAAACTCTTTATTGAATCACACCACATGTACAGAAAACAGCTTTTAGTACCTCAGACGTTTATTAAACATTATTTCTTGACTGAACCCAAAAATATTAATGTTACTGAAGTCTCCACTCACCCAGATGGGAAAGCAAGCGAGGGTGTCACAGCGATGTAAGATGCTCATTCAGACATAAATTGTCTTTTTTATTGTGTCATCAAGTGTAAGAAATATAAAGAACGTTGTGTCTTGGAATGAAAGACGTGCTAAATCATGGTTGCATTCAAACATATATTTCAACTCGTATAAGGTTTTTTTTTGGGAGGGATAGCAGGAATAGTGTGGGGGCCCTATGTTGTTGTTTATTTCATTTTCCAACTGCATGGAAGGTGGATGGGAGTGGGAGTGAAGGGAAGGTGGGAAATGAAGGGAAGAGGTGGGGATGTGTTATTAAAATCCTGTTAAGATAACTTCTATGGAAGAAGCAATCTAATAGAGTAGAGGGTATGTAAATTTTACTCTGGCATGTTTTAGAAGACGGTGGCTACTTAGCGCATTGAGTTTGGGAACATGCCCTCGTTTTATTAGGATAGGTATTCATGTTTTTTGACATAAGTATGCTTTGTTTTACTCTGTAGGAGGCCTATTATTTTTAGCAGTGGATATCTTCAGGCTGATGATCATGATGATGATGATGATTTGTTCTCACTCGACATAGAAAACTGGTGTGTAGCGCATATTTGATTCCAGTGTTAGTCAGTGTGTTTTTGTTTTCGCTGTGGCTTCATTATTGTGAAACCCATGATTTCAATGCAGTATTATTATTACCTTTCCTCAAAGATATATCCATGAGGATCCCACTTTTCAAAGATTGCCGTACTTACCTTGAATCTCAATAATTAACCAGAGGTCCAATTGGATACAGGAACGGCAAACAATTTGAGCCTTGGACGCGCAGTAGACGATTTAAGGTATCTTGGTGGTGCGTACGGTGCGCGACCTTCCCCCAATCCGTTGACTTAGCTCATGTTGTTTGCCGTCGCCTATAACACATCAACTTTATACCATCATCGACATAAATGTCGAAAGAACATGTTATGAAAAGCAAAGGCAAATAAAGTAATTCATTTGCTTATTGCTTTTCATAATTTAAAATTGTTAAGGTTCACTGAGCACTTTTCTATTTTACAACCTTTTAAGAATAATTGTGGTGTACTTGTGTGATAGAGATTTAGGTTTAGTTTCAAGACCTTATCATTAAACAATAAAAGAACATTGCCACGCAACAATAAGCCAATCGATTTCCTAATAACAAAGTACATTTCACACACGGTTACTGCTATTTACATAAGTAAATTAAACTAGTTCCCGAAACCAGGCGCTATCCGTGCCAATTCAACACGGTCTACCCATTAATTCACTAATTGAGCTTCGCCGAAACTTCGTATTGTTTATGTTGAGGCAATTATGTGGTTGGATTGACACACGGTTTTAGTCCTTAATAACATATACTATGACCGATGATGTTTGTTTCAATGTTTGTTTTTTTTTACGTTTCATAAATTGTTGATTTCTTTTTAAAATTTCCCAAATAATTGCTTACACAATCGTAACTGTTATTATAAACAAACTTAGCAATAATATCCTTTTATAGAAGGGACTCTACCGATTTCAATTTTTCTTAACTAAGAAATATTGTATCTGACACATCGTTACCAATTGTTTGGATTTCACACCATTTTTAAAATTTAATAAAATACATAAGTAGAAAATGAGGGTGATTTTAAAAAGGCTTTAGTTTTAGTTTTAAGTCACATTAAAAACCTTAAAACTAAATGGTAATTTAAAGGCACCACTTTATGTCATTTTAGAAACTTCAAACTCAATTATAATCAAAATGAATGAATTATATGAACAAAATCTAATCAATTTAGGATTTTATGTGCTAATTTGAAGGCGCATTTTAAATAATCTAAAAACTTTTAGTACTGTCATTTAAAGTTTTAAGTTGGTTTTTAGTATATTTTAACAAGTACCATTTTGGGTCCTTCCTAAAAATAATGTGGCGTAAATGTCTTGCCTGGCATACTCGGGCGTGTTCCTATCTATGGTGCGGGGGACTCCAAGGAAACGATGATTTTCAGGAAAAAATAAATATATAATTGAAACGGTAAAAATACATATTGTTAAAAGAAACTATCAATATAAATAAACTACATGACGCGGTACTGGTGGAGAGACGACTGAAGAGGCCAGAGCGGCGTGGTCGCCGCGTGGAACTCTTTCAGCTGCGTTAGCATTCTGTGCCCCGACAAATAACTTATAATTCTAAGTGAGTTTTCTATGTTATTTAGTATAACTTGAAAAATCAGTTGATATGTTCTGCCTGCGAGATAAGATCCGAAATGAGGAGATCCGCAGGAGCACTAAATTGATCGATGTAGCTCTTAGGATTAGCAAGTTGAAATGGCAATGGGCAGGCCACATCGCTCGTAGAACTGACAACCGATGGGGAAGAATTAAGGTTCTCGAGTGGCGACCACGAACTGGAAGACGCAGCGTAGGCCGGCCCCCCACTAGGTGAACCGACGACCTGGTGAAAGCCGCGGGGTGCCGATGGATACAGGAAGCGAACAGCCGCTCTAAGCCGCTCCCTGGGAGAGGCCTACGTTCAGCAGTGGATGTCTACAGGCTGTTAATGATGATGATGGTGATGATGTTGACCTAGAAATATGTCGATTCAACTCCCGCACAAAAAAAGAAAGGTTTTGTTATTTTTATTCTTATACCAATTTTTTTTTGAAAATAAAAACAAAGATTTTTATGAATAAGACAAAGTAGATAAATTTCAAAGGTTTTATTATAAAATAATTGTTGCATTTAGGTAGTAGTTGTAATCATTATCAGTAGCACTACACATCAAAACATACAAATAAGCATTCACTTTTAAACTCCCTCCTAAGTAGCACTGTGCTTTGGCCTGAATTCTTCCAAGTATCAAACTTTGTTTTCATAGCTATCACTATGGCTATCACTAACACCATCAGCTATTATAATTGTGATATGGCTGCTGTAGAGCGATTATGTAAAGCTGTTACAAACACTGGGTTGATCGAAACACATTTGAAATAGCTACATGTGTGTATCGATAATTTGCGATTACGTAAGGGTTTTTATTTCTATTTCAATCGGTTTTTATCGATAACAACGAAAGTG
Organism: Ennomos erosarius; assembly: GCA_963580505.1. Taxonomy (NCBI): domain Eukaryota; kingdom Metazoa; phylum Arthropoda; class Insecta; order Lepidoptera; family Geometridae; genus Ennomos; species Ennomos erosarius. The sequence goes on along the minus strand of OY756978.1, from coordinate 1,478,392 downwards.
AAGTTGCAGCCAACCCGACCAATTTAAAAAGCAAGGTTTATATAGAAAACGTGTTGAACTGACTATCATTTTTATATGGCTGCATTATACGGTTCTTTGGCCTATGTTTTTGTTGAAACAGGAAATGTCATTGTCAATGAAAAAATAGAGTTATAATAATTGTGACCATTTGTGGCAGATTTCTGCCATTTGGCAGAACTAGCTCTCAAGTTTACTGTTTTAAAAACGTGGCATCTTTCGGCACATATGGGGGTTTTTGATATTTTGAAGTAAAAATCGGAGGTCTCATAGCTGCAGCTCTTTATTAGTTTTAACAACTTAATAATATTAATTTGTAACTCATTCATCAGACTTCCTCACTGAAACTAGAAGAAACTAAATACCATACCTGCCGTGCGGACTAAAGGTAGCGCCTCACTAGCAACCATGTAACTAAGATAGTTTTCATCCGATCAATATCCTACTGCCGGTAAACTGGCGCGCTAATTGACTGTTATTTTCTTTTAAGATATAAATAAAAATTTCATATGATTATTTTTTTATTCATTGGTCAGCCCCCAAAGGGCTGAAACATAAACATAAACGTCATGGGCCCTATCGGGCACGCAAAAATTAGAAGAGAGGAGGATACATAACTATTGATAATCGCGTACAGCCAACGACGTTTTTGCGCGCCAACGTAACACGAACAATCAATCAATATTGAAGCCGCTTAAACAGGGTTAGGTAAGACGTAAAAATTATTAACCCGCGCGAGCCGGGTTGGGTCAACTAGCAATATATTATAAAATACTTGAGGCATATTTCTTTGTTTAGGAAGATTTCTAGCCTATTTAGGGCAGAATCTGCAATTTAGATGGTCACACTGGATATAGTAAGTATTTTATGATTTACTACTACTTATGCGTTTATATTGCTTCAAGATGTCCAATGTGAAGAAAAACAACAATAAAAGTTCGCAAGAAACAACCTCTAGCCTGTTTCTATGGAGAATGTAATTTCTGCCGTCATTTCGGCTGAAATCTATGTACGTAATCGCAAATGTTCATATCGATGAAATTTTTGTTCTGTCAAATCCTTTTCTGTAGCAAACTTGTTGCAATCGAACTTTTATTGACTTTGATTGATACAGAATGTCGTACATAATCGCAAAACTATAATAAATACATATTTCTTAATGAAACTGATTGAAATAAAAGTTACATAATCGCCCTACTGGTATCTGTTGATCCGCCACGTGGATAGCTTCAGGTAATTTCACAATGGTTTCCTGTAGGTGAGTTCCTTTCATTCTTCAGCATTGATGCCTGCGTAGCTGGTGCGAAACCAGCCTGTAGACTGCAAATGAAAAAGTTACTTTTCTCTTCTTGCTTTTCATATAATTGTAGGTAAAGGATTTGTTTCAGTGGGCAGAATAGAAAAAAAAATAAAACTCTGCATGTTCCTATTATCCATCGTGCAATACCTACAGCATTGAAGTCTTTGATAAAATCAAACAGTAAGCTGGTCCAATCCTCTTCGTGTGATGGTCTTTATTTATAAGTACGTAGCGGTGGCGGAGTTGTGAGCTGTTTTGAGACTGTTCTGCTACTATCATCTCGGCTGAGCCGGGTTGGACGACGAAGACGATGTATTGTTGGCCTCGGTTCTGTTCTGCGTTCAGGGTGGGGCGGGATCTTCGTTGTTAGCAGACGTTCAACCAAAGTCAATTTGTTTGTTCTGGGATCGTTTTCTTGTTGGCCGTTGTACATAATTGCGTAATTTATTCACTAACAACTACGTTTCCATGGTAATAATTGGTATTAGAATCTAAAACATTATTTGACAAATAGACGTTACGATCACAGATGACGTCAAGATCAGGACGACATGACAGATTGCTTCAAAGTTATATAAATATCAGTGGTAGACCTACATCGCTTTTAGTAATAAGGTAACATTTCCATCTTTTTGCTAAAATCGATGTAGGTCTACCACTGATTATAGTGACATTTAAATAGTTTTTTTACATCTGTGAGCTCAATGGTGTATGAAAGTGAATTTGCAATCGTTCTTTTTAGTTTAGTACTGTCACTTAAATTTAAATATTTTTAAAATTTTCTAAAACTAAACCTAAAGCCTTCAAAATTGCCCTCAATATACAAACAAACCAAAAATGTCAGTGACTATACTAAAGTATCGTAATGGTAAAGTGTTCCAGTAAAGAAAGGGATGAATCGAAGAAAAAAATAAAATTAGCGAAAATAGCGTAAGCGCGTAAAGTTAATTATAGAAAGTGTCAAACTGTTAAGGGACCAAAAATTACAAATAGGTTTATAAATGAAGGATTCCTGATATAATAAACATAAAATTGAAAACCTCTTTTATTTTAGGTTGGTTGAAAACACTGCAAATTGGAGCTTTATTACACCCGCGAAGCATAAAGACACATTTCGTATAATAATACAATTTCGTATAATACAATATCATAATCCATCTATTATATACGTCATGCTCATCCTCATGCTTGTCTAAACGTAGTCGATTCAAGCCAACCGATAACCACCTGATATTAATTAGAACAAGCAATTGCTCGCAATAGATTGCTAGGATCTATTCTAATCCTGCTTGACCAGATAGGCCTATTAGTTTTGGATATATGCAATTTACTAGCATATTGAAGACTAGCCAATTCACCCTGGATTCACATGGGCTAATAGTTTCAAGGTTGTTTCCTACTTTCCCTCACTTCATAGTATTTACTGTAATAATAGTTGTGATTTGTTTTGAAAAAAAAATTAAAATAAATAAATAAATATTTTTTTTCCTTTTCACTCCGCGCCATCCTCTCTCTTCTTATTTCTTTCAGACTTTCTCCTTTTATCTTTATCTTTTTCTTTTTTTTTTGGTTTTTTTTTTTCTTTTTTCCAACCTTATAATGTTAGAATAAAAATAGACATTACAATAATCTCCGTAATATAGAAGCTGTTATAACAGCCTCTATATTACGGACGGTAATTAAATACTGTCTATAATAATTATCTATTTATATATGTAAGTAAAGGCCCAATTTTAAAGGCTTTAGTTAACAGATCTAAAACGTCTAAAACTGTTGCTGTCCTTGTCGAATAGACGGCAATGTAAAAGACAAAATATGTTTTTACTATTTAAAGGACTCTCAACTTAAGTCTTCAAAATCAGGCCTAATATAAATACTATATACTATCATATAAATACCATATACCGCATAATATAAATATTATATACCGCCAAGCAGTAGTGTGCAAGCATTACTGTGTTCCGGTTTGAAGGGCATTGTACCTAGTGAAATTATGACCTGATTACATAGTGTAGTAATCTGATTACTAGACTGTGTGATGTCTCAGGATGACGTGCGCAGTGCAGTGTCACGCGAAACTTTATTATTTTAAAGTTCCAAGTGACACTGCAACTGTTATGGGCGGCCGTATTGCTTAACATCAGGTGAACGACTAGCTCGTCACGTCATTTATTCTCATAAAAAATATATATATATATATACTATTAAATACTTACTTATGACTTATAACCGTTAGTTGAATTTAGTCAATGCCAAGGAAGTTATTTATGTATACTTAAAACTTCCTTAGTCAATGCTTAAACCATTGTTGATGGCTTAAACCCTTCTGTCAACTTCTCGCTGACGTGAAACGTCACGGGCGAAAACAAGACATGTATTAAAATCACAGACGGGAGTTTTGGCGGGAACGTGGAAATGTTCACGTCGTTGCATTGTATTATTTCTCAAAACTTGTGCTTTTTCCAGTGTTAATGTTTAAAATTGGTGGCGTTTTACGCATTAACTGCTGAATTACGAGCTTCACTCATGGGCAAGTGATATAATGTGGTGAAACGTGATTTTCCGTGTTGCTTCCAAAATTCCATTAAGCTTCTAATAAAGTTGCCACCACTTTACTGGAGCATGACTTAGACTGGAATATGACTACCTGACTTAGACTGGACTATGACTATGACTTGACTTTACGTGAAATATTCTTCTAACATGATGAAAAATTACAATACTTGACACTGGCTAAATACACTATGTGTGGAGCCAAAATATATGAAAAAAAAAAAAAAAAAAAATCACAGACATCTAATACTGTACAGTAAGATTAAATACATTGCAAAATTTTAAGCAACGTTTATATATAAGGCCCAATTTTTTTTAAATTATTTTTGTTTTTGTACAGAGATCGGGTACAGTTTTATATTTATAGCAGGAATGTATTAACTTAGACCAAACAACATTGGGTCATGACGGCTGATCAAATAAGAAAGATACGATCAATTGCGTTACGTTATAAGCAGCGTGTTGACATTTTATTTCATCTCTATTAGGTATGTCCATGAAGATGTAAATGCTGTGTTAAATGTGGAGTCAGAACTTTTGATTTGTACCAAATTCTGTCATCATTTTATTTTAGAAATAATATTAGCCGCTCAGGCGCTTCAACCACATGTGCGGCCGGCATCGCGCAACGTGGACCGCTCCCCACCACAATTGTGGCTTACAGCTGATTGCGCTACTAGGGATGGCAATCAATCTTTAGAGATGTCACTCGTTATAAATCGACTAAAATTGAAACTAGTTGAACATCATGAAGTAAAAACACCGAGAACCTCTTCAAATCGTGTATATTCAGTACACATTCAGTACACAATAAACGAACAGGAGCATTAATACATCTTGACGCTTCGGCTGCTCAATCAGAATTGACTGCTTTTTGGACCTTGTCGTCCCTCCAAAACTTCCCTCCTAAACCTCAATATTATTTTACCGGAACTACCAAGGCAGCCATCGTAATTGGCTGATGGCTCAGCGGACGCTCCTTCCGCCAGTGTGGCCAACCAAAATGGTATTTTTAAACAGTCTACCAACCTCTTTAATATTAAAAAGTGAGAATAAATTATAAAATTCACGACATTCGGCCATCCGACACAGAGCTGCCTCCTGGCGCTCGTCCACTTAGCAGTCAGTTCTCATTGTAGCTATACAATTTCTTATTTGAGCACATATTTCATTAGTATAGCTAAGAATCATTATATTTTATACATCATTATTTTATACTACATGTACACGTAGCTAAAGCAAAACTAAAATCCATTGCGTAATATAAGTAAATATTGACTGTGATCACAACATAAATAATTACAATATTCGAGCACAACTATGATTACAGGCCTGCACAATCTGAGTCAACACTAAAAATCAAACAAGTCATAGTAATTAAATACCTAACTACATATAAAGTCAATAACTTTGATGTCAACCGCGTATTATTGTACCAATACTATAAAAATATGAATTAAACAAAGCTATTTATAATATAAAATATTAAATATATCTGCAATTCCTTGAATAATAGCAGGTATTGTTATTCATCAGTTATAATGTAAAGACTAACTTATATTATTCTTAACAGTCCTATTCTAGTTTACTTTTGTAACTCAACTTCACGACATTCGGTTTACTTACACTTAAACACTACAAATTCTTTAAGATATTTCATGGAATTAACCTATTGCGTTTTATATTACTGCAGGATATTTACGATATTTACATAATACTCAAGAATTAAAAGTCTTAAGTATTCGTAGTCAAAGTTACTGTAAATTTACGCATGATCGTAACCTGTCAGCTAATCGCCAAAATGAATCTTCGTTTCTTGCCTCAGTTTGCAATCAACCCTTCATTATGTTCTTCGTGGTGTCGCTGTAGGAAACGCGATGTACACGCATTCTTTTCTCTAGTAGCATTCCTTCAGTAAATTTTCCATAGTGCTGCTGGATGCAGGATACGCTTCGTGCACCTTTAAATGTTTTGGGTCCTTGGTAGAGGCAACTTCCAGCTTCATCAGAGTTCATGTCCTCGCAAAAATAAAACTTGCATTAGCACAATCATAATTTACGTAAGTGAACATAACACTAGCTGAGTAGCTCTCGGTATATCAGTTACTAAATATCAGACAAGCCAGTTTAGATGCTGGCAGTCATCGCGTCTTGAGTCGACATTTTAAAATACGATTTATTTAAAGTTGTTTCAAGATAAGATTACTATGACAATACAATACAAACAACATCAACAGATAACAACATTTAAACTGCTATGCAGACTAAAAACAGCATTAGTTAAAACGGCGCACTTGGCCACCAGCATTTATATTTTATAATACTTTCATAGCAAAATTAGTCAATACACCTTGATAAGTGCATCCCACCATTACTAATCAACCTACTTAGCCTGTGGCACACATAACCACTATACATTAGCACATTTAATCTGTGCCACACATAACCACTATACATTAGCGCATTTACCCTGTGGCACACATAACCACTATACATTAGCGCATTTACCCTGTGGCACACCACTATTCCTCGGCACATAGCCGGTGGCACACATAACCACTATTCCTCGGCATACATAGCCGGTGGCACACATAACCACTATTCCTCGGCATACATAGCCGGCGGTACACATGACCACTATAACTGTTTCAACTACCTCAACTGCTTCAACTATCCCAAACTGTTTCTACTGTCACAAATTGTTTCAACCATCTAACTGTTTTAACTATCACAGACTGTTTCAACTGTCTCAACTGTATCGCCAGTCTCAACTGTTGTTACTGTTTCAACTATCTCAACTGTCCCGTCTTAACCGTCTCGACCGCTTCGACTATCCCGACTTACTCGACTGACAACAGTTTGGACTGTCTCAACTGTTTCGATGGTTTCAACTGTTTAGACTATCAACGGTTTCAGTTGTATCAAATGATTTGACTCAGCCTTTATTACCTCCATCAACTTATCAAATCATAGACTATTATATTAAAACAAACTGTATTAAACCTGTAACGGGGTGCCCTTTCGGCTAGCTCACCTGGGCACCTCATTATAATGGTGATCGAGCCCTTGGCCTACGAAACGCGCGATGAGGGTTGGATCCAAAGAAACACGAATATACACGGGTTACAATAAATAGTTCTGTATTTCTGTTTCTACAACGGGTTCTTTATAATAACAATTATTTTCTATGAGCACTATCTATGAGCACTATAATCTATGCACCAGAAACGCAACAGGAGTCTGGACTAACGGAAGTGACGGCACGGTCGCGGAGTGTTCTCGAGCAGTCAAACGGCAGCCCGCGAGAACTACGGTACGCGGCGGGGTCGTGTCGGCCAACGGGACGCGATATGACGCGGCGAGTATGGTTAGTGCATGCAGGGGTCCAAGGGTCGTGCGCAAAAGCCACGCGACAACAGATAGCCCTTGAAAGCGGATGGGGCTGATACAGGTTTCCAGGAGTGAGGATCGTGCGCATCAGCTCAGAGCCACGCGACAACAGATGGCCCTCGGAGCGGGGAAGGGTGCGGGTAGCGGAGAGAGATGGTCGTGCGCATAAGCTCAGAGCCACGCGCGACAGATGGCCGCCTCTCACCGTGTTAGTAGGGAACACGGGTTAGGAGCGATTTGCTAGAAACTCTGCAGAGCGGAGGACTCGTCTGTTCACCGCGGGAGCCCCGAGCAAATGCTCTCGTTGCAGCGGGCAGCGCGGCCTTATAAAGTATCGGCGTGGCGCGGCGCATGCTTGTGTGCGAGTGGAGACGGGCTTGTAGGTCCGTTACAAACCATAAAATCTATCTAACAAAAAACTATCAAACCATAAACTATTTCAATCTCAAATTGTATCAAATCCTTAAGCTGTATCAAACTTTAGACTGTATCAAAACGAACTGTATCCAACCATAAATTATACTGTACCAAAACCAAATCACACTAATACCTTATATCTCTGGAACTACGAAACCAAATCAAACCATCGACTGTATCAAACTAAACTATCACGTGCCTTAAATATCCGTCTACAAAATAGCTGTTCATATTTTATAATTATATCGAAATTAATCCAAGTCTAAATACCAAGTTGTCATATATACTTACTAAACGACGGATAAGTATGGTGATAGCGCAATACATTAAACAAAACCTATATATCAAACCATACATTTCAAATACCCGTACATAAATCAGTGCATTAAAAATCTTCATATCAAATAGCAGCTTATTCCAGATAGCTGTATCTCAAATAGCTTAATAATTAGTATATCAATTAACTTTATATTAAACTGATCAAATTTCACATTCTAAACCGAATTTTACAGAGTAACCCAGCTCGAAGCCCAGCTGCATCTTAAACCGTATAGTCTAACTATAGTCCAAACTATAATATCGAATTGAAGCCCATACTATATCTCTATAGCAGTACAAATTATTTGAAACGATAGCCTCAATGTGTGTAAAACTTTCATGACTAAAATCTTTAAACTATAATCCAAGGTGAAGGTAATCAGCTCAGTTTGTAACTATTTAAATTTAGTAGGCGAATGTGGTGATGGTGTGTAGGTGTGATAGTGGTGATATGGTGGTGTTCGGTCACAACTTGATCATAAACTGCACCTTAGGTGTATAAAAATTGCAAACCATATTCAAAAGCCGTACATAGAATCTTTTGGAAACCTCATAAATCCGTTAAAAGCTGTATCAAGAGCTGTATCATGAGCTGTGTCAAGAGCTGTGTCAAGAGCTGTGTCAAGAGCTGTGTCAAAAGCTGTGTCAAGAGCTGTGTCAAGAGCTGTGTCAAGAGCCGTGTCAAGAGCTGTGTCGAGATAGTATCAAATTATTAACTTGCCTATCCCCTCACTTTTCCTTTCATCTAATACGGTCCTACCCATGGAATGTCGGCACACTGCATATCACTGGAAATAAAACTGCACCGACACCTCGGTCATCAACTAGTAGGCGCATTCTGATTGTCATAAAATAATCTGTATTAAACCTGGGTACTATATTGAAATACTAGTCTTTAATTTAAATCTGTGACAAGTTTAACAAGGCAAACAACGTAGTGGCGTAAATATCAAATATGATTTTTCTGTTAAACCATGAGCGCTATTATAATATACATAGGATTGCAAACCTGATCTACTGTTAACATAAATACCTTTTTAAGTATTATATTATCTACGACATAATAATTAAGCTATATCTGATTGGAGTAGGTGGTAACTGGCACGTTAAAATTGTGGCACTAGTGTGAGTTTACTCCATTTCGAAAAAGGTAGTGAATTAGTCAACGGGTAGACTTCACATATTTTTGGCACATAAATACAAATAAATGAATATAAATACGAAATAATACTCGCACTCAAACATTTCATACAGTGTGACTTTACACTGGCAAAACAAGTAGTGGGAAAGTGGCATGACGCACTTCTTATTGGTGTTAGCACTACCTTTTTATACGCTTAACCGTTAGCACCTTCTACTAACTGGTCTGATGATGGCGTTGGAGCCAGAATTTCGTGAACAGTTAATTGTTTTACAGCCACTTGAAATAAACGCAATCATAACTTCTACAGAACAGCGACTAAGACTTAGGATGATCAGATTTAAAAAAAAACAGTATCGTTGTTTTAATCATTTACGGTTGTTCATTGCATTATCATAATATACCAAATACTGGAACATCGGGAACTGAAATGATTCTAATCGCGGTATGGATTCCGTAAATATAAAAATGTAATTCAAGATAATGTAATCAAGTCAAACTCAACAGGGAACTTTCTATCATTTTAGTTGTTTAAAAATGACAAATATAAAAATTAATAAAAATATTTATCAATACCTTCTCAATAAAATGGACAGAACAATGTTAAATGCTAATAAACTAAATTAAAAATAGCAACAAATTATTGATGCCTATCTACCTGGGTAAAATAAAATAACTACTCATATGAAATAAAATAAAAGTTTAAAACAAAATACTCCAATTTGGTAACTGTTAGGTAAACTTCGTTCACTAATATTTTTTTGAACATACAAGTTCCCTCCCAGTGATTCTGAGGCTTATAAATCTACAAACGAATAGACCACTGGACAACAGGTTTATTTCATTTTAAAATAATGCAATAACCATAAATCATATCTATCGCTCTCTCTGTCTACAATGCTCAAATAACTTTTGAGAATAACAATACTTCATTGTGTAATAATTGTATGTGTGGATGGTGTGTTGTGTATTGTGTGCGAGCGATATTACGGGGGCCATGTTACAATGCTAGTAGACCATACACAAAATTATTTAAAACAATGCTGACCACCCGTCATTACACCAAATTCACTCCAAAGATGCTAACTATTATTGGTTTAAGTACACTAAAATATTAGACTCCTGAGACACTATCGTCACTTTTCTATTTTGTGCTTTCGTAAACGAATTCTTTTGACTCAGTATACCTGTTGTGTGTGTTTGATATAGATACCTACATTTGAAATCAAAATCCTATAGACACTACATTAGTCCATGTGGTAGAAAGTAATTGGAATGGTCGCCGTTGTCAACAGCCGACAAGAAAAACACAGTTATCATCGTCGTTATCACCATTAAACTGTCTACGTTAAATTACCTGCTGGTAAAACTCACTACGCTGAGAAAGGCCATGTCAACAAGTCAATGATTAAAATATTCGTCTATTATTCTTACTTCTCAGGAATTTCTACTTAATACTCACTATTAAATATATTTTTTTAATAATCTTCGGGTACCCTCAATTGAGATTAATCGTGTAGGCATTAAAATTAAAATCTTAAATGCAAGCCCAATCGTATTGGAAAAAGACAATATTTTACAGTCTAAGCACCATTTCACAATCATTACCATCAATGCAATTTAACAGCTGTGCCCAGTCAGCAGTTCCCTCATCGTTGTCAGAGTGTGGCCCTGACCAAACGAGTATGAAACTCCTGACACGACACAGTACACTTTATCAGGTTCAATTAGCACGGGCGGGAAGTCTCCGTCAATGCAGACCGCCCATGCTTCTCAAACTTCAAGTGTCAAATTCAAATGATGATATATGTTATCCAGTGTTTCATAATTGCACAATCTCAATAAATAAAATCAAGTTTATGTTTCGATTAAGTTAACACAACCGGATTGTCTCAGTCTAGCTGACCGGCCGCGCTGACATAATCTCACTATTTTATCAATATTGCAGTATAGCTCAAATTACGGGCGTTGGTAAAAATTACAGTTACAAATCAAAATCAATCGTGGGCATGGGCATGGTCATAAATTCACAGGTTCTCAAAGAAAAATTACGGTACCTTGTTTCATGTGGGTTCATCTCCTCTTCTGAATTGAAGTAAAAACACCGAGAACCTCTTCAAATCGTGTATATTCAGTACACATTCAGTACACAATAAACGAACAGGAAGGAGCATTAATACATCTTGACGCTTCGGCTGCTCAATCAGAATTGACTGCTTTTTGGACCTTGTCGTCCCTCCAAAACTTCCCTCCTAAACCACAATATTATTTTACCGGAACTACCAAGGCAGCCATCGTAATTGGCTGATGGCTCAGCGGACGCTCCTTCCGCCAGTGTACCAACCAAAATGGTATTTTTAAACAGTCTACCAACCTCTTAATATTAAAAAGTGAGAATAAATTATAAAATTCACGACAATCACTATCGAATAAAGTAAAAGTCTCTATAGTTTAGGAGAAAAAAAAACGCCTCAGTCTAAATTACATCTCACGCCGATCCGGCGCGCGCCGGCGACGGAGTAATTTCCTTTAGGTACGACGGAGCGTCAATTATTATGCGTAGTGTTGTTGTGTGTGTTTTTTATACTGCAACACACGTAAAAATGCATTTGTTTAGATAGCCAAGTAATGCTACTTATCAAAACTAGTTTTGAAATTTTAAAACACTGCTTAGTTTATTCGTATAAACCGTAAATATGCAACACCATACCGCGCTATTTGAGGAGCGCTTTGGGACCTACCTACGCCCGCCGCACCGCGCCTGAGTGGTTACATTAAGTAAAATTCCCTTAATTACGGATGTACTAGGGTTAGGAAAAATTAAACATGCTTCCATCGAGGTACCACGGTTAGGAAAAAGTAACCATTGTACCACTTGGCTACCACTACCACGTTACCTACGAAACGATTACTACGTTGCGCTATTTACAAATAAATCACTGTTAATAACTCTCCTCTCTTTCTCTTGTGATAATAAAATACTGACAGAATGACGATAAATTTAAATTTTTTTAAGAAGTTGTCATTGAGTGAGAAATGATAGCAGAAATTCCAATCAAATAGGTACACATATTTGAAGTGTGGACTCCAAGTTTACTTACATCTTCATGGGCATAAGCGAGGCGTAGCTGATGAAATATTGAAACCTTTCATAAAATACGCTTTCACATAAATAAACTCTCAAATATAATTCCGGAGATAGGTCAGCTTAATTTTTGTTTTGTTTAGTATCATTTCCTATTCAGTGTTACTGTCAAATAAACAAAAAACGCAAATCTGGCACCTAGGTTGATACGATTCTACATTTTCTGACGTAATTTGGACCTAAATTAACGAGTTTGTTCCTTCTTTAATGTTTTAATTTCGCTATTTTTTGCTAAAAATAAGTTTAGGTAACCCACCTCTGCACTGCAGTGATACCTCTTAGATAACAATTCAAATGTTTGTACGTAAACTCCAAGTTTTTGCAAGTCAGCCTATAATCCACTCGGCCTTTGACATGTTCTGTGATTAATCTACTGAGACTGTTCTTGGTGTCACTTGCTGATTGCCAGGCCGCACCAGTTTATTACAACCTTTAAAAATCGTTTTCTCATTCCGTACCTATCATCTCAAAATGAAAGTACCTAAGGGTACAAAGACTGTATTACATGCATGTGAGAGCAATTTTAATTACACTGAAACTCAAAGGAGAAAAGGTCTTTGTAAGAAATTATTTCTCAAAGTAATTCACGCAATGTAAAATCTTTGTGAAATGCTTTTATATTCTTGAGTGTAATGTAATGTAGGGTGTTTATGTGTTTTTATTTAAAATAGGGGACAAAAAGTAAAATATCTAAGCAACAGCATTTAACTATTAGGTACCTGTCTATGTTCAAATATATAAGAATTTTTTAAAAAAAAATCTTTTAACATAATAAAATAAATAAATAATTAACCGCAAACCGGGTATGTTTTGAGTTTAGACATTTAGTTACCTATACATGTTGGTTTATTTTTTCAAATGCCATGCTTTCACGCAAATATTGCTCAACCTACTGGATGATTAAACACGTTACTTTAAACCATAGGTACCGAGACATGAAATATAAATAAATCAAATAGAAAAGTAGTCATGTAATTAGAACCCGTACCGTACTGGTGCACTCCGCACTGTCTATAGATAAATAGATACCGGCCCCGACTACTGATTTTTGACGCGTATAGTTGTACGCGTAATAGACAGGCCGTTACGCGTTTACGCGTCTAAACTTCTAAAGAGCAATTGAAAGAGTGGCATGTATTTAGGGCAGACTTGCTGTGAGAGCAGAAATGCTCTTTATTTTCCTATAACCATAGTCGCTATTTATTGCAGAGCGAAGCGTCTAAACAACTCTTAATCTTTGGCGAAACCACGAAATTCTTCTAGCATCAAGTAAAATTGAGCACAAAGCAACATAACCATAATTCTACTAAATATCCATAAAATTCCGACTTCTCCCATTAACCTTGCGAATGTCACCAAAACAATATGATCACCAAGAAACATAAACTTTACGACAAAACTTCTTCATTACGCCCACACACAAACCCGTAATCCTCAAATTTTAAGTGATACACAAAGCTAATAGGGTCCATTAAACTCCATAAAATGCATCTTGGGACCCCTGAAAGTGGATGGAGGGATCAAGTGGCGCCATCAAAATAAATAAAGGCATTATAAGGGACACTAATTAGTTGTAATGACTGCTGAACTGTTGTTAAAGATTATTTCGTTTGTTTTGGAGTGTTGTGATATCTTTTTTGGTAGATATCTACGACTTTTGGTACTGAAATATCAGTCTGGAGAATCATGTGTATTTTAGTTTTTGAACTGGTAATCTAATCAATGCAGATCAATGAATGCAGGAGGCAAGCAGCCGCTCAAAGTGGCCTTGTTTGGGGCAGACCTGTGTTCAGCAGATCTCAGACTGATGATTAAGATGATGAACCTAATGGAATAGAATACGATTCGTAGGAATAGCATCGAATTTACACTGGTATCATAACATAATCGAACATTAAATATAATTTTTACAAAACTTGATGAAATGCAAGCAGCTTAGAGATCAAAGGAAGAGAAATGGTATGTAATAGGCATGATGACTACTATTAAAAATGAACAAATAAATATTACTTTCATAGAGAAGATTAAAAATGAATGCAATGATTGAAAAAATAAGCAAAATCGGTAAATAAATCACGGAGTAATAAGCTTTTAAAGTTTCTACAGGAGGCATCTCCTGTCCCTTTCTCGCGAAACAGAGCGCCCCCACAGTTACTATGAAAAATCTACTCGTGACGTCACATGCCAAAGAGATTGTATGAAAAGCTACCACAGCTTAGTAATGGGGTACTATAACGACCTTCCTCTGGAGTCACTGGCCGTTTGAGCTATCTCTTTCTATTACGGTTTTTAAAATGCTTGTATGTTGGTAATTTTTTGAGATATTTAATTTTTGTTTTCACAAATGTTTATCTTTTCAGGAGTATAAATCATTTATCCAAAAAAAAAAATTGTTATCATGCCTATTGGATGAAACCTTAGGTCAGAGTTAGTAGACAATAATAACGAGAATAATTTTACACATTGTATCATCGATTTCAAAAGCCAGCAAAGACAGCCGTGTAGGAATATGGACTCTATCGCCAGCTGAGCAAACATAAAAGTTGAAGTCGACGCCAATAATATATAAAATTTAAGAGTACCTAACCATAAACATAATCAACTATAAAAATATTGTGCGGAACATTTCGCTAGTGACTCTTCGTCCAAAGTGCTCGTTTTCTCGTAAAGCATGCAGAATGGCCGACAGAATTTTAATTTGTTATGAAAATTTTATAACGTCGTTCCGAGTTAAGTGCGCTGAAAATGTGCTTTTATGCAATTCTGTGACAGCCATCACTATTTATGTCGAATATTTAAGCTTAAAGCTTTTTTAGTTGATATACACAAGCTGAAAAAAAAATGGTTTAAGTACTTCTTTTTGAATGGTTTGTAATTTTAGTTTATCTCTGTTTATGATTAGATACGCCCAGCGATTTCACCCGCAGATAAAATGTATGCTAATGTAGCGTAACAGCTATTTCCATTTCAAAAAAGATTCAATTCATGATAAGTTTTAAAATATACCTACATTACAGACATATCTTTAAATGATAAGATAGTATAAGATACGATGTACAGTTAGAACGAAAACGGTTCATTTTCGTTTTGAAAGCCGTTGAAAAAATCTTTCTGTATTTTCCGCCGCAAGGCAGCGGTGATTACCGTCTAGACGTGTCGGCGGGTGTTGCCACGATCTAATTAAAGCATCCAGCGGACTGCAAGAAGGCACTCCCACACTAATTACATCTTTGTAATTTGTTTTTCATCGTGATTATGAGGCTGGATCCATTATGGCCAAGTGGTGGGGAAGAGGCCAGTTTTAGGCGTATTAACGGAAGGGTTTAAGATTATTAGACGCCATTTTTGCTCTTAAAGCGTAGGCACTAAAGTAAAAATCATTAGTAAAATTGCACTAACGTGATAGAATCACTCGACTCGGCTGGGCAGCATTTGGTAACTTCCAAACTACCGCAGAGCCTGAAAACAAAGGGTTTCAATCAGTGTGTGCTATTAATGGCTATATAAGAAGAGGTCTCATACTGTCAGCCTCATTTGTAAGCTCAAAGTCACGCAACGATATATGGAGAGTAGCTTGGTGTTTGCCTGCGAGATAATATCCAGAATCAGGAGATCCGCAGGACTAAGTGACCAATATGGCTCTTAGAATAAGCACGTGAAATGGCAGTGGTCGGGTCACATCACTCGCAGAATTGACAACCAATGGGGAAGAAAGGCTGTCAAGTGGAGATCATGAACCGAAATGTATATAATTATATTCAACAGTGGCCGTCTTCAGGCTGTTGATGATGATGATGTCAGAACCACAGTTTAGATAATGCACGCAAATAGAACCACCCCATTGCTTCCCGTATGCCGTGAGAGCTGGCTATAAGGGAATATCCAGAGAAAGGGCAACAGCATTCTACTCTGTACATTGAAATCTTGTGCGATCACCAAGTCACCTGCCAAGCGTGGTGATTATAGCAATATTCTTTCCATGATAAACGCTCAAAGTGGCATTTTATGGGAGAGTCCTAATAATTTTCAGCAGTGGACATATTTTGGGCTCATAATGATGATGTCATCATAATCAATAAATAGGTAACTTATCCTGACTTCAATCAGAGTTTAACATTAGTTCCCATTGAATCAGAATTCAAACATTCTGACACGATGGATGGGAAGCAAACTCAAAACAGATTAATTTGTATATATTGAGAAACTTGCAGACTACTTGATGCAGTTCTCTAAATAAGGAGATAGAGCACGCCCAACTCTGAGCGAGAGAGTTTATGGTAAGAGATGAAAGACAGAGAGTAATTTATGGTTTTACGTTTTAGATTTCTTGCGTAAGTACTTGAAAACTTCTGAGTTTAGAGAAACTCTTTCCTTTTTCTACTCTACTGATTTAAGCAAAGCCGTATTTAAACAACGCGAAGGCTTCTGCTTTGGCTTAAAAACTGTGGGCCCGTGTTATAGATTGACAATTAAGTGCCGATCTGTGATCAAGTCGAAGTTTCATCTCAAGTTTATCACTGATTCAGGACTGAAAATCATTCCGTAACCTGCCCCTTCTATGTTTTAAAGCTAACTTTTTGGTACCGATCACCCATCCAAGTAATGACCGCAGCAAACGTTGCTTAGCTTTACCAATCTGCTGACAACGTATAATCGCGCCACGCTACGAACACTGTTTTGGTGGCTACGAATATGAACCTTATATCCTTTAGAAACCTTTGACTATTTAAATAGTCAACTAGAAACAGTAGTACATTCATTACTGTATTCATCTATCACTCCACGTTCACGTCTATCGTCAATGTTATTACGGAGCTATTTGTCTTGAGCTCGAAGTTTCGACGTGCAAATATCATCTTCGTCTTTGTTATAATTGTTAGCGTTTGCAAACGGTGTATTACTTGATGATGAGTTACGTTACCTGTGGAGTTTTCTTGCGTATTACTTTATGATATTGTTAAGAATCTATTATCTATGTCTATGGACAAACAGACATCGATAAACTTTAATACCTTTATTTTTCAAAATCGGGAGATAACAAAATCCTAACAAAATAAAGCATAAAAAAGATAATATTCTTCTATGTAAAATATTATTAACATTACAAGAAAAAAGGTACGTAGAAGGCCCGTCAAAAAAAAGCACGTAAAACCACCACAATAAGCAATTAAAGCATCTACGAAACAGACCATTTCTTTTATTTACTGTACCGTTAGCGGAATTAAAATAGGTTAATTTAATGTTATAAATTACTTATAACGGTGCTGGGGCGTTACTAGATTATAGCGATCGCTGGCCTTTTGGAATTTATTTTATGGAACATCGGAGTTTAATTGAAATGTTTAATTAGGGATGGTTTATGAGACAGTTTTAGGACAAGGTGTTTTAGCGTGATAAGTTCTGTGTTAACAAATGACTATGAGATGTTTACTCAATATTGGATCCACTGCTAGGATTCAGATAGAGGTCTAAAGATACCATTATCTCCTCTTAAATTCCCCATGGATACTTGTTTTCCTCCTCGATCCAGAATCGCCGAGCTGTGAGAAACTCCTGTACAAGCGTAGAGCGCCATCGTGGGAAGCGGCGTGCAGGGAAGCATTCGATTCAAGTGGAGGGACTCTTGCTATCTACAATAATTAGTAGTTAATATTATAAGCACGTTTTTCCTTGATCCAAAATTACGTAAAGAAAATACAAACTAACTCTTTATATTAACTATTTGACTTTCACTGAAAGGATCGTTCCTATAGTTCCTATAGTTGCACGAGCATGCACGAAATAAATATAAATAAATATAAATATATGTGTGGACATTTCACACAGCGCCATCTAGCCCCAAACTAAGCATAGCTTGTACTATGGGAACCAGATAACTGATACAATACTTATATACATTTTTGTTTGTAAATACATACATAGAATACCAAAAACAATTAACAACAGTTACATTTTTGCTTGCCAATTAATCTACTCTAACTCAAGTTATTTTTATTTTGTTAAAAAGATAAATAAGTACATAGGTGTGTGAGTATTATGCTAATTTTACAATAAAATTAAAAAAGAACTTTATACAGAAACAATGACATGAATACAAATAAACCTATAATTTTCCACATGGCTACCCTCACACTTCAAAGATGAATATAGGAACGGGAACAGCCACAGAACGAGCCATTTCTCCAAACAAATTGCCAGTTACCATCGCTGAAGACATTTCCCCTCAAGAATTTACCTCTCATAAAAAGGGGCATTCCCCTTTTTATTCCTGCATTCCAGCATTTCCAGCGCTTGAAATGCTACTACTCGGCAAACGCCACTTGATATAACTACAAATGACAGCGTAATTTTAGCGCTTTAAACGCAGTGTGGAATGCAGTAGGATAATTCAAAGATCATAATTTTGCATTAGAAGATGCCTCAATAAAATGCGTGTATTTCCACTGACAGTACAGATAATAATTAGTTCCTACACTGACGGTAACAGGTAAATAATAAGCACCATTGAATTAAAATGTATTTTCTTGAGTTTTCTTTGTGCTTCATTTTCTAAAGGTATTATTGTTGCTGCAATTTTATTTACTTTTGAAAACGGCTTTAGTTTTTTTGACGCGCTACTTAGTTCAGCTTTACGGCTGCCTTTTAGAACTACTAAAATAAAGAGATTATCAGTCTATTATAATTATGAGACGAACAGATTTTTCCTGGTGTTATTCTTATGTGCCATGCCAAAAATAATTAAAATTATAAATAAGCAAATATTATATTATTTTATTTAAAAGTGCTATATATGTACACTAAACTAAACAACTTAAATATACTTTAAACCTATCTTTATAAATATATATACCTAACTAAAAACGAAAACCCTATCAAAACAAAAAAGGTATGCCGCAAAAAAAAAAAATACTATAAATAAAATACAGAATTTAGGTTGCTTTCTGCGGGGAGCGTGCCCAAAAAGCTGGCGACATTCCCTCGTTGTATTGCCAAGCTGATTCGTTGGCCGAGGTATGCGCCAGCCCTTTGGTCACGTGTTAGGTCGACCAGTCATCTGGACAGCTCCCTGACAAGAAGCCGCGCCTGTGGGCCCCAGGGACCCATTGTTTCAACCCCAAATGGAGCAAATATGTATCCATCGCCTAAGGATTCATACTTCCTCCGTTTGAGGTCTTTTGCAGCTTCAGCCGCTGCACATGCCGCCCGAGCTGAGTTGTTAACGTGGGAAGGCGCTAGCGTGTCAACGCAGGTAGCATCCCACACCAGCGGCCTTCCATGGCTCCACGGGATTAACGTCATACCATCAGGCCTCTTACCATCGTCACGTGAAATACCGTTCGGCTCTAAGATAGCCGGCACGTTGACGGTGGCAAGGGCCCGACGGATGACGTCATTTAAGGCGGCATGGCGCGACAGCCGTCCGGCGCTGCGGCGGCAAGATAAGCCATGGTGACCCATGACATACTTAAATGGATAATTATTATTTATAGTACTTATTCATTGTTTGTTTGTATTCATTGGAATAGGTAGGTACCAACGTCCATTTTAGATCGGTGTTTTCACTTTTTCCATATATCAATGTCGAAATGCTTAAAATATCACAATAAATCTAATCAAACTTAGACCTAAATCTACACTCGTCAAATGAATAAAAAATTGAGATATAACCGCGAAAACATATAATAATACTTGAAGCCCATACCGAAATACCTGCCAGTTTCATTTGACAGATTGATTCCGATTGAGTCTTGGACTGTCATTGGACTTAGACGGTACGAATATATGTCAAAAACACTGCTTTTGTTCACTCACTCTGAATGGAGTTCGATGCCGATCGGTGGAAATCATAGCCGGTACGCTGAAGCCGACTCATCGCTTGTGATTGGCTGACCGGCAATGAACATCAGTACGATGAAGATCGGAATTCTTCCGCGGTCAGCCCGCTGGTCGTCGGTCCACCTAGTGGGGTGGCCGGCTTACGCTGCGTCTTCCGGTTCATGGTCGCCTGTCGAGAACCTTTCTTCTCCATCGGTTGTCAGTTCTATAACGCTGCCCAGCTGATTTGGGCATCTTATAGTAACATAGTAATATTACAAGCACTAAATTGAAAATTTACTTAGATTTAGACGTAAAGGTCTCAACGTCAAGGGCCGCCATTAATGAGCTCCGTTCGCATATGTCACAGTGAATGCACTGGCATGAAAGAACCATGTCACATGTATTTATTATTAGATCGTTTTTATATTCAACGGAATAGCTATATTCGTTTAATTTTTGTTATAAAAACAAAGAGTAGGTATATAACATTACTTCATATTAAAATAACATATTGGCAAATGATGATTATGGAAATTATCTCTTTAAATAATCTTTTATTTATAATTATATAATACATTCCCTAAGAACTTTTATTACTCATAATGGGGGGAGGTGCTTCTGAAAGTAGATGTCAAAAATGCTTTCAACACTTTTGGCTGAAATTCAAAAAAATGTACCTGAAATCTACGATTATCTTTGGCAGTGTTATGGTTTTCATTCAAAATTATTGTATAGAAACCATTTGATTGATTCATGCACCGGTTGTCAACAAGGGGACCCACTTGGACCGGCCATTTTTAGTCTTGCCATACAGCCTATAATATATGTATATAGTACTCCTATTCTATGAATATGTAGGTACCTCAATAAGCTATATTTTTTCAGATACCTGTAACAAAATATAGCTTATTGAGGTACCTACATATTCATAGAATAGGAGTACCTATCTATGTAATGAAGATGTGAAGGTAGGTATGAGATGCACTATGTATTTCCTAAATCCCCCTGCCAGCGCAGCACACCAACATTCTAGTTGAACGCATTGTGCGGCTGTAATTATTACACAGAATATAGAAATGCAGGTGCAGTCATACTAATCCATACCTACAACAAAATAGGGCCTTATAAACACCACTTAAAGTTAGTCAGTGTTTTAAATGTTCCATCTCGTTTTCCCGCTGGAATTGTCTTGTGGCTATAGAAAACACCCGTGTGGTGCTGCCAGTATTTTACTACAAGTGCAAGACTTGCAGCTTTATAAAACGCAGAATGCAATGTATAGTTCTCTGGCTTATGGGTGCCTACCTTGAACTGAAGGCTATAGCCTTTTATCATTCGAAAGGGCTCCTTTTATCGTTACAACCTCTGAGCAAATCAGCACTGCAAGTGCGTCGTCACAGCCATGTCACAGTATAATTAGTTGCGATGTGAAAAAAGGACGAATCATGTTGAATCAGAAGCCTGCCTCGTCATAGAAGAATAACGCCGCCCAGTGATATTGAACGCCATCAGCATTTGAATGCTTCACGCTTCACTTAAATCACATATCGTATTTTCATAAAAGCTGAAAGAGAATACCTAATCACCTAATTACCTACACTAACCCAATTATTTAACTAGATGTAAGAGTTTTAATAGAAAAGTTTTAAAATATCATTTTGCAAACAATTCTTGCTATTGCCTAATTTGCTAGTGTTGCCAAGTCAACAAAACAATAGAATAGCTAAGTAATTATGTAAAACGGCCAAATGCGTGTTACGGTGCGTTGCAGTGAAGCAAGATTTCGTTGAGAACAAGTCTAGGGATATTAAAAATAATTGATTTTGAATGGTCAATTA